>CM030366.1:115024884-115694435 GCA_017893485.1 Hemerocallis citrina | reverse complement strand
TTTCTTGAAATTGAGAATTGTATTCATTATAACTAGTTCATGCATTCATTTATACTAATTAAAATTCAGTAACAAGAGCAACATACCTCTTAATTGTCCATGAGGATCTCAAAAATTTCCTTTATGCAAAAATTATAATTTTGACATATCATTCCAATATGCATAAACTAACCCATTTCATGGCAACGATTAGATTTGTATTACTTTCTTTCCTCTTTCTAATCATCATGGTATCTAGACATATATTGAATATAACATTTCTTCTACAATTTTCATGGCACAATTAATCAACATGAGGGTGTACTTCATAATCACATCAATTTAATCCATATACTCATTTAACATTACTAGCATGCATTTCCTACATTTAGAAAGCACAAGATCACCCACCTCTTATGAAGAACTTGCAAACAAAGATGATGAGACATAACTTCTAGCTCCAACAAGCAACACCTAGTCCTTCTCTTCCTAGCAAGAGCACTCCAAAAAGCCTCAAATGCAACAAGAATACTCTCTAACTCTCTTTCTTTTTCCTCTCTCTAACTTGGTTTGTTTTGGTGTGAAATGAGAAGAAAAGAAGGGTGTATTTATAGGACAAAAGAAGGGTTAAAATGTAAATTTCATCCACCTAATAACTACCCACTTAACCTTTCACTTTCCCACTACCCCACCTTTTCAACTCTCTAACTCCCGACCTCTCTCATCCCATAACCGAACGGCTCTTTCTCTCTCTATAAACACGTGCACGTGTTGTGCACTAGTGCACACACATACACAAAATTAATTACAAATCCTATAATTCTAATATGTGTATTAAAAGTTGTTACATGTCATGTGTGAGTCCATGCACAACCAAAAATAGAATTTAATTAAAAATGCTTGTCTTGTGGGCTTGCTTTTTAATTAATTAATTAATTAGTCTAGTGGGCTAGAATCATGGGTTTAAAGAAATGCTAATAAAAAGACCCATGAATGCTAAAATAATAAATGAGAGTAAGAAAAATAAAGGTGAAAAAATGTTAAAGATAATAAAAATATAATATGAGAAAAATATATTTATTAATTTTATATATTCCACGACGTAATTACTACGTACATAGAAAACATGTGCATTACACGTACAAAATCATTTTAATCAAAATATGGGAAAATGAATTTCCGTTTATAAAACAAATTTGAATAAATAAAATAAATAATCGAAAATCATAAAATATCACCCTTAGCAATGGAAAATACGTATTTGATACGTGCTTCAAAAATACGTAAAAAGCACGTAAAAATACCAAGATTGAAATATTATATTTGAGTTGACTCAAATAGGATTTTAAGAATACAGAAAATCTATAAATAGTCGGAAATCAAAATTCATAGTGAAAATACGTTACAAATTTTACTAGTAACGGTACAAAATACACGTGCGTAACACACAAGGACAAAATTGTCATTTTCAATTTTACGGAGTGTTACACATCTGCATTAGGAATTAATTGATATCATTCACTAACATGTTTATGATAGTCACTATTTTACACTTTTATATGCATTCAAGTTTGTGGTTGCTAAAGTAAGAGAATCATTATATTGTGGCATAGTGAGGATCGTTGTTTTATAATGTTGCGTCGATTATAAGCAACTGACGTGCCCACAAACTTTTCAGTGCAGGACTTAGATTGGTAAGGACTTGAATGCGATTGATGCTAAAGATCATTTTCAAAGCTGCTGATGTTGGAGTTGTATATATTCCATGCTGTATTTTATTTAACTTCCGCTGTGTAATTCTAAAATAAACAATGTGTATAATGAAAAGTTTTAATTTCCTTGTAAAATTGTACAAATTGAAGTAAAAGATCCTGTTGTACTACGAATTACATGTAAACGGAATTTGGGGTGTTATAGAGTGGTATCAGAGCTTGGATAGACAAGAAGGCAATGTCGGAAGCATGATCATAGGTTCTCACAGTGTGATTGATGGCGAAACATTGGCTATTATCCTGACATGCCCAGATCGGCTATCCACCATTGCGATTGCAATAGTCGAGCAGCTGTTGAATAAAATAAGTTCTGAGGTTCCCTTTGTGGCCATTACCATCCTGGGTGGCAGGTGGAAGTCTACACAGAGTGGTATCAGAGGAAACTTCAATAAGTAGTACAAAATTATAAGGACGACACATTAGGGTGACATTAGAGTGTGAGTTCAGTATATAGAGATTTAAATGTGAGTTTGACTACATTTGTGTTACTCTATACGCTGATATTTTCTCCCCCCATTTCTCTATTAGATGGATGGAGTCATGAATGATGAAGTTATTGAACTTGCCTTCAGGATACTCTCCTCGTATATATTGATGTGAGATTGTATGCGAGCATATTTTTCCTTGGTATCAGAGTGGCGCAGTGGAAGCGTGATGGGTTTGAACCTACATTCATGATGCCTTACACGTGGACACACTTCCCTCTCTAAAATTTTCTTCATGGATTTTCATCATAATACTTTTCCATCCTAAAAAAGAAATTATTTTCTTATACTATTAATTTACTTTGATATTTATTATTTCAATTACAACCCTTAATCTTAATCTTTTAAGTTTGAACTCATTTTATTTCTGATGTTTCTTTTATGCGCTTTCACGTTACCTATTGCTCTTACGTATTCTATTAAGTTTTGAACTACTACTTATTAAATTATTATTAAGGCTATCATTTTCCTTGTTATTATTTCTATTAGATTGTGAATTTTAATTTTGTATGTTTACATTCACTTTACAAATACTTTGATTTCACGATTCTATAATTTTCCACTATTTTACATTGTCATATTCATTTCAGTATATTTTTTAACTAGATTTTAATGTTTTACTTATATAGTTATGACATACTTCCACACATTATAAATCCTCTTCCTACTATTTTTGTGATATAGATTATATTCATAATCTATCCTTTTATTTGAATATCTTATCGTTGTAATTTTCTACTCTTACTATCTCAACTTTTACATATATTTTCATATCACCAATTTCAAAAACGTAACTTCTATTTTCATACTTTATTAAACACCTAATATCCAATTACATATAGAAGATTACATATTTCCATCTCCCGTTTTGGTGCAACCTGATGACGAGAGGGTAAATATGCAACTAGACATCAATGGAGGCAAACTGCAAATAGATGTCGGGGAGGCAAAGTCTGCAACCGAATGTCTAGAAGGCAAACTGCAATAAGATGTCGTAGAGGAAATCATGCAACTTGACAAGCCTACAATTGGACACCAACAAGGCGAACCCACAAAAAAAAAGTTTTTTCTACTTTAATAACCCCCACTTTTTTTTATTTCTAAATCGTATATATTATTATTGAATTTACTTTACAAATTATTTTATGATATTAACTTGTTATACATAATTATTTTATATTGTCTATACTCTTAACTAAATTTCATGCTCATACATTTTTTCAAACGTTTTATCTTGAATTGCTAGTTCAATTTTATCTCGTAATATATGGTAGTAGTTCAGTTTACGATTTTAATCATTCTACCGCTTATTACTTTGATAAAATTTTGATTACCAAGCCTATCTGTCGACTATGTTTCCCTTTATTCTTTCCAATTGCTTTGTTTTCCAAACTCTTTCACAATTAACGACTTAATTTACAACTTAATTTTCATCTATTACTTTACCTAATATTATTTTTGTATGAAAATTTCTCTCAATCTAACTTAACTTTTATGGTCACATTTATTTTCTTATGCTATTTTTCTAGTTTTTCTTGTTCCGTTCTTATAAATTTTTGATACACATAGTTTTCTTATATAAGTTTATCTCGTTTTTCCACATTACATATTCCTATACTATATTTATTTTCTTAATATTTGCAGTTTCTATATCCAATAATGATATTTTCGTTGGTGAGTACAAAATACAACTTCTACCCTAGTAAGTTCTGAGTACAGAAATGTTCTAAGGAGAGGAGAGTGTAACACCCCACAAAATTGAGTAATGATAATTTTGCCCTCGTGTGTTATGCACGTGAATTTTGTACCGTTACGAGTAATATTCTGAACATATTTTTATATAAATGTCATACTTATCTTATATTCTGATTATTTATATGTTTTCTGTTTCCTCAAAACTCATTTTATCCTATTTTGAGCCAACTTAAATATTTACTTTTAATCCTTATATTTTTACGTACATTACAGCTGCTTTTAATACATGTGTCGATTACGTATATTTTTCGGTACGTGAAATAGCCATAACATTATCACAATAAATATTTTTCGTCTATTATATTTCGATTAATTATAAACATCTTACCGTTAATCAAATCTATTCCATATTTGTTTTAATGTGCATCGCACGTAAATTTTCATGTGCAATTTTATTTCTAAAATTTTCTAAGAATTATGCATATTTTTTCTCATTTTTATTTCAGTTATTTACTTTGATTTTAAATCCATACACCCTAATCTATTTTTTAAAAACCCAAAAGAAACTAATTGCAAAATAGAAGCCCATGAGAAAATTCTTTATTAAATACACATTTAAATTTTTCACCACACTTCATGTAACAAATATATACATGGATTATAAACAAAGGAATGAGAAGTGTGTGCCCGTAGTGTGCACGTGCACATGTGTGCATACCAAGAGTTGGCCATGCATAAGAATAGGAAGAGTTGCGGCTTTGTTGTAGTAATGGTGAGTGAATATTTATTTTGGTTAATGGGTCTTTATTTTTGGGTAATGGGTGTCTCTTCATTCACCCATTTAGCCCTATAAATATCATATCTTACTTCATGAACATTGAACCAAAAATCAAAAAAAAAAAGAAAAAAAAAACGAAAAGATAGAGAGGAGTGCTCGAATTTCTCCAAGAAGGAGGACTCGAGCTTGCTTTGCTAGGAGGAGAAGGAAGTCTCATTCTTGTTGGAGATAGAAGCAACCTAGTAGGAGTTCCTATTTCTTTTGTAAATATAAGGTGGATGACTTCTTGAACTTTCTAAAATGTAGTAACATGCCTGTGTAGGATATTTGATGTATAACATTGTTTATACATATGAGTTGTGGTTAATTTTGTGATGATGTTATTTAGAATGTTTAATAGATATGATTATGAAAGAAAATGCATGCTAGTTGAAAGATTGTCATGTAGATAATTTGAAATGATGTTGTTTGGGTGCATGGTAATACATCATGAATAAATTAAATGAATTGGATATAAATTTGTACACAAAGTTGCTAATTCATGCAAAGAAAGTCACTGTTTTTAATATTAGTCCCACTTCAGAAAATCATATTTAATAAAATAGTTGGAATCTAGAACTAAAACTTTTATGGGAGCATCTTGTATATTTCAGGAACATCCATTTTAAATTTCATAAGATTTGGAGGTCGTTTACTATTTTAATAAAAATCCAAACTTAGGACTGGTTGGCAGTCGACTAGTTGCTGGAAATCTGTACACATTTTGGTTTTTGATCATTTCCGCATCGTAAATGAAGTAATTTGAGAACAGTCAGAACTAAGAACTTCTAGTAGACTCGTTAAACTTTCCGTGAAATCTAAGAAATCAAATTTTCACAAAGAATTGAATTTATAATGAATTTTACAAGACTGTACATTTGGCAGTACTTCAATTTTTTGACCCTACTGTAGATTTCGAAGAATTCAGGGTTAAAAGTACAATATTTTGGGGAAACTTATATCTAAGAAATTATAGTAGACTTGTATACCTTTATTTTGATATGAAGAACACAAAGTTTCATCAGGTATATAATTTTCTACGATTTTTACAAGTAGCATGTGTTGCAGTTTTCTGGTTTTGAACTTTCTGTTTTCCAAATGAATTTAGAAGAAGTAATTGAGGATGATTCTAGGTGATTTTAAATACAAAGATATAGTGGACTCTTTTATGAAACTAATCAATTTATCTTTTGAACAGAATTGAGATTTATAATTGAAATATAGATAAATATGAAAGGGTTTATTTAATCGAAGAAACTTGTAGTTTATTAAAGTGAAATTGTTGGTTGTGTGATCAACCAATAAGTGTTTACTCATAGTTGGTAAACAAGAATGAATGAAAGGATTTGAAGGAAATATGAATACATGAAGATGAGAATATGAATAATAAGGGTATGAGTACCCCAAGTTGTTGAATATGAAAAGATGTTGAGTCTAGAGGTTAGGCGAGACCCTTGGTAGCCGGCATTTGTGATTAAAGAGAATTTGAGGAGTAACCAGTGTGGGTTGACTCTCTCTTTAAGAAGTAGCTAGTGGGGCTGACTTTCTTTTGTGTTGATTTAAGTCCGGTAGGGTAAGCTAGCTTTAGGTTATGATGACTTAAAACTAAAACTTAAGGACATGCACTAAGGGGAGATGTAATGAAGTATAAGCAAACATGAGTATTCAGGCCTAGATAGTGCGGTGGGAGGTATCTACAGATTTACCTGGGTTGAGGCTCGCGTTAGGGGATATTACTCCAGAATTACTGGGATCGAGGCGACACTCTTGAGGTATTTGTGCGAAGAGGTACCGATGACAGCGCGGTGTGGGTTTCGTCTCCAGAATTATCGGGGTGGTAGGCGTGATGGCAGAAAATCACTGGCGATGGGAGAACGATTCTCAAGAATTATCGAGGTCATAGCTCGCGGTGTGGGTATTCGCCTCCAGAATTACTGGGTGTGAGGCAGTGTGTCCAAAATCACTTGAAGTGGGAGTGCGATACTCAAGAATTATCGGGGTGGTACTAGATACTCACAAAATATCTAAAACATACATTAGTCACCGTCGTAGTAATTCATAGCGTGAGATTGAACCCTATTGAGGAGTACGATAAGGGCTTGCTCTCGGACCTATGTAGAATGGGATGTATAGAATCCGAACAAGTATGCATTAGTGCATTGTAGTGTAACATCTGCATTAGGTATTAAGTCATATCATACACTGACATGTTTAGGATAGTCACTCTTTTACACTTTTATATGCATTCAAGTTTTTGTGTTCTAAAGTAAGAGAATCATTATATTACGACATAGTGAGGATCGTTGTTTTATAATTTTGCGTCGGTTGTAACCAACTGACATACCCATAGATTTTTCAGTGCAGGACTTGGATTGGCAAGGACTTAAAGACGATTAATGCTAAAGATCATTTTCAAAGCTGTTGATGTTGGAGTTGTATTTTATTTAACTTCCATTGTGTAATTCTGAAATAAACAATGTGTATAATTGTAAGCCCTATTTTCCCAAATATGTATTTTCTGAATATTTTTCATATTTTGAATTATTATAAATTCAGTATTATTTTAAACTCGATTTGTGCCTTCTGTTAAAATCTTTTCGAACCGAAAATTGTATTTTCTTCGAATAGTAGTATATTCTAACTTTAATGTTTATTTTCTAAGTGATCGGCTATTTGTATCTTATTTTATTACTATTTGGATTTTAATAAACTTGTTTGTCTCAGGTCTCATCTTGATATGTATATCAACATTTTTATTGTTGTTATTATTACTATTATATTTGATTGTTGAATTGAAAATCTATTTCTATTGTATTTAGTAGTATTTGAGTATTAATTTGATGCACACAAATCGATTTATTTTGTTACCTTATTATTATTGACCTATTTATTTATTTTTTTCTCTAATTGTATATTTTTCTTATTAGATTTTAAAACCCATCTTAATTCTTATTGAATCCTAAAACCAACTAAAACCCATACCCACTCTCTTTTTGGGTCATCTACCCATCTAAACCCAAACCCATAACCCTATTACATAAATACCCTACTAAACCTAACCCTAATTACTACCTACTGTTAAACACCATATACAACAACTGCCAACCCTTTTTTTTTCTTCTACTGTTCATCTTCCCCCCCACACAACTCCAATTTCCTGTTTAGCCATCATCCTCCCGCTCTCCCTCTTTTCAACCTGGCCAAAACCCAACCACCTCACGCTCCACCCGTCGCGATGCCCTGCGCTGTGCCCCCCATCGCAGCTCTCTCCCCCTCCCTCCTGTGTCGTGCCCCACGGTGCTGCGCGAGTGCAGTGCCGACAGCCAGACACCCCCGACCTCCTGTGTCGCACCACCTATCGCGACGTCCCTCGCCAGCCGGTGCACCTCGGCGGTGCACTCCCAGTCGACGCAGCGCGACCCCGTCGCCCAGTCCCCCGGCGCACCTCGCGACCCCTCCACAGCGACGGCAGCGTCGCGCCGTCCTGCCGCTTGTCTGCCACCTGTCTTCCTCATCTCGTCGCGCCAGCACATCCAGCCAGCGCGCCGGCGACGGCTCTCCGCTCTACTCCCTCTCCACCTGTGCTTATCCCCGATGCCATTCTGAGCGCCGCTACCTCGCCGGCGCTGCCGCTATTTGTCGTCCACCGGCCGTCGCCTTGCTTCCCTGTGCCGACCATAGTGCACCCTCTTGGCCATTTGCTGTGATATGGGTTTGATCGTGGAGTTTTGGTTATGTTGAATCTCGACCGTCCGATCTTCTTGACCATCTTGATGATCATGTTCCCTTGGTCTTGATTATGGCCTTGGATGTGGGTCGCCCGTTCTCCTTTGATCATCATCATCTTGATCGTCACCATCGAGGTGATCTTGGCCGTTCGATCGCGATCATCATCAACTTCATCAACACCTTGATCTGGACCGTCCGATCTTGTTGATCATGATCTTGATCTTGATCTTCGATCTCGGCCGTCGATTGGTTGATCAACTTGATCTCGGCCCTTGATCGTCTCGTTCGTCTTCTACTTGATCCGTGCCCGATTGTGATTATCGTGATCGTTTGCTTGTCACTGTGTCATCGGGATCCATTCCCATCATCCGTTGGGTTCATCATCTTCACCCCCAAGGCAAGTATTCATCTTGTACAAATTTTTGTTCTAGTACAAGCGTTTAATTTGAAAATACCGCAAATAGTTAGTAGTTGTGACTCCTCCTTGACTCGTCGTTGTTGATCAAATATTAATCCTCATCAATTTCATAACCTTAAGATTCACAACAATTTTATTGTTATATTACAGTTACTTGGACTCATTTTAACTCCTAGACACATGAACATATGAAATTAAGAACCCTAGATTTGTAGATGTGTGTTGTATCTTGTATGTGATGATCTTGCACCCATTTGAGTTGAGAAATAAATGTTGCTTGCTGTTTTGATAACAATTACCCCGTATTTGTATCACACATTAATCTAGATGCCTAACAACCAATTATCGTGCAACTTATACATGTAAGACCTTCACACTTGTTGCTGTCCTGAACTTTACTTGCTATTTCGACCCCTTTAAAGTTAGAACCTAAACCTGAGCCCTGAACAGTAAATGTAGCTCTGGATGTCTAGATGTTGATAGCCTCCGGAATTTCTAAATTCGGAGTTACAGTCTAAAAGTTATCGTAGTTTTACTGCAGCTATATCGGTAGACGCAGATTCGCAAAACTGCTGCACACCTTTAGTTTGCGAATTAATTTAACTATGTTAGCAGTAAGCGTTTGACTTGAAATTCTATATTCTGTTGCTGGACACCCTAGAGAACCTTCCCAAATTTTCTTAGAATTAATTAACAATATCTCAACTCTGTTTCACATGTTTAAACTTAGGAACACAAATTCTACTTTAACACATTAGCAGCGTAGTTCGCTGTTTTGACACATGTTACCACAACTTTTATGTACCTTAATTATATGCGTTGGAATCTGGCAGGAGTCTAGTTTCTAGAACTCTTGACGGATCCACTTTTGCTATTTCGTAGCAACGAGAATCACAGTTTTGGTACAACGTCGTGCTGTTAAGATTTGAGATTTCCGTTGTTCTTGATATTTTGATTAGTGTTAACCCTCTAATATGGTATATAAATATCTCGAACTTGTCCCATGTCCATGATTATGATTTTTTGACTTGTTTCGCACACTTGCATACTTTCTTAATAAAAATTAATAAAAGTAACAAGCCGGGGTTTAATGGAAGGACCATAGTAGTGGACAATATAGGTAAGTGTACTCGGAAGGGAGCGCGTGTTTCCCATAATTTTATGTTAAATGGAACTAAGTGCCACGTAGAACTAAGTGCCACGTCATGGGTGACGGGGGCCACCTCTAGAACCCATTATATGATTACATGATATATATTTGCTATCACATGGAACTAAGTGCCACGTAGAACTAAGTGCCACGTAGAACTAAGTGCCACGTCATGGATGACGGGGGCCACCTCTAGAGCCTACGGGGACCACCTCTAGAGCCCATGGTTGATCACCTGCTTGATACTTGATACCTGAGTACACCGCCCTATAGACTCCATTACTAGGCCTAAACGTAACTGATTTGTATGTAGCAACCATGTAGTAAAAGAATGGATGCATGAAGTGCTACCTAGATAGTAATAACTACAAGACTTGAACATGATACATGCTTACTCGATACTTGATTTCATGATACATGAAACTTGATACATGAAACTTGAACTTGATACTTGTTACTCGATACTTGACAACTTGTTACTTGAGACTTGGCACTTGAATATAATACTTGACACTTGTAACTTGATACTTGTTACTTAATACTAGACTTGAGACCTGTTACTTGACACTTGTACTTGATGCCTGTCACTTGAGGTTAGATACCCCTACATGTTCACTTATCACTTGCTCCACTATTAGTATTTGTTATCCAGCCTGTTTACTTGAGTAGTCCTTCTTGCTAGTTAGTTCTTAGATTTCCACTACTTGTTGTATCCCCGTTACATTCTTGATTCCAATTCTTGTTCCACATTACTTGTAATCGTTTTTACTATTTGTGGCCCTAACTTGCACTAAGGGCGTTTTCTCTTGTTTTTTCTATTTTTTCCTTTTTATAATTGTTAAGCAGACTTTGGAGACGAGTTGCCTACTGGAATCGGTGAGCAGAGACTTTAGGCTTCAATTGGAGGAAGGACATGTTTTAATTATTTGTTTTCTTGAATTATTCTTTTCTGCTATTTAAGACTTGTAACGGGCTGATGTTCCCGAGTTTTTTAACTTGATCCAGACTTGAAACTATTTGGATATTATTATTGTGTTTCAATTGTTCCTGTTGCTAATAAATTATTCATGCATGCCTGGTTATAAATATCTCTTGTTATATTCTTGTTGTGATGCAGAGTCGATCCTACAGCTTATGGATGATGTTAAAATCATTCGTTGGACTTCGTCACGCACTCGTATTCCGTATTTTGGGAAGCGGGATGTGACAATAATAAAAATGTGTATGTGATACTCACTCTTTAATGTCCACACCTAGGTTATTTTTTATGCCATGTTTAGTATTACTATTGAAGCATGCTCTGATACCAATCTCTGTAGCGCCCCGAATTTCTAATATAATATCTTAGAAAATACGTGGCACAATCCCAGCATCCACTTCAATGTAACATTAAACACAACCAACTCCACTAAAATTTTCAACTCTTTATTACAACAAATTTTTCATAGCACAGCGGAATACAAAACATCTCATATCATAATTTTCTTTCATTTACAACACAGTCTTATTACAACACTGCTTTTACAATTTTACACAAACTCCATTAAATTAATTTATCTCAAAACTATCTCAAGCATCCAAACCTCCAAACTCTAAGCAACAACCTACAACACATGAGGCTAGAGATGATCCCTAACCCCCAAAACTAAATGGGTCAGCCATAAATGGTGTGAGTGACATAATACAACAAACAACGTAAATGAGCATTAGTCATGAATCCTTAAACAACAGGTAGTAAACATGCATACATAAAATACGATGTAGCAAGGAAAAGTAAACAACAAGTGAGACTAAACCAAGTGTCATGTGTAGAAAACAGGAAATCCACATGCATGAAAACCAAGTCAAGAAAACACAAATTCTATATGCGGACTCTCTAATGCGTACTTGTCGAAGTCTATGCATCCCACTCTACATAGGTTCGGTGCAAGCCCTTAACGTCTTCACATTATAGGGTTCAATCCCTGCTATGCAACTAATCCTAACACGATGACTACTACGAGATAAAGATAAACTGTGAGTATTAGCCCATGCCCAGATAATTTCAGAGATAGATCCCACGCCACAGGTATTTTACCGTGATAATTCCGGAGATCATCCCACACCGAAAGCAATGACCTCATCTCACGAATACCACATGTGCGTCGCCTCGACTCCGATAATTTCGGAGATCGATCCCACACCACAAGTAATAACCGTGATAATTCCGGAGATAATCTCACACCACAAGTATTCTACCGTGATAATTCCGGAGATATATCCCACACCACAAGTAATCTACCGTGATAATTCCGGAGATTAAATCCCACACCGAAAGCCATACTGAGGTGCTTGACCCATGTTCCCGTTCATCATATCACCACTAGTGCCTGTCCTTATTATTTTTGGGTTACTTAATTACTCAACGAATCTCCTAGAGTTGGTGTACCCTACCGGACTTAACTCAAAACTGAACAACTGAAATGCCTCAACAGGCCTCAACAAAATAACTCAACGCCGGTATACTAGGGTCACACACATCCTCTAGAGACTCAAACTCAAAAGTCTAAACCAACCTTCCATCATAATTAGCTCAACTGAATATCTTAAAATCATATGCTTAACAAAGGACAAAGTGTAGACTAAAATATCTGAAGACTAATCATTCGAAAGAACATACAAGCTTACGAAAACTCAACAGTACCATTCGACTTATACTGTAGTAAGTCGACTGCCCAGAGGGAACATATCCATGATTTTAAGAAAATAAACTAAGTAGTATAAGTCGTCTTAAAAGATCATCGGTCGACTTACCCGAGACAAATTCCAATAATTTTCGAGAAAATATTTTAAGTATTATAAGTCGACTTAAGATGTCATAGGTCGACTGTCCAGAGAGGAAATCAACACTAACTTTGCAAAATAATTTTAAGTATACCAGTCGACTGTAAAAGGTTAAGTTGACTGTCCTGAACGAATTTTCAAAAGAAACTGAAGACACAGCAGCTGGTTCGTACCAGTCGACTGAAAAGGTTACCAGTCGACTGTCGGCCTACAGTTTACATAATTTAGGTCTGTATACAATAATCAAAACTGGAGTTTTCCTAATGATTCATTGTTTATGAAAATAATTCGTAATTAGGTAAAAATGACCAATCTAAATAATCCTCATTATGGATACATTACTCAAAACATTCAATATCTCAAAACTCAATTCTCATGTTCTAAATTCCTAATTCTTCCGTTAGGGTTTCTCAATACTAAATTCTTTCACAACTCTCAAAACCAAGATCTGATTTGCAAACACAAGATCCAGATGCTCACCATCCTATCATAACCATACTCAAATCTTAACATGCTTTCTAGCAATACAAATTTATAAATCAAGATCTACTCAACATTTTTTGATTTCACATACATGGTACAAACAACAACCTTTGCATCGTTCTCATGCAAAATACACCAAATAAATAACATATCAAACAAACAACAAACAATCGTTCGCATAGATCAATTCACAAACAAAGTTCATATCATTCACAAAACAAAACAAACAAAACAATGTCACTCACCTTTGAATTGAAAAGATCCAACGAAAAGCCTTCCTTTTTGCGAGATCCAAATCTTCCTCTTGTTCCTCCAAAAAAAATCAAAAAATTCTGTATATTGCAGCAAATGACGGCTGCGAAAATCCTTTTAAACATCCGGTAATGAAATTTAGGGTTTCACAACAATTTTATAAAATAATCCCGTCAAAATACAACTTTATATATATAACTAGATTCTTGGAAATTCAATCAAATTCATTTAAATTAGGATTTAAAAGTAAAATATACTCATTAATCTCAATTGGTACTGTTCAAAACGTTCAGAAAATACATTTTACATTTTAACCCCTAAAAATGACAAATTTGCAAAAAGGTCATTCTTTTCTCAAAATTTGCAAATAGTTCCAATTAATTTCAGAAAAATCTGGAAAAATACTAAATAAATCTTAAATATTAAATAATGATTTTTCATGAAGTAAACTTGACTTTCAAACTTCTCAAGAAAGTATTTGCACGTGTAAAAAGATAAATTTTTCTGAAAATATTCATAAATTCTCCAAAAAATCATTTTAGTCATTTATAAACCTTTAAAAATAATATTTTAAAAATACGGGGTTCTACATCACTCCCTCCTTAGAAGAGTTCTGTCCTCAGAACTACTACTAATGAGTCCAAACCACATACCAACAAAGGGAACAATATCTCATAAATAGAACATAGTCCAAACAATTACATACGACAACAAAATCATAATAGAAGGAATACAACTTAACTCAATCAATGGTACAATCATTCAAAAGAATCACAATCACATAAAAGGAATACACTCATACAAAAAGCTCAGGGAAATCCTTCTGCATGCGATCCTCTGGCTCCCAAGTAGCCTCCTCGAACTGCTGATTCCTCCATAACACCTTGACCATAGGTATCACCTTGCTCCTAAGAACTTTCTCCCTACGATCAGCGATCTCAACAGGCTGTTCCTTGTAACTCAAGTTCACCTGTAGATCTTCAGGAATCTCTACCAACTGATGATTCTGATCTGGCACATACTTCCTCAACAATGACACATGAAATACATCATGCACTTGTGACAACTCCTCTGGAAGCTTCAACCTATATGCTGTCTTGCCAATCCGCTCCACGATCCTGTATGGCCCAATATACCTTGGCGCCAACTTGCCTCCCTTACCAAACCTGATCACTCCTTTGGTCGGAGAAACCTTGAGGAAAACTGCATCCCCAACCTCAAACTCCAAGTCTCTTCGTCGAGTATCAGCATAACTCTTTTGCCGACTCTGAGCCTCGACGAACCTCTTGCGAATCAGCTCAATCTGCTCTGACGTCTTCTGTACGATCTCAGGACCATACATCTGCCTCTCGCCAACCTCGTACCAACAAACAGGTGTCCTGCACCTCCGCCCGTACAAGCCTCATACGGTGCCATACCAATACTCGCATGGTAACTGTTGTTATAAGCAAACTCAACCAATGCCAAGTATCTCTCCCAACTACCACCGAAATCCATAACACAAGCCCTCAACATATCTTCTAGCACTCGATTCACCCTCTCCGTCTGACCATCGGTCTGTGGATAAAAAGCGATACTGAAATCAGTTCTGGTGCCTTAAGCTGCTTGTAGGCTCTTCCAAAACCTTGAAGTGAACCTTGCATCTATGTCGGATACAATCGACACAGGAACTCCATGAAGTCTCACAATTTCACCAATGTACAACTCAGCCAATTTCTCCATCGACCAAGTAATCTTCATGGCTAGAAAGTGAGCCGACTTAGTCAAACAGTCCACGATAACCCAAATCGAGTCATTGCCCTTCGAACTCCTCGGCAAACCCGTGATGAAATCCATACTGATATTCTCCCATTTCCACTCCGGAATGGGCAACGGTTGTAACAAACCTCCAGGTCTCTGATTTTCTGCTTTGATCTGCTGACAAGTCAGACACCTTGCCACGAAATCTGCCACATCCCTCTTCATACCAGACCACCAAAAGTGCTGTTTGATGTCCCTGTACATCTTCGTGCTTCCAGGATGTACTGACAACAAGGTACTATGTGCTTCCTGCAAGATACTATCTCTCAAATCTGCATTATCTGGAACACATAACCTCTCACCCATCCAAAGAATTCCATCTTGGACACGAAACTCTGATAGCTTGCCCTCTGAAACCTGTTGCAACATCTTCTGAATCTTTGAGTCTGACCTCTGACCTTCCACAATCCTATCTCTCAAGGACGGTTGCAGCCTCAACTGAGCCAAAGATGCCCCTAAACCTTGCACCACCACCTCGATACCTGCCTGATCGATCTCTGCTGCCAACTCACTTCGAGTAGTGATCAAACTTGATAAACTACTCTTCCTGCTAAGTCCATCCGCTACCACATTCGCCTTGCCCGGATGATACTTGATCTCAGGACGAATGTCTTCCAAAATTTCCAACCACCTTCTCTGCCGAAGATTTAGATCCTTCTGTTGATAAATGTACTTCAGGCTCTTGTGGTCAGTGTACATATTAACCTTCTCACCATAAACATAATGCCACCACTGCTTCAAGGCATAAATGATAGCTACTAGCTCCAAATCATGCATCGGATAATTCTTCTCATGCGGACGCAATTGCCTCGAACCATAAGCAATAACCTTGCCTTCTTGCATCAGACACAACCCAAACCTCTGAGAGATGCATCACTGAAGATATCATAATCCTTTCCAGCTTGTGGCAAAGCTAAGATAGGTGCAGTAGTCAACCTCTCCTTTAACTCAAGGAAACTCTCCTCACACTTATCAGTCCATAGAAATACCACATTCTTCCGGGTCAAGCCTGTCAAAGGAACTGCAATCTGAGAATAACCCTGGATGAATCTCCTGTAGTAACCAGCTAAACTCAAGAAACTTCTGACTTCCTTCACAGACGTTGGCCTGGGCCAATCCTTAACTGCTTCAACTTTCTGAGGATCAGTGGCCACTCCCTCCTTAGAAAGGATATGACCAAGGAAAGCTACCTCAGACTTCCAAAACTCACACTTCGACAACTTGGCATACAAGCTATGCTCCTGCAATTTCTGTAATACCGCTGTCAAGTGCATAGAATGCTCCTCCTCCGACTTCAAATACACCAAAATATCGTCGATGAAAACCACCACGAAGGAGTCAATAAATGGCCTCAAAACCCGATTCATCATATCCATGAAAACTGCTGGCGCATTCGTCAACCCGAATGGCATCACCAAAAACTCATAGAGCCCATGACGAGTCCTGAAAGTTGTCTTACTCACATCTTCCTCCTTGACTCAAACCTGATGATACCCCGATCTCAAATCAATCTTCGAAAACACAGCTGCTCTTCGAAGTCTGTCGAACAAATCATCAATCTGCGGCAGTGGATACTTGTTCTGAATAGTCACCCTATTCAACTCCCTGTAGTCAATGCACATCCTCATTGACCCATCCTTCTTCTTGACCAATAACACTGGTGCTCCCCACGGAGAAGAACTCGGCCTAATAAGCTCCTTGCTCAATAGCTCCTCAATCTGCTTCTTCACTTCATCTTGCTCTACAGGTGCCATCCTGTACGGAGCCTTGGAAATCGGCGCACTCCCCGACTGAACATTGATGCAAAACTCCACATCTCTCTGCGGCGGTAATCCTGGAAAATCATCCAAGAACACCTTAGAAAAATCTCGGACAACCGGAATGCCCTTGACTTCATCTGAAATAACCATCTTGGATACCATTGTAGCCACCTTCGGAATCTTCTTCTTCCCTTGAAAAGTCACTGCGGGTCCACCTGGTGCTTTCACCAACACCTCCTTCTGCTTGCATTCAATTGTGGCACCATATATTGCCATCCAATCAATGCCCACGATGACATCCACTCCTAAGACTTGCAGCTCAATCAGATCAATGCCGAACAACCTCCCACCAATCCCGATATCACAGCCCTCGTAATATCGATCCGCAATCAACTCTTCACCTGACGGCATTGCCACCGACAAAACCCTGCCTGGAAACAACTTAGGTTCCACACCTAAGATCCTTGCAAAATTTGGCGATACAAAAGTATGCGACGAACCAGTATCAAATAAAACCCTTGCCTTTATTCCATTAATTAAAACAATTCCTGTTACAAGAAGAGTGATACTCAATCTCCAATTGTTCTCAAATAAAGGTTTTACTTATTACATTGATTTAAAATAAAATCAAAATTCTTGCATACCCTGTATTATATCTTCCGAGTTACCCGCGTCCTCCTCGGTTAATGCAAATACCTGCCCTTGCCTCTGGGATTTGCTTCCACCTGAACCATCCTTCCTCAATTGTGGACAATGGGGCTTAGAATGTCCTGCCTGCCCACACTGGGAACAAATCTGCTTCGCCAACTTCGGACACGCTGACCTGTAATGTCCTGCCTCCTTGCAGTAATAACAAGTCACTCCCTGAGTTGCAGGTGCCTTCTACACCGGATCACTGAACTTGATCTGCTTCGCAGGGAATCTCTTCCCACTCTGACCTGATGCTGACCTCTTGTTCCAGTTCCATGTATCTTGCCTCTTCTGGAAGTGGTCCATGTCCTCCTCAGTCATAGCTGCTCTCCTGACCAGCTTGTCAAACCTTATAATACCCAACAGGATCATCCTCGACCTCAAGTTTGGCCTCAAGCCCTGCTCAAACTTTTTGGCCTTCTTCGCCTCGTCAACGACCAACTCTGGTGCATACCTCGAAAGCTGAGCAAATTTGGTCTCATACTCCCGCACGGTCATGCTGCCCTGCTGAAGATTCAAGAACTCGGTCGCCTTCTTCTCCTGAACATCTACGGGAAAGAAGTGATCCCTGAATTCCTTCAGAAAAGCTTCCCAAGTCATCGGCTGGTCTCCCAAAGTCCTCTTCAGCGATTCCCACCAGACACCAGCATCCTTTTCCAGTTGCAAAGTAGCCAACTTCACCTTGCTGGCTACCGGAGTCTCCGATACCTCGAAGATTGTCTCCATCCTCCTAATCCAATCATCAGCTGCGGTTGGATCAGATTGCCCCTCAAAAACTGGCGGCCTCATCCTCTTAAAGGACTCGATCTGCTTGATAGGATCGGCGTTAACCAATCCCTGTCCAGCTCCATGATTTTGCTGCTGATTCTGTTGTTGATTCTGATTTTGCACCAAATTAAATGCCATTAGCGCATTCAGAGTCTGATACACCTTGGCGAATTCAGCCTCAAGATCAATTCCAGTTCCTCGAGAACTACCAGATCCATCCTCATTGTTACCACAGTTCCTGGGCCTGGGTGCAACCATTCTGAATACTGCAAAACGAGGGAAAAGTTAGAGCATCACACACAATTCAAACTCATATCAATATCCTTTGGCAAAACCTCAATTGTATCCCAAAGGTAAAACATCATGTTTCAGTTCTATGTGATACTCACTCTTTAATGTCCACACCTAGGTACTCACACTCTAGTGTCCACACCTAAGTTATTTTTTATGCCATGTTTAGTATTACTATTGAAGCATGCTCTGATACCAATCTCTGTAGCGCCCCGAATTTCTAATATAATATCTTAGAAAATACGTGGCACAATCCCAGCATCCACTTCAATGTAACATTAAACACAACCAACTCCACTAAAATTTTCAACTCTTTATTACAACAAACTTTTCATAGCACAGCGGAATACAAAACATCTCATATCATAATTTTCTTTCATTTACAACACAGTCTTATTACAACACTGCTTTTACAATTTTACACAAACTCCATTAAATTAATTTATCTCAAAACTATCTCAAGCATCCAAACCTCCAAACTCTAAGCAACAACCTACAACACATGAGACTAGAGATGATCCCTAACCCACAAAACTAAATGGGTCAGCCATAAATGGTGTGAGTGACATAATACAACAAAACAACGTAAATGAGCATTAGTCATGAATCCTTAAACAACAGGTAGTAAACATGCATACATAAAATACGATGTAGCAAGGAAAAGTAAACAACAAGTGAGACTAAACCAAGTGTCATGTGTAGAAAACAGGAAATCCACATGCATGAAAACCAAGTCAAGAAAACACAAATTCTATATGCGGACTCTCTAATGCGTACTTGTCGAAGTCTATGCATCCCACTCTACATAGGTTCGGTGCAAGCCCTTAACGTCTTCACATTATAGGGTTCAATCCCTGCTATGCAACTAATCCTAACATGATGACTACTACGAGATAAAGATAAACTGTGAGTATTAGCCCATGCCCAGATAATTTCAGAGATAGATCCCACGCCACAGGTATTTTACCGTGATAATTCCGGAGATCATCCCACACCGAAAGCAATGACCTCATCTCACGAATACCACATGTGCGTCGCCTCGACTCCGATAATTCCGGAGATCGATCCCACACCACAAGTAATAACCGTGATAATTCCGGAGATAATCTCATACCACAAGTATTCTACCGTGATAATTCCGGAGATATATCCCACACCACAAGTAATCTACCGTGATAATTTCGGAGATTAAATCCCACACCGAAAGCCATACTGAGGTGCTTGACCCATGTTCCCATTCATCATATCACCACTAGTGTCTGTCCTTATTATTTTTGGGTTACTTAATTACTCAACGAATCTCCTAGAGTTGGTGTACCCTACCGGACTTAACTCAAAACTGAACAACTGAAATGCCTCAACAGGCCTCAACAAAATAACTCAACGCCGGTATACTAGGGTCACACACATCCTCTAGAGACTCAAACTCAAAAGTCTAAACCAACCTTCCATCATAATTAGCTCAACTGAATATCTTAAAATCATATGCTTAACAAAGGACAAAGTGTAGACTAAAATATCTGAAGACTAATCATTCGAAAGAACATACAAGCTTACGAAAACTCAACAGTACCATTCGACTTATACTGTAGTAAGTCGACTGCCCAGAGGGAACATATCCATGATTTTAAGAAAATAAACTAAGTAGTATAAGTCGTCTTAAAAGATCATCGGTCGACTTACCCGAGACAAATTCCAATAATTTTCGAGAAAATATTTTAAGTATTATAAGTCGACTTAAGATGTCATAGGTCGACTGTCCAGAGAGGAAATCAACACTAACTTTGCAAAATAATTTTAAGTATACCAGTCGACTGTAAAAGGTTAAGTCGACTGTCCTGAACGAATTTTCAAAAGAAACTGAAGACACAGCAGCTGGTTCGTACCAGTCGACTGAAAAGGTTACCAGTCGACTGTCGGCCTACAGTTTACATAATTTAGGTCTGTATACAATAATCAAAACTGGAGTTTTCCTAATGATTCATTGTTTATGAAAATAATTCGTAATCAGGTAAAAATGACCAATCTAAATAATCCTCATTATGGATACATTACTCAAAACATTCAATATCTCAAAACTCAATTCTCATGTTCTAAATTCCTAATTCTTCCGTTAGGGTTTCTCAATACTAAATTCTTTCACAACTCAAAACCAAGATCTGATTTGCAAACACAAGATCCAGATGCTCACCATCCTATCATAACCATACTCAAATTTTAACATGCTTTCTAGCAATACAAATTTATAAATCAAGATCTACTCAACATTTTTAGATTTCACATACATGGTACAAACAACAACCTTTGCATCGTTCTCATGCAAAATACACCAAATAAATAACATATCAAACAAACAACAAACAATCGTTCGCATAGATCAATTCACAAACAAAGTTCATATCATTCACAAAACAAAACAAACAAAACAATGTCACTCACCTTTGAATTGAAAAGATCCAACGAAAAGCCTTCCTTTTTGCGAGATCCAAATCTTCCTCTTGTTCCTCCAAAAAAAATCAAAAAATTCTGTATATTGCAGCAAATGACGGCTGCGAAAATCCTTTTAAACATCCGGTAATGAAATTTAGGGTTTCACAACAATTTTACAAAATAATCCCGCCAAAATACAACTTTATATATATAACTCTATTCTTGGAAATTCAATCAAATTCATTTAAATTAGGATTTAAAAGTAAAATATACTCATTAATCTCAATTGGTACTGTTCAAAACGTTCAGAAAATATATTTTACATTTTAACCCCTAAAAATGACAAATTTGCAAAAAGGTCATTCTTTTCTCAAAATTTGCAAATAGTTCCAATTAATTTCAGAAAAATCTGAAAAAATACTAAATAAATCCCAAATATTAAATAATGATTTTTCATGATGTAAACTTGACTTTCAAACTTCTCAAGAAAGTATTTGCACTTGTTTTGCACGTGTAAAAAGATAAATTTTTCTAAAAATATTCATAAATTCTCCAAAAAATCATTTTAGTCATTTATAAATCTTTAAAAATAATATTTTAAAAATACGGGGTTCTACAATGACGAAGCTCCTCTTCCAGAATAACAGGGAAGCAAGAGGCGGCTCTTTCCTCGAATACTGAGATCCAGAAGAACTCCCTCTCCAAGGGGACCAAGAAGATCTCCTTCTCCAAGGGGGTGAAGAAGATCTCCCTCTCCTAGTGGATGAAGAAGGTCTCCTCCCTCTCTGCAGAAAAGAAGCCAGACAATAGCCAGTTGACCGGTTCACAGGTCCAACAGAGATGAAGAGGCGCCCGTCACCAAGGCAGAGTTCCAAAATTTCAAAGATGAAATCCTCCAAGCCCTCAACGTCACCTCAAACAGGGGCCAAAAAACAAGCTACCGCCGCCTCACCCCCATACATAAGGAAGAGTCCCATGGGTCGACCAGATCTGACCAGAGGGATGACTTTGTCCTTCACTGCCTCTGAGAGATAGAAGACCATCTCAATAAGATCAACCGAGAGGAAGATCGACAGGCCAAAAGCTTTCATCCAAGCAGACCTCCTTTCTCCAAGTCAATCATTGACCCATGTCCCCGAGACTTTCAAGCTGCCTCACCTTGAGTCTTACGAAGGAGAATCTGATCCAGCCGATCATATCGAGAGTTTCAAAACTCTCATGATGATCCATCAAGCCTTAGATGTGCTTCTATGTAAAAATTTCCTGGCACATTGAAGGGGCCAGCAAAGGAGTGGTACTCCCGCCTATCTCCGGGTTCCATCTTCTCATTCGATCAGTTTAAGAAACTCTTCCTCACCCATTTCATCAGCAACCGCCGAACCGAGAAGACGAGTACATCCTTGCTGAACCTGAATCAAAGAGAAAGGGAACGACTCACGAACTTTATCCGGCACTTCACAGCCGAATCCCAATCTATCACCTCCCTCAACCATGCAATAGCGGTACAATGTCAATAACGCCGACTCAAGGTGTCCCTTACCAAGAAGCCTTCTCGGGACTTCTTAGAACTCTTGCTTAGGAGTGAGAAGTATATTCGAGCTGAAGATGCTCTCAAAACCCCCGGTGATGAAAAGCCTTCCTCGAGAACAAATGAAAGAGTGCAAATGAAAAAGGATCTAAAAAATTCCAGAAAGACGACAATGGTCAACGCTGCCCTCCTCCTCGTTTCCCCCCTCAATGCTATTATATGAGAAGTTCTTTTGGAAGTTGATAAGTGATGAACACAATATTATTCACATTTAGGAGCAATAATCTTAATGCAATTAGACATTTAAAAGCTCTGTATGTGATATCTAACTCTCATTTTCTCTTTTCCATAGGAAACAGCCTAAAACAGAGAAACGAAGCAGATTCAGGATGTTAAGGATGATACACAGGAAATTGCAGATCAACAGTCGACCTATTCCAAAGCCCAGTCAACTTGTGTGATCAATTATCAAATCTTCAGAAGTCTCGGCACAGTCGACTGGTTCGCTGGCAAGTCGACTGGTAGGCGGCAGAGTCAAAAGATAAGATATTTGAAGATTCATCTGAATCTAATCCAAATCAGAACAGAAAAGGAAGAATAGAAGAAAAGAGAAAGAAATAATATGCAGAGAACGGAGTAGGAAATAAATAAAAGAAAAGGGCTTTTCTATAAAAAGAAAAGTGCAAACCCTAACTCTCTAGCCGTGCTCTATAAATACCAACCAAGAAGCATTATTCGGGGGAGCGCTGGATCCTCTCTCTGACGTCTTCCGCACACACCACAACCGAATCACAACTCTCTAGATCATCAAGTCATCAACAAAGAATAGTACTGTATCGGCATAGAAGAAGGAGAAAGGAGATTAAGTACTAAAGAAAGAACGGCTGATCGACTGTGTGACAGCCAGCCGATCCACCTAGCCGAACTACATCAGTTTATTCTTCCTCTTTTCAATTCTTTTATGTTAATCATGTACTTGAACTTGTTGATCAATAAAAGTATTATTATGTGGAACTAATTTCATAGTTGGGTAGATTGAAGCCGTAGTTATGTAGTGCTATATTCTTCTGAAACCTTCTATTTTACTTATTGATTGAATCTGATTGAATTGATATAGATTGATGATAATCAAACTTGTTCTCAAGTTCTGAGAGCAGTCGACTGAGGTGAGAGCCAGTCGACTAACATACAGGACTTGAGAATATCAAGTTTGCATTATCATCTATCTGAATCTGTTATATGAGCATATTGAGACGACCAGTATCTCGTGTTCATACTTGTAACAAGGGAATCTTTAGGGGTTCTTGGTTTAATCAACTTGAAGGATCTAGATCTGATACCAATTTCTAGAACTTCAAGTGTTTGTTCGTTTCCACTGTTCTTATGTTTTCTTTAAGTACAACTTAGTAGATACCATGCTAAATACTTAATGAAAGAAACGAATTAGAGTAGATACCATGCCTAATTCTTGGCTTAGGGAAACATTACTTTAAGGAGTAGATACCATGCCCTTAAAGAGAACGAACATGAGTAATAAGAAGAAGTTCAGAAGGTGACTTAGCATTACTGACTATAGGTGGAAATCAACGCCCAACTACTCAATAGATATTTGTGATTCAACACTTCTTAATTTAGTTTTAATCTTTTCATTTCTTTTAGACTTTTAAAACAACTCTTTATGATTCTTAGTCTTTTTATTGATTAGTAAGTTAAAGTCTATAATCTCTGTGGGATCGACCCTTGCTATTGCTACACTTCTATAAACGATTCATGCACTTGTGAGGTTTTTAATTTGTGTCTAGTTTTATCTATTTATTTAGGTATCTGGATTTCACAACAATAAGGATGAGCTACTTTGCCCTCCCCTGAAGATGAATACCTCAGGGAAGAGGAGAAGTTGATACAAGTGGTGCCGCATTCATAGGAATCATGGCCACGACACAAAAGACTGTCGGGCTCTCAATGAAGAGATCGAAGAGCTTATCCAACATGGGCACCTATCCAAATTCGTCCAAAAGGATAGATTCGATCCACCACCAGCCCGAGGAGCTAACAAGTGGTCTGAGAAGCCCTCTGAGTCCCAAGACTCGGAGCCAGGAGCAGTCCTTCACTCCATTAACGGAGGACCTAGATGGGGAGAATCAAATCATCCTGAAAGGCTTTCATCCGAGAAGTTAATTCGGTACAGAACTTTACCCCATCCAAAAGCTTCGAAGTCCGTGTGGCATTCTCAGACAGATACTTAGAAGGCATTTGAACGCCCCACTATGATGCACTCGTAATTAGTCTGAACATAGGCAACCATGAGGTGCATCGAATCCTTGTCAACAATGGCATTTCTATTAATAGCCTTTCCTGGAAGCCTTCAAAGGCCTCAAGCTTTCTCGAGACAGAGGCATTGGACTTCATGGTCGTCAATGTGAAGGCCGCTTACAATGCCATCCTCAGCCGACTGGGCCTAGCAATATTACATGCTGTACCCTCAGCCTTTCACATGAAAATGAAGTTCCCGGCCTCAACGGGAGTAGAAGAAGTCAAAAAAACCAAGAGATAGCTCGGAGGTGCTACACAGCTACAAATGGGGACTCGGTCCTCCCACTTGAAGCATTAAGCTCCCCCAACGAAATAATCAAGTCCTTTCCAAGCCAGTTGATGAACTCAAGGAGATCCCCCTCTTCTGGAAAGGCGGACTTGGAATACAGAGCATCAAATTAAGTACCACAAGGGTGCCTAATACCCTATCATAGAAGTAGGCTTTTAGTTTTCAATAAGGTCGCAACTTGCGATACAGCCAAAGCATGTAATAATGGCTAGTCCCCCCTCAAGGCAGCTACTTAGTTTGTTTCAATAAAACTTAGCTTTTTTCTTGTAAACATCATCATATCTATTCCCCTGAGTACATCTACGACTCATTAACCCTTTCAAACAATAAATTTGAATTCCAACACTTGGTTTGACGCCGCTTTAGTCGCTTGGGAACAAATAAGTTCGGAGTGGCTCATCATTCGGAATTGCTCCTACAACTCGTTGAAACATTCAAACAACATGTTTGGAGTACAATACTTGGTTCGACACCACTTTAGTTGCTTGCAAACAAGCAAGTGCGGAGTTCGGAATTGCTCCTAGAACTTGTAGAAAGTTTTAAATAAAAAATTTGGAGTCCAACACTTGGTTCAACGCCGCTTTAGTCGCTTGCGAACAAGCAAGTACAGAGTGGCTCGCCATTCAGAATTGCTCCTACAGCTTGTTGAAATTCTCAAAAAAAGATTCGGAGTTCACAATCACTGCTCGGAATGGTCCCCACACTTCATAAAAAAACAAGTTTTGGGCTCAAAATGACCGTTCGGACTACTCCTGAAACTTGTTAAACTGTTCAAGAACCCTCTAATGGCATAACTCATCTTCTTAATCTCCCGGGAGACAGAGATATTGCAGATTAGTTTCGACTCCCAAGATGGACAAATCCTCAATCTACTTCTCAATAGAACTTGTAGACCTTCAAGTCCTTGTCAAAATGATTGGTCATATGCCCAAATCGGAACAAACAACACCGAGAATATGCATTACACCCCCAAATGCATGAAACACACTTACATGCAAGTATAGAGTTTGAAGCAACCATTCGAATCCTCCCTAAAACACGTCAAATTACCAATAAACCAGCTTAGAAGATAGCCTTCCCTGAGACTACCTCTAGAGCTGCTCCTGCGGCTCGATAACCCTCAACAATAAGTCGGTGCTCAGCTCCTCTTCCGAACTACACCAACAACTCATCAACTTGAGGTGGCAAGTTCGGTGCTTTGCTCCTTGATCAAACTCCTCCAACCACTCCTTAACTCCATGTAATGGTGCTGAAGTCCAGCTTGTCCATAAAGCTTCTCCCATAACTAGTTCACCTTCCAGTATCGGGTAAGACAACCAACTTCTTCCTCGGGTCACCTCTACAAGCTTGTCGGGTCCAAACGGCAAGATCGATGCCAACTCCCTCCTCAGGTACCCTTTATAAGCTTGTCAGGTCCAAACGACAAGGTCGGTGCTAACTCCCTCCTCGAGTCACCTCTACAAGCTTGTCGGGCCCAAACGGCAAGATCGGTGCCAACTCCCTCTGCGGGTGCCCTCTATAAGCTTCAATGGTACAAATGGTAGGTCGGTGCCAACTCCCTCCTCGGGTCGCCTCTGCAAGATTTCGGGTCCAAACGTCAAGATCAATGCCAACTCCCTCCTTGAGTTGCCTCAACAAGCTTGTCGGGTCCAAACGGCATGGTTAGTGCCAACTCCCTCCTCGAGTTGCCTCTACAAGTTTGTCAGGTTCAAATGACAAGTTCGGAGTCTGAATCCCTCATCGAGTCACTTCTACATACTTGCTGAGTTCAAACAGCAAGTTTGGCAATCAACTCCTTCCTAGAGCTTTCTCTACAAATCTGTTGGGATCAAATAACAAGTTTAGAGTCCAACTCTCTCCTAGAGCTGCTTTCTAAACTCACCGAACAACTCCAGGAGGTGGAAACACAAAGAGAGTGCGAGTCGAGATAAAAACACTTGGAAAATCCTTATCAACCTTCCAGTACAGGCGTGAAGCTCCACTTCGTAGACCCCCGGTGCCGAAGCTCCTATTCGTAGCTCCACGGAAACGAAGCTACTCTTCAAAGCTTCCCAGTGATGAAGCTCCCCTTGTAGCTGTTAGGGTTATATACTGAAAGCATCACTTTTGTATTAACTTTATTTCCTTATTTTTTTTGAATGAGAATCATATGGGCATATGTTTGCATATTGTGTTTATTATAATATTAATGCAAGTGTCTGATATTCTATAAGGTTGATAATATGGTGTGAGGTGACACACAGAAGATCATATTATCAGTTCCATATGGAATATATAAATAGTTCACAACCTAGACGGACTTGGACAATCCATTGGAAAGGTTGTAGTGTAATCTGGTATTAGTCTTTCTTGACTATAGGTTTACACTAGTACACTTTGTGTGTATTGAACAGGACCACTTGAGGTTGTTCTCTTTGTACTGACTACAAAAGAGAACAAACACCTCTGTTATTATGGATACTTATGCTCTTAATCTAGATATAATAACAGACATGTATATGCAGTGTGCATTACTTTGACTCATAAAAGAGTGAGATTCATTATGGATCAACAACCTCTATAAATTGGGTAATAGCATTGTATGTATGATGGGCTGTTGATTGTAAAAGGAATCCATATCCCGATACGTCGGGTTGATGATGTCCCCTTAAGGAGCTCATAAGGATTTGTCATGTAAACCCTGCAGGTGGATTACATCCGACATGACAAATAAAGTTGAGTGGTACTACTTAAGGATAAAAGATGTTGATCAATATAGTTGTCAGTAACTTAATTTGATCGAAGGACATTCGATATCTTAACATGGGGAGCTGAACGAGCATATAATAAAAGGAGCCCATAAATATAATTTGGGATTAGGAAGGTAGTGCAACAATAGCTCTTTAGTGGACCGAGCTATTGTTAATGGGCCTGGGTTGTGTGTTCGGGCTGAACACGGGATACCCAGATTCGTTAGGAGACCTAACCCTAATTTCTCCTCATGGTCCCTGCCGTAGCCTTATATATATCCTCTATTCTCTGGCCGTCATTGATCATCTGAGATATAAGATTTTTTCTCTAAATTCGTGATTCACGTAAGGAGAGAAATAAAGGTCAGCCAAGGAAAAGAAAGGTTGGGAGATCATCGCCCACACGACGTCCAACCCGAGGAAGGAATACGTGCAGAAGATCTTGGGGTCGCTGACAGCTCGAGGTTGCTAGAAACTATCGTCTTCTTCTCATCGCAGGTATAATTCGTGAACCCTAGATTCCGCTATAAAGGGTTAGATAACGTATTTAATATGTTAATCTTTTATGATCGATACACACATCAATCCGTAGTCCTGGGAATCATCGCTGTTCCATCAATTGGTATCAGAGCCGGTACTGGATCTGCGTATTGATTGTTACATCCATGTTGTCCAATAAAACTTGCGTTGTATGATAGTCGGTAGATGTAGATCTGTTCTAACTCGGTTTTGCAGGCATCTTAGATCCAACTATTATGGTCCAATGCATATTTTGTTTGTGTTGTTGTTGTTTTGTGGATGTAATTAATATCACGAGGGTTGATCGTGCTTATCATTTTAATTTTTCAATCTAGATTATGTATGAACTCCTTCGGGAGGCATAGGATTGATGTAATTTTAATTTTTTTCAATCTAGATTATGTATGAACTCCTTCGGGAGGCATAGGATTGATGTAATTTTAATTTTTTTTTCGATCGATCGTGATGGCGGTGGTGGCTGTTTCTGACGCCGGAGGAGATGCTATTTTTAGGCAGTCCGGAGATCAACAGATGGTTTTCGATGAAGAAATCGGCAGCCAAACCTTTAAAAAAAAAAAAAAAAAAAAAAAAACGGGGCGCTGCCCCGAACCCCGAATAACTCTACGCAGGGTCAGACTTGGGATTCGCACAGTCGGGGAAGAATCAGGAAAGATGGCCATAATAGTTGGATATTTATTTTCAAATTTATTGCCATTATTGCTTATTCTCATTATGCATGTTTATTATTTTGTGATTTTTTTTTGAAGAACTAGGATCACATTAATAATGGACAACATGGACATAAATTAACTAGTAGAAAAACCCTCATTGTTAAATAACTAAGTGGAAGAGGGAATTCATTTAACATGAATCCCACGGTCTCCATTACTGGTTTGAAGGTGATATAATTATACTTCCGTATTGGCTTTAGTGCTTTCCTCCATATCGGATGAGTATAATTATAGATCACCAGTACAAACTTCCTTAGGGATAATTGTAGAAAGTTACCTAGTATGTGTTCACTTCTCCATCTGAAGGAACTCAATACAAGATAATGGACTTAGTATTAAGCAATGGTATACACTTAGATACAAATAATGGTATCCTCCCCAACGGAGTCACTGCTATTATTTGTAGGACCAGAGCAAGACCAACAGATTAATTTTATTTGTCATAAAGTTGTGTTGACATGATAGTAAAATTAATAGGAAAAACCTACTTGAACAAATATTGAATTTGTATACGTCCACACTATCGTGGCATGCTAAATTCATGGTGTTTAAGGTGTTGGTGAATTTTTTTTATTGTTTTGAGGGAATCAATATTTAATTAATTCAAAAAGTTTTGCCCTACATAATTTTTTTTATGTGATTCTCAGGATTTCAAAAATGGGTTCTTTCAGTCCACTTATGGTGATTCTTAAAGAAAACAAACTTACTGGACCTAATTATATTAACTGGAAACGTAACTTGGATATTGTCTTAACTGCTGAAGAGTACAAATTTGTACTCAATGAGGAATGCCCACCTAAGCCTGATGCTAACTCTGATGAAGAGGTCAAAGAGGCTTATAAGAAGTGGAATAAGGCAGATGAGATGGCGCGGTGTTACATTTTGGCATCTATGTCAAATGTACTGCAGCATCAGCATCAGGCCATGCCCACAGCTTATGATATGATGTACAACCTTAAGGAACTCTTCGAACATCAGAGTAGAGCAGCTAGGCAATTTGCTATGAAGAGTTTGATGAGAGCTTCTATGGCTGAGGGGACACCAGTAAGGGATCATGTTCTCAAGATGATGGGTCATCTAAATGAGATGGAGATCCTTGGTGCTGAAATCGATGGGGAAACCCAGGTCGATATCATTCTCGGCACTCTGCCTAAAAGTTTTGACTCGTTTTGCCTTAATTACAACATGAACAAAAGGTTGTATAGTTTGGCAGAACTTGCAAAAGAACTACAGGATGCTGAAGCTCTCTTCAAGCAGAATGCCCATGTTTATGTGACTGAAAAGGACTCTACTTCTAAGCCGAAAGGTGGTAAGAAGAAGAAAGTTCAGAAACAAGTAAACTCAGCAAAGAAGGGCATGGGACCTCAAGGCACAGTGAAAAAGCCGAAAGGCAAGTGTTTCAAGTGCAAAGGGTCAGGACATTGGAAGACTGACTGTCCACTTCTCAAACAAGAGAACAAAAAAGGTATATCTCATTTACTAGTTGTTGAAACATGTTTAGCGGTGTTATCTACCGGCACCTGGTGTGTAGATACAGGAGCCACTAATCATGTCTGCAATACATTGCAGGGGTTCTAGGAAACCAGACGGCTCAGTGATGGAGAGATATGCTTGTTTATGGGTGACGCTACAAGAGTGGCGGCCGTTGCAATAGGAGATGTTATTTTATCTTTTGGTAGAAATAAGTCTTTGACATTAAGAGATTGTCTTTATGCACCTTCACTTAGAAGGAATTTAATTTCTGTTTCCATGCTAGTTAAGGATGGATATTCAGTTTATTTTAATGACAATATTGTTATTAGAAAAAATAAGCATTTTATCTGTTCTGGTGCATTGGTTGATAATCTATATGTCATTAATCCTATTTCGCCCACGATGCAACTTATGGAAATGAATAATATGTCTTCTAACATAAATAAGAGAAAAGAACCTTCTTGTATGAACCAAACATATCTTTGGCACTTGCGATTGGGGCATGTTAACCTAAGAAGGATTCAAAGACTGGTTAAAGATGGACCTTTGAGTTCATTGGAAGTGGAGGCACTACCAGTCTGTGAATCCTGCTTGGTAGGTAAAATGACCAAAAGGCCTTTCAAGGCAAAGGGGTATATGGCCAAAGATGTGTTGGAATTGGTTCATTCTGATTTGTGTGGGCCCATGACTGTCCATGCTAGAGGTGGCTTTGAATATTTTGTCACATTTACTGACGATTATTCAAGGTATGGATATATTTATTTGATGCGCCGTAAGTCTGAGTGCTTTGAGAAATTCAAAGAGTACAAGACAGAAACGGAGAAACGTCATGGAAAATGTATCAAGTCATTAGGTTCAGATCGTGGTGGCGAGTATCTCTTTGGGGAGTTTAGGGACTATTTGTCAGAGGCTGGGATTACATCCCAATTATCAGCACCTGGAACACCCCAACAGAATGGTGTAGCAGAAAGAAGGAATAGGACTCTTATGGAGATGGTTAGATCAATGATGAGTTATTCAGATTTACCAGATTCGTTTTGGGGATATGCCTTAGAAACTGCAGCTTATATTTTGAACTTGGTTCCTTCTAAGTCAGTACCAATTACTCCCACAGAACTGTGGACTGGGTGTAAGCCTAGTCTGAAACATGTTCGGATTTGGGGTAGTCCAGCACACATGCTGAATGGGAAAGCCGATAAGTTGGAATCTCGTACAGAAGTACGCTTGTTTGTAGGCTATCCAAGAGGAACGAAAGGAGGTTTATTTTATAGTCCTAAGGATCAGAAGGTCATTGTTAGCACCAATGCTCGATTCTTAGAGGAAGACTATGTGATGAACCATAAACCCATAAGTAGAGCTGTTCTAGAAGAACTGAGAGGTGAGACACCAAATACTTCAGTACCAACAGTACAACAGGATGTACCACCAGTAACTGCACAACGTGTCACAAATGTTACACCACAACCGATAGTGCCTCGTCGTAGTGGGAGGGTTGTGATACAACCTGATAGATATATGTTTTTGGGAGAGTCGTCAGACTTTGTCCCTGAGGAACAAGATTATGATCCCTGTACCTACAATGAAGCACTCCAAGATAAAGATGCAGAGTCTTGGCAAAAAGCAATGATATCTGAAATAGAATCTATGGATTCTAATCAAGTCTGGGAGCTTGTAGAACCACCTATTAGTGTAAAAGCCATTGGATGCAAGTGGGTCTATAAGAGAAAAAGAGGATCAGACAGTAAGGTTGAAACCTTTAAAGCTCGGCTTGTTGCAAAAAGTTTTACTCAAAGAGAGGGTATCGATTATGAGGAAACTTTTTCGCCAGTAGCCATGCTTAAGTCTATCCGGATTCTTTTATCTATTGCAGCTCATCTTGATTATGAGATTTGGCAAATGGATGTCAAGACAGCTTTCCTTAATGGAAGTCTTGAGGAAGACATCTATATGAAGCAACCAGACGGGTTCATTGAAAAGGGCCAAGAGCATCTTATTTGTAAGCTCAAGAAGTCCATTTATGGACTTAAGCAAGCTTCCAGATCTTGGAACATATGTTTTGATCAGGTGATAAAATCCTATGGATTTGATCAATGTCAAGATGAATCGTGTGTATACAAAAAGTGTGACGAAAACGTAGTGGTATTCCTGGTACTTTACGTGGATGACATCTTACTCATTGGAAACAATGTGGAGGTATTATCTAACGTAAGGGTATGGTTATCCAAACAGTTTGATATGAAGGACTTGGGAGAAGTAGGTCACATCCTTGGGATCAAAGTTCTACGAGATCGCAAGAAAAGGATGTTGGGCTTGTCCCAAGCTTCCTATATCGATACTATACTAACTCGTTTTAGCATGCAAAATTCTAAGAAAGGTTTCTTACCTTTTAGACATGGAATTGCCCTATCAAAGGAGCAGTGTCCGAGGACACCTAAAGAGATAGAGAACATGAAAGCAGTTCCTTATGCTTCAGCAGTAGGAAGCTTAATGTATGCAATGCTATGTACGAGACCAGATATCTGCTTTGCCGTTGGCATGGTTAGCAGATATCAGTCTAACCCGGGACAAGAGCACTGGACTGCCGTAAAGCATATTTTGAAGTACCTGAAAAGGACTAAAGATTACATGCTAGTTTACCAGGCAGATAGTTTAGTTGCCTTGGGGTATACAGACTCAGATTTTCAGTCAGATAGGGATTCCAGGAAATCAACCTCAGGTTATGTATTTACTTTGGGAGGTGGAGCCACTATATGGAGGAGTATCAAGCAAAAATGTATTGCTGATTCTACCATGGAAGCCGAGTATGTGGCAGCCGCTGAGGCAGCCAAAGAAGCGGTTTGGCTCAGAAACTTCCTATTGGACTTGGATGTGGTACCTAATTTGCCTAAGGCTATTACACTTTATTGTGATAATAGTGGTGCAGTTGCAAATTCGAAGGAACCACGAGCACATAAGACAGGTAAACACATTGAGCGTAAGTACCACCTAATACGAGATTTCGTAAAGAAAGGAAAAGTTGCTGTGATCAAGATAGCATCAGCAGACAACCTAGCTGATCCCTTCACTAAGAGCTTACCAGCTAAGGCTTTTGATAGTCATGTTGATGGAATGGGAGTCAGATGCGTAGCAGCATGGCTTTGAGTATAAGTGGGAGATTTGTAACAGTATACTGAAAAGCAATGCTTTGAGTATAAGTGGGAGATTGTTAGGGTTATATACTGAAAGCATCACTTTTGTATTAACTTTATTTCCTTATTTTTTTTTGAATAAGAATCATATGGGCATATGTTTGCATATTGTGTTTATTATAATATTAATGCAAGTGTCTGATATTCTATAAGGTTGATAATATGGTGTGAGGTGACACACAGAAGATCATATTATCAGTTCCATATGGAATATATAAATAGTTCACAACCTAGACGGACTTGGACAATCCATTGGAAAGGTTGTAGTGTAATCTGGTATTAGTCTATCTTGACTATAGGTTTACACTAGTACACTTTGTGTGTATTGAACAGGACCACTTGAGGTTGTTCTCTTTGTACTGACTACAAAAGAGAACAAACACCTCTGTTATTATGGATGCTTATGCTCTTAATCCAGATATAATAACAGACATGTATATGCAGTGTGCATTACTTTGACTCATAAAAGAGTGAGATTCATTATGGGTCAACAACCTCTATGAATTGGGTAATAGCATTGTATGTATGATGGGCTGTTGATTGTAAAAGGAATCCATATCTCGATACGTCGGGTTGATGATGTCCCCTTAAGGAGCTCATAAGGATTTGTCATGTAAACCCTGCAGGTGGATTACATCCGACATGACAAATAAAGTTGAGTGGTACTACTTAAGGATAAAAGATGTTGATCAATATAGTTGTCAGTAACTTAATTTGATCGAAGGACATTCGATATCTTAACATGGGGAGCTGAACGAGTATATAATAAAAGGAGCCCATAAATATAATTTGGGATTAGGAAGGTAGTGCAACAATAGCTCTTTAGTGGACCGAGCTATTGTTAATGGGCCTGGGTTGTGTGTTCGGGCTGAACACGGGATACCCAGATTCGTTAGGAGACCTAACCCTAATTTCTCCTCATGGTCCCTGCCGTATCCTTATATATATATCCTCTATTCTCTGGCCGTCATTGATCATCTGAGATAAAAGATTTTTTCTCTAAATTCGTGATTCACGTAAGGAGAGAAAGAGAGGTCAGCCAAGGAGAAGAAAGGTTGGGAGATCATCGCCCACACGACGTCCAACCCGAGGAAGGAATACGTGCAGAAGATCTTGGGGTCGCTGACAGCTCGAGGTTGCTAGAAACTATCGTCTTCTTCTCATTGCAGGTATAATTCGTGAACCCTAGATTCCGCTATAAAGGGTTAGATCACGTATTTAATCTGTTAATCTTTTATGATCGATACGCACACCAATCCGTAGTCCTGGGAATCATTGCTGTTCCATCAGTAGCTCCTCGATGCTGAAGCTCCTCTTCATAGCTCTTCGGTAGCAAAACTTCTCTTCGCAGCTCTTCGGGGGCGAAGCTTCTCTTCAAATCTCTCCGGTGGTAGAGCTCATATTCTTGACCCTTTAGGAGCAAAGCACTACTTCGTAGCTCCTCGGCACTGAAGCTCCTCTTCATAGCTCCTCGGGAGCGAAACTTCTATTGATAGCTTCTCTGTGGCAAAGTCCTATTTGAAGCACATCTTCTCAACACCCCGGAAGCAGAGATATTGCGGGCTAGTTTTTGACACCCAAGATTGATGATTCATCGACCGACTTCTGAACATAACTTGTAGATTTTCGAGTTCCCTTCGAAACAAAGGGTCATATGCCCCAATCGGATCTATGTAGCACCTGGAATATCAGTTATAATATAGCAGCGCACAAGAGCTAAGAAAAAAAAGGAGAAGAATAAAAGCTAGAAGAAAATGAAAGCACGCACTAAACACGTGAAAAGGTCACGTGCATGAGCGCGTTAAAAAATCTCCACGCGGTTTGGAAGTGCGCCCCACGTTTGCAAGCAACTAGAAAAGCGCCATGTGGCCATAAGGGGCTCTACACGCTCTGTAGCAGTGCCATGCATCTCGTGGTAGATGCATTGTCACGTGGCAGTCTGGGCCTCGCCAAACACTAAAAAAGAAAAAAAAAAGAGAATAAGTAGCGGTACTAAGGAGGGTGGACCACTGTCAGAACCCCTAGTAACTGACAAGTGGGCCCCATGCTTCACCCCAATGCGCAAATTCAAACTGGGGTGAGCGGTTGCTTACTCGATCCTCCCCCATTTGATCTCTGCAAAATTCGCGCCACACGTGATGGAGGCTCCAGATCTCTCCAAAAAAGCGTACCTTGATTTTATGAATGAAGCAGCACAAACATTAAAAAGAGAAAAAGAAAAAAAAAAGGGGTGGGAGCCACATGTCAGCTCTATTTGGCTGACACATGGGTCCCACGCCCACCCCAGTGCTATCACATACCCGGGTGGGGGTTGCTTTGGGGCTTTGTGATCGTTGGATCTCCTCAAATTCGTGCCCTTCTCGATCAGACACCCAGTCACTGATAAGTGGGCCCCACGCTTCGCCCCGGTGCGCAAATTCAAACGGGGGTGAACGGTTGCTTGCTCGACCACCACCGTTCGATCACCTCAAAAGTCACGCCGCACGTGATGAATGAGCCAGATCACTCCAAAACTCGCGCTCGTGATTTTACCTAAGAAGCACGTGTCAAAAATAAAAAGAAAAAAAAGGGAAGGGGGGACCACATGTCAGCGCACAGTGGCTGACACATGGGGCATGCACCCACCCCTGTGCCATCAACAAACCGAGGTGAGGGGTTGCTTTGGGGATTCTGAATCGTCAGATCTCCTCAACATGTGCGCTCTACTCGATCGACAATCCATATTATTTCAAGTATTATTTATTATTTGAACTCTTTTTATTAATTATATATTTCAGAAAAGTAATTAAAAAATCCTTAAATTATTTTAAAAATCTAGAAAGTTATTTTATAAATTCTAAGAAATAATAAAAAATTAGGAATATTATTTTAAAATTTTGAAAAATAATTATTACTATATTACAATAATTTTAAATTCCAGAAATTAATTTAAAATTCGGGTTAATTAATTAAAATTCAGAAAAATAATTAAAAGTTGAAAAATTTCAGAAAATTCCCAAAATTTCAGAAAAAGTCACAAAAAACCCAGAAAGTTATAAAATAATTATGGGTATTTTATAAAGTCAAATTAACTCAGTCACACCCTGAGCAAGATTTGAATGTCCTCGAAGACTCCGGTAATTTATGTTAACTATTAAAAACGAACAAGCTACTCCTTAAAGGTTGTGAAACTCATTCTTCGATAGTGGGGGGCTTGTGAAAATAGAACAAAATTGGTCATGAATCTCAAAGCTATCAGGGGTATAACGGTAACTTTTTACATATACAGGCCCGATGAAATCGTTGAGCCATTTTCACGCACATCGACCCAATCCAGCCTGTAATACGGACTGCTGCAAAGGAGTCCAGATTCATTGAACCCAATTGAAACCATCTATTTCTTAGGGATAACCGATTTTATCCCCCCATGCACAAGAGAAGAGTCCCGACTCGATCTCATCATATGGAGGGGATAACAGGCTTTATCCCAACACCGGAAAGTAAAGATAGATGAATATTTTGAAACTGCCCTCCCCCCCTATCTGCGACTATATATACCTCGAGACTTCGTCAGAAACTAGGTAATTGGAAACTCTACTATCAAAACTCACCATACTTTGAGTTTCTAACTTGGCCGTCGGAGGGTCTGTCTATGGAGCCACCCTCGGTGTTTTAGACTTGTTTCCAGGTCCGCGGAAGCAATATCAGCCATTCCGGACGATCAGATCGCAGAGTCAAGTGCAGTTTTTGGCGGTCAACATCGACAAATACCGAAGGTTTGATCTTTATTGTTTTCATTAAAATAATTCCCATATATGTTTGCTCCCATACAGAAATAAGCAGCAACACCATCCCTAAAAAGAAATTTTAACCGGTCACTGTCTTTGTGTATTCCTTGCAAATCATTTTTTATTTTCTTTTGATTATTGTGTACACCTGCAAATCACTCCGAACGAAAAAGTTGAGTTTCTTTTAAAACAAAATTTAATAGGGTGATACAGGGTTAATGTGGATTTGGGAGCTAGACGCCTAGATATATTCTAGATGGGCAATGGGTGATTTATTAAAGAAAATAATTTCTTATTCTTAAGCAAAGCCCGTAAAGGTTTTCTTCCCTTTTGGGGCCCACCGATCCGACCTGGCACAGGCCCATACAGACAATTAGAAAAAATGCACATTCAGAGAATAGATTATGCAAAAGCACATGTGGCCCTTGTGGCCGATCAGACATGGCCCCAGCATGGTAACTTAGGAAAGGTTAGGCCCTAGGGCTGGCCATTGGCCTCAACCTTAAACCCAGTTATGAAACAGGATAAATTTCACTATTACCAAAAAACACACAGGGTAAACTTCACTTAATTCGGTTGGGTATGTATGTTCTTATGTCCTTGATATTGCGAGTTCAGCGAGAAGAGTGTTAATATTTTGAAGTTGAAGTGTTTCTTTGAACTTGGTGCACGAACTGCGTTTGAGACGTCTTGTTCGGTTAATGTAAATTCTGGAGGGTAAGCTACCCATCAAGTATCATGGATCCCTCATTATCATGGGCAAGATGGTTGCATCGATTATGAGGAGGTATTGAAGAAAGTCTGAAATCGTTTAGTAGGATGGAAGGCTAATACGCTCTCCCTCGTTAGTCAGGAGGGTGGAGCTTGTGAAAAGTATGGTGCAGTCAATGCTTCTTTATGCTATGTTGTACGGGTGGGTGGCCAAGGCTGTTATCAATGCGATTGATCATGATTGAAGCCACTTTATGTGGTGGAAATAAGGAGGTGGTTGGAATATGTGCTTGGCTGCATGGGAGACCTTATGTAAACTAGTTAACTAAGGGGGTGAGGGACTGAGGCGACTAACCCAAGTTCAAGATGCTATCAAAGCCAAGAATCTATCTTGGGTTCAGGTTGTGGCTCAAATAATAGTCACATAATGTAATATCAGTTAGATGGATAGATGATTAAATTAGATTAGACTCGGAACTCCAATAAGCCAATGGATAATTTACAAATTATCTGATACGGGAAAAATTCATGGCTAATCCCCACCGCTCGATCCTAGCGCGGATCACGAGGTTGCAGGACCAGAATCACGGCTTCATGGGCCTTCCCCAGACCCGTTATCTCAACTCAGCCCACTAAGGGAGAGTTAACCGGTCATACATGGCTAGTGATGAAATCCCCATGAATCAGGGAACTGACGGCCCAATCTTAACACTAATCAACGGATTCTTATTAAGAAACTAGGAATCTTTCCCTAACAGATTCCTACTGCCCTATAAATACACGGCCCCCTCCACTGTTACCAGGTAATCACTCTTTTATCACCTAATCCCACCTTAAAATGCGAATTACTGACTTGATCGTCGGAGGCCTATTGCTTGGAATACTCCCGATGTTTAATGCTTTTTGCAGGTGTCCAGGGGCGGTCAACCACCATCGGATCCACTAAATCCAATCATATACTAGCCTCACATCAAGATCAGATCAAGAGTGTGATTTGCGATCCCTCTCATCAAAAGAACTCATCATTTGTTCCTCCCACACCAGAAAAATAGCAGCATCAGATTGGCATCGTCTGTTGGAATAGCAGACCAATCCAGTCTCTAATTCCTATCCTCCACAGTAGCCATCTTCTCCCATGGCCTCGAAGGCCAAGAAGACGACTACCGCGGGGCGTCTTGCCGACCCCCCACTACCTTCTACTCATCTGTCTAGCAGCCAACCGGCCACTTAGGGGTCAAGTTAGCAGTAGGACGAATGCCAGCCAAAACCAATTCTGAGTGCCACCCGCTCGGTCACAAGAAGGACTGAACTCCCAGTGGAGTCGAAACTCCGAAATTTCCTTAATAACCGGCAGAACGAGGACGACCTTCGCCATCTCCTCAACCGTTGTAGGAACAAGGGACCCTCAAATCATCCTCCGAGCCGAAGATGTCACTCTTCCTAGGGTCGAGAGAAGGAGTGCAGTCTTTCCACGAAGGACTGCTGACCTCCAAATGCCCACAAAGAAGGGGGCCATGTGATGAGGGCCGAGTTCCAAGAGTTTTGGAATGAGGTCCTCTAGGCCTGCTATACGGCCATAGTGGGTGGCTCGGTCCTCCCTCTTGATGCCATTGAACTCCCCTTTGGTCAGAGTTCAATTGGTTTCGAGCCACTGGAGGAGGCCCCCTTCTCCGAAGTAAACCTGGAAAAATGGTTCAAAGTGAGCAAGCCCCACCCCGACTCAGAGAAGACATCAGTTGTGTATGATGAAATAGGGACCTTTTCGCTTATACCCCCTTCGATATGCCCGAGATATCGAAGGAAAAAGGTTGAGCGTCCATCCGAACTCTAAGCGAGTGCAACAAAGGCATCTAAAATTCACCCCTGAGAAGCAACATTGAAAGAGGAAGTGGAGAAACTCCTCTCAGCCCATTTCATCCAAGAGGCCAACTACCTAAAGTGGATAGCCAACGTTGTGAAGGTGAATAAACCTAACGGGAAGTGGAGGATATGCATCGACCAAATGATCCATTTCCTCTCCTGAGCATTGACGCTTTCATCGATGCGACGTTCGGGTATGAACTCCTCAGTTTCACAGACACTTTCTAAGGGTACAACCAGATTCGGATGTTCCCCTCGGATATCCCGAAGACAACTTTTGTGACCGACCAAGGGCTCTACTGCTACCGGGTCATGCCCTCCAAACTGAAAAATGTACGCACTACTTATCAGAGGCTCGTTAACTTCAACGAGCAAATAGGTTGGAACATGGAGGTCGACGTCGATGATATGCTCGTCAAAATTCACTAAAGAGGAGATCATGTGAAGGACCTAGAGGAGGCCTACGAGGTCCTAAGAAAGAATATCATGAGGCCCAATCCCTCAATGTGAACCTTCGGCGTCACCATGAGCAATTTCCTCGACTTCATGGTTATCCAATGGGGAATAGAGGAGAATACTGAGAAGATTCATGCCATTTTAGATATGGCGTCTCCCAAGAACGTCAAGAAAGTGTAGAGATTCATGGGTCGTCTTGCCGCCATTGGTTGTTTCCTCTCGAAGTTGGGTGAGAAATCCCTTCCTTTCTTCAAAGCCCTTAGGGGGGGGGGGGGGCAAAGAGCTTTGAATGGGGACAACCCCGACATCAAGCCTTCGATCAGATGAAAGAGTACCTCTCCCATCACCCTCTCCTCAGTAAACATGGACCAGGTAAGGCTCTCTATATTTATTTGGCAGCATCGGAACATGCGCTCAGCGCTGTCCTAATCAAAGAAGACGATGGGACCCAATGGCCCATCTACTATGTCAGCAAGGTCCTCTGCGACACCGAGCTCTGCTACACTAGGATGGAGAAGGTGGCTTACGCCCTAGTCATGGTTGCGAGAAAGCTTCGCCCTTATTTTTCAGGCCTATTCTATTCGGGTCCTCACAGATCAATCTCTCAAGCAAGTTCTCAACAAGCCGGAGAACTCTGACCGCCTGATAAAGTGGTCAATTTAACTTAGTCAGAATGACATCAGCTACAAGCCCAGGACCACCACCAAGGGACAAGCCCTCGCTGAGTTCATAATTGAGTGCACCATCCCGGAAACATCTAAGGTTCAGGAGGACGAGCATATATGGGAGCTTTATGTAGATGGCTCATCGTGCGAAGAAGGGAGTGGGGTAAGTAATCATATTGGGCAGTCTAAACAGCTTTGTCCTTCAATACTCCTTGCGCTTCAGCTTTAAAGCATCCAACATCAAAGTCGGGAATGAGGCCCCAATCATCGGACTCGTTCTGGCCCGAAAGGCGAGGGCCAAATGGGTTAAAGCCTTCAGTGATTCCCAACTGATCATCAATCAAGTATGCAGAGAGTATGAAGCTCATGATGCCAGGATGGTCCAGTACTTGACACACATCAAGCTTCTTCTGGTAGATTTTGAAGAGTCTACCGATGTTCGAATTCCCCATGAGTAAAATACCAAGGCAGACGCTCTGTCCAAGCTAGTGTCCTCTTCCCATGAATGCCTTGATCACACAATCTTGGTGGAGGTTCTTATCCGATCAAGCATTTAGAATCCCGAGGTCCTCTGCCTCGATCTGCCCCTGTAGGTAGCAACATGGATGTCCCGATCTTGAACTACTTGAGAAATGGTGAACTATCACAGAATCTGTCTGAAGCAAGAAAGGTCCAAGTTAGGGACAAAAGGTTCATGCTCGTCAATGACGTGTTCTTCAAGTGGCCAAACAATAGGGTTGACGGGAGACCCTATCTCCGATGCCTGACCCTAGAGGAGGCCAAGTATGCCCTTGAAGAAATGCATGAGGGGATTGGAAGTTGCCAAATGGGTAGTAGGCCGCTTGCAAGAAAGCCCTCAACCACTGGTATTACTGGCCAACCTTCCTCCAAGATGGTTAGGACCTTGTCAGAAAATGTGGCACATGCCAAAGGTTCTCTTCGGTCAGACACATCCCACAGGCCGAGCTTAAATCTCTCGGAAGTCCATCCCCCTTTGCCATGTGGGGGATGGATTTGGTCAGCCCGTTCTCTAAGGCGAATGGTCAAAGGAGATTCCACATCGTGACTATCGATTATTTTATGAAATGGGTCGAATCAGAGCCCTTGGATACCATCACCAAGCACCAGGCCCAAAAATTCTTTTAGAAACACACTGTCTACCAATTCAGGATCCTTCGGATCCTCATCACTAACAGTGGCACTCAGTTTGCCGGCAAAGGTTTTCGCAAGTTCTGTAAGGACCTGTGGATTCAGCAGAGGTTTTCTTCAATTTCGCACCCCCAATCCAATGGCCAAGTAGAAAATGCCAACCGAAAGATTCTCGATGGCCTTAATAAGTGATTGGATAAAGAATCATAGCTGGTAGAGCCCCTCGTACGTGGGATTGTTTTTTTAGTTTGCGTTATTGTTTTTCAAAGGGATTATGGGTCGTGGAACTTCCGAGTGTGTTGTGGTCATACCGAACGACCAAGAGGATACCTACTTGCGAGTCGCCCTTTATCCTGACCTTCGGTAGCGAAGTTGTAAGTCTTATAGAAATGGGTTTGCCCTCCCCACGGATCATGAGCTTCAACAAAGAGAAGAACTCAGACGGCCTCAGGGCTAACCTGGACCTCCTCAACGAAGTTCATAAGAGGTCAGCTATCAGAAGGAATGTTTACCAGTAGTGGATAGAACAGTTTTACAACAAAAAAGGGGTACCTAGTACTATGTACACTCGATATCTCCGAGCCGAGCAAAAAGGGAAAACTGGCTCCCAACTGGGAAGGCCCATATAGGGTCTCCAAAGTGGTACACCCTAGAACCTACCAACTTGAAGACCCAGGGGCAAGGTATTTAAGAGGACTTGGAATGTGGAACATTTGATAAAGTTCCATGAAGGCCCTTAGCGGTCGGAACTTGTAATGAGGCTATAGAAGTCAGCAAATATAATAAGCGCTCGCCTATCAGAAGCCGGATAAATTTCATTCCAATTTCAACAAATTCCTATTCTTGCAACAAGTATCAAGTATCCCCCACTCGGTGTGGTATCCAACGCCGAGACTGTGCAACAAAGTCCTTGGATCTTTCCTCGAACCTAGCCCCTCAGTGTGGTATCCGACGACGAGACCGTGCGATAAATTCTTTGGATCTCTCCTCGGACCTAGCCCCTCGGTGGGGTATCCGACCCCGAGACCAAGAAACAAAGTCCTTGGGTCTCTCCTCGGACCTAGCCCCTCGGTGTGGTATCCAATGCCGAGATTGTGCGGTAAAGTCCTTAGATGCAATACCCTGATTTTCATTTAATGTGAAATTATTGATTTTACGTGTTGTGCATGTGCAATCTTGGATGTATTTTCTTATACAAATTATCTTTTATAACATGAACAAATAAATATAATTCTTTCTCTTTGTTTTCTTATAAAAGCCTATTTTATAAAGCCTAAGATTTATTTCTCTATTTTGAGCCCATCCTAATTATTTAATTATTTTTTTAATTGGCCCTTGGATTTGAGCCCACTATTTTGAAGCCCACAACTAATTAATCTTTTAAATTGCCCTAACTTGTCATGTAGACACATTTAGTAGGCAACTGATTAATTAAATGTGTACAACTTAATAATGTGGACACTAGAAAGTTTGTGCATGCACTAAGGTGTGCAATGCACACCAATTCTAGGGTAGGCCGGGATTGGATGAGCGGGAGAGGGAGAGTGGATGAGGTGGAGGAGTAGTTATTGAGTTCATGGAAATTACTACAACTTCCCAACTCATCTTGGTCCTTAATCTTCAACTCCTAGATTAATCCTAGCTCTTATTTTCACCCTAATATAAGTATAAATACCCCCCCCCCCCATCTTAGTTACTCTTGCACCTTTTCTTCATCAAAAGACTAAGAGAAAAAGACACATTTTGTAAGCAAAAGATTAGAGAGTTAAGTGAGTTTCAAAAGATCGAGTGTGCTTTTGTGTGTGTTCCAATCAAAGGAGGCTGGCCAATTCTTTTGGAGATTAAGGGCTTGCGGCAATACCAAGGAGCAAGGAGGAGAAGGCAAATTTGCAAACTCAAACTAGGAGAAGAAGGCCTTTTGTTCATTCTAGGAGATTTCCCCTAGGATCTTTTATGTGTTTATCTTCAACAAGGTGGGTGTTTCTCATGCTTCTAAATTAAAAACCATGCTAGGAATGAATTGAGCAATTATTAAAGAGCAACTAGTTGAAATTGAATTCATATTTACCTAATTAGAGATGAATTGATAATCTAATAGATGTGTGTTAAAATGGTTGCTAGATTGATTAATTGTGAATGAAAGTATTAGAAAAGTTATCATGTTTGCCATATCATATGTTTAAGAATCATGCTATGTGAAGAAAAAATTATGCTTATAAGACAAATGATGAATTGTATGTGAAATTGGTTGTGCAAACTAGAATGAACCCTATTGTAGGAAAGATGGAATTTTTGTGTTCTAAATTAATGTAGATGATTAAATAATGGAAGAATGAAGAATTAAAGCACTTTTGTAGAAACTTAGTTATGCTACTTTCATGAAAATGAAATGGTTCTAAATGTCGAAACTATGGAAATTAGAAAAGAGATAAAAAATGTGTGTCATATGAGTAATTATTGATTCTAAAATTACTGGGTTACTGTAATTTAATATAGAATAAATTCTGGAAAAGTTGGACTCAAAAAAAGAGAGGAGAAAAAAAACTAAAACGTTTTGAGAAATTTTGAGAATTTTATTTGAACAGAGACTTGAACAAAAACTATTATTTCAACTTTAGATCGACTTGGTCACTTAGACCATCTGGTTGCTAAGTGTTTGGGTGTTCACTGTAGCCGTGGGCGATCCAAGAGGTTGCGGGTTCGAGTCCTAGGCTCTACCCTCTTTTGCTTTCGGTTTGTTTAAATAAACCCAGACCCGACCCAATGATACTTAAAGTATTAAACCCCCTTTATACCATGTGAACACTCTGGCCCAATGGCTGGAGCTTGCGGTTGTTTTCCCTCAAGTTGTGAGTTCGATTCTGGGTTTCGGCCTGAATATTTTTTTTTTTGGAATATCGATTTTTTCTGACTTATTCTTGTTTTTTTAAAATCCGAAAAAATATGTTAATTACTCTAAATTCATGTAGAACTTGTGAAAATTATTGGGGATTATTTTTGACTAAAATCAAGTGAGATTAGAAGTGAAATTGTGTTTAAAACTATTGAATTCTACTATTAGAAAGTTATAATAATGTGTTATTCCATGAGAAAATTATGATAAGTATTTAAGAAGAAATTTTGGATGAAAGGAAATGTAGTTGTAATTTTCTATGGACTATTATTGTCAAATTAAATCTGGTTAAGTATGAAAATATGACTTTGTGATCCTTAAAGTAAATAAATGAAATGTATACAATAGTGTGAGAATGAGATGAAATTAAATTGATTATGAGACGCATGAATTGCGATTGAACTTTATATATGAGACTTGATTCATGAAAAAGATTGGAAATCATGTTACTTGAAAAAGAGAACTTTTGAATATGAAAAAATCAATGTTAGAATTGTGAATTGAAATTGAGAATTAGGGTGTAGCTAAGCCTCATACTGGCAATAAAAGAAATGTTGATATGATATTTAAGATAAAAGACCAGGATTGGGTCAAATGCATTGATTGATGGTTAAGACCGGTATAGAGGTAAGAGTTAACCCTAGAAATTGATTTTTATTCATGATTCATACAATTAAGGACCAAACAATAGAGAAGACGTGATAAAAGTAAGAGAAAAACACAAGTATGAGGGCCCCGAGTTTACGGTGTGAGAGTGATTCATAGGTTGCCTACTTGATGAGTCAAGTCTTGGCGTGGACACTACTCCGAAATTATCAGGATCGTGGCGAAGCTTATGGGATGTTTGATTGACTACAGGTGGTGCCATGGTCCATGACAGAGGCTGATTAACCATAGGCTCTGCATGATGCATCATGTCACGACGTGGGATTCCCCTCCAGGCTGTCTGGACATGGGCTCGTAACTCATAGAAAATCTAGGATACTTACCGTAGTTACAGTAGTAGATTAATTCATGGCGAGGGATCGAACCCTACAAGTTGAAGAACGATTAAGGACTTACCCTCGGACCTATATAGTATGGGATGCATAGAACCCGAACAAGTGCGCATTAGTGTCATCTAATAATAACAATAAATTGCATTAAGGACTAGGCGCATAATCACAACACGACATCAATAGGATAGTCCCCTTAGCTTTGTTTGTGAACAAGTTTGTGGTTTGTTAAGCTTTGAGAATTGTTATACTGTTTCGGCATAGAGAGGATGGCCGTGTATAATATCTCGTCAGTTGAATGAACTGACGTGCCCACAGTCTTTATGCAGGATAAAGGAATTGACAAAGATTAAAGTATGCAAGGAGCTTAAAGAATGTTACAAGTGTTGTACATCTATTTATGTAAATATTGTAAATTGCTCCCGCTGTTTAAGTTTAAATGTAAATGTAACTCTGATGTAAAGAAAAGTTTAAATTTCCTTATAAAATTGTACGAAGAGAAGTATAAAGATCCTGTGGAACTTCGAATTCAGTTTTATTTGCAATTCGGGGTGTTACATTAGATCTCTCCTCGGACCTTGCCCCTCGGTGTGGTGTCTGATGCCGATACCGTGCGACAAAGTCCTTGGATCTCTCCTTGGACCTAGCCCCTCGGTGTGGTATCCGATGCCGAGATCTCGCAACAAAGTCCTTGTATCTCTCCTCGGACCTAGCCCCTCGTTCTAGTATCCGATGCCGAGACTGTGTGGTAAAGTCCGTGAATCTCTCCTTGGACCTAGCCCCTCGGAGCGTTATCCGAAGCCGGGACAGTACAACAAAGTTCTTTGATCTCTCCTCTGACCTAGCTCCTCGATGTGGTTCAGGACACCGAGACCGCGTACTAAAGTCCTTGGGTCTCCCCTTAGAACTAATCCTCGATGTGGTATCCAAATCCGGGATCATGTACTAAAATCCATGGAACTCTCCTCACAACTACAACAAGACAACTCACATGTCCCATCTAGCCTTAGATTATTCATTCAAAGAAAGTCAACGAAATATATTTTTATTAAAGCAAAGCAATTACAAAAATAGAGGCTACGCCCAGTCCTCAGTTGGCAAATCAAACACTAAAAAAAGGAGGGTACACCTATGTTTTTATATGGTTGTCGCGTATCTCAGAATGCTAGCTATTGCCAGAAGCCACCGGGTAGAAGAGGCATCGTACACGATCTCCGACGGCGAGATAATGGTTGACAGAACCAAGCACAGATCATCATACCGGAAACCTCATCAGTGTACATGAAGTATGAGGAGGATGAAGAGACGGAATTCGGCTAGCCTATGCAGACTAACAATCATTACAAGGATAAATTGTTCAGCTAAGCCACAGAATTTGGAGAGGGACATCAGACCTCGGAACCCATGATATACCTGATGAAGTTTGACAAGGAGTACCCTGATCCTATCTAAGCCCCTCTGAACCTACACCATCAGCACAAGGAGCCCCAGCCGGAAAAGTACCACCGAGTCCTAAAGGGACATAATCAAGTAACATCCTCGTCTCTCAGAACTTGGTGGGTGAAACTTCAGATCTTGAAACTCGTGACAACCTCAAAGAAGCTCCTCGGCTCGCACCAATCCCAGTTGGGTTGAACGCCCTGCCTCGGACTGAAGGCTTTCCGATTCGACTACTAAAGGTCCGTCCTCCTCAGCCTCGGCCCTCGGATTGTCATTCGGGGTGCTCTATAAAGGACACACTGAGAGAGAAGTCATCAGAACTGAAATGACAGAATCTGTGAAGCCAGTCATCTGAGAATAGGGAAATTTATAGGCATTTTAGGAGGATAGTACTCGATTGTCCCAAACTTCCCCATTTATTGTGGTCAATGCTACAACTTCCAAGACACCTTGGATACCTCAAACAAGTGACGTAAGACAACACATGTCAAATCTCCTGCTGCTCGAAGAAATAAATTGAAACCCGAAGAAACGAGGCCTTTAACACCGAGTGGAAGCCCTCAGTCCTTATGTCTCGGCTCAAGAGCCGTCAGAAGCGTTGTCAAAAAATGAAGAGAAAGCATACAGATTTACCTAAAAACTCTTTATTCATTCATAGAAACCAAATACAAGAGTGGTGGCCAATCCGCGAGAAGGCAAAAAAAACCACAACCTAAGACCAATTGCTTGAAGGAGGGCCCATGTTCAATGATAGGGGCAGGGTGCTCTTTGATAGTTGCGGGGGTGGGGTTGAGTGGCTCGTGGTTCGTCGGACCTTCTACCATGGAAGGAAGGGTTGCGTCATTCTCCTTCCCTTTGAAAGAGAAGCCCCAAAGATAGATATCTGGTATGCCGCCCTGATGTGCTCAAGGTCATGGTCATACCCCTGGTCCTGGCCGTGGATGATATCAGCCAGAGCATCCTCATACGCCTCCACCATCTCCTTCTGCTTTGACTGCCACACCAACCTCTCATTGACCAGCTCCTCCTTTTCCTTCTAAAGTCCCTCCCGTGCTTCCCTCTCCTTTGCCAGGTCCATTTCAGCTCCATCTGTTGCTTCCCATAGTCACTGTTTCGATCAAGGAACTCCTTCGGAGGAGGTGCCCCTGCCTTTTCTGAAGTTCAGCCCTGAGGATAGCCACATGAAAAAACACCAAGGCACATTTAAAACAAATGGGAGAGAAGGCAAAGAGGCATCGATAATAGCTAAAAGGAGACTTCACTTTAACAAAGGACTACGCCCAGTGAGTATAAACATCCTCCTCGGAGTCCTTGCTGTGACTCTTTCGGTCACGAGGAGTGGCGAGGTGAGTAACCACCTCCAAGGCATTTTGGCAGTCGCCCAGCAAATCAGCGTCGGTCACGAACCATAAAGCTACCCACACCATCGCATGCGAAGGCGGTTTGGGAACCATCACGGCATTTGGCGCTGTCGAAGCTAAAGGCTTCTTGCCCTCCTTCTCCTTTTGGTGGCTTTGGCCTTGGGGGGCTCAGTTCCCCTAGACCTTTTTCTTTTTTGCAAGCTCCTTTTTCTCGGGATGACGCTTCGGCGACTACTCGTGCATCATAGCCTTCGCACTTACCTCCTCCCCGACCTTCACCCTCACCTCCGCGTCAACCTTGGCCTTTGCTTCCGCCTCAGCCGCAGCCTTCGCCTTAGCCTCGGCTCTCATGGCCACATGCTTCACCTTCACTATTTCGTCGGCCACCATCCTTGTAAGTCGAGAGAATGCAAAGTGGAAAATAAGAATGAAGGGGAGCCGAGTGAGAATGAAACCAGTAGACAAAGATGAAGATAGGGGAACGTATATATATATATATATATATATATATATATATATATATATATATATATAAAGGGGACATCGATCACTATGCCAAACATGTGACGTCATGCCACACGTGAACACACGTGAGCGCACACGCGAGAAATCCCATAAAGCTTGGCTTGCCCCACACAATGGTATCTGACATCGAGCCAGTCGCATAATCTTCAACGAGGATTCCCCCTCGGCGTGGCACTCGACACCAAACCAGTCATGGAAAGCTTTTTGAGGATCCTTCCCCGGTGCGGTCTCCGACTCTGACCACGTCGTGCACGTCTAATAGAGGATCCCTCCTCGGGGTGGTACCCGATGCTGAACTAGTCACATAATCCTAAACGAGGTTTCCCCTTGGCATGGCACTCGACCCCGAACCAGTCATGGAAACCTCATTGAGGATCCCTCCCCGGTGTTGTAACATCTGTTTTTTTTTTATTTCTCAATTATTTGGTTTAAATTATTTTTAAATATGTTTCTAAGTATATTTACCTCTACTAATTAATTTTATTACTATTAGAATGATTAAATTGATATTTTGGGGTAAACGGGAAAAAGTGAAAATATAGGAGTTTTGAAATGAGTTTTCTCGGAGGAGACGAATCCGATGTGACCCAAAATTTTCTGGGACATTTGTACATTATAGGGGGTTAAAATTTCTGAGTTATTAAATTATAGTTTGAAGTTGAAAATATTTTTCTAGAATATTGCGATATTCGTATATATACATATTTATATGTATTGCTATTGTGCATAACTATTGATTTTGATTACAATTATGCATAAAAATGCATTTCTAATTTTATTTTATGTTTGAGAGGAATTTAAGTACATTAGGGAGTGATTTTTATAAGAAAAACCCTAGAAACGTTGACTAGAAGGGTATATATATAATATTATAGTCATATAGGGACTTATAAGAAGTTTTACCATTTTATTTACCTCACCATAACCTTCTCCCTCCCCTCTCCCACTTCAGTCCGGCCAGCACAAACAATACCCCAATCGGCCAAGACTAGGGTTCAAACCCTAGCCAATTTCTATGGGGTTCTTCACAAAATTTTGAGGGTTTAAGCTAATTTGGAGGTGCTCTACTCATTTCCGGAGTCCAATTGCAAAGATAAGGCTTGGAAGGTAAGAAATTATGAAGTTTAGTTTGTGGGAAAATATGATTTTGAGCTTTAGTGCTAGAAAATGATATAGTAGGGTAATTAGGTGATGCTAGTAATTATAGAGAAGGAAGATTGGTGAGAAATTGAGTGGTTTGTGAGTTATAAATTAATTAGTGTGTTGGCTTTAGAATTTGGATAGTAAATAGAATAATTGATAAGGATGAGTTATAGAAATTGTTGTGTATTAAGGGGAAACAATTTATAATGGGTTTAGTGAGAATTTTATGGAGTTAGAAATCCGTCGGAATCTCAAAAGTACGGGTATACCATGTATGCCCGCCGGGTGTTCGGTGAAATGCCCGAGCGAGGTTTAGGTGAAAATTTGAGGGATCGGAGGTATAATTGAGTCATATTATTATTATTAACCCTAATTTGAGAAATTAGGAAGAAGGGATTAAAGAAATTAGAAGATAGGAAATTTTCCTAATAGGAAGCCTCCGATCTATAAGTGAGTTTTTGTATTAGGACCCGAATTCGAAATCTATCGATGTAGCTCACCTACATATGTCATTTGTGACGCGTGGGTGAAGACGGATTCGAATTTGGAGGTTTGTAGGTCACGGTTTGAGTTTTAAACTAATCGGTCCTATAATTTCATATTTAGGTGGAAAAAGTTGAACTTCTACTGGCTACCGGACGGACGTGGGACATCGTTTGCTCGATCCGTCAGGTGAGTATGTTGCATCTATATATATTTTATGTTGTGGCCAAATTTCGTGGCTTTTTGAGGTATTTCGTAGAAGTTATGCTAAAAGTTGATTTTGAAGGAAAATTCGGATTTTTAAGGGCCCAAAAATGAGTTTTTTTGAGATATTTGGTGAAATTAACTATTTTAAGTATATAAAACTAATATTATGGGTTAATGTGATGTGTTGATGTATAAAAACTAAATATATTAAATTGTTTATGCTTATTTTTATACCGTGCATGTTTCGTGCATGTTTTTGGGTATATAGGCCGATATAAGTAATTTTGTATATGCGGAGCCTTGTGTATGGGCTAGCATGCTATGGATGGATGTTATAAGATGTAATTAGACGAAATTAGTGATTGTGATCATGTTTTGGAAATCCGTGTAATTATAGTGCATGTTTTGTGCATGTTTTGGGGCATATAGGCCCTTATAGGTGATTTTACTTACATGGAACATGGTGTATGAGTTAGTATGCTATAATTTGATATTATGAGATTTAATTAGAGGAGATAAGTGATTTTGACCCCTTTTCTTGGAAACCTGCATGTGTGGTGTATGTTTGTGATATATATATATATATATTATGATATTGACTCGTGATGTGATAATTGATAAAATTAGTAAGTGGGTATATGTTTACATTATAATTATGTTCGAAGTGAATTAATGGGTAATAATATGATATTGTAATGTGATGAAGTATACATTTTGATACTTTATGATATGGAATAACATAACGTAGTTCCCTTATTAATGTTATAACTTGTCGTATGTCTATATATGGTACAGTGAGGTAATGAATAATATGGTATTCATAATGTGGGATGTTATGGAAAAATAAATATCGTGGCGCATTAATATTATGCATTAATATGATATGATGAGTTTATGTGTTGAATAACAGGGTGTATGCATAATGTGGTATGATGACATAAAGATAAAGGATAAGATGGTACGTGCTAATAAAATGTGTTACTAATTCGCGTGGTTAAAGTCAAAGACATGACTAGTCTGTGAATCAAAAGTGAAATGCGTGTGTTAATAAACTAAGCTGAAAAGATGAAATGATTAATGCTAATAACAGATAATTTTGTTGACCAGTACCTACAGCAATCCTGGGGGTTTGGGCTAGACCTCCTAATACCCAAGGACCGGCTTGGGGTGCGGTGTTTTTCCCTCCTAGCTATCGGCTGGGAGGAAGTACCCAGTTTACCTGGGGTGCGGTGTTTTTCCCTCGATGACAGCTGTCGCGAGGAAGTACCCAGTTTACCTGGGGTGCGGTGTTTTTCCCTCCTGGCTATCAGCTGGGAGGAAGTACCCAGTTTACCTGGGGTGCAGTGTTTTTCCCTCGATGACAGCCGTCGCGAGGAAGTACCCAGTTTACCTGGAGTGCGGTGTTTTTCCCTCCTGGCTTCGGCTGGGAGGAAGTACCCAGTTTATCTGGGGTGCGGTGTTCCCTCGCTGGCACAGGCTGGGAGGAAGACGTAGCCTCGGACGTGTAAGACTCTGTGTGAGCATCGGTCCGCGTGTTTTACTGGGCTGTCGGCTTTCAGTATATTGGGATACTGTGGCTCACTGGTCGACAAACTAATAAAATAACTTGTGTAAATAAAATTGTGAGTAAAGAAAGTGAAAGTGAATTGTGAATGTGAAAGAAAGTGGTTGTGGATGAAATGCAGCATGTGGTTAATTTAAAATGAAAAGAGTAAAAGGGACATGTGTTAATATGAATAGTATGAAGTAGTTGTATTATGAAAATGATGATTAAAGTAAAATACAGTATGGTATGAGTTGTACCTTGAAATTGTGTCAAGGAACTACCTGCCCGCTATTTCTGTGAAAATGGTGGGAACTACCTGCCTTTGCATAATTCGCAGGGTGAGTTGGTATGATAGTGGTAATGACTAATGGAAATGAAGAATTAAGTAAAGTGAAGATGAAAAGTAATTGAAGTAAATTAATAACCAAGCTATCGGCTTGAGATGTGATGTGCTATTACCTAGACTATGTGTTTGGGGTGTGGTGATTAATACCCAAGCTATCGGCTTTGGGGTGTGATATGTAATTGCCCAAACTAGGTTTGGGATATGGAGTATAAATTGATGAGAATGAAAGTGAAATTAATGGTAACTTGAGATATAAGTGAAAATGAAAGTAGGCTAATTATTAATTAGATTGGGTAATAACTAAATGATATAACGGGATGAGAATGAGTTATAAAACATGCTTTTGATGCGATAAGAATGAGTATTCAATAAGTGATATGTTAATGATGTGATGAAATGTGAGTAATTGCAATGGGCAATGAAATGTATATTTGTGTCATAAGGCATGAATGAATGTGATATTATGAGGATAGATGCATATGTTTATGATGTGATACTTGATATAATACAATAAAATAAATACCTGTATTATGAGATTGGTTATGAAAATGGTTATTAAAGAAGGTATGTTGTGATATGAGTTTGTGTATCTTGGAAGTGTGTCGGGGAACTACTCGCCCGCTATTTCCATGGAAATGGTGGGAACTACCTACCTTGGCACCACTTCCAGGATGAGTAAGTGAGTTGTTGATATAATGCAAGTAAATGAAGTGCATGGCTAAATAAAAATGAAGAAATATGTAGTAGCATCCTGTGGTTATAAATTTATAAATGAAGAATTGGTGATGTGACAATAATTGTGGAAGATGAATTCAAACTGATAAGTAAGGGATTGTATGTGAATCAGTATTATATAAATGTAAAATAAGAATATATACGAGGTTGATGTGAAGCATGTAATGAAATGTGTGAATTATGGATAATTATATAACCGGATGCGGATTTGAAGAGTATTTTGATATAAAATCGTATGGGTGATGTTTTTATGTTCAGATTTCAGGTTGCATCATCTTAACTTGAAGTTTGTAAGTTTAAAGTATTTTCTTTATACCATTTTAATTTATTTATTAGATTAATAATTATACTCACACCAGAAATGGCTAACTCCTGATGTTTTCTGGGGGTTAGGGGGGTCCCTCCCTGAGGGTGGACAACCCTAACTCTCTTGCAGGTTGCTAGCAGCATGGTGAGGTAGTATAGAGCTAGATTTTGTACTTTGTTGGAGCTGATCTATTATCTATGTACTTAGTATATGTAGAATGGTGAATAGTTGATGTATTAATTTGTATTATGGTAAAAGTATATAGATATAGTGCTGTGATGAGGTAAGAAAGCACGTACCCACCTCGTTGTGGAGTATTGGGTTCTGTGGTTGGCTTCTAAAAAGGTTTTTCCTAAATTTTTACAAAAATCCTATATGTTTTCAAAGGAATTTATGGTTTTTATTTAATATTTGATATTCTGTTATGAGTTTGGCCCCCAGAGCATAATATTTATATTGCCTGTGTGATTCTGCTCATTTTGGCCTGGGGAGCCCATGATTATATTGCCTGTGTTGTGAGCTACGGAATTTAGAGCAGAATTCCGTAAGCCTTTTGTGTTTCGGGGCAGAAATTTCAGGGGAGACTCTGCCAAAATTTTATTTGAAATATACTTATCTTAGTTTATGTTTAAAGTGATATAGAAATTGAAAGAATTGAATTTAGAGGTTTAGTTTAAAAAAAAAAAAAAAATTGGGCCATTACAGGTGTGGTTTCCGACTCCGAGCATATCATGCACGGCTAATAGTGGATACCTTCTCGGGGTGGTACCTGACCCTGAACTAGTCACATAATCCTCAACTACGATTCCCCCTCGGTATGGCACTCAACCCCGAACCAGTCATGGAAACCTCATTGAGGATTCCATCCCCGGTGTGGTTTCCAACTTCGAGCTCGGCGTGCATGTCTAATAGAGGATCCCTCCTCTAGGTGGTACCCGAAGCCAAGCCATTCGCATAATCCTCAATGAGGATTCCCTCTCAACGCGGTATCCGACTCCGAACCAGTCACGAAAATATCTTTATTGCCAAAAACCAAGAGTTATATTCGCAAGATTACACTAAGGATTTTACATGATTCAAGGTACTAAGGCCTGATCCTCTGGATTCCCTGAAGGGAACTCTGACCGTGAGTTTATCACATCGGTCCCAGATGGATGGGTGCCCAGTCCGATAGTCTCTGGATCTCCCCTAATGCTAGAAACACTTGAAGATCCTGCTACTCCACTTTGGGGGTCCCCCAGACCTCCACTCTTGATCGAATCCCCGGATAGGGTTTTTGCCTCGAAAACGGGCTCCAAAAGATGGAGGTCTTCCCCATCTCTCCGAGCCTGACATTCAGACGATAAATCTCCAAGTCTTTTTCAACAAGCAATCATCTCTGGATAAAATTGGAGGATTGCTCGTCAACCAAATGAGAAGCTCCACCGCCCACAGTTTGGGCAAGGGCTACATTATCTTCTGGATGCCTTTAAATGAGCCAACTCCTTTGCCACCTCCTACGAACGGCTGATATGAAAGTCAAACGCTCCCTCCCGGTCAGTCGTATCTTTCCGACGACGAGTGATGACACCCTTAGCTTGAAACAACTTGTGTCGAAGGACTCGTACTTTATCCTCGAGCGCCACCTCGTGGGATATGTACCTCACAATCTGATCAGCAGAACAACAATCTCAAAGCTGAGACGGATGAGAAACAAAACATAAAGAAAAACACCAGATGGATTTTCATTGAGGAATTAGTTACAATGTGGTAGCCAGTCCGCAATCGGCATCTTTACAAAAAGAAGATGATTGGAAAATTTTCTAAGGAGAAGGGAGAACCTCCTGAGAAGGAGACTGTGGAGCCTCCGTCCTGACACCTCACAGTTAGCGTGAGCCTCCTCACCCTTTGAAGGAATTCCCCAAGAGTCGAAGGAGTACGATCAAGATTCGGCTTGAAACAAAGGCCATCAAGATTGATGCCAGGGTGCCTCTCCCTGATGTGATGAAGGGCCCGTTTATAGCCCTCATCCTGTGCTGAAATGATCTGGCCCGCCGACTCTTCGATCTCCCCATCCAACTCTTTCACCCTCTTCTCCAGTGCCTCAGCATGAACTTTCTCATCATGCCACTTCAAGTCGAGCCGCTGCATCCTCTGGATAGTTCACTTCATGTCATAATAGAACAACCTCTTAAATTCTACCTCGTAAAGCATGGCCTACGGAAATAGGTGGATAGTTAGGAAATAGAAAATAGAAGCAAAAATGCATTTACTCAGTACCGAGTGCCTACCCCAACGGAAGCCTAGGCATACTTGAGATAGCATTAGCCAGTTGTCACCTTTGCAAGCTTTTTTCTATCTCTCGGTGGGACAATATTGTTGAATACCTCGAGGGCCATCGGGACTCCTTAACGGAGTCAATCACCTTCACTGCCCAATCAGGCTTGAAGGTCTCTTATGCCTCCTCGGGGATAATGGTCCTCACAATTGGATGAAACGGAGGGAAGAGAAACTTGGCCAAGTATTTGGCTCTGAGCGATTTCTTGCTCAAAGTTTCCTCCTCTTGATCACGGATGGTCAAGACCTTCGACTTCTGCACCTTCATTGGTCATCCCTTCGGAGACCCATCAGAGGCCTAAGTCATCACCCTTTCCCCCTTTCTATCCATCATGGCCCCTGTTCCATTTGCTCGGTAAGTAAAACGTTGATATCATCATCGACCAACGCTACGAAAGAAATACATAACAACAGAATCAGATAACAACTAGAAAGAAAGTAGTAAGGTTAAAAACTTATGAGAGACGTGAGGGCTCATGCCGCTCACTACAAGTGAATGCTCCATCACCCTGGCCCAATCAATCCTATTACCTCCGATTAACAGTCCCTTGAACTTGACTCGATCATCAGCAGTTAACTCCCCGAGCTTCGGGACTTCCTCGGTGGAAACTTGTATGACCACACAGTCGGAATATCCCAAGGCTCAGGACTATAGACAATGAAATACTTTGCCTTCCATTCCTTTATTGAGTCTAGGTGATTATGCACCCCGCAATACCATTGACGAGGGAAGATGTACCATCAGTTCTAATACCCCATGAGAGCACTCAACCCCAAGCACAATCGGAAGTACTTGAGCTTAAGGGGGACGTTTTTCTTCTTACAAAGCATGATGAAGCTAGTCAACTGCTTCCACAAGTTCGGCCCATACTACACGGGACTCATCCTCGCCCAGTTCAAGACCTCTTTGATAAATGGGTGGAGGGGGAGACGCAAGCCTGATGTGAAGGCAACTGGAGGAAACATGCAAAACCACTTCAGAAGCTTATCAGTCAGCCGGACCATAGGGCTCAGAATCTACAAAAAGAATTTCTTTGGAATGAAGTACAACCCTCGAACACGGTCGAGATCACTTTTCCCCATGGTGTTCTACATCTCGTTGGTTTCTATCTTCGGTTTGTTTGACAAGGACGGTTGCACGCCATAACTTGCCTCATCCAATAAAGCCTCTAGGTACATCTGAATGGGCTTCTGGTATAGGGACGGCTGGAACATGCCCCCCCTCATGCTCATACTCCGTCAGTTCGATCTCCCCATCTAGAGAAAGGTTTTGTTTCTTTCTCTTCAGAGGGTGACAACCACGAGGGGAAGGGACAGCTACAACATCATCAATGAGCACGAGTTCCTCCTCCTTCTCTGCCCCCCTCTCAGAATCTCCTCAATGTAGATCTCCTCCCATTCTACCTCCTTCTTTATTGGCAGATTGTGGATCTCCATCTCTTTCTTGACCTCCTCGCCGCAAGGTCCCCACTCACCTCTCAAACCACGGTTTCCCCCGCTGGGTGAACAATGTTGTCTCTTTAGAGCTCGAAAAAACCTCAACCTCCATGTCCTCCTTGGGAGAAGAAACGAGGGCCTTCCTCGGCTCCTCAGGCTCACTCGCCTGTGAGGAAGACCGATAAAATAATCCCGAAAATGAATTCAAGGCCGAACGACTAAACCGGTCACCAGACTTGTTCGTTCAAATCAAAGAGTTATTCTATAGAGAGAAACTATCTGAAGAAAGAGAAAGTGATCCTAGAAAATGAAGGGGGGGGGGGAGAACTTATAGAAGAGGAGCGCAACTTCTTGAATAATAGAATTCATGTGATGAATCCTTGATAACTACAAAACACATGAAATGACTCCCCAATGGTCACGAAATCATGTGATTATCAAATCTAACAAACGATCATCTAACCAGTTATGCTTTTGCCTCGCCAATCTGCGTGGCTTCCGACACTGAGATCTCGTTGAGAAAATCTCACAACACGAACTTGCCTCATGCTACATCCCTAGGCGTGGTTTTCGACTTTGAGATCTCGTTGAGAAAATGTCAAAACGAGAACTCACATAATGCTACATCCATCGGCGTGGTTTCTGACTCTGAGATCTCGCTGAGAAAATCTCACAACGAGAACTCACCTCATGCTATGTCCCTCGGCATGGTTTCTGAATCTGAGATCTTGCTGAGAAAATCTCACAACGAGAACTCACCCCTCGGTATGGTTTCCAACTTTGATATCTCGCTGAGAAAATCTCACAACGAGAAAATGCCTCGTGCTATGTCCCTCGGCATGGTTCCCATCTCCAAGATCTCACTGAGAAAATCTCATAATGATTACTCACCTCGTGCCTCACTCCTCAACGTGGTTTTCAACTCTGAGATCTCGCTGAGAAAATCTCACAATGAGAACTCGCCTTGTGCCTCGCCCCTTGACGTGGTTTCCAACTTGGAGATCTCACTGAGAAAATTTCACAACGAGAACTCACCTCATGCCTCGCCCCTCGGCATGGTTTCTAACTTTGAGATCTCGCTCAGAAAATCATACAATGAGAACTCGCCTCATGCCTCACCCCTCGGCACGGTTTCCGACCCCAAGACCCTTCGAGAAAAACCCCCACAACAAAGGTCTCGCCTCGTGCCTCGCCCCTCGGCGTGGCTTCTGACTCCGAGATCTCGCTGAGAAAATCTCACAACGTGAACTCACATCGTGCTACATCCCTGGACGTGGTATCCGACTCCGAGTCTTCACATGAAAATTTCTGCAACAAGGCTCTCACCTCATGCCATGCCCCTCAGTGTGGTATCCACCCACAAGCGTCAGACGAGCGCAAAGCCATGGCTAAACTCCAGCCTTCCATTGGCTCAAGCCTCGGCGGGGTCTTCTGAACCTAAGCTTCCCGCCAAGCCTTTTGTCCCTTGATACCTACGGATCTTTTTCATCTACACGATCCTCTCTGCGAGTTACCTACTCCTTGGAGAAGATTGAAAGGCCACCTCCGAGAGTGGGGGGCTTTTGAAGAAGGTGGAAATCGCGGCTAATTTACACCGTACAATTCCCGCACAGATTTCGGGACTCCTAATGCCTTAAGGCCCATTGGCAGTTCATGGGCTTTCCCTATGCCCATCTCGGGGATCCAGACCACCAGGTAAAGATTGATTTGCCATCCACGGATGGTAATCAAATCCCCCATAGTCAGAGGATCATACTCCCTATTAGGCCCACACTGGCCTATAAATACAGACTCACATCAACAGTTACCGAGTAATCACATTTTTTCTACCCAATCCCTCTTTCAACCACTGCTTACTGACTTGAACGTCGAAAGGTCTGTTGCCGAGAATCCTCCCGGTGTTTCAGACTTTTTTTATGTCCTCAGTGATTGTTTTGTTCACACCTCTCACTCATACCAGCATCACATCAGGGTCAGATCGACGGTTGAGATCTGAGTTTTCTCTCCATCAAAAGAACTCACTATCTGTTGTTCCCACACCCAGAAAACAAGCAGCATCAACAATCACATTATCAAACTTACAAAAACAATTTTAATTGTTTAATAGAAAAATCTAATTAAACAAAATATTTTGATTAATTACTTTGATAAATATAATTAAAGATAGGTGTCATTTCATGAATTGCCTATGACTAGGGCTGCAATCGAGCCGAGCCGAATACCTTCAGGCTCAAGCTCGGCTCGTTTACGAAACGAGCTCAGTTCGAGCTGAGCTTTGACCGTATTCGAGCCGAATAGCTCACGAGCTTAGCCTTAAAAAAAAAAATCCAAGCTCGAGCTCGGCTCGTTTACGAAACGAGCTCAGTTTTGAGCTCGAGCTCGGTTCGAGCCGAGCTTTGACCGAGCTCGAGCCGAATAACTCGCGAATAGCTCGATTCGTTTGCAGCCCTACCTATGACTACGTGCTTGTTTTGGATGATAGGTGCTGTCTTCGTGGGTCTTTTGGATGCACTCTTGGGCTTGATTTGGTCTATAGTTGTTTTTTTTAATTTTTGCAAGTAGTTTATAGTTGAGAAAATTTGACACTAAATTTTGGAGCAGAGGCTGATATGGGGTTTCCCTTTTGGTGTGAAAGGATTTCAAAAAAATAACAAAGATTTTGTTTTACAGCTATTCCCATAGTGTCGGAGAATAAAGGTTTACTGTATACTAGTCTCAGCGTGGGAATAGATTCCTTCTGAACGAGGCAAGCATGTGTAGTACGTGCTAAAAAAAAGGTTAAATTTTGTGTACAATGCCATCGACACAGATACAAACTTTGTTTGGTATCAATAGTAGAGATTATAATGGTGGTATCTCACTTGCGGTTCCCCAATATCCAGCGAGAAGGCTTGCTGGAGAGGTTGGCCGGTTATAGTATTGTATTATTGTATTGTAGTACCAATCGCTTAATAGTAGGTCAAACTGTTGAGTTTTAACTGCGGAATAACTTACCAATAAAACGCAAAACAATATAATCGAAAGCAAGAGAACAAAAGCAATAAAAACATCACACAAGAACACAATATTTTTTCGAGGTTCATCAAATGCAGTGGCTACTTCTCCATGTAGAGACACTCCTGCGATTTCTACTAGAAATATGAAGAAGAAGTTTACAAATCTCGAACTCACCCCCAAGGTATAGGGTTTCTCTCTCTCTCCCTCTCTCTCTCTCTGACGGACGATAAAAAAATTTGTTCTCTTTTCTTAACCCTAAAATCGTACGCAATACATGTCACGCCCCGCTTCACTAAAATACAGAATACGAGGACATGACATTGACCCAGCGAATGACAAACGTCACTCATAAGCGGTTTATCTAATCAACTCAACAATATAATCAATACAGAACAATTGCGCAAACAATAATAATAATCTCATGAACATACTTGGGAATGAAGCAATATGAAATATCCAAATACAATAATCCAACGTCTGGAAACAAATAATAAAATCCGGGACATAAGCCCAATACAATAATAAATTCCAACACAATAACAAGTCTCAATGCATTAAGTTCAATAAAACAATAAGCAATTATAAAGCATTAAATATTTAGAAAGTTTGTTCTCCAACTCCAGCAGGTAATTCTCCATGATCAATTGTGAACACTTCATCTAAAAAGATGATAAAAATTGTCCTTATGACAAGTCATGGACAGTAAGTAGAGAAAACAATGAACAATGAAAATACAGAATAACAATGATTTCAATGGATCAATAGAAACCAGTAACATGAGACAATAGCAATAATCAATAACATGGTAATTGATGCAATGGTGTAACAATGATTCAATATTCGATAACAATAACCAATGATCAATAACACTTAGATAATATTTGATATCAATAGGAACAATGATGTACAATATGCAATGTCGATGATGTGTCAATCCTTATATCTATTAATCATTTTACTCCTAACTAATGCACGTTCTACTGTGTCCCATATGTTCCATACCACAGGTTCAATGCATACATACAATTGCGTTTAGACTTAAGTGGTGTACTCTATAGATCATGTACTTGGCAACGGTAAACACTATTCACCTTTCGGTGCACGATACAGTCTTCGGCAACGATACGGTACACGATAGATTGGGTTACTACCGTAAGCCACAAGCACACGATAAAACACTGGCTGGAACATTATTTAGGAAAACACGCCCCCCCTCCAAGTACAGTCTCTACCTTGTTCAGTACTTAAATCCCCCTTAAAATCCCGGCTTGTTAATTATTTTATCGATACAACAATACAATATGCAATTAAGGGACATTCGATGAACGATTTTAACAATAGAGAAACAATGAGATGATAACTTGAATAGGACAATGAAAATAATGACAATAGGATACTAGGATCATGCAGTGCAATATACACACTCTAAATCATGCAAGACTACAATATAGGAACAGTTAATTCATGAAAACTGAAAGGTAAAATTTTGGACAGCAAGAGTAGTCTGTACAAAAATGTAATTTACCATTCTTTCAGAACTCGAAAATTGAAACCGTTAGAAAATCTGAAAACTAGACTTCCACACGGTTCCAACTCATATTTAAAGTTCAAAATCCGAAAACATTAGCTAGGTCAACCACACCATTCTTTACAGATAATACAACATCTTGTTATTATATTTTTAGAATTAACGAAAACTCAATAATGAAATCGTTAAAATTAATTATTAGAATTCTAAACATGTGAAGTAACAATCGGGAAATTTTCAGAGCAATATTTTTTCATTTGATCAGCCTTTTAATAGTTTAAACATGAAAGATACAAAAATCTGAAAATCTGGAAATAAAAACACAGCTGTAGTAAAACGAGCATAACTTTTGCTACACAACTCGGAATTTAGAAATTCAAGATGCTATGGAAACTAGAAAGATAAGGCTAAAACTCTTATTCAGAAAGTAATTTATGTTGTGATCATTTACTGAGACGAAAATAGCAGACAACATACAGCCAGCAAGCAACATACAGGTTTTTGGGTATTTTTCATGGATGGGTATCGATTCTTTAGTTAATAAATTATGTAATCAACATGAAAGGTGTAATATCTTGATAAATACAAAAAAAAACACACATACACAATTCTAACAACATCCAACATCAATTGATCAATCAAACATACAACCTAGCAATTATCTCTACAATAATTAATTGTGTTATGATTATATGAATAAACCTATTATCAATTCTATATGAATGCATTAAAAAAAAATCAATCTTTAGAGTCAAAAGTGGCACGATGTCAAGAATATTGGGGTTATCTCGTGTAAACCCTCAATAGACCCTACGAAAAGATAATCAATACAAAGATATGATAATGAATAAGATATACTTGCAAGGATTTCAATAAAACTTGAATTTGATACGTTGTAAAATTCAAGAGGAAAGTGACTTGCCTTTTGGACGACGAAAATAAATACCAAGAATAACGGGATGAGAATCCCAGAGCAACGAACACAAATCCTCAACAACACGTGCCCGCGAAGCACGTGCAACTCACGTGCACAAGAAAACAACACAGCAAGGGACCACCAAAATCAACCCAAACAGCAAACGGCGACCAAATACACGTGCAATCCACGTAATAAACCACAATAGGAAGAGTGCAGCAAGAGGGGCAACTGCAGCAAGTAGCTCCACGTGCAATGCACGTAGAATAAGGACAACAATGGCAATGGCGATGACCTCAACGGTGACTGGCGGCGAAGGTGGTTGCTGGCGTTTGCGGCGGCACACAGGGAAGGTGCACGGGGATGATCGATGCTGCAACAGTTGGAACTCAGAGGTGGTTGCACAGGGACTCTTTTTCGGCAGGAAACAGAGGAAGATGAGCTGCTGCATTGGAGGTAGACATGGGAATCAACGATGAGGGCTGCTCGAGGAGGTAAGAGAGGAGCTCTGAAGGTGGTCGAGGAGGCGAGGAGGTGTACAGGGTCGACAGAGGAGCAGGCGATCGACAATGGTGGATTGGTGGCGACATGGTGCAGGGAGTCGATGGGTGCAGGCAATCGGCAATGGTGAGGATGAGGATGGAGGAGGACGATGAGGCGAGGTGGCTCGACGGAGTGCAGTCAAGCGGGGATGGTAAGGAGTTCGAGGGTGCGTCGGGGTGATGGCAGGTGAGAGGTCAGATGAAGGCGATGGGTTCTGAGGAAGGAGATGAGCGGGATGAACAGTAGAGGGTAGCACAGTAAGGAGAAGGTTTGGCAGCTGGGGTTTTGTAAGGTTAGGGTTAGGGAATGGATTAGAGTTTAATTAGAAGATTAGTATTTATAGGGAATTAGAGATATATGGTTTGTAACACCTCGAATTCCAAATAAGTCGGAATTCGAAGCTCCACAGGATCTTTACACTTCACTTCGTACAATTTTACAAGGAATTTGAAACTTTTATTACAACAAAGTCTTTTACATAAACACACAGCAGAATAAATAAATGAATTACAACATGGTAGATATACAATTGTAACAACTTCAGCATTTAAGTAATCATCAACATCAAATTCATCTTTATATCTATATAATAAAACACAAAGAAAGCTATCAAGTGGCTCATATTCAATCTCACCCAAAATCAATGGCCCAGATCTAACCTCACAAAACATATTTTCCCGCCCAAAATTTCAAATCCCAAAAATTCAAACCCAAAACCAATCACTCTCTCTCTCTCCACTCAGAATCACTCCCCCCATCTCTCTCTTATGGCTTCTCTCTTTCTCTTCTCCCGATCTCTCTCTCTCCCCCCCCCCCTTTCTCTCTTCCCACTCCACTCAGAATCACTCCCGATCTCTCTCTGGAACCCGTCGTCATCTCTCCCCCTTTCTCATCTCTCATCTCTCCTCCTACCCAGTCTCCCGACCTCCCCTGCCGTGACCCCATCGACGGCGCCTGCTCGCGACCTCCCCTGCCGTCCAGCCTCCACGACGCCAACCACGACAGAACGCCCCTCTCCTCCCCTTCTCCTTCCATCGACAGCAGCAACCACAGCCACATCGCCACCCCCTCTCGGCCCGTGTCCCCTCCCGGCGTCGCGTCGCCCGTCGCCGTTGCTCCCGCCGTCCGCCGTCTCCTCTGTACAAGCTTCACCAAAAACTGGTTAGATTGCTTGATGCATTCTTGATATTTAAATTCAGTAATTCAGTAATTTAACATGAATTGTGAAATTTAATTCTTGATATGTACAAGCTTGATGCATTCTTGATGCTTGATGCATTCTTGATATGTAATTCAGTAATTTAACCAAAAAATGCTTGATGCTTAATTTAACCAAGCTTCACCAAAAACATGAATTGTGAAATTTAATTCAGTAATTTTGTATACTCTTTACTGCAATATTGTATGACAATTCTTTCCATTTTGTTAGGGGCCAATTGCAAGATAAAGAGGTAATTTGTAGAGAGAAAGAAGTGCATATAAGTGAACTGAAAGATTTAATGTCTTCAATAGACAATTTGAAGCGGAAATTCATAATAACAAGCTGAAGGTCAGATTTTCCTTGCATGTTATTAGCAAATTGAGATTTTTATTTATTATGTGTTTCTTTGTTTGTAGTTCTAGCATTATTTGTAGTTCTAGCGGAAATGATTAATCTTTCATACTATATCTTGGTCCTTTATTTGTAGTTCTAGCATTAACCGGTGTGAGATTAAATTTATTTATATCACAAACTCATGTTTTAGGTCAACTAAATGTCATTCCATCACTATCATGGCGTTGTAGCAGAAAGAGCCAAATGAGAACATCTTTTCGTGTAGTTGGTCTATTTGGAGGAAAGAAGAACAGTGAGAGTGGCGATGACAAACCTTCAAATGTGAGCTTCTGAATCTTTCTTTACCTATTTCAAATTTGGTTCTTTCCATTTTGTTCACTCACAAAATTATCTTTAGAGGTCACTTTTTCCTGTACCGGGTTTCATGGTTATTCATTTTCCTTTTAAACATACTTGGAAAGTTTGAAGCACATACATTTCTATCTACGGGCCGTGTCATGTTAGATTTGGTTCATTATCTTATTCATTTTCATTTTCCTTTTAAATTTGGTTCATTCTCATCATTCGTTCTGTTGAAGAGTATGGGAAAGACTAATTATAGAGAGCTAAATTTGACTTGAAATCTATCAAATTTGTAATTATAGTTTACTGCAAAAACTATAAAACAAAATGGTTTGAAATTTAACAACTGATCTGAAGCCTATTTGTAGCATACGAGTAATGGACCATCTACAAAAACTTCTTTTCTGTTCACTGTTGATGGCCCATTGAGGGTGCTATCACTATTGATGGCTGTTTTAGTTGAAATTCTCTATTGATTATTAGTTTATGATATATGATGTTAGTTGAGCGATATCTGTAAGCTACTAGATATCATATGATTGTAGTATGCAAATGGCTAAATTACTAAAAATTAGAAAATTTAATGAATTTCAGGATTACTTTTAGCAAAAAGGAAGCAGAGCAGCTTCCCTTTTTGGAGGAAAGTTTGTCTCTCGGCTTATCTTTTGGTAGCTTCCTTTTTTAGCACTTATGTTATTGTTGTTATTGTTGTCAGAGCTTAATTATGTTATTGTTGTTGGATCTTAAGTATGGTTGTATTAATTATGTAGGTTAATTATTTCTATGGTGAAGTATGGTTCTTTTTTAACAATGTGTTTTGGATTTGTTTTGTTTCAGCTTACACAACAAAGGTTGCTCGCAATGCTAATGTGGAGAAATTGAAGGCTGGGTATCTGTTCTCGAAGGTTAGCTTCTCATTTTTATCTATTTATTTTCTCCATTTTTACACACTAATTTGTGCATGTGGGTTGTTAATTTGGGAGATGTTAATCTTCGTCCTTTCTTGCTAAGTTTTTTACCATATGATTTTATGAAATTTAACTTGGTTCATGTCAAGATCCAATGCTTATTTCTACTTTAAAAGGAGCCTTTACATTCACTATTTTATTATGGATCGTGGATACCCAGTCGATTCAGGATACCCAGTCGATTGAGTACACTATTTCATAGGGATACCCAGTCGATTCAGGATAAATTGGTAGTGCTTGCTACAAATGTAACTCTTTATATCTTTTTCATTTCAAGTTTCAATTAACTTACTTATCGATAAGTTCTTTAATTCTCCTTATTATTTACATGTGGGGCTACTATCAACAAAGATTTGTATTATTCATAAAAGTTGTTACATTTAAAAGATTTGGTTAGATTCATTTCATGAATTCACAAAGCCATCTATCTCTTTTGTTTCAGATGAAGAGTCTTGCTTGCAGAGAGCAAAGCATCATATCTCGCTATCCTCACATTTAAGGTATTTGATATTCACCCAAAAATGGAGACATAGCATGTATACTTTACTTTGTCATTATACAAGTTATTGATGCCATTTATGTCCATTTTTGCTTGCTTTCACTGCTTCAGTTTGTTTGAATAGATTTTGCAATAAAGCTATGAGAATGACAATTCAATGTAAATAAATAATTTTCAAAAAGAAAACAAAATTAACAATCAAATAGATTGGAGATCTAAAATGCTGAAGTAATAAATGAAGTAAAAATGTGTTCATCTATGTCATTTTATATGATTTGATTAGTGGTAGACTTTTTATACCGTTTGTAGCTGCTTTGGCTAAAACTTGCGTACGCTTACTCTAGAATTGATACTGTACTGTTTATGGTTTTTATTTTATTTTGGGTTTTGTTAGTCGGTTGATTGTTTATGTGGTACAATACTTTGTATGGTTTTTATTTTATTTTGGGTTCTGTTAGTTGGTTGATTGTTTATGTGGGTTTTGGTTGTTGAATTGTAGACGACTACTCTGAGGTTGTATCTGACGTGCATTTGGAACACGTTGGAGGCTGCAATGTGCTTGCAGGTAATCTATGATGCATATTATTATTATGGGATTTATGGATATTAAGGTAGTGATTTTCCCACAATTATTATTTTATCTCATTTAAGATTTATCTTTTGCTAGAAGCCTTATTTTAGTTCAAAATTATATTGAGGCAATTTAAATTAAGGCAACGATATGTCATTCATGCCATAATTCATCCTGTAAGAGTATAGCTGACCAGTCGAGATTGCAAGATCATACCAATCTGACTTTTAGCATCAATTTGGGTTCGTACTACTTCAAACTCATTCAAGTAGTGCAACTTAATATTGAGGCAATGATCAGATGATCCCTCGGCCATTTGGGTTTCGCAACTATTCAAAATCATTTCCCAAAATAAAAATAAAAAATGCTGCCTATGTGATCAGCTATGGTTAGCAAATATATGTTCAGGATACTGCATCATTAATGCGCTATCAATAGCAAGAGGCTAAACTGAGACCGTAAATTATTAAGAATTGATGCTAGGTTATAACATCTAGACATTTCATTAGCTTTTTGCCACTTCTTATGCAATGTATTTGCCTCTTCAGTTGCCCTTGCACTTGGAGGTGAAAGATAGTGCTTCGTGAACACAAATTTGTACTCCTCGATTATCGGCACTATGAAGATTTCTCTTCCAACCTGCAGCATAGTTTGGTCCAATTAATTTGTTCTCTTTGAGTATCACAGAGAAATAATTGAATGACAACATGACTCAAAGCACAACCAGAAATACATGGATAAGTTGTTTCATTAATTTAATTATGTGAATTATCATAAAACTTCTATTATAATTTTTTTTTATGGAATCTATATAATAAAACACAAAGAAAGCTATCAAGTGGCTCACATTCAATCTATCCCAAAATCAATGGAACAGATCTACTCTCACAAAACATATTTTCCCGCCCAAATTTCAAACTCTACAAATTCAAAAACACACACACACTCTCTCTTTTACCAAAATAAATCCCCTTCTCTCTCTCTTTCTCACTGTCTCTCTCTCTCCCCCCGTCTCCCTCTCTCTCATCTCTCCCCCTACTCTGGTTCCCGACCTTCTCCCCTGCCGTGTCCCCGTCTCCGACGCCAGCCATGACAGCGCGGCCCTTTCCTCCTCTTCTCCTTCCGTCGACAGCAGCAACCACAGCCACAACGCCACCCCCTCTCGGCATGTGTCCCCTCCCGATGTCGCGCCGCCCGTCCCCGTTGCTCCCGCCGTCCACCGTCTCCAACGCCTGCTCGCAAGCCCCCGTCGTCCTGCCTCCACGACGCCAGCCACGAAAGCGCCCCCCTCTCCTCCGCTTCTCCTTCCGTCGACAGCAGCAACCACAGCCACAGCGCCACCGCCGGCAGCAGGGGTGATGGGTGGGCCCCACTTGGTGGTGGGGATGCCGGAGAGGCGGCGGGCGCCGCAAGATGGACTGTGGTTCCTTCTCAAAGTAGCAGAGAATCAGTGAGTTCATCAATCTCTATTTTTTTTCTTTCATTTTTTTGTGGTTTTCATATAGGTTTTCTGTGATCTAATTTTTAATTTTTGGGGGTTTTTTATTATTATTTCAATTTGTTTGGGCTTGAATTATAACTGGTTGAACTTATTTTTTGGTTAATTAGAATTTTGTTGATTTTGTTTTGTTGAATGTAGAGTGAGGGAGCCATTTTTGCCACAAATACCCAAGAGCTACTTAAGGATCGAGTACTACTCTTGGCTTGATTTATGAATCAGAGGTACTTATAATCTTATCCTATTTTCAAGATTAAGAGTAAGAGGCAATTTTGATATGGCTTCTATTTCAATCACTATATTTGGCATGCATATATAGTGTTGTTGTAGGCAATGTTAAGAATTACTCATAGGGGGGAAAGGTTATTGCACATATATAATTAAATAGAATCATAGCAATGAGCTCATGCTTAACTTGGCAGCTAAAGTGGATCTTTCTCATGTACGATTCTAACAATTTAGGTGAAGTGTGTGTTTCAAGATTTAAATCATAGTCCTCTATGATTTAACTTAGAGCTCTCTTAGCTTGCTTTGTGGCCATATAGATTAGGTAGAGGGAGATATTTAGAACCACCTAAACGTTTGTTGTTACGTGATGCAAATTAGCGTTAGCAACCCTATATTTCATGACTATATATATTCATCATGGCAAAATTTATGTAGGAATGATATTCCATAAAGAGCCTATGTTAATAGCACACATAGCATGATGGGTTAGCATTATGAGTTTAACTTGCTAAGGACAGTTGGTTGTTTTTTTGGCACAATCCCAAAAATGCCTCCTTTTTAATTTTTAAGCAAGACTGTAGTTGCAAGTTTAGTGCTTGATTTTATGTGCACCATGCTGCCCTATTAGGAACCACCTTAATTAACTAGAAATTGCTATGATAACTAGAAATTGTTAGAAATTGCTATTCATGGTTTTGGGAGATGTTTAAAATTTTTCATTTTTTTCCAGTTTAAACTTGGTATTAATCATTAGTGAACCTATTGTTAAACAAACTCATTTCCAATTTCAGTTTGGTATTAATCAAAAGGATTAGTATCACTAATTGTTTGCTATGATTTGAATTTGTATTTGCTAAAATAATGGAGAGAAAGTTAGTCTAACTGAAGTTAGTCTAATTTATGTTCTTTTTAATCTAAATCATATCTTTTGATGATGTGTTTGGCATTGCAGAAAGATTCGAGGGAGGCCGGAATAGTGAGCCCCGTAAAATATCAGGGACACTGCGGCTCTTGCTGGACATTCAGGTAAATTCATCCTGAAAACATTTACATGCTTTTATTTTGTGTAGCACACTTTATGATGTAGCTTTCTGCTCCATGACTGATAAATTAAGTTACTTCGGGGAAAGCTTTCTTCTTCTTTAAACTTTTGTACTGTATAGGGAGTTGAAGCATCGACCAAACAAAATATGATGCTTAATTAACATTTCTGAACAGGGGAATATATATGCTCATCATAACAGTCCATGAAAGCTTGAGCATTAGTTTTTGTTTTATATATATCCAAAACTTGCACAAGTACCTGATCTGAAATTAACCATTTACAACGAATTAAACACATAACAAGCAAAATATCACCACAGATTTGAGTAGTAACCTTGCAAGAGACTAAAGATTTACCACAAAATAAAATTCATGATTACGACAAATTAACTGTATGTTTGCTCAATTGGGGCATGGCTTTAGCTTGATCCACTGTACGTATCTCGCAAGTTCCTCACCTGCAAATATAATACAAACACAGATGGGCGGTATAAGTCCCCTTCGCCATGCCAAAATGAAGTTCAGAAGGAGAAAAAAAAGAACTAAAGAAATGCGAATTTGTAAACAACTGTCAACTGTCCTTTTTTATCGCACGGGTATGGTGGACTTGGTTGAGCTTGCAATCCAAATTAGCTCACTGAAGCATATATGTTCTTCACTGAAGCATATATCTGATATAAAGACCATCTGTGAAGCATATATCAAATATATATATGCATAAACACATATCAGTGAAGCATATAACAGATATATATATGCTTCAGTAAAAGGGATCTTTATATATATGCATAAAGTGAACATATCAGTGAACATCTGATATAAAGCAACTTGGGATGATATCTGAAGTATATATATGCATAAGAACATCAGTGAACTCTTCTATTGATTTTGCAAACTACGCAACTTGGGAACATATCTGATATTAAGACCTTCCATGTCAGTGAACTCATTCTTTGATGTACATGTTAGAAGAAATATTGTCTGAAACTCATTCTTTGATGTTATCATTTGTTTTCATGTTGTTGCTGCAACTTTAGCTACCACTTTTGGTATATTTTCCAACCTTCCAGAGATACCCAACTTAAAAAAAAAAAAAAAATTACCTTTGGTAGACAATGCCAAAAGAGAAAAGAAAGAAAATCAGACAAAGAAGCAATGTCAACAAAAAATAGTACTGCCTACAGGTACAGCAACAATTTTAGACGTTCAACGGCACTCACAACTGAGAAACCAGAATCAGAAAGTTGTTCACACATTGCACAATCATTACAAACCGATAAGTTGAACTTTAAAATGTGTCAATGAGAGTTTTAAGTGATTAGCTTTTTGAGAGAGTCTAATGTGGACTGGAACAAAGTGGTGATGCAAAGCTGTGAATCAGAAATAAATAAGATGAAGTAGACTTTTCTGGATGTACAGAATCAGTGGATACACCCAACTTCAGAGTTGTTAAAGCAGAGTTTCTTAATCAGGCATAATATTTTTTGTAAGAAATAAGTTTCGGTTAGATATAATATCGCGAGTTCACAAAATTAATGAAATCACTTTAACAGTTTATGGTAGCTTTCTATAGTAAAACAAATGAATGAAAATGAGAGGACAACCTGCTGGTTAAAAGCAATTATTGAGTACAAGAGTGCAGAGTTCTTAGATCAAATTTTGACCTAAGCTTATCAAATGTTAACTTTAACAGAACTCTTCTATTGATTCTGCAAACTAAGCTTATTAATTAATGCGAACTGATCATTCAAATTTTGACCTTCTATTGATATGTATCTGCTATAAAGACCTTCCATATCAGTGAACATCAGTGAAGCATATATAAGATATAAAGACCATCTGATATGTATCAGATAGCCCCTTCAGTGAAGAACATATCTGCTAGATCAGATATATATATGCTTCAGTATAAAGACCAACTAACTATTCCTCCGTCAACAAATCTAACTGCATCACAACAAATTCTATCACACACATCAACATCTCAAATTAATTCCATTTTGGGTCAAAATCAAATGTCATTTCTTATTTGATACAAAATTACAGGATGGGGAATATATTCCCATCCATTAGTAATGTGATTATAATCTCCTATATATATAAACTAAAGAAAATTTAGGAGTTTGTTGGCTTGCTTTTATTTTAATAGAAAAAATAATTTTAAATATAATCTTACAGTCGATTTTTAGATGAACAATGTACACTAACAAAATTCTTTGGTGATTTCTAATAATAAGAGGTGATCCAAATCATAAAAAATTGTATCAACTACACTAAATCCTGATTCGAATACAAGCTTATCAGAGATTGATAAGTAAAGACCGGTAGAAATAACTTATATACAAGGAGTTATCTAAACTTTCATATCTATTTGAATCTGGTTCTCGATCGAATCCAAAAAGTCGAAAAATAATTGGTTCTTTCTCTTTGATCGTTATTCAGTTTTCATAAATAAATAAAATTAAAATTGTTCGGTAGATATACGAGAAAAGAAGCTACATATTAATACTTCAAAGTGATATATCCAACAAGTAGAAAGAGAAGCAGGATCCTAATTTAATCACAGAGATAATTAAAATGTTCATGTTATTTGGAAATGCCTCATGATCATAAAATACAGGATCCTAGCAAATTATGGAAGAGCATAATTATTGATATAGCAAATTGTAGTATTTGTATGAATAATTCCTGATGTAGAAGTTTTGCAAATAGGGATTATAGACTCCGAACTTGACATTTTCTTCCTCAACCATTCACAACACCCACATTTTTGACACGAACAAAAATCACACATACAGCGTGAAAAATGAGGCAAACCACCCTCTATCCCAAAAACACTAAAAATAAACAATGATGAAGAAATATTTTTTCAGTTTCCTCACTGTTCAGTAAATTCATATCCAAACCACAAAAAAAAAACCCTTAAATCAGTTTCAACAATCAAAACATGTCTACCAAAATTTAATTACGGATGGGAACTTTCCTAAAGGTAGAAACCCTACCTAGGTCTGTAAGTGTTATGTCCAGTAGCTGTCTTTCTGCATGATCATTCAAGTGCAAGAAGAAAATTAACAAATTAACATTTCATACAATCAAGTATGCTCACTTCAAGTGTAACAAAGAAGGTTGCATTATTCATACACTTGAGATTTATTGATGCCCTATAAATTCTCCTTCCTGTTAATACAATCACAACACTTACATTATCCTTCCATATTATAGCGAGACTGAATGTCATGAACTCCGATTATAAAGATTGCATAATATCATTATCAATAAACACTGAAATTTAAACTCCAACCCAGACAACTATATCTATTAAGAAAATTAAATCCTCATAACAACCAAAATCAAGCTTAACACAAACTGTAAAAGTCTAGAGATCACAAATCACTACAAAAGAAAGTAGCTTTCCCGGCGGTTTTTTCCGTCTATACCGGCGTTTTTTTACGCCGGGGAAACTTTCACCGGCGTTTACAATAACGCCGGTCCAACTGCCGCCGAAGCGGGCGTCACTGAAACGAAGGGTCCTACACCGGCGTTTTTGGGGGACGCCGGTAAATACTAGGACTACACCGGCGGTCATAAAACGCCGGTGTATGTCCATTTCTGGGTGCCGTGTTTGTGTGCCTATATACATACACCGGCGGTTGTAAACCGCCGGTATTTATCCATTCACCGGCGTAAATAAAAACGCCGGTGTATATGGAAAGTATACCGGCGGTCATAAAACGCCGGTGTATGTCCGTTTCTGGGTGCCGTGTTTGTGTGCCTATATACATACACCGGCGGTTGTAAACCGCCGGTATTTATCCATTCACCGGCGTAAATAAAAACGCCGGTGTATATCGAAAGTATACCGGCGGTCAGGAAACGCCGGTGTATGTCCGTTTGTAAGCGCCTGTTTTTCCCTGTTTACGAACACCGGCGCGACTAAAAACGCCGGTGTAGTTATATACACCGGCGTTTATAAAACGCCGGTATATACCTGTGCCGTTACAGCTGAAAACTTTCACCGGCGTACGTTGAAACGCCGGTGTATCATACACTCCAACAATTAAATTATATACACCGCCGTTTTTTAAAATGCCGTTCTGGCTATGCCCGTTTATTTTCGATACTCCGCTTTTCCGTTCGATTTCAATTCACAGTTTCATTTACATAACCTGTAAACTAATTCTCACAACTGATTCGATCAATTTCGTTGCATACTACTGCGCAAACCACAGCCAAACACAAGAATAATTAAAGATAATCAAGTTTCACACGTGTCATATCAACGTCCAAATTCATTGATTAATTAACAATGTCATAATTAACAAATTAATATAGAGACTAACATCCAAAATATCCAAACAAACCAGTCTGACAAATATCCAAAATATCCCAAATTCAAAGTATGACATAACTCTCATAAAAAAAACTAGTCTGACATAACAACGGCAAGGAGGAGGACATAAGAACAACAACCATACAGCAAGGAGGACATAAGAACAGCAAGGAGGACCGCAGATTCATACCCCTCGAGTAGCTTCAGCTCTGATCATCTGCATTTCCTTCATCTTGACGACCACTCTGTGAATAAAAAATAATAGTTTAATTGAACAGTAGATCACAATACAGAATATACATATTTTTTGAACTTGCAAAAAGAACTACCTGTGTCTCGAATTATAAGATGAAAGTGCCAACTGCAAATGGAATTGTTAATGCTATATACAGAGGTAAAATAATTACATTGCAATGCTAAAAATTTCATACTTAATTTTGTTTTTAAATATATCTAAAATAACAAAACAAATGAAAATTCAGTATCTAACTTGAAACCTTTATATTCTCCTCTGATTGGGAATATCAACTATCTAAAACAATAAAACAAATGAAAATTCAGTATCTAAGCATGTCCTTCATGGATTGTTCGGACAATCCATGAAACTGTCATCGTGGACGGAAACCAAATATAAGAAAAATAAGAAAAAATAAGATAGGGCTCATATCAAGTGTATTTTTAGGAAACTGTCATCGTGGAAGGAAACCAAATATATATAGAAGCCAGAAATGGAAACAGAAAGAAGAAAGGTAGAGACTTTGGATACACCAGGCTACCATAGCGGCATTTTCCTCATCTCTCTCTCATCCCTTATTTCCCTTCAGCACACGAACAGAAAGAGACATCAGCAACCACCTTAAGAGCGACAAGAACAACAATAATAATAAATTATTATGAACAAGATGTCTCTATATGGGTTTCCAGTTCTCCACTCGAGCCCACTCTTTCTAATCACAGCCCAATTAAGAACATAGACCACATCCACTAAACAATCCAATCATAGCCCAGTCAAAATTTGCCATCCTGGATCTTAATGAAATACGCTTCATTAACAGTGAAAGAAAATGAGGATGCTAGCAGCATACTTAGTTTGGAAGTGAACCCATTTTTGTTCAAAAATCATGCCAAAGATGGCAATCAGCATCATTAACAGTATCTGAAAATGAAAATTTCCATTAACTGAGCTTATATGTTGCTCTACTAATTCACTGTGCCCAACTAAATCTAAAACCCAATTGTTGTGCGTATCCGGAGGATTTTGGCATACGTATCTATAGCATCCTCAGTTCACAGTAAACCCGTTTTGCTCAAAAAAACATGCTAAGATCACAATCAGATGCATGAAAATAAGCTTCACTATCAACAAAAGAAGAACTGAGAATGCTATGCAGCATACTTAGTTTGGAAGTGAACCCATTTTGTGTTAAACAATAAGGTTACATTGACAGTATCCGAAAATGAAAATTTCTCCATTATCTGAGCTTATATGCTGCTCTACTACTTTTTCAGCACCAACTATATCGCAAAACCCAAGTGTGGTGCATATCCGGCCGGATAATTTTGGCATGCGTACCTATACAATATCCTCAGTTCACAGTGAACCCATTTTTTGGTATAAAAACATACATGCCAAGAAGACAATCAGGTGCCTGAAATCAGCTTCACTAACAGTTAGTGAAAATGGGACCATAGAATAGCTTAAGAAGACCATCAGGTTTGTGAAGTAAGCTTCACTAACAGTGATAGAAACTGGGGATGCTATGCAGCATACTCATTTTGGAAGTGAACCCATTTGGTGTTAAAAAAACCGGTTACATTGACAGTATTTGAAAATGAAAATTTCTCCATCATCTGATGACCACAGTGAACCCATTTTTGGTTTAAAAACATACATGCCAAGAAGACAATCAGGTGCTTGAAATGAGCTTCACTAACAGTTAGTGAAAATGGGACCATACAATAGCTTAAGAAGACCATCAGGTTTGTGAAATAATCTCCACTAACAGTGAAAGAAACTGGGGATGCTATGCAGCATACTCATTTTGGAAGTGAACCCATTTTGTGTTAAAAAAACCATGCCAAAGATTGCAATCAGGTTACATTGACAGTGCCCGAAAATGAAAATTTCTTCATTATCTCAGCTTATATGTTGCTCTACTACTTTTTTAGCCCAACTATATCGCAAAACCGGCTGGAGAATTTTGGCATACGTACCTATACAATATCCTCAGTTCACAGTGAACCCATTTTCGGTATAAAAACATACATGCCAAGAAGACAATCAGGTGCTTGAAATGAGCTTCACTAACAGTTAGTGAAAATGGGACCATAAAATAGCTTAAGAAGACCATCAGGTTTGTGAAGTAAGCTTCACTAAAAGTGATAGAAACTGGGGATGCTATGCAGCATACTCATTTTGGAAGTGAACCCATTTGGTGTTAAAAAAACCGGTTACATTGACAGTATTTGAAAATGAAAATTTCTCCATCATCTGATGACCACAGTGAACCCATTTTTGGTTTAAAAACATACATGCCAAGAAGACAATCAGGTGCTTGAAATCAGCTTCACTAACAGTTAGTGAAAATGGGACCATACAATAGCTTAAGAAGACCATCAGGTTTGTGAAATAATCTCCACTAACAGTGAAAGAAACTGGGGATGCTATGCAGCATACTCATTTTGGAAGTGAACCCATTTTGTGTTAAAAAAACCATGCCAAAGATTGCAATCAGGTTACATTGACAGTGCCCGAAAATGAAAATTTCTTCATTATCTCAGCTTATATGTTGCTCTACTACTTTTTTAGCCCAACTATATCGCAAAACCGGCTGGAGAATTTTGGCATACGTACCTATACAATATCCTCAGTTCACAGTGAACCCATTTTCGGTATAAAAACATACATGCCAAGAAGACAATCAGGTGCTTGAAATGAGCTTCACTAACAGTTAGTGAAAATGGGACCATAAAATAGCTTAAGAAGACCATCAGGTTTGTGAAGTAAGCTTCACTAAAAGTGATAGAAACTGGGGATGCTATGCAGCATACTCATTTTGGAAGTGAACCCATTTGGTGTTAAAAAAAACGGTTACATTGACAGTATTTGAAAATGAAAATTTCTCCATCATCTGATGACCACAGTGAACCCATTTTTGGTTTAAAAACATACATGCCAAGAAGACAATCAGGTGCTTGAAATCAGCTTCACTAACAGTTAGTGAAAATGGGACCATACAATAGCTTAAGAAGACCATCAGGTTTGTGAAATAATCTTCACTAACAGTGAAAGAAACTGGGGATGCTATGCAGCATACTCATTTTGGAAGTGAACCCATTTTGTGTTAAAAAAACCATGCCAAAGATTGCAATCAGGTTACATTGACAGTGCCCGAAAATGAAAATTTCTTCATTATCTCAGCTTATAAGTTGCTCTACTACTTTTTTATCCCAACTATATCGCAAAACCGGCCGGAGAATTTTGGCATACGTACCTATACAATATCCTCAGTTCACAGTGAACCCATTTTCGGTATAAAAACATACATGCCAAGAAGACAATCAGGTGCTTGAAATGAGCTTCACTAACAGTTAGTGAAAATGGGACCATAAAATAGCTTAAGAAGACCATCAGGTTTGTGAAGTAAGCTTCACTAACAGTGATAGAAACTGGGGATGCTATGCAGCATACTCATTTTGGAAGTGAACCCATTTGGTGTTAAAAAAACCGGTTACATTGACAGTATTTGAAAATGAAAATTTCTCCATCATCTGATGACCACAGTGAACCCATTTTTGGTTTAAAAACATACATGCCAAGAAGACAATCAGGTGCTTGAAATCAGCTTCACTAACAGTTAGTGAAAATGGGACCATACAATAGCTTAAGAAGACCATCAGGTTTGTGAAATAATCTCCACTAACAGTGAAAGAAACTGGGGATGCTATGCAGCATACTCATTTTGGAAGTGAACCCATTTTGTGTTAAAAAAACCATGCCAAAGATTGCAATCAGGTTACATTGACAGTGCCCAAACTGGGGATGCTTATATGTTGCTCTACTACTTTTTTAGCCCAACTATATCGCAAAACCCAAGTGTGGTGCATATCCGGCCGGAGAATTTTGGCATACGTACCTATACAATATCCTCAGTTCACAGTGAACCCATTTTCGGTATAAAAACATACATGCCAAGAAGACAATCAGGTGCTTGAAATGAGCTTCACTCACAGTTAGTGAAAATGGGACCATAAAATAGCTTAAGAAGACCATCAGGATATGTGAAGTAAGCTTCACTAACAGTGATAGAAACTGGGGATGCTATGCAGCATACTCATTTTGGAAGTGAACCCATTTGGTGTTAAAAAAACCGGTTACATTGACAGTATTTGAAAATGAAAATTTCTCCATCATCTGATGACCACAGTGAACCCATTTTTGGTTTAAAAACATACATGCCAAGAAGACAATCAGGTGCTTGAACTGAGCTTCACTAACAGTTAGTGAAAATGGGACCATACAATAGCTTAAGAAGACCATCAGGTTTGTGAAATAAGCTTCACTCACAGTGAAAGAAACTGGGGATGCTAGAGAATGAGGATACACCAGGCACCAGCCTATGCACCATCCTCAGTTCATGGAAGAAAAATACGAATAGGGCTCATAGCAAGTGTAGTTTTAACTGGAATTGTCATCGTGGAAGGAAACCAAATATAGAAGCCAGAAAGAGGAATGGTAGAGAATGAGGATACACCAGGCTAACATAGCGGCATTTTCCTCATCTCTCTCTCACCCCTTCTTTCCCTTCTCCACTCCAACTCGTCTCTTTCTAATCACAGCCCAATTAAGAACAATTGTTCACAGTCACTGCTAAAGAAACATACATGCTCAGATTATGAAAAATTTATATGCTCAGATTATGGAAATTTTCAGTCACTGTTAAAGAAACTAAGTAGGCTGCATAGCATCCCCAGTTTCCTTCACTGTTAGTGAAGCTTGTTTGGAAAATTGTTCACTCAAACATGCCCCTTGTTTCTGAACTCAAACATGACATTAATAAACATCTTTTCTAATAATGGCTACACTTGTGGAAGCTCTCTCTAAGCCTCAATTCTTCAAGGTTTTGTTGCCTACTTCTTTACAGATGTTGGTACTCCATTCTCCTCTCTTTAAAGAAGAATAGAGTACCAGCTTCTGTAAAGAAGTAGGCAACAAAACCTTGATGAATTGAGACATAGAGAGAGCTTCCACAATTGTAGCCATTATCAGAAAAGATGTTTATTAATGTGATGTTTGAGTTCAGATACAAGGAGCATGTTTGAGTGAACAATTGGGTTTTGAATGGAGATTGTAGTCATAGATCAATTCTTGATGGAATAAAAATACGAATAGGGCTCATAGCAAGTGTAGTTTTAACTGGAATTGTCATCGTGGAAGGAAACCAAATATAGAAGCCAGAAAGAGGAATGGTAGAGAATGAGGATACACCAGGCTAACATAGCGGCATTTTCCTCATCTCTCTCTTACCCCTTCTTTCCCTTCAGCACACGAACACATAGAGACATCAGCAACAACAGCAAGAGCGACAAGAACAACAACCATAATAAATTATTATGAACAAGATGTCTCTATATGGGTTTCCAGATCTCCACTCCAACTCGTCTCTTTCTAATCACAGCCCAATTAAGAACAATTGTTCACAGTCACTATTAAAGAAACATATATGCTCAGATTATGAAAAGTTTTCATTTTCAGATACTGTTAAAGAAGCTGATTTCATGCATCTGATTGCAATCTTTGGCATGGTTTTTTTAACACAAAATGGGTTCACTTCCAAAATGAGTATGCTGCATAGCATCCCCAGTTTCTTTCACTGTTAGTGAAGCTTATTTCACAAACCTGATGGTCTTCTTAAGCTATTGTATGGTCCCATTTTCACCTCCTCCAAATCAGTACAATGTCATCTATACCAGGTTATGTGCCAAAATGGGATTGGGCATACGATGCAAGGCCGACAAGTATTAGTTGTTTGTGAGTATGCAGTAGGATGCAGCTATGAACATGGGCTCATATCAAGTGTAGTATTACGGACTGTCATCGTGGAAGGAAACCAATTTAATATAGAAGCCGTATATGGAGCCAGAAAGAGGGATCGTAGAGAATGAGGATACACCAGGCTAACATAGCGGCATTTTCCTCATCTCTCTCTCATCCCTTCATTCTCTTCACCACACGCACACAAAGAGACATCAGCAACAACAGCAAGAGGGGATTGGTCCAACAATAAGTGTAGATTATAATAAACGAGATGTCTCTATTTTGGGTTTCCAGATCTCCACTCCAGCCCTTTCTCTCTAATCACAGCCCACTTAAGAAACATAGACGAAATGCGACATAGACGACAGCCACAATGCAGACTCACAAACACTAGTACGTGTCTTTCATGCATTCAAGTAACATAATCTCTTTAAAAATACCAATTTCAAGACTTACCGATGTTTTTTGACAGTGGGCGGCGTGCCACCCTCACTCTCATATGTTTGCCTGCCACTATTATTTAGTGGCTGCTCATCCCCATGGGTCTCGTTGCCATCATTTATATTTACCCTCTTTCCACGCCTCGGCATGTTGTACCTGTCAAGGATCCGATAACTTGGTTCAAATGATAGTTTGGTTCAAATGACACTAAGCATAGTTTAATGTAAATAATACCAAGCAGTAGAAAATAGAAAGACAATTAAACCAGTGTATTAAATTCATAATGAACATATTCGAAATTACAGACATAATATTACAACAAGATTTAAGACATAAAATTACAGACATATAATAAACTTGCATAAAAAAATCATGTAAACTACAATACGACATCTTCCAGTACATCGCCCTCTTCTCCATCCTTGCGGAGCCAAGTCCCGCAAATTCCAAGATCGGTTGTGTTTACATCAAACACAGGAAACTCAGAAGCAATGTAACTGTTCATGTCTTCACCGTCTTCATCGTCTGAAGTATCGCCCAGTTGGAATACATCTCTTGGTTGCATAGGGATAGCCACATACGATTTTGGCAGGGTTGGATCTGCAATGTAGAACACTTGTTGGACTTGGGATGGAAACACAAATGGCTCATGGCTAATGTGTGTACCGATGTGAATCAATTTTGAGAAGTTCACAACTGTGAAGCCAAGCTTGTCCTTGTTGTTAGCAAAATTCCTATCAAACTCAGCCCAATCCCCACGAAATAAGACAACACGGAAATGGCCAAAATAATTCAACTCAATGATATCCGTGAGCACTCCATAGTAGTCGAGATCCCCATCTACAGGCCTCGTGTCCGATTTGGAAGCATAACTTCTAGTCTTAGACGTCACTACCATTCCACTATTTTGAGACTTCAAATTAGATTCACGATCCTTAGTACGAAATCTAAAACCATTGAATATGTATCCTCCGTATCTTTTGGCCATCTGATAGGGACCTTTGGCAAGTACTTGTATTTCAGATGACGCACCTTCAGGACCCAAAGAATGTACCTATTAATTTTGCGCAAATCGTATCAACACCATAGAAAATATAGATATAATAAAGATTAACTTGCATAACTGTAATTCACCTACATGAGATTCAAACCACTTATGAAATTTTTCATTCATCAGCTTGTTTTGTTCACGTGGTGGTAGACTTCTTGGTCTAGCCCTTCGTTTGATGTCCCTGACAAATTCGCTAAAAAACAAGCAATTGAAATTAGGAATAAGAAAAGTATCAAAAATATCGAACTCCGCGGTTTTCACTGTATTCGATTTACATTTAAAAGCAACTTACTTTCGAAATGGTTCCACTGATGCATGATGGTCTAGCACATATCGATGTGCCTGTTCCCACGCTAAGCTATCGAGCTCAAATGCATCAACTTTACCAACAGTGGTGCCAGCGGTATCAAAAAGATATTGTGCACCATCAAGGTTGGAAATGTCTGGATTTCTACGTGGTCTACTGGAAGATGTCTCCACACCAGGCATATACCTGGAAAAAAAATGTGAGCACTCCTCTGATAGATATCCCTGGGCTATTGACCCTTCAGGATATGCTCTATTTTTCACATAACCCTTTAGCCGGTATAGGTACCTGAACATGTACAATTAATAAACTAGAGCGGATTAGGGGATTAAAAGAAATGAGCTTTTGAAAATTCAATTTCGTAAGATGAACGAATTATTTTACCTCTCAATGGGGTACATCCACCGATAGTGAACAGGACCACCGATTCTGGCTTCACCAGCAAGGTGGATTATCAAGTGAATCATAATAGTGAAAAACGATGGAGGAAATATCATCTCCATTTTACTAAGTGTCAATGCCGCCTGCTGCTCCAATTGGTCCAGATCTTCAACACGAAGCATTCTTGAGCAAATACCTTTATATATGCTACAAAGATCTTTCAGGACAGTAGTGACTTGCTCACACATTGAAGACCTTAGGGCCACAGGAAGGAGATCCTGCATTAGGATGTGGTAGTCGTGTGACTTTAGCCCCTGAAGCCTCTTCTCTTTAAAGTTGACACATTTTGCCATGTTAGAAGAATAGCTATCGGGGACTTTCAGTTCAAGTAGTACTTTGCAAAACAACTCCAACTCCGATTTTGACATTGAATAGATTGCAGGAGGTAGGAGCACTTTCCCGTTCGGCAATTCTTCTGGGTGCAACTCATGTCGGATGCCCATTGACTTCAAATCAAGTCGGCTCTTCAGATTGTCCTTTGTCTTCCGATCATCTCCCATAACTGTTCCTATACAATTCTCACCTATATTTTTGCCGATATGCATCACATCTAAATTATGTCTCAGTAAGTTGAATTCCCAATACGGCAACTTGAAGAAAATACTCTTCTTCTTCCATGCACCTAAACTCGTCAAGTTTTGATCCTCATCCTCGCCATATAGATCGGTCTCCTCATCTTGCTCCGGCCTTGCCCTTTTCTTGCCCTTTGTCCTGACTTCTGGTTCCTTTCCATATTTGAATTGATGACCATCTACCCGCCTCAAAATATCTGAACCAGAGGAAGACCCAGGAGCATGTTCCCACTCGTCGGTGCCATCAAATGTCGCTGCCTCTGCCCGAAATATATGTGTGTCAGGCAACCATCTCCTATGACCCATATAGCAAAACTTTCTGCCATTGTACAACCACCTTGAACTAGTTTGGTCAGCACAACATGGACATGCATAACGTCCTTTAGTACTATATCCAGATAAATTTGCATATGCTGGAAAATCATTGATGGTCCAAGACAACACGGTACGAAGAGAAAATGTTTCTTTAGCCACAGCATCATAGGTTGGAACACCCACCCACAACTTCTGAAGTTCATCTATTAACGGTTGTAGGTACACATCTATATCATTTCCAGGACCTTTCGGTCCAGGAACTATCATGGACAAAATAAATGAGGACTGCTTCATGCATTTCCAAGGCGGCAAATTGTATGGTATCAACACAACCGGCCATATGCTGTATGTACTACTCATTTGCCTGAAAGGGTTGAAGCCATCACTAGCTAGTCCAAGTCTCACATTTCGAGGATCTTCCGCAAAATCAGGATATCTTTCATCAAATCTTTTCCAAGATTGAGAATCAGCAGGATGTCTAAGAATCCCATCATTAGTGCGGCCTTCAGCATGCCATTTCATATCAGAAGAAGTTTTCGTGGACATAAACAACCTTTGTAACCTAGGGATCAGAGGAAAGTAACGCAATGTTTTGGCAGGCTTCTTTTTCCTACTTCGCTTAGTAGATCCGCTGGCTCCCTCGTCTTGATTTGGTCTTTCTTTCCATTTCGAAGAACCACACACTTCGCAATTATCCAGACTTTCCTTACCACTCGTGAAAAGCATACAGTCATTTGGACATGCTGCTATCTTCTCATATCCTAGATCGAGAGAACTTAGGAATTTTTTGATTTTATAGGCTGAGTTTGGAATACAGATTTCAGGAAATGCTTCATTCAACAATTCAAGTAGCATAGTGAAGGACTTAGCAGACCACCCGTTTAAACATTTAATCTGAAATAGTCTGACAATGAATGAGAACTTAGAAAATTTGGTGCAGTCGCGGTACAACGGGATACTAGCATCTTCAAGTAACTTAGCGAAGGATTCTTGCTACTTATTATTTTCATGGGTGGGGCCAGACATTTCCTCGTCCACCCCACCACCAATCTGGTTTGTTTCTATTGACTCATTGTGAACTTCGGTTGTTGGGTCATTGGTGTGGAAAGGAACATTATGATTCCCCATGGCATCTTGTAACAAAGCATGCATCTCATCGGGAACGCTTAAGTCTTCGTTCACTAAGGGCTCAGCCTCATTTTCTAATACAACCGGACGAACAGGAGCTGCCATATGATCCTCTCCATGACAAAACCACCTTGTGTACCCTTGAAGAAAACCGTTGACAGCCAAGTGTGTATGTACTACGTCACATGTCCTCAGCATACAATTTGTACAGCAAAGGCATGGACAAAGGATTAGGTTGGGATCACGGGAATGTCGTTTGGCAAAGATAATAAAATCTTTAATACCATCACGGTACTCCTTGGATAATCGTGGTTTACTAATCCAACTTCTATCCATTATATCAATAGCACACAGTCTGAAATTAAAATTTTATATATTAAATAGTAATAACAGTAAAAGGCATTTTGTATATTAAATTTCACCTATTTGAAAATCAACCCTAGCTGCAAATAAATGAACGATATAATCTCTAACTGTAAAATAAAGAAATTGTGGCTCCAAAAAATGTACAAAAAAAAACTACTTCTTAATACAATCTACTCTATTCACCAAACCCTAAACGACCTTTTGTGGAAATGATCACAACCACCTTAGACGGTATTTTATCACACACCCTGTGTTCGAGCATAAAAAAAAATCGACTATAGTCTCCCCTGTATTTGGCTTTCCGTTCAAGGAGATGATGATGGTAAAGGGTATTTTGCTGATGAAGAGGAATCGGCCGAATAATGAGTGCGTCCTGTTGTAACTACGGTAACAAGAAGATCTGATGACTCATGAACTATTCTGTTCATGACTACTAATAATCACTTATCTCATAATAATAATAATAATAATAATAATAATAATAATACTAAACAAAAGAAACAGTAAAAGAAAAATTAAAATGTCTAGTATGTAAGCATATATTTTGCACGCTGAACCAATTGTTGTACATAGCCGGAGAATTTTGGCATAGAGCTATAGCATCCTCAGTTCACAGTGAACCCAGTTTGGTCAAAAAAACATGCCAAAATGACAATCAGATGCAGGGGATAAGCTTCAATTAATTAACAGTGAAAGAAACTGGGGATGCTATGCAGCATACTTAGTTACGAAGTGAACCCATTTTGTTAAAAAACCATGCCAAGGATTCCAGTCAGGTTACTTTAACAGTATCTGAAAATGAAAAATTTCCCATTATCTGAGCTTATATGTTGCTCTACTACTTCTTCATCCCAGCTAAATCTAAAACCCAATTGTAGCCGCATATCCGGCCGGAGGATTTTGGCATACGTACCTATACCATCCTCAGTTCACAGTGAACCGATTTTGGTAAAAAAAACATGCCAAGATGACAATCAGATGCATGAAAATAAGCTTCACTAACAACAAAAAAAGAAAATGGGGATGCTAGCAGCATACTTAGATTGGAAGTTAACCCATTTTCGTATAAAAAACCATGCCAAAGATTGACAATCAGGTTACTTTAACAGTATTTGAAAATGATAAATTTTCCATTATCAGAGCTTATATGTTGCTATACTACTTCTTCAACCCAACTAAATCTAAAACCCAATTGTTGTGCGTATCCGAAGGATTTTGGCATACGTACCTATAGCATCCTCAGTTCACTTAGTCTGGAAGTGAACCTATACAAACTGGGGATGCTATGCATGCAGCATACTCATTTTGGAAGTGAACCCATTTTGTGTAAAAAAACCATGCCAAAGATTGCAATCAGGTTACTTTAACGGTATCTGAAAATGAAAATCTCCCATTATCTGAGCTTATATGTTGCTCTACTACTTCTTTAGCCCAACTAAATCTAAAATCCAATTGTTGTGCGTATCCGGCCGCAGGATTTTGACATACGTACCTATAGCATCCTCAGTTCACAGTGAACCCATTTTGGGTAAAAAACAATCATGCCAAGAAGACAATCAGATGCATGAAATCAGCTTCATTAACAGTGAAAGAAAACGGGTATGCTATGCAGCATACTTAGTTTGGAAGTGAACCCATTTTGTGTTAAAAAACCATGCCAAAGATTGCAATCAGGTTACTTTAATAGTATCTGAAAATGAAAATTTCCCATTAACTGAGCTTATATGTTGCTCTACTAATTCACTGTGCCCAACTAAATCTAAAACCCAAGTGTGGTGCATATCCGGCCAGAGAATTTTGGCATACGTACCTATACAATATCCTCAGTTCACAGTGAACCCATTTTGGGTAAAAAAACAAACATGCCATGAAGACAATCAGATGCATGAAATCAGCTTCATTAACAGTAAAAGAAGATGAAAATTTCCATTATCTAAGCATATATTTTTCTATTAATTCTTCATCTCAACTAAACCGTTCATGCTAAGGAAATCGAACACGTAACAGGCATATATTTTTCATTATCTAAGCATATATTTTTCATGCCAAACTGAAAAAAGCTGCCTTTTTTGGAAAATAAGGGAAATCAAGAGATCATACCGAAGAGAGAGGGAGGGAGCGGGGCGACGAGGGCGGGGGCGTAGGAGAGAGAGAGAGAGGGGGCGACCGCCGATTCACCTCCAGATCGAGAGAGGGAAGAACGAAATCGAAAAGGACAAAGGGAATAAGGGACGATTTCGAATGGTCGAAGGCCGTCGAAGAGGACGAAGCGGCGGAGGCAAACGCGCGGGAAATAGAGCGGGGAAGGAGGGAAAGGAAGCGCCTTTTTTCCCTTTTTTTGGGGGGGGGTAATGGGTAAATGGCGAGCGAACGATTAGGGTTCGCGGGTTTTATTCCCAGTTATTCACCGGCATTTTAATTGGAAACGCCGGTGAATGTGCCAGTATATTCGCCGGCGTTTATAATAAAAAACGCCGGTGAATAATAAACTTCACCGGCGTGTTCAGCTAAAACGCCGGTGAATTCTAACATTCACCGGTGTTTTAAATAGACCGCCGGTGTATGACCATCCCATCTGGCGCCCAATTCCTACTGGCTCCCTACCCCGGCGCTACTAGTAAAATGCCGGGAAAAAACCGCCGGGAAAGCTACTTTCTTTTGTAGTTAAAATTAAGAAAAGAAGGCCATAATTCATGAAACAGCAACAATAGTTAAACAATGACATTGGCAGCACTAGCAATCCTTGGTCACAGGTCAGCACATTCTTTTTCAATGGGCCTAGCAGATCCTACAACCATAGCCAATAGAACTCATTAAATTTATGGATCTGAGACTATTCAATGAAAAGGCAAGTAACCAGTTAATAATCATTCCGAGGTCAATTTCAACAGAATAAGCTTAAAAAGTAAGATAAGCATTTGGAAATATTTACCAATTATTTAGTTAATCCTTTAGAAGGGGAAAAAAAGAGCATATGATGTAAGCTACAGTCTGTATATATCCACTTTTAACAAACAAAACGAAATAGCTCTAAAGATCTTAAATTCGCAATTCTATATCTTAATAAAAAAAAGGTTAGGTGAGTAACATGTATCAAGCATTGATTAGTTAGTATTTTAATTTCTCAAATCAAGAGACTATGTCTATCTTAATAAATAAAGTAAAAATTATTGTCAACTGACAAGATGAACGTTGTGACATAGTATTTTTGCAAGTTTCTGCAATAATGCACTTAAAACAGAATAAGTGTATCGTCTTACCTTTCATTTCTCCCTTTTCATTCACAATCACCCCATCATTTTCTGCAAATTGCAAAAATAACATAACCAAGTCAAAGAATTAGAGATGCATCCAAAACAATGGGCTCCAACAAATTTTCAGTTCTTTAAACATCCAAATTGCAATAGTTAGCAGTGTTTCCCTGTAATAAAATATGGTTAGCAAGTGGACAACAAAATATTAAACATAACAAATATTAAACATGAAACCAACTAACATGCATTAAAATAACTTAGAAATGCAGTTTGCCATTAATTGTCGCTAATTTAATGCTTCTTCTTTTTTCCCAAATTGTCAACTACACTCAGAGCCGTTATATTCATATTGACAGTTTAACTTTTGGTAGGGTGATGAAGAACATGCTGGGTTCAAACCATTGAGTTAAAAAGCATTGTCCTGTTTGAAAGGTAATGGTTTCAAAACTCTTACTATTATTTTAAAACTCTCATTGTTTTAATTGATTGTTGTAAACTCTTACTATTTGTTTCAAAACTCTTACTTTTTTTAGGTTCACCGTTTAGTCCCATTTTTGAAGACTTGAAGCATTGTGTTTTCCTACAACCCTGTATTTTTTTTTGGGTCATTCGGTTAGTTGGTGTATATTATGGTGGAAGATGTAATAGTTGTAATAGTTGTAATATTTTTTTGTCATTTTTGGAGATGATGTAAGTATCTGTATATAATGATGATATAATATAGTTATGTTAATACCCGTACCCGCAAAGTTGTGGAGTATTGGGTTCTGTGTTTGGTTTTTGAAAGGTTTTTCAAAAAATTCATTACGTTTTCAACCAAAATTTTGGTTTTTATTTTGTATCTTGCATTATATTATGATTTTTTTCCCCAGAGCCGTATATATATGATGCCTGTGTGATGTTGCTTGGTTTGGCCTGGGGAGGATTGATATTTATTGCCTGTGATATTATATTTTTAATTGTTAGCAGAATTCCGTAAGGAATTGCTGTAAAAGGGCTAATATTTTAGGGGAGGTTCTGTCAAAATTTTTACTAAATTTCCTAAAATCTATTATGTTTTTAAATGATATCTTGGTTTTTGTTTTGTATCTTTAGTCATATGAAGATTATTCCCCCCAAGGCCCTATATATATGATGCAGGTGTGATGCTGCTTGAATTGGCCTGGGGAGGATTCATATTTACTACCTGTGATGTTAATTTTTTTAATTGTGAGCAGAATTCCGTAAGGAATTGCTCTAAAATGGGTAATATTTGAAGGGAAATCCTGTCAAATTTTTTGCTACAATCCTAAAAATATATTGCGTTTTCAAACAAAATCTTGGTTTTTATTTGGTATCTTGACTAATAGGAAAATTTTAGAAATTGCCTATTTTATATCTTGCCTAAATTTTAGAGCAAACGAAATCTATTACGTCAAAGTTAATATTAACTGCTTGTAAAATTTTAGAGGAGATTGTCGAAATTTTTACTAAACAACTTAATTAATTAATCATTCTTCGCGATGACGTGAAGTAAAGGTAATTGTATTATAAAACAATTAGGAAACAATAAAATTTCAAAGGAAGACTGCATAGAGAAGATGATTGTATTATAAAGGTGGCTGTATTTGTTTACACTCATAATTTTCTTTTTCCTGTCATGATGCATATTTTCAATGGATGTGCTCACATTTCATGAAAAATAGCTAGGTTTTTGGAGAATTACATAAGTCAATATTGAGAAATTTAAGAGCAATAAAGATGAAATAACTAAAAAACTGAAACAATTTAACGAATAATTGTTAAAGAGGTATAGTAAATGACTTTTGATCTTAGCATGTATAATGCATAAATTTATATGTAGTTCACACAACCAAATAACTCCAAATAAATTTATATGCAGTTCCGAATACGTGCCGTAGGCACGTGCCCACGGGCATACCTAGTCTCCTATATATATCAACTAAAGAAAATTTAGGAGTTTGTTGGCTTGCTTTTATTTTAATAGAAAAAATAATTTTAAATATAATCTTACAGTCGATTTTTAGATGAACAATGTACACTAACAAAATTCTTCGGTGATTTCTAATAATAAGAGGTGATCCGAATCATAAAAAATTGTATCAACTACACTAAATCCTGATTCGAATACAAGCTTATTGGAGATTGATAAGTAAAGACCGGTAGAAATAACTTATATACAAGGAGTTATCTAAACTTTCATATCTATTTGAATCTGGTCCTCGATCGAATCCAAAAAGTCGAAAAATAATTGGTTCTTTCTCTTTGATCGTTATTCAGTTTTCATAAATAAATAAAATTAAAATTGTTCGGTAGATATACGAGAAAAGAAGCTACATATTAATACTTCAAAGTGATATATCCAACAAGTAGAAAGAGAAGCAGGATCCTAATTTAATCACAGAGATAATTAAAATGTTCATGTTATTTGGAAATGCCTCATGATCATAAAATACAGGATCCTAGCAAATTATGGAAGAGCATAATTATTGATATAGCAAATTGTAGTATTTGTATGAATAATTCCTGATGTAGAAGTTTTGCAAATAGGGATTATAGACTCCGAACTTGACATTTTCTTCCTCAACCATTCACAACACCCACATTTTTGACACGAACAAAAATCACACATACAGCGTGAAAAATGAGGCAAACCACCCTCTATCCCAAAAACACTAAAAATAAACAATGATGAAGAAATATTTTTTCAGTTTCCTCACTGTTCAGTAAATTCATATCCAAACCACAAAAAAAAATCCTTAAATCAGTTTCAACAATCAAAACATGTCTACCAAAATTTAATTACGGATGGGAACTTTCCTAAAGGTAGAAACCCTACCTAGGTCTGTAAGTGTTATGTCCAGTAGCTGTCTTTCTGCATGATCATTCAAGTGCAAGAAGAAAATTAACAAATTAACATTTCATACAATCAAGTATGCTCACTTCAAGTGTAACAAAGAAGGTTGCATTATTCATACACTTGAGATTTATTGATGCCCTATAAATTCTCCTTCCTGTTAATACAATCACAACACTTACATTATCCTTCCATATTATAGCGAGACTGAATGTCATGAACTCCGATTATAAAGATTGCATATTATCATTATCAATAAACACTGAAATTTAAACTCCAACCCAGACAACTATATCTATTAAGAAAATTAAATCCTCATAACAACCAAAATCAAGCTTAACACAAACTGTAAAAGTCTAGAGATCACAAAATTAAGAAAAGAAGGCCATAATTCATGAAACAGCAACAATAGTTAAACAATGACATTGGCAGCACTAGCAATCCTTGGTCACAGGTCAGCACATTCTTTTTCAATGGGCCTAGCAGATCCTACAACCATAGCCAATAGAACTCATTAAATTTATGGATCTGAGACTATTCAATGAAAAGGCAAGTAACCAGTTAATAATCATTCCGAGGTCAATTTCAACAGAATAAGCTTAAAAAGTAAGATAAGCATTTGGAAATATTTACCAATTATTTAGTTAATCCTTTAGAAGGGGAAAAAAAAGAGCATATGATGTAAGCTACAGTCTGTATATATCCACTTCTAACAAACAAAACGAAATAGCTCTAAAGATCTTAAATTCGCAATTCTATATCTTAATAAAAAAAAGGTTAGGTGAGTAACATGTATCAAGCATTGATTAGTTAGTATTTTAATTTCTCAAATCAAGAGACTATGTCTATCTTAATAAATAAAGTAAAAATTATTGTCAACTGACAAGATGAACGTTGTGACATAGTATTTTTGCAAGTTTTTGCAATAATGCACTTAAAACAGAATAAGTGTATCGTCTTACCTTTCATTTCTCCCTTTTCATTCACAATCACCCCATCATTTTCTGCAAATTGCAAAAATAACATAACCATGTCAAAGAATTAGAGATGCATCCAAAACAATGGACTCCAACAAATTTTCAGTTCTTTAAACTTCCAAATTGCAATAGTTAGCAGTGTTTCCCTGTAATAAAATATGGTTAGCAAGTGGACAACAAAATATTAAACATGAAACCAACTAACATGCATTAAAATAACTTAGAAATGCAGTTTGCCATTAATTGTCGCTAATTTAATGCTTCTTCTTTTTTCCCAAATTGTCAACTACACTCAGAGTCGTTATATTCATATTGACAGTTTAACTTTTGGTAGGGTGATGAAGAACATGCTGGGTTCAAACCATTGAGTTAAAAAGCATTGTCATGTTTGAAAGGTAATGGTTTCAAAACTCTTACTATTGTTTTAAAACTCTCATTGTTTTAATTGATTGTTGTAAATTCTTACTATTTGTTTCAAAACTCTTACTTTTTTTAGGTTCACCGTGTGGTCCCATTTTTGAAGACTTGAAGCATTGTGTTTTCCTACAACCCTGTATTTTTTTTTGGGTCATTCGGTTAGTTGGTGTATATTATGGTGGAAGATGTAATAGTTGTAATAGTTGTAATATTTTTTTGTCATTTTTGGAGATGATGTAAGTATCTGTATATAATGATGATATAATATAGTTATGTTAATACCCGTACCCGCAAAGTTGTGGAGTATTGGGTTCTGTGTTTGGTTTTTGAAAGGTTTTTCAAAAAATTCATTACGTTTTCAACCAAAATTTTGGTTTTTATTTTGTATCTTGCATTATATTATGATTTTTTTCCCCAGAGCCGTATATATATGATGCCTGTGTGATGTTGCTTGGTTTGGCCTGGGGAGGATTGATATTTATTGCCTGTGATATTATATTTTTAATTGTTAGCAGAATTCCGTAAGGAATTGCTGTAAAAGGGCTAATATTTTAGGGGAGGTTCTGTCAAAATTTTTACTAAATTTCCTAAAATCTATTATGTTTTTAAATGATATCTTGGTTTTTGTTTTGTATCTTTAGTCATATGAAGATTATTCCCCCCAAGGCCCTATATATATGATGCAGGTGTGATGCTGCTTGAATTGGCCTGGGGAGGATTCATATTTACTACCTGTGATGTTAATTTTTTTAATTGTGAGCAGAATTCCGTAAGGAATTGCTCTGAAATGGGTAATATTTGAAGGGAAATCCTGTCAAATTTTTTGCTACAATCCTAAAAATATATTGCGTTTTCAAACAAAATCTTGGTTTTTATTTGGTATCTTGACTAATAGGAAAATTTTAGAAATTGCCTATTTTATATCTTGCCTAAATTTTAGAGCAAACGAAATCTATTACGTCAAAGTTAATATTAACTGCTTGTAAAATTTTAGAGGAGATTGTCGAAATTTTTACTAAACAACTTAATTAATTAATCATTCTTCGTGATGACGTGCAGTAAAGGTAATTGTATTATAAAACAATTAGGAAACAATAAAATTTCAAAGGAAGACTGCATAGAGAAGATGATTGTATTATAAAGGTGGCTGTATTTGTTTACACTCATAATTTTCTTTTTCCTGTCATGATGCATATTTTCAATGGATGTGCTCACATTTCATGAAAAATAGCTAGGTTTTTGGAGAATTACATAAGTCAATATTGAGAAATTTAAGAGCAATAAAGATGAAATAACTAAAAAACTAAAACAATTTAACGAATAATTGTTAAAGAGGTATAGTAAATGACTTTTGATCTTAGCATGTATAATGCATAAATTTATATGTAGTTCACACAACCAAATAACTCCAAATAAATTTATATGCAGTTCCGAATACGTGCCGTAGGCACGTGCCCACGGGCATACCTAGTCTTCTTATAAATTCCAAGTCCTGTATATGAAACTGTGGGCACGTCAGTTGCTTACAACCGACGCAATATTATACACGGTCATCCTCGCTATACCGAAAATATAAAAATTCTTTAATACTTTAACAAACACAAACTTGATCACAAACAAAACTAAAGAGTGACTATCCTATTGATGCCGTGTGTGCTTGTGCATTTAACCTTAATGCAATTATTTATTATTTCATGATACTAATGCACACTTGTTCGAACTTATGCATCCCATTCTACATAAATCCGAGGGCAAGCCCTTAATCGTTCTTCATCTTGTAGGGTTGAATCTCTCGTTATGAGTTTAACTATTACGGTAACTACGGTAAGTATCCTGGATGTTTTATGTGTTACGAGCCCATGTCCAGACAGACTGGAGGGGAATCCCACGCCATGGCATAACACATCATGCAGACAACCTATGGACAATTTATCTCTGTCATGGAACGATGGCACTACGTAGTCACCAAGCACCCCACAAGCGTCCCCACGATCCCGATAATTTCGGAGATGAATTCACGTCATGACATGATGCATCATGTAGACAGCTTGTGAAAACTCTCACACCGTGAATCCGAGGCCCTCACACTTGTGTTTTTCTTTTACTTTCATCACTTCTCCACTATAGTGCATGTCCTTAAGTTTTTAGTTTGTTTTAGAAGAAAATCATCACAACCGAAAGCTAGCTTACCCTACCGGAATTAAACCAAACAAAAGAGATAGTCAGCCCAAACTGGCTACTTCTCAAGAGATGCTCAACCCATACTGGTTAGCTCTCAAATTCATATTAATAACAACTGCCGATTTCTAAGGGTCTCGCCTAGCTTCTAGATTCTAACAGCCATCTCTTTCTAGAGATCAACAATATGTTACATTCAATCTCAAAATAATATTTCGATTTTTTTATTCATAAACTCTTTCTCAAAGAAAACATTTCTTTATAATCTCATTACATGAAGTAACTCACTTCAACTTTCATTATTAATTTAATCACTTATAGCATTGTATGCAACATCAAGGTATTCTTAATCAAAAATATTTATAACCATGAAAATTTAATCAAGAATAGTCTAATCATATTCCACTTCAATCTTCTTTAACCACACAAAAATCCCTTTTTTTAATTTTGAAACCAAGTTCAGTAAACAATTTTTTTTAATGTGAAATCTACTTTCAAATCTCACAAAATGTATCAAAAATATTGTTGAAATATTTTTTATAGAGTCTAAATAATTTTAGAGGAATAATAGAATTTTTTTCCTAATTTTTATTACTCTTAAAACTCCAATATATCAAAAAATATCAAAATAAATTAAAAACGGCAGTGGTTGGATTCGAACCCAAGAACAACCCCCGCCTAGCTACAGTAACAGACCCAAAGCGCAACCGAAGGCCAGAAAGGCCAACAGCTGATAGCAATTATAGGTGAGCTCACAGTCTTATGTACGGGCTCTTTAGTGATTTAGTAAAAATCAATTTTAATAAAAACAGAGCCTCTTCAAGACTCGAACCTGAGACTTCTATCACTGTTCACAGCACTCTAAACCCACACCGTAAACCAGTACACGCAAATCCATTCTTCGTTATAACTAAGAGTTGAAATTTCTTTATAGTTCTTATCTGATATGACATCTATATAATAAATTACAAAGAAAGCTATCAAGTGGCTCTCCATCAATCTCCCCTAAAATCAATGGCCCAGATTGATTCTCACAAAACATATTTTCTGCCTAAAATTTCAAACCCAAAACTCAAATTCAAATACCCCAAAACTAATCATTTCTCTCTCTCTCTCTCTCTCTTCCGAAAATCCCCCCCCCCCCTCTCTCTCCATCTTCCCGAAATCCCCACCCCCTATCCCTCTTTCTGTGTGTTACTCCATCTCTCTCTCTCTCTCTCTCCATCTTCCCAAAATCTCCACCCCCTCTCCCTCTCTCTATGTGTTACTCCATCTTCCCGAACCCCCCCTCTCTCTTCCCGAAATCCCCCAAATCCCGAAACTTCGCTATCTCTCTCCAACATCCCTAATATCAGAAGTATTTGCTACCTCTCCTACTCCTACTCAAGTAAGACTCTTGATGCTTTTCATATTTGTATAGATTTACAGTTTTTTTTAATAGTTGGCTGTGTAAGTCGGAATCATGAAATGAAGTTAGTGTGGTTCTTTTGGTGTGTCTCGTTCAATTTCAATTAGTTGGATGTGCAATGAATCGATGAAACACTGGTTTTGGTAGAAATCGTTGTGAGTTAAGTGGGGTTTTGAGCTTTTGAGGCATGGATTAGGGTTCTTAGAAGTTAATGAAGTTTTTTAGGCATGGATTAGTACGCTTATCTAGCAGAGCAATGCAATTTTTTTTAATGGCTTTTGGCCATAATATTTTAGTTTAATAGGATCACTTGATTGATTAGAAAGTGATGGTTGATTGTTTTCTGTTACTATAGATTGCAGAAAGGAATGCTGCATGCATTAAAATCAATCATGTCGAGAAGTTCATCCGGGAAGTTGGATTTTAATGATATAATATGCAACAGGTTAATTGTTTATAATGACAACGATATATACCTTCTAGCTGCAACATAGGTTTTCACAAATAGAGAACAGTTTGTTGTGTTATTATTCATATTTTTAGCGTGGGTTATCATGGAGAGAAGGTTGCAGAGGATTTTAAATTAAAAAAAAGATGAAGAAATATCAAATGATATCGATAGAATGGTGAGATCAATATGTTATTCTCATACTTATAGCTTTTAATTTGTTTGATCCTTACTGACAATGATAATTTTGTGCAGCATCTTGAAAGTATTTCACCAGAAGATTCAGATTGTAGAGCACTTAAGAAATGCCTCAATAATCAACCAGGAATTGAAGGAATTGGTTAGAAAAGTCTTCCCTCAAGAACTCCTCGAGGATCCCATATGATGTCACCATCAAGAAGCGTATACACTGAACGCATTCGAAGACCTGAGACATGTAAATACATTCATTGAAAAGCTTCATTTTTTTAAAAAATTTATATACATTTATTTTAAGTGCTTTCTGCAATGTCACGCCCCGCTTCCCAAAACACGGAATACGAGTGCGTGACGTAGCCCAGCGAATAATTTTAACATCATCCATAAGCTGTAGGATCACCTCAGCATCACAACAAGAATATAATAAGATATATATACAACCAAGCATGCATGAATAATTTATTAAGCAGCAGAAAACAATTGAAACAAATAATAATATCCAAATAGTTTTCAAGTCTGGATCAAGGATAAAACTCAGGAACAAAATCCCGTTACAAGTCTCATACAGCAGAAGAAAATAAATAACTTAAGGAAAACAATCATTTAAACAAGTCCTTGCTCCAAGTGAAGCCAAGAATCTCTGCTCACCAATTCCAGCAGGTAACACGTCTTCAAAGTCTATTTAATGATTATAAAAAGAGAAAAAATAGAAAAAAATAAGAGAAAATACCCTTAGTGCAAGTTAGGGCCACAAATAGTAAAAATGAGTACAAGTAATGTGGAACAAGATTTGGAATCAAGAATATAATAAGGATACAACAAGTAGTGGGAACTCTAGAACTAACTAGCAAGAAGGATGACTCAAGAGATCAGGTTGGGTAACAAATACTAATAGCAGAGTAAGTGGCTAGTGGCATATAAGAGTATCCAACGTCAAGTGACAAGTATCAAGTATAAGTGTCAAGTAACAAGTCTCAAATCTAGTGTCAAGTTGTCAAGCACGAGTATCAAGCTGCAAGTGTCAAGTATTATATTCAAGTATTAAGTCTCATGTAACATGTCATCAAGTATCAAGTAAACATGTATCAAGTTCAAGTTTTCATGTTTCAAGTCTCATATATCATATAATCAAGTATCGAGTAAGCATGTATCATGTTCAAGTCTTGTAGTTATTACTATCTAGGTAGCTCTTCATGCATCCATACTTTTACTACATGGTTGCTACATTCAGTACAATTTCGTTTAGGCCTAGTAATGGAGTCTATAGGGCGGTGTACTTAGACATCAAGTATCAAGTATCAAGCAGGCACGGTTCATGAATACGAATTTAAATAACAGGTTCACGAAGCAAGTTCGTGAATCCTAACAGGTTCAAGAACCACACAGTGGGTTCGTGAATACAACAGGTTCATGAGCCAAGTAACAGGCTCCATGAATACATCAAGGTGCAATAGGTTCATGAACCGAGTACTGGGAAACACGGGCCCCCTTCCGAGTACACTTACCTATATTGTCCACTACTATGGTCTTTTCCTTAAACCCCGGCTTGTTACTTTTATTATTTTTTATCAAGCAAGCAAGAAAGTGTGCGAAACAAGTCAAGAAACCATAATCATGAACATGGAACGAGTTTGAGATATTTATATAGCATATTCGAGGGTCAACACGAATAAGAACACGAACAACTCAAATCTGGACAGCACGACGTTGCTGTACCAAAACTGCGATTCCCATTGTTGCGAGGTAGCAAATGTGGATCTATCAGAAGATCTAGAAACTAGACTCAATCCCGGTTCCAATGCATATAATTAAGGTATGTAAAAGTTGTGGAACATATGTCAAAACAGCAAACTATACTGCTATTGTGTTCAGGCAGAATTTGTGAATCTAAATTTATACATGTGAAACAGGGTTGAAACATTACTAATTAATTCTGAGAAAATTTGGGGATGTTCTCTAGGGTGTCCAGCAATATCATGTAAAACTTCAAGTCTATTAATTACAGGTAGCATAGTTAAAATAATTTATAAACTAAAGAAGTGCAGCAGTTTTGTGAATCTTCGACTACCGACACAGCTGCAGTAAAACTGCAATATCTCCTAGACCATAACTCGGAATTCGAAAATTCTGGATGCTATGGATATCTAGACATCTAGAAATACATTTACTGTTCAGGGCTCAGGTTCAGATTCTGATTATAAAGGGGTCAAAACAGCAAGTAAAGTTCAGGACAGCAACAAATGTGAATGTTTTTCATGTATAAGTTGCATGATAATTGGTTGATATGAGTCTAGATTAATGTGTGATACAAATACGGGTGTAGTGGTTATCAAAACAGCAAGCAACATCTATTTCTCAACTCAAATGAGTGCAAGATCATCACATCCAAGATACAACACACATCTACAAATCTAGAGTTTCTTAATTTCATATGTTCACGTGACTAGTAGATAAAATGAGCCAAATAATTATAATATAACAATGAAGGTATTGTGACTTTTAAGATTTAGGGATCAATGGTAAAATATTCAAGATCAACAATGATAAGACAAGAAGAAGTCACAACTACAACCTATTTGCGGTATTTTCAATTAAATGCTTGTACTAAGTTAATAAATTGTACAAGGAGAATACTTGCCTTGATTGGATAAGAGTGTTGATCGACGATCGAGATCGGATGGATCAGATCAGTGCGGATCTCGATGGAAATCAAGATCAAGACAATCGGACGGCTGGATCTGCTTTGATCTGAGCTGATGATCACGATCAGATGGACGAGTGAGATCTGATCTGGTGGTGGAGATCAGATCTAATCAAGATCGGATCTTGATCGAATCCGACGGCCTAGATTCAAAGCAGCTGATCCCTTCATTTTCTTCCTTCTCTCCTCTCTTCTAGACAACATAGAGGGAGATAGTGACTGCGGCGACGGAGGCGGCGAGCGGCGGGACTACCACTGCGGCGATGGGACGGCAGCGACAGGTGCTCGACTGGGTGGCGACGGCGATCGGGAGAGGTGTTGTCACTGTCGTCGGTGTCTAGCTGTCGGCGCTGCACACGCGCAGCGCGGCGGGGCGCGACGTAGGGGGGAGGAGTTGGTGATGCGAGTGACGCAGCCAGGGGGCACAGGTGGTCATGGCGGGGGCGAGGTGGCTACCGACGATGCAGCATCGCGTGCAGGGAGGCTGCACCGCGAAGCTGTCGCTCAGGCTGGCGAGGCGAGGGCTGTTGCGCGCTGCGGTGGGGTCGATGCGAGCAGGCAGGGAGAGTAGCAATGGCGCGTTGGTGTTGGGAAGTCGGTGCTGCACTCGCACGGCGTGGTGGTCGTCATCGCTAGCGGCGCCGTAGGAGGGGTCGGCGCAGGTGGAGAGGCAAACGGCAGGGAGGCGGAGTGCAGCGGGGCTGCGGGAAGGATGATGGGTTGGAAGTGATCGGTAGGAAGATGAAGAATGAACAGGGAGATGGAGAAGAAGGGTTGGCGGCTGGGTATACACAGTAGGTAGGGTTATTAGGTTAGGGTTAGGTTATTAGTAGGGTATTTATGTAATAGGGTTATAGGTTTGGGCTTTGGGTATAGGATCCAATAAGAGAATGGGTATTGGGTTTTGGGTATTAAATGGGGTATTAGGATCTAAGTGAAAAGATCCTATAGAATAGATAAAATAATAAATGAAAATTAGGATTATACGATAAAATATATTTGTACTAAAATATGGAAGTTATTTGAAATGACTCCAACTGCAATTAACGGTAGAAATAGATTTTTAAATTAAAAATCAAGGGTAATAATATTAATAGTAAAAATACTAATAATAGTACTGATAACAAGAATAATAAAAATGATAATAGTAACAATAATAATAATTTTGGTATACATATCAAAACGAGATTTGAGATAAATAAGTTTAGCAAAATCCAAATAGTAATAAAATATACAAATAGCCGATCACTTATAAAATAATCATTAATGTTAGAATATACTACTAGTCGAAGAAAACACAACTCCCGGTTTAAAAGATTTTAAATGGAAGGCACAAATCGAGTTTAAAATAATACTGAATTTATAAATAATTAAAATACGGAAAATATTCTGAAAATAGGTATTTACGAAAACAGGGGTTACATGCAATATGTTAGAAAACCTGCAACTGAGATTCAATTGATCTTTCCATATTTTTTTGTAGGTGCAAAAATTGAAAAATTGAAGGACTATCTTCGTCGTGAAGCGGATTTGTTCAAAAATGGTATTTATTCAAAAATTGAAGGACTATCTTGATTTATTCATTATCTTTTAGCTTATCTGGTTTTTACAGGTAAAACTTGGTTGCGAGGGATGGAAAAACAGATATTACAAAGAAAAGTTCTCTGCAGATGATCCAACCTAAATGGAAATCATATGGAAAAAAATGTAGGTTTGGATTCTCTTGATCTTCATCTCTGATAGCAACTGGAAATTACGGTTAATGTGATCTTCTTCATGCTAATCTAGGTAGAGAAGTATATGGAGGGTTCTGCATTATTACTTTCCTGGTTCTGGTAATTTACACTTGAGAGAATTCAATGCATTTTTTTTGGTGATTTATTTTAACTTAATATTTGTTCCAACAGGTTTTATCCATTTTATTATAGTCCATTTGGATTAGACTTTTGAGGGCTTTCCTGCAAAGTAACTAAATTTGCACTTGGCAAAACTTTCGAGGGCTTTCCTTCAAATACATTCACTTTTCACTAACTGATCTTGGATCAGCTCAGTTTTATGGGAAGAAAGAGAAAAAAATGGGAATCAAAATTAATTATGACATAGGCCTTTCCGAAATCATTTTCAGTACCGTGTTTGACGGAGTACATTGGAAATGCAACTGTTGAAACTTTTACCGTTACTATTCTGCAAGGTTCAGTGTTCGTTTTTTGTGTTTTTTTTAATACATGAGCAATTTTTGGGGCATTGGGAGTCGCCAGTACAATGTAAAACTGGACCTTGCACGGTGCGGTGTAATAGGATTTGTGATATTTGGTATTGAAAATTAATTTCCTGTCTTGATGATGCGTGCATGCTTTCTATGTTTCAGTTGATAATTTCATTCTCATGTTACTGCATATTTTTTCATCTCATATTAGCTGCTGTATTCAGTTTATTAATGTGAGTTTCGAGGTTTGCTGGAGAGCTTTAGCTACTTGGTGACTGGAATTTATTGAGGTAGGGATGTGCGTAAACGGTTTTTGAGTGGTCATTTCTTCGGACCAGAGGTTTAGATGGAGGGTGAAATAGATGAAAGTGTGATGCTCGATTGTTCTGTATTCCATATATCACCAACCAATAATAGGTGAAATTTGACTCCTAAGTTTCACTATTATTTTTCCAATTAAGATGTTTTTATATTTGTCCTCTTTGTTAATGCTTCTTGATCAAACTTAGTATGTCAACAGTTACCTTTTCCCTGACTTAATTAATATTTGATAACTTTTTCTCTTTTTCTTTGAACTGTATAGTTATGAGGCAGTTGCATGCAGCAAAGAAAGGCAGAAGGGAATATGCTATTATTCTAATTCATTGGGTACCGGATTCAGTTTGAAAATAGCAGAAAGCCAGAAGGGAATATCATGGTTCACCAAACTCATTTTAGCAAGGTATATAAACTGCACGTTATTTCTATTTCTTTTGTCTGCCTTAGATTTATGTAGACTGGTATTTCTTATAGGAAACGAGACCTATGCAGAAAGATTATAGGAAACTTTACATTTCAGAAACATAACTGAGGTGCTCATCTTTCATGTAGAGAGCCATAGCAGTCCTCAATAACTTGGTTAACTTGGTCAGCTTCTGTCAGACCAATCCACCCAAATGTAAGGAGAAACATGGGTTTGTATAAAGTTGGATTTCAGCAGCCCCAAATCAAGGGTGTTCCAGAGCAATGGATCAGAACAAGCTAACCGCCATAAATGGAACACTTGGGAGACTGGAGCAAGCTGAATCATGTTTAGCTCTTTAATGATTTTAACAATGACAACAGTTTCCATGTCCTCCCACCTCTTCCTTTAGGTTTTGTTTCAGTCATCCGAACCAACTCAAGAACCTAAACCTGAGAGGAACTATGCTCTACTTAGATATTCATAAATCACATGAAAAAACAAGAGCCTAGATGCACGACAGACAAAACTACCTGGATTGACCAAATTTCACATAGTATGAACATATAATAAACTAAACTAAACCAAAATAAAATCAAGGAAAACATGGAGGGGAACCAAAACAAGCAAACATAACAGTGGGCAAACAACTAGGGGAAATGCACAAATGATCATCGTTGATCAACCCCATCTCTTATCAAAGTGCCTACTGCCTAATGTATACATATCATCAATGTGAGAAAATATTGTCGAAGGAGACATTCCTCAAATACCATACATTTTATACTGCATTCTGCTCAATTTTCTATTAATACATATTGACCATATCAGAAGGCTGTCTAATTTTTGCTCTTTTTATATAGCGCAGTAACACAGACATCAGAATGCTTATAGAGGCCATCCATATTTCTTAATTGTATGGTTTCTAAAATTTATTGTATTACTTGGGGTGCATGGTTAATGAATTAATTACTGTTTATTGTATATAGTTATGTGCAACTTACTCACCACTTCGGTCATATATGAAGCCCCCCCCCCCCCCCCCCCCCCCCCCCCCACACACACACACTATAATAAGGCAAAAACACTAGCACTGAAGCGAATTCCATGGTGGTGAAAGCTTTCCTAAAACCCTCCAAAAGAACACTTTTTTGCTTAAATATCTATCTACTCAGTACCAAAAAATTAATTACTACTTAAAGTTTAAAATACATCTAAGTTGACTATTGTATTCTATACATTTATAATTTTCGCATGTCTTAAGTCTGTTATTCTGCAATTGTAGTTAAAATTTCAAATCATAAATTTAGTTTTATATATCAAATAGAGACTATGACATATCAGCTATGTCAGATCGGGTTTTTGCCAATTTGATCGCTTGAAATTGTCCAAAACTATAATGAGTGTTCTAGGAAAAGGGCGAAACAGGGATTAAATGGAAACAATCATTGGAGCATTTCTAAAAAATGGTGATTAAACAGGGAAAATGGGGATTGAACAGAAAAAAATGGACGAAATGGAAATGCCAATCTACCATTTTTCCCGTTTCCATTTTTTGAATCTGGACTATAATAAATTTATTGTCTAAAATATGCCAAAAACACAAATAAACAAAAAAAACTAGGAAGTTTCACACTTCTTTATATGCTAAGTACTTGAAGCATTACAAGCTTCACCTGAGAGAATTATTTGGTCGAACAGAAGCACAGAAAATCATCATCAACTCCATGGTTGTAATCAGTGCTGGTACTAATGATTTTGTCCAAAATTACTTTTTTTACCCAAACAGATCGAAGCAATTCACAGAGCTACAGTACGAGGACTACTTGGTCTCACTAATGACTGGATACATCAAGGTTTCAATATCTAACCTCTTCATATAATTTGGCATTTTTGACGTAATGTGATTGATTGACTACTAAAACATTTTGTTTGAAGTATTTAATAACAAATGTACATTTTAACCAAGAAAAGCCTTTATTTTAAATAAACAGTCAGTAGTACTACACATCTAAACTAGCCATTTAACACTTCCTTATAACAGAAGTTTTCTTAGATTTCTTGAACAGTCGAAGATTTATACCATAAAAAGTGAAAGTGGCTCAGAAATCAGTCAAGCGAATTTCTAAACAAGTTCCCTCATCTATTATTGTTTGTCAACATCTGAAGATTTAATTTTTGTTTTTTCTTAAGGAAATCAATCAAATTAAGGAGAAAAGATTCGTATTGGTTGGAGTTCCACCAATGGGATGCCTTCCAATAGTTAAGACTATACTAGACAGTGCAGGATGTTTTGTTAGGTTTAATGATGTGGCAATGTCATTCAACTCAAAGATAGTAGCAGAGCTATTAATTTTGAAAAATTGGGTATTAGAACTTCCTGTCTTGATATATACCAAGTCTTTTAAGAGGTTGCTGGGAACCCCAAGAAGTACAGTAAGTAATTGTAGTTTTGATGCGTTGTATAATTTAATTTAGATGAGTAGACTGCAAAAAATCTTCCTTACCTAAACACTATAACTATTTTCCAAATCCTTGTGCTAAAAGATGCTTTACAAAACCCTTCAAATAAAGATGGTTCAAAAAACACTATAACTATCGGCCAAATAGTTTTTCTTATGATTTAACTTTTTATTTTTATGTTTTGTGCTCATTCTTTTCATATGCACATCTTATTTTCTTCTTTCTGTTTGCTAGACATGTTTGGTTAGTTGCTCTGTTAGCTTTCTAAACACTCTTTAAGTAAAATAATGTTAAATACAAAGAAAAAAGTCAAATTAAACAACTGTTTGGTGACATCAGGTTTCAATAACTTAACTCAAATGGCCTGGAGAGAAAGGTTTCCTTTTTACTTGAAGCTGTACCAGTTAGAAGAAAAATGTTATTTGATCTCATTTAGTATTAGATTTACATTTGTTTGATGGTCCACGTAAAACAGTTTTTGTCAAAACAAAATTTTCCATTTAAATAAAGATTTGTCAGACAAGCTGTTACTTTCCATTGGGGTTTGTTGGACAAATCATGATAGTTCCATGTTTTGCGAGACGCTAAGAACTGAGGCATTAATATGCCACCAAATGGTTTTCCATTCAAATAAAGATTTGTCTTTTTTCATATTAATCTATAGATATATCCATTTTAACATTTAGCTGCTCCGAATGGGACATTTGCAACAAACAAGTAGCTTTTATCTTTACGATAAAACAAAACAAACACATCTTAGTTGTCAAACCCCATTACAAACTGATCTCATTCCACTGTTCAAGGCAACCAAATAATACAACCAAACTAGAGGTTAAATCAAAAATACACCATGGTCGCTTTTGATAAATAATCCATTCTTAGTAGGAATTGGAAAATGGTAGACAACCAACCAAGGTTAAATAAACTGGATATAATCTTCACCTTTAATTATACAGGCATTTGAGTATCGTAACAACAAAAACAAAAACAAAAACGGGAGTAGTAGAGATTCTAATTTTCACATACAAAGTAAAGCAGATCCATTTAATAAATACAACAACATCAATGTGGAATTGAGGCAGGAAAGGATATCCAAATTCTTAGCACAATAGTATAGTTAGTGTCTTCCTCCAGGATTTCTGTTCCATGACAAATATGAAGGGTCGCCTAACTTCCTGCAAAATTGAAGATCAAAGAAAAGAAAGATTATAAGAATTAGTGGGGGTTATTTCAAGTTATGAAATGATCTGGCCAACAAATATGAACTAAAAGGCAAGTTATTTAGCCAATGCAACTCGATAATGTCAACTTTATAGCACATTGGCCTCAAGATAACTGAGTGTTGTTCCTCTAACAAACAGAAATTGCTTTTTATAGTATACAATGAGCACTTCTATTTCTTTATGCTTCGCTCTCTAAGGCATAATTCCCAAATTTATAAATGCAACTATATTGATCAATTAGGGTTGTAATAAGGTCAATTGATATTTACTACAACTACACCCTATGTTTGCCGTTAATTGCGCTAATTTAATGCTTCTTCTTTTTTTTCCAGATTGTCGTCTACACTCAGAACCGTTATGTACATATTAACAGTTTAACTTTTGGTAGGGTGATGAAGAACATGTTGGGTTCAAACCATTGAGTTAAAAGGCATTGTCCTGTTTGAAAGGTAATGGTTTCAAAACTCTTACTATTGTTTTAAAACTCTCATTGTTTTAATTGATTATTGTAAACTCTTACTATTTGTTTCAAAACTCTTACTGTTTTTTTAGGCTCACTGTTTGGTCCCATTTTTGAAGACTTGAAGCATTGTGTTTTCCTACAACCCTTAATTTTTTTTTGGGTCATTCGGTTGGTTGGTGTATATTATGGTGGAGGATGTAATGGTTGTAGTAGTTGTAATATTTAGCATTTTGAGAGATGATGTAAGTGTCTGTATATAATGATGATATAATATAGTTATGTTAATACCCATACCTGCAAAGTTGTGGAGTATTAGGTTCTATGTTTGGTTTTTGAAAGGTTTTTCAAAAGTTTTTCTAAAAATCCATTACATTTTCAAACAAAATTTTGGTTTTTATTTTGTATCTTGCATTATATTATGATTTTCCCCCCAGGGCCTTATATATATGATGCATGTGTGATGTTGCTTGGTTTGTCCTGAGGAGAATTGATATTTATTGCCTGTGATATTATATTTTTAATTATTAGCAGAATTCCGTAAGGAATTGCTGTAAAAGGGCTAATATTTTAGGGGAGACTTTGTCAAAGTTTTTACTAAATTTCCTATCTATTATGTTTTCTAACGATATATTGGTTTTTATTTTGTATCTTTAGTCATATGAAAAAAAATTCCCCCTAGGGCCCTATATATATGATGCATGTGTGATGTTGCTTGGATTGGCCTGGGAAGAATTCATATTGACTGCCTATAATGTTAATTTTTTATTTGTGAGCAGAATTCCGTAAGGAATTGCTCTAAAAGGGTTAATATTTAAGGGGAGATTCTGTTACAATCCTAAAAATATATTACGTTTTCAAATGAAATCTTGGTTTTTATTTTATATCTTGGCTAATATAAAAATTTTAGAGGAGACTATTTTAGAGGATACTATTTTATATCTTCGCTAATATCTTGGCTAATATCAAACTTACTGTAAAATTTTAGAGGAGACTGTCAAAATTTTTACTAAGCAACTTAATTAATTAATCATTCTTCGCGATGATGTGCCGTAAGAAACAATTTAAAGGTGATTGTATTAGAAAACAATTAGGAAACAATAAAATTTCAAAGGCGCGTTGTATAGAGAAGATGATTGTATTAGAAAGGTGGTTGTATTTGTTTACACTCAGAATTTTTTTTTCCTATCATGGTGCATATTTTTTATGGATGTGCTCACATTTCTTGAAAAATAGCTAGGTTTTTGGAGAATTGGATAAGTCAATATTGAGAAATTTAAGGGCAATAAAGATGAAATAACTAAAAAATTGAAACAATTTAACAAATAGTTGTTAAAGAGGTGTAGTGAATGACTTTTGATCTTAGCATGTATAATGCATAAATTTATATGCAGTTCTCACTACCAAATAAATCCTAATAAATTTATATGCAGTTCTGAACACATGCCGTAGGCACGTGCCCACGGGCATACCTAGTCTCTTTACAAATTTCGATTGCCCAACTAATTTGTACCATTCCAAACAATCTAATTCTTTTTCCAGAATATTTTCTTTCAAAAATACAGTATAATGCATACATTTAAAGTTTATAAAACTCTCATTTTTGACAATGTAACAAGATTTTCTCCCAAATTGTATTAAAGCACATATTATCAATTTTCAAATAAAGTGTTGTCTCTCATCAAAACTACTTTATAAAAAATTCCTTATACTCATAAAATGTATATTAATGAGACTACTTCCACATTTCTCTATTATAATAGCATTTTAAAACTATTTTCATACATGTCACATTGTCTTGACTCTCATAAAAGTATTCTACCATGCATCAATTTTCATTCCAACAATTCGCTAGATGGTACTTCATTTTTCACTTTCTTATTTAACAAGGTTCTAATCATTTATTTGAATCACAATATCATTTCAACACATCATGGAACCATTAAATTAAGATCATGCAATCTACATTCATCCTACTAATCAAAATTTAACAATTAAACCATATATCAACTAGCATGCATCATACTCCTAAATTTAGATAGGATTTAAGAAACACCCACCCAAAGAAGTAGTGATTTCTTAGCAATTGAACTCCAAAATGAGTCTCACTCCGCCTCGAAATCCGTGCACCAAGGCAAGAACCTAAGTCTGCAAGCTCCTCCCGAAATTGACAGCAATCCGAGCACCCCCTTTACATATATGCATATATATATTTACATATGTGTATGTTTGCATATATATATATATATATATAAGAATATATTATAAGTTATATATATGTTGTATGGTGAGTGGAGAAAGCAACAAGGGGTGTGCTGGATTTGGTTTCGGAAATGGACAGAGAAAGAAAGAAGGAAGGGTAGAAGAGAGTGAAGATTAGGGGTGGTTTTATACACTTAATAATTGAGTAGTTATATTAACTACTCCTCACTAATACACCCACTAATCCACTCATTAATTCAAAGGACTTCCTTTTCCCTCCATTCCCAAAACAGCCGGCCACTTCTTTTCTAGTAAGAACACGTGCACGTGCATCGCACTTGCACACACTTCATTCATACATATACATATATATTTTTATATTAAAATATAGATTATAATATATAGTAAATGTTTAAATATAATTAGTTTAGTTTAATTATAAATTAGATTCATCATACACAAATAAAATAAACACACACACTTCCGAAATTTTATTTTGAAAGAGAACACGCCTAAAAACGTGCACCACAAACACATGCGTTGCATGTAAAAATATTAAAATACGAAATAGATTTTATCGACGGGGAAATATTTATAAATAATTGGAATGTAACATATGAAAACATATTTCATTAATTTTTTATATATTTCACAACGTAATTAATACATACATAGAAAACACGTGCACCGCACGTATAAAAGTATTTTAATTAAAATAAGAGAAAAATAAATTTCTATTTATAAAATGAATTCGAACACGTTATGAAATAAATAATTGAAACATATAGAAAATATTACACGTAGCGGTGAAAAATACGTAAACGATACGAGCATCGATAACACGTACAAAGTACGTAAAAAAATACAGAGATTGGAATTTTATATTTGAGTTGACTCAAATAGGATAAAATAAATTTTGAGAAGACAGAAATGCATAAATAGTTAAAATAGAAAATAAGTATGATATATGCATTATGGATATCACAATAACGGTACAAAATCCATGTGTGGAACGCACGAGGGCAAAATTATCATTTTCAATTTTGCAGGGTGTTACAGGGTTAGTGGGATATTGGGTAGGAATCCAATAGGAGAATGGGTTAAGTTCCAATAAGAAGAAGTGGGTTTAAAGGGTATGGGTTTAAATCCAATAAGAAAATAGGCTACAGGGTTTATAAATATAAAAATAAATATACATTAAATCAAATAATCAAATACATGAGTAGAATAAATAGTTAGTGTATGAACAATTCATTAACTTGAAAAAGCGATCTTGAGCGATTTTTGTGGCGATCAAATCCCCAAACCTCAGATCTTCCTCCTCCAGATCCGTCTTCTCCTTCCATTTTTCCCACCCCCTCCTTTCGTTAATCTTGCTCATCTTCAAAAGCCCTTCCTGCCCACATCCTCAGATCCCTGTCTCCCGTCTATCGGAGCATTCCCCCCTTTCTTTTGTGCCTTTTTGAAGGTTGTCTCGCTGTGGTCCTGCCCCTTCTGTTTTCTCTCCACCGTTTGGAGGTCCGCCGTTTTCGCTTTGGTTGCGACACGCTTTCATCGCTGAGTCCACCTTGCTGCTCTGGTGGTGAGTTTTCTGCACTTTTGGGTCGCCTCAGCAACGGTGGGTTTTAGTTTGCTTGGGTCTGTTCTCTGCCTCCCTGTGTTGCTCCCGTCCTGCCTACCTCTGTGAGTATTATTTCTCAACTTATTAGGTTTTTTTTTCAGCATTGTTTGCGCTCTTCTTTCGGCGCTTGGGCTATTCTGTCTTTTGGAGTGCCGCCATTTTCTCTCTCCTGGCGGTCTGGCTTGACTGTTCGGCCACCTCTTTGATTCTCATTTAGAAGAGAGGTTTTGGGGAAAGGTTTTTCTCCCTCCGTTCCTGTGGTTGATTACGGTGATTTAGGCGTAGCTTTCTTTTTACTCTTTTGAGATAAGAGATAGCGCGTTAGCCGTTGGCTTTCGTTTGGGCTCTCGTGCTCGGATAGCTCCCTTGTTTGAGTTGCAGTCTTATTTTCTCGCTGTATTACCGTCGGTGTCTGTTGCCACTGCGTGGTCGGCGGTATTCACGGAGCTCCATTACCAGTTCCTTCTTCTCTTCTCTGTGTCTCTGTTGGTAGTGGGCTTGGGCCTCTAGGGCTCCTCTTGGGTGAAAGTTGTAAAAATAAAAATAAAAATAAAAATTTTTACAAATCAAAAAACATGTTGTCCTCTGTCTCAGATCCTATAAGGCCATCGGTTTTGGGCCCCCACGGGGATTTTCCTTTTGTGTTAGTGGAGGAATTGACCCGGCCCATTAACCAGAAGCTTCCTAGTAGCTCCCCTGCTGCTATTTACCGCCCATTCCGCTCTCCCTTCCATTCTCAATCTAACTTTTCCTCTACCCTTCCTTCCTCCCATTCTCCTATCTGCTTCTGCTGTCTCCAAGCGGGGCATATTAGGGCTTTTTGCACCGAAAAGATGAAGTTCCTTTTCTGCTTGAATTCGGGTCATGCTCGTCATTGATGCTCTGCTTTACAACAAATCCTGGGGTTGCCGAGAGGTGTGCCCATCTTCGACCAGGTCATTGCAGCTCTCGATTTCCTTTCGCTGCAATCAAAGTTGGCTGACTAGGTTGCGCCTAAGGCTAAGAGGGCTAAAGTTTCGTCATCTTCTCCTCTTCTCCCTACGCCCCCCATTTTGCTTTGCTTAAATGAGGCAATTCATCCCCCTCCTCCTAGGCCTGCTCCAGCCCCTGCGTCTCTGGCCAAGGCCCCAGTGACTTTTTTGTTCCTACCTTCCGTCGAACTCTCCGATAAGATGAGCAGGTTCGAGCACTATGGTGCGGTCTCTTTCTCTGGTCGGTCTGTTCCTAACTCTACTTTAGATGCTTTCCTTAGCAACTTCTGTAATGTGCAAGACTGGGTATGGCGGTAGACGTTTGTTCAAATGGTGAAGTGGTCATTAATTGCCCTTCGATTAGAAACCTGGAAGCTCTAACGTCCATTTCCTCTGTCTCTATTGGTACGATAAAAATATCTGGTCCGCAAATGGAGGTATCTCTTTCCTTCCCCTCCTCCCCTTATCCCCTCTGATGTTAAAGTCACACTACTAGGATTGCCGCCTTTTTGTGACTCACACCGGGTGGTGGCAGATTTGTCCAAGTGTGTGGGTCAATTGAAGCACATCCCTTCCTCAGCTAAGTTAGCATCAGGGTGTCTTCAGGTGGATGCGGTGTTTAGTTGCCCTGTGGTGAAGGATAGAATTGAGTCCTACTCTATTAGAGATTACAAAGCTATTTTTGCGATTTCGGTCATCTATCGTGACAGCTCTCTTGGTGGGACTTCTTCTGTTTCCCTGCATCAGGAGAGTTCCAAGCCCAAGGTTCAACCTCTACCCCTCCCTAGCACCTTCGCAGTTGGCACATCGTCTCAGTCAACGACCCCTACTTCTAATGGAGGTTTCCCTTCAAAGCGACCCCTAGAAAGAACACTCCGTCTCTTCACTCTGGGGCTGCTACTCCATCTAAATCTTTCACCTATCCTTCCAAGGCTCATAACTTGGTTTGGATCAATCCAGAATTTGCTTCGGCTAAATCTCTCCCCCCGTCACAAGTTGATCGTGTTGATCGCCAACCCAAGCTTCCCCCGCATCCTCCTGCCACTGTTCCTCTGGCTTTATGTGAGACTTCATCTCATGTGACAGCTGAACAATCGAATCTGAGTATGAAGTCGGAGTAATGGCCCAAGTGGGAGGTGAATCCCTCTTTCGCTTCTGACTGGGATAAGTTCCTTTCTGCGGCTCACGGCACCTCTGTTTCGGGTCCCCCTCTACTCTCTAAGTGTGGCAAAACTTCTTTCGTCCCTTCCCAGAAATCAGATGCTCGGATTGACAAAGATAACCTCTTAGAAGAAGAAGTGGTCGAGTTGGATCACTCCCTCTCGCACAAGCTGGTACACTCTTCACCGTTATCTTTGGCATTCCAAAAAAAATTTCTTCTAATTGCCGTGATTCCCTAGTCATGTGCTTATCATTCTTGAGCAATTATTCTCCTTTGTTGGTTAGATTTAACCTCGATTACTGCCTTTCCTCTTTCTGTCATTTGCATTTTCGGTTCGGATTTCCGACCTCGTTTCTGGCTGGCTTTAAGTTGCCCTGTCGCGGGAGCCACATTTCTCCCCCTGGCCTTTTGCCTTTGCACAATGCGTTGAGTCCCTCTCCTCAGCTCTCTCCGTATTGGATGGAGTCGGGCTGCGTTGTAGCAGAGTCTGTCATTCTGGCAGAGCACTCCCCTTCTTATAGCTAGCTCTCTCTTTTTTCGTACTCTAAGGAAACAAATATTCAAGTTATTAAAAAATAAATTTAAAAAAAAAAGTACCGTTCTCGGTGATTCGTTCTAGCGCTCGCATTCGGACCAATCGAGCATCCCTGGCTGCTCAAGTCCGTAAATTGGATTTATCTCTGCCTTCTATCTCCCCTAACGGTAAGACCCAATTGGGTTCCCTATACCAGGCGCATTTTGACTCTCTTTCTAATCTAGACATGCTTTCCCTCACTAGGAAAATGGGATTCCTAGTGGATCAGAATAGCTTTGTTGACTTTGACTCTATCCGTTGCCGTGAGGTATCTCGAGCATTTGAGACTAGTTCCTCCAATGATTGGCATCTCTTGGAATATTCGGAGGTTGGGTAGTAGATCAAAGATGCTTGCAGTATCTCAACTGATATCTTCTTCCCACTGTGACTTGATCTCTATTCAAGAGTCGAAACTCCAGTCCCCTTCGACCCTCATCCTTCGATCAATTGGAGGAACGTTCATCTCTAATTGGATCTCTCTTGATGCCGCTGGTACTAGAGGAGGTATCCTATTTGGGTTCAAAGAGTCCAAATTCTCCCTCATTTCAATTAATCGCTTAACCTTTTTCCTTGTGGTCCGTCTTAGCTGGATTGAATTTAACTGTGACCTTACCGTTGTATCCATGTATGGTCCATCCACTGCGGATCGTCGTGATGTGTTTTGGAACGAGTTCAATTCTTTCCAAAACAACATTCACGGATTTTGGCGCTTTTGTGGTGATTTCAATGTCACCAGATTCTCTCACGAAAGATCGGGTAACTCGATCTATTCGTCGGACTCCTCTTTTTTTAACAACTGCATCCTCGCTCCATTTGACTAATCTACCTCTAAGTGGTAGATCATTCACTTGGTCCAACATGAGATCGTCACCGTCTATGGCTAAACTCGACCGTTTATCCTCAGATTGGATTAACTTCTTCCACAACTCCTTCGTGTCAGCGCTGCCCAATCCCTCTTCGGACCATGTGCATATTGCGTTGTCCTCCAACTTCAATTTTTTCAAAACTTACAAATTCCGTTTTGAAAAATTTTGGTTGCAAGACCAAACCTTCGTCAATCTTATCACTGAATGCCTTTCCGCCATTACGGGCTCCTCCGGGCTAGGGCATATTCTTATTAAACTTCATGCTGTCAAATTCGGCAGTAAAATCTGGCATAAAGAGAGAGCAGCCAACGATTGTTTTCTTAAGAATGTCTTCATGTCTACTATTGAATCAATTGATTTATTGGAGGAGCGGGGCCCGATCTCTGATTCCCTCCGTTCTGAACGGGGCTCTTGTAAAAGAGGTTACGCAAACTGTCTTCATAATGAGCACATTAAATGGGATCAGAGGGCCAAGCTTCGCTGGCTTAAAGAGGGTGATGGCAACACCACTTTCTTTCACAACTTCGCTTCACAATGCCAGGGGTGCAACCGTATCTCCTCGCTCTTTGCCAAGGGATCCAAAGTTACTTCGGATTCGGATATTCATTCTTCCTTCCTTCGTTTTCTTTAAAGATTTGCTGGGCTCTCAAACACAACAATTGTTGCATCTTGATTGGTTACATTTATACGGTCAGTCCACGCATGATCTGTCTGGTCTGGAAGTCCCCTTCTCTTTAGAAGAGATTAAGTCCATGGTGTTCTCTTTAAATAGTGACTCCGCTCCGGGCCCTGACGGTTTCCCCGCCTTCTTTTTCCAACGTTGTTGGTATTGTCTCAAAAACGACTTTCTCCAAATGTTTGCTGATCTCCACCGGGGGAATTTCTCCTTCGATAGGATTAATTATGCGCATATCATCCTCATTCCCAAATTCATGGGAGCCAATTCGGTTGTGGACTTCAGGCCTATTAGCCTCCTTAGTTCCACTTTCAAGATCATCATGAAAGTGCTTTCTTCCCACCTCAGTTCTTTAATTTCTCTTTTGATCGATTCTTCGCAATCTGGATTCATTAAAGATCGTTTCATCCTTGACAGCGTGGCGTCAGCCCAAGAAATCATCTCTGATTTCCATAGGACCAATTCGGAGGGGATTCTTTTAAAATTGGATTTTCAGAAGGCTTACGATAATGTCAGTTGGGATTTTCTTTTCGAAATACTTATTCATCGTGGATTCGGTCCAAAGTGGATTGCATGGATTAAATCCAGTCTCTTCACTGGAACCTCTTCCATTTGGGTCAACGGCACAGAAGGCCACAAATTCAAGTGCAAGTGTGGCCTTCGTCAGGGTGACCCGATTTCCTCTCTCTTATTCTCCCTAGTTGCTGATGTCTTCAGTAAGCTACTTCGCAAAGCCTGAGAGGCGGATGTAATTGAAGGCCTTGAGAGTTCTAATAGTTTCCGAGGTGTGTTGAACCTCCAATAAGCGGATGATACTATTATCTTCGTGAAACCTAACGGAGAGACCCTTCGTAATTTTAAGCTACTTCTTTATGTGTTTGAAAGCACTTCGGGTTAAGTTATTAACTTTCAAAAATCCTCCGTTATTTGGCTTGGTGGGTCTCTTAACCGTCAAGCGGAAGTTGCGTCGTTCTTTAACTGTACTCCTTCCTCTTTCCCCATCCATTACCTAGGCATTCCCTTGAGACGGGGAAAGCTTCACTGATCGGATTGGATGCCGATGATCGAAAAAGTTGAGTCTAGACTCAATCGTTGGTCTGGTAAGCATCTGTCGCATGGGGGCAGACTTATTTTTGTTAACTCCGTCCTTTCTTCGATCCTTTTATACATGATGTCCTTCTTTTATCTTCCTTTGTGCGTGATTAAAAGAGTTGACCGAATCAGAAGGAATTTCTTCTGGTCAAGTGCAGATTTGTTTAAACCGGGCTCCTACCTCTGTAATTGGAAGGTCATCTGCACTTCCAAGGCAGTTGGTGGGTTGGGGGTCTTGAATCTCAGGCACCAAAACTTAGCCTTGTTGGGAAAATGATTATGGAGATTTCTTAAATCGGATCACCTGACCTGGGCCCAAATTATATCCCATAATTGTTATTCCCTTTTTTCCATGAGGGAATTCCCTACCTCTCTCCCCCGTAAAGCTTCTTTTTGGAAAGGGGTCTGGAAAGTGGCCGAACCTTTCCGTTGTGGCTTAATCCATGAGTGTGCGGTCGGTTCCAAGACCAAATTCTGGATTGATCTTTGGTTTGGCAATATAAAGCTCGCTTCTGCTTTTCCTTCCCTCTTCCAGCTAGCATCGAAGCCATCGGCCTTAGTGGAGGATTATGTTGTGGTCATCAATTCTCAAAAGTTCTGGTCGATCCAGTTCGCTTGCATGCTGTCGCCGCAGCTATCGTTGCAGCTCCAAAACCTATTCGACGATATTAATCATTATTCCTGGTTTCCATTTGATAATTTCAAATGGAGGTGGACCGCTTCGGGTACTCTGTTAAATCTTTCTACAATTTCCTTAAGTTCGGTGGGATCACCTCTCCGATGGCTAAATCCCTTTGGAGTAGTTGTACTCCCCTCCAATCCAAAATTTTATCCTGGCTAGTGCTTAACAACAAGATCTTGACTGTCGAGGTTCTCAATAAGAGAAACCTTGCATTGGGTCAATTATGTGCGTTATGCTCCATTCACCATGAGGACGCCGATCATCTGTTCCTTAAGTGTCCCTTTATTTATCCCTTATGGAGTATCGTCGCCAGAGCTTGGCTAGCACCGGCTATTCCTACCGACTTCTCATCCTATTGGCAACAACAACACCTCAGAAAAGAATTTCGCAACTTTTGGATTCTATCCATGATTGTGATCTTTTGGGTTATTTGGTCAGCCCAAAACAATCGTATTTTTTCAAATTCCTTTTTATCGATAGAGAGCATTATTGATGATTTTCTTTTCTTTACTAAATTTTGGCCTGCCACTTTATCTCCTGATAAGGTGGAAGCGTTACACTTATTTCGTCTGGATGAGGCGATTACTTTTTATTCACTCTTCTAGCTTTTCCTACCGTGCCGCTTTTTAATTTCTGATTTCCTGTTCTCTTGTCTTCCGTGTGCAGCTCTAATATGCGGACGTTTCCCTTTGCTCTCGCCACTTTTTGTATTTTGGTTGGGTGGTTTTTTTGGGTGTGGTCTTTAGCTTTGGGACTCTCCGGCTCTTCGCTGATGGGGAACTCTCGGACCCTATGCTTAGTTTCTTCCTTTTGGTGGTGGGTTTTTAGCTGAGCTTTGTTTGCTCTGGGGATTTGTTGTTGGCTCTGTGTTTTCTGTTTTAATGTATGTTGTTGTGTTTTCTGTTATCGCTCCGGCTAGGCTGCCTTGGGTCTTTTGTATCTATGCTTTAATTCTAGGCTTTTTATACCTTTCTAGCACGTATGTTGGTGGAGTGCTCCTTAGGGAGTCACTGCTTGGCTTGGTTGATATTTTAGCTCTCTTTGGAGGTTCCGCCCATTATGGTTTGGGTCAGGGTTCAGAGTCTGACCCTGATCTCCTCCTCTCAGTTACTGTGGTTTTTTTCTGTGTTATGATGTTGTGCTCTCTTCATTCCAGGTCATTCCTGATTTTAAGTGGTATTTTTTATTGCTACCATTCATTTTCTGTTGCTGCCTCTTTGCTGCACTCTTTCTTGTCAGTGCGGTAGCTTGTTATTTTGTGGCTATTTTGATTTGCTCCTAGTTCAGCTTTTTCACCTCTTTTATCGTCGGGGTGTTCATTTCCTGGTTGATCTGATTGTTATTTAGATTTTGCGAGTCTGTTGCTGTATTTCATTTCTCTTCTCTTATTTTCTTTGCCGCTTATTCGGTTTTTGTGTTGGTTGGTTGTTACGGTGAGCTTTTGTTTATGCTCAGCGGGTGTTCCTATTTTCTCGTCGAGACTTTCCTCCGTCCTGGCCCTCTGAGCGACGTCACCTGCATTGGGTTTTTGTCTGATCATGGGTAGTGATTCCTTTGGTGTGGGTCTTTGGGTTTGCTATCTTCTCTTTCTCAGGGTTTTGCTTCACTGCGCCCTAGCAACCTGTTCTCGTTGGCTCCGTAGCGGCTTCTCTTTTGATCCACTACGATGCTTGGTAGATCCATCGCGCGGATCCCTGTTTCTGCAGCTGCGGATTCCCCATCGTTAGGGGGTGGGGTGCGGTCTGATGCACTTGGATCGTCGGCTTTGGCTTGCTGATTGCTTGATTGTGGTTGGCAGTTTTGCTGCGCGTGTTTAGGTTGTTTTGAGCAATTCTATTCATTGCATTGTAAATATGTTGTTGTGATTGTTTTTTCTCTTTTTTCTAATTTTACTCCGTGTAAAATTGGGCTGACGTTTGTTCTTTACTTTTTATTTATATATATGCTTGGCTGGAGTTGGTTGACTCTATCCACTTTATAAAAAGAATAATAAAATACATATAAGCGGAGTATGTTCGGGCTTTACAAAAAGAATAATAATGACAACAATGTTAATAATAAAAATAATAGTATTGGTAATAAAAATAATTATAATAATAATTGTAACAACATCAATAATAGATTTTATCAAAAAAAAAACATCAATAATAGTAATAATAATAATAATAACAATAATAATAATAACAATAAAAATAATAAAAATAACGATAATAATAATAATAATGATGTGTATCAAAATATGATTTGAGATTAAAAAATTTATTAAAAATTCAAATAGTAATAATATATTTGATTTGGGTTAAAATATAAATAATCGATCAAACAGAAATAGAAAATAAAGTTAAAATACACTATTATTCGAAATAAATATAATTTTTTATTAGAAAAGATTTTAATAGAAGATCCAAAACGAATTTAAAACAAAATGAATTTATAAATAGTCGAACTACAGAAAATATTCAGAAAATATGTATTTACGGGAACGGGGGTTACAATCCTACCCACCTTATGTAACACCCCGAATTCCAGATAAGTCTGAATTCGAAGTTCACAGGATCTTTACACTTCAATTCGTACAACTTTACAAGGAATTTAAAATTTTTATACAACAATGTTTACATCAACGTAGCAGAAGCAAAATACAACATGATACATAATTAAAATAATAGTTGAAACATTTCTTTAAGCAACATTCCTTCTTTAGTCCTTTTATTCATTTTATCATACATAGAAACTGTGGTCACGTCGGTTGCATACAACTGACGCTAGGATATAATACCTCAATTTCTCTTACTTGGAAAGCACAAACTTGATCACAAACAAAGCTAAGGAGGGACTATCCTCTTGATGTCGTGTGTGCTAGTGCACTTAGCCTTAATGCAGTTATTTGTTTTTCATGACACTAATGCGCACTTGTTCGAACCTATGCATCCCATTCTACATAGATCCGAGGGCAAGCCCTTAACCGTACTTCATCTTGTAGGTTTGAATCCCTCGTTATGAGTTTAACTACTAAGGTAACTACGGTAAGTTCTTAGATGTTTTATGAATTACGAGCCCATGTCCAGACAGCCTGGAGGGGAATCTCACGTCATGACATAACGCATCATGTAGACAGCCTATGGACAATTCGTCTCCATCATGGGACGATGGCACTACGTAGTCACCAAGCACCCCACAAGCGTCGCCACGATCCCGATAATTCCGGAGATGGATTCACGTCATGACATGACGCATCATGTAGTCAGCCTGTGAAAACTCTCACACCGTGAATCCGAGACCCTCATAGTTGTGTTTTTCTCTTACTTTCATCACATCTTCACTATAGTGTTGTCCTTAGATATTTGAATCATGAATAAATTAACACCCTAGAGTTAGCATTACCTCTACACCGGTATTAAACATCAATTGATAACAACGACCCACTCTTGGTCTTTTTTTACAATATTTATCTTTAAAGAATTCATTTACGCCGGTGTAAGGACTTAGTTATACTCTAGATTTTAACCTCTTTTCATGTTCACCAAAAATTGAGTGTTTATACTCACAAATTCTATAATCCATCATGATCTTTTTATTTCATTTCCCATGCACACTTGCATATATTAAAACACCAAATTTCATTTATTAACTTACTCAAATCTTTCTCGTCGAAATCTCATAATTTGCTCTCTACACAAACTCTTTACATTCAAATTTCCCTTTTTCTTTATTTATACAAAAGTCACATTTAAAAAGAATTATCATGTTCTTCAATTGTTTTAATATCAAAATCACTTCCCAATCTCTCAAAATATGTCAAAATATTGTGGAAATATTTTTTATAAAGTCTAAATAATTTTAGAGGGATAATAGAATTTTTTTCCCAATTTTTATTGCTTTTAAAACTCAAGAATACCAAAAAAAAAAATCGAATTCATTAAAAAGCCAGGTGCCAGGTTCGCACCCACGACCCCCACCCATGCTACAGTGACCAACTTATAGCGCACCCGAAGACCAAGAAGTCCAAAGGCGGCTGGAGATATGATTTTTCTTAATTACTTTATGTGTATACTGTACTGTATTTTGAGAAAAATCAAAATTTAACAAAAACAGAGCCTTTTAATGACTCGAACCCAAGACCATGAACACTGTTCACAGCGCTATAAACCCACACCGTAAACTAGTATGCCCAAACCCATTCTCTGTTATAATTATGAGTTAAAATTTCCTTATTCTACTAGTCTGTTTATAACCCTTTCTTTAACAATTTCGATTTTCCAACTAAATTTGTACCATTCAAAATCTATTTCTTTTCCAGACTGTTTTCTTTCAAAATTACAGTATAGTACATGTATTTATATTCACAAAATTCTTTTTTTTCACAATATAATGAGATCTTCCTTCCAACTTGTATTAAGGAAATTATATTATCAATTTTTTTAAATAAAATGTTGTCTCTCATCAAAGCTTCTTTATAAAATTCCTTATACTCATAAAACATATACTAGTGAAACTAACTCTTCTCTTATCACATCATCACCACATAATTGAAATAACAACTAAGCCATTTAGCAATTTAACACATATCAATATTCATTCATCTCAATAAACAACTAAGCCATTCACTAAGCAAAATTATCAAATTAGCATGGTCCATTAAAATAGATATTCTATCATGAAATATTGATATGGCACAAATGATAATTTTTAATTCACTAATCTCAAATCTATTCTACGAATTTAACCATCAAGATTTTCTCTTTTTCCCTACTAGTCTCTTTAAGAAATCACATGGCAATTTTTTACTATTTTCTCTAGCATATTCAAAATTTTAACCTACTAACATGATATCTAGATTAGAAGTAGAGAAATTGCCCACCTCTTGAAGAACAAATGGGAATTCTTAAAAAAAAAACTCCTTGAAAGCACGATTGCCTTCCCTTCTCCTTGTTCCTAGCCGCGAGTCTTCTCCTCCAAGCTATGCAAAATCTGAGCTCCCTCCTCATTGCTTGTGCAAAACAGTGACTTTCCTCCTCTAAGCTTGGCCGGCCTCCAATATGCAAGAACACACACACACACTCAATCTTTTCTCACACAATCTCTTCTCTTTTTCTTTAAAATTCTTAGGTGCAAAGGATGAAGAATGACAAAGGAGGATATTTACACACAACTCATGGCCAAATGAAGGGTTGAAAATGTGTTTGGATGAATGGTTAAGATGCATTTGGGAGTTAGAAAAACCACCCATTAGCACATAACCAACTCTCCACTCTTCCACTCTCCCCACTCCATGAAATGGTCGGCATCCCCTTGCTCCATTTGCATGTGCATGTGCAATGCACGTGCCCCACATGCACCCCTATAATTGTTTGTTCATTAATTTGTTACACTAATTTGTTACATGACAATGTCTACCATACAAGTTGTTTAATTAACAATTGAATTAATTAGTGGGCTAACTAGGTGGGCTAATTCTATGGGCTTTTAATTGATTTATTTAATTTATTTTGGGTGGGCTAGGATTAAGTTATTAGGCCTAGAAATTAATAAGAGGCTTTTTTTATTAAAAAAAAAAGAAACGAAATGTTTGTTCATGACATTAAAAATAGTTTTAGGCCCAAATGTACACATTAATTTGCATGTGCGAGACACGTGAAATCAAATAAAAATTTTATATTTAATTATATAAAAATTCAGGATGTTACAACACTTCCTCCTTAGAATAGTACGGTCCTCGGAACTACGCTTAAATAGTGAGAAGAAAAACATAAAAGAAGAAAGAAAAATAATACAATTCAAACAAAGAGCTCAGGATGTTCCTTCAGCAACCTCTACTCGGATTCCCAAGTAGCCTCTTCGACCAACTGGTTTCTCCAAACTACTTTGACCATCGGTATCGCCTTGTTTTTCAAGACCTTCTCCCGACGATCCACAATCTCAACCGGCTGCTCGGTGTAGCTCAGATCTAACCGCAAATCCTCCGGCACTTCGGGCAAATTGTGACTTGGATCTGGAATGTAACTTCTCAACATAGACACGTGGAAGACATTGTGCACCTGAAACAACTTTTCCAGTAACTCCAACCGATAAGCAGTCTTCCCAATCCTCTTTAATATCTTATAAAGGCCTATGTACCTTGGGGCTAATTTCCCACCTCTGCCAAAACGAATCACACCTTTACAAGGAGACACCTTAAGGAAGACAAAGTCACCTTCCTCAGACTCAAGGTCCCTCCTCCGGTTATCGACATAACTCTTCTGCCTACTCTGAGCATCCACTAACCTCTTCCTGATCAAATCGATCTATTCTGAGGTCTGCTGCACGATCTCAGGCCCAAACATCTGCCGCTCCCCCACTTCATACCAGCATACAGGCGTTCTTCACTTCCTGCCATACAGAGCTTCATACGGTGCCATTTCGATACGAGTCTGAAAATTGTTGTTGTAGGCATACTCTACCAGAGCTAGATGCCTTTCCCAACTGCCTCCAATGTCTAGAACACAACATCAAAGCATATCCTCAAGAAATCGATTGACCCTCTCAGTCTGCCCATCAGTCTGAGGATGGAAGGCGGTGCTGAAATTCTTCTTAGTACCCAAAACTGCCTGAAGACTCCTCCAGAAATGCGAAGTAAACCGTGCATCTCGATCGGACACAATGGTCAACGGAAGACCATGAAGCCTGACGATCTCCCCAACATATAACTCGGCTAACTTATCCCTGGACGAAGTGAGTTTTATTGCCAAAAAGTGAGCCGATTTGGTTAGTCGATCGACTATGACCCAAATCACATCATTACCCATTGAACTTTTGGGCAAACCCGTGATGAAATCCATGCTGATGTTATCCCACTTCCACTCCGGAATGGGTAACGGTTGCAACAAACCTTCGGACTTCTGATTTTCGGCTTTCACTTGCTGAAAAATCTCGCATCTCGCCACAAACTCAGCTACATCATGTTTCAAACCTGACCACCAGAAATGCTGCTTGATGTCCTTGTACATCTTGGTGCTCCCAGGTTGTACAAACAAAAGAGTGGCATGTGCCTCCTGAAGAATACTCTGCCTCAATTCTGATTGATCCGGAACACGTAACTTTTCTCCAAATCACAGCACTTCATCCCTGATCTGAAACTCTGATAATATGCCTGCGACAACCTGTTCCTTCATCTTCTAAATCTCTGCATCCTCCTTCTAACCTTCTATAATTCTTTCATTTAGTGAGGGCTGAAGCCTCAGCTAAGCCAAAGATGCTCCCAAACATTGCAAAACTACCTCAATTCCATCCTGATCCAACTCTCTGCAAGATGCCTCTGGGACATGATCAAACAAGCCAAACTGCTTTTACGGCTAAGTGCATCAATAACAACATTAACCTTACGTGGATGGTACTTAATCTCAGGACGCATTTCCTCAAGTACTTCCAGCCATCTCCGTTGCCTCAAACTCAGGTCCTTTTACTGATAGATGTACTTCAAACTTTTGTGGTCCGTGTACATGTTTAATTTTTCACCGTACACGTAATGCCTCCATTGCTTCAAGGCGAAGCTAATCGCAGCCAACTCCAGATCATGAGTCGGATAAATCTTCTTATGCGGTCTTAGTTTCCTAGACCCATAAGCGATTACCTTTTCCTTTTGTATCAAGACACACCCAAGCTCACGATGTGAAGCATCACTGTAGACATTATACTCAACACCTGCTCTAGGCAAAGAAAAAATGGGAGCAGTAGTCAATTTCTCTTTCAACTCCTGAAAGTTTGCCTCACACTGCTCAGTCCACTTGAAATTTACATTCTTCTTGGTCAGACCAGTGAGTGGCACGACTATTTAAGCATAGCCTTGAATAAACCTCCTGTAGTAGCCGATTAACCCAAGGAAACTTCTGACTTCTTTAACCGTAGTAGGCCTTGCCCAATCTTTGACTGCTTCTATCTTTTGAGGATCAGTAGCCAATCCTTCTTTAGAAAGGATGTGACTTAGGAATGCTACTTCAGATTTCCAGAAATCGCACTTGGATAACTTGGGATACAACTCATGCTCTTGAAGCTTCTTTAGAACCTCAGCCAGATGCTCAGTGTGCTCCTCTTCCGACTTGGAGTACAAAAGAATATCAACGTGAAAAGAATCAATAAATGGCCTTAGAATTCTGTTCATCATGTCCATAAAGATTGCAGGTGCATTCGTCACTCCAAATGGTATAACTAAGAATTCGTAATGCCCATGTCGAGTTCTGAATGCAGTCTTATACACATCTTCTACTTTCACTCGAACTTGATGGTATCCCGATCGAAGGTCTATTTTAGAGAAGATAGCTGCTCCTTGTAGACGATTGAACAGGTCATTGATTCGTGAAATTGGATATTTATTCTGAACAGTTACCTTATTTAGCTCCCGGTAATCGATGCACATCCTCATCGCTCCATCCTTCTTCTTCACCAACAATACCGGTGCTCCCCAAGGTGACGCACTCGGCCGAATAAAACCATTTCCCAAAAGATTGGATCTTTTATCCATTCATGTAGAATTTACAATAGGGTTAACCATATAATCATGACACAATTAATTATTGTAGAAATAACTACTAGGTTGTATGTTTGGTTGATTGTTCATTGTTTGATCGATGATGATTTAGTGTATGCAAATGATTTTATTCTTATTCATCTTGTTATTGCACCCATCATGTTGATTACAAAATTTATTGACTAAAGAATCGAAACCCATCATGTTTAAATACATTTATTTCAAGAAAACTACACGAAATCTGTATATTACTTGCTGGCCTGTATGTTGACTGCTATTTTTGAACCAGTAAACAATCTTAAAATGAATTACTTTCTGAATATGAATTGTAGCCTTATCTTTCTAGTTTCCAGAATATCTTGAATTTCTTAATTCCGATTTTTATAGCAAAAGTTATGCCCGTTTTACTACAGCTGTGTTTTTAATTACAGATTCTCAGATTATTGTACATTCCATGTTTAAACAGTAAAGAGGCAGATCAAATGTTAATATTATTCTCTGATAATTTTCAGATTATTAGTAATCATGTTTAGGAGTACAGAAAATATTTTTAAGGAATTTAATATTGAGTTTTTGCTGTTTCTAAAATTATAACAACATGATGTCGATTTTCTGCTTGAACATATAATCTGTAATGAATGCTGTGTTTGACCTAGCTACTGTTGTCGGATGTTGAACTTTAAATATGCGTTGGAACCGTGTGGAAGTCTAGTTTCTAGAATTTCTGATGGATTCAATTTTCGAATTCTAAAACAGCGAAAAACTGCATTTTTGTACAGACTACTCTTGCTGTCCAGAATTTTATCTTCTAGTTTTTAATAGATTAATTGTTCTATATCGTAGTATTGCATGAATTAAAGTGTATATGTTGCATTGCATGATCCTAGTGTCCTATTGTCAACATTCTAATTGTCCAATTCAAGTTATCGTCCTATTATTCCCCCATTGTCACTATTGTCCATCTAATATCTCTAGATTGTATATTGTATTGTATTGTTGCATCGATAAAAATTGTTAACAAGCCGGGGTTTAAGGATTGACCTAAGTACTGAAAAATATAGAGACTATACTCGGAAGGGAGCTTGTGGTTTCCCTACAATTACTGAATGACTGAATAACTGGATAACTGTATATTGTTCCATGGATACCGATTTTGAATAACTGAATACTGAAGAGAATCGTTTATACAGTTTTCCGAGTACATGAACTATAAAATCCACCACTAAGTCTAAACGTAACTTGTTTATATGTAGCAACCATGTGGTAAATAAATGGGACGCATGAAGTGCTATATTAGCTAGGATTAAAATGATTAATAGACTTAAGAATTTGTATCACATCGACACTGCATATTGTTCATCATTGTTCCTATTGATACCGAATATTGGCTAAGTGTTATTGTTATTGATCATTGATTATTGTTACCGAATATTGAATCACTGTTTATAGCCATTGTACCGATTACCGTGATATTGATTATTGATTATTGTGTCATGTTATTGATTCCTATTGATCCATTGAAATCATTGTTATACCGTTATTCCATTGTTCCTTGCTTTCTCTACTTGTTGTCTAAGACTTGCTCTAAGAACAATTTTTCTCCTCTTTTTAGATAAAGTGTTTATAGATGTTGATGGAGAATTGCCTGATAGATTGGGAGAACAATATTGGTGAAGGAATTGATAGCATCGCCGCTTATAAATCATTGTTTTATCATGGAGATTTAATTATTGAACTATTGCTATTTCATTGTATTGTGGGATGTTGGTCCGAATATTGCAATTATTTGTTTCCAGATGTTGGATTATTATTGTATTTGGATATTTCATATTTCTTCATTCCATATATTATTGTTCATGAGATTATTATTATTGCCTACGCAATTGTTCTGTATTGATTATATTGTTGAGTTAATTGGATAAATAGCTTATGGGTGACGTTAGTCATTCGCTGGGCCAATGTTATGTACTCGTATTCTGTATTTTTAGGAAGCGGGGTTTACAAGGTTTTTAGTAGTATCAGAGTCCAGGTTTAGATAATATATCAGTCAAACGTGACTAACGAAAGAAAGTTTGACTTTGATTGATATATTAGTCAGATTTGGGTCTTAACCAATTTAACTCAACAGTATGTGCAATACAGGAATCGCATGAACAATTGATAACCAACTTATGATCTGGACTCTAACCGTTTGATTTTATTGCAGACCATGGCTAGAAAAGGTGTTTCATCTTCCCGAGACGGGGATGATCGGTTTGATGAGCCCATTATTGCATAGATGATGCTAATGCAGTGTGAGCATAATGAACTGATGATGCGGGTGCAACAGGAACATAATGAACTGCTGAGGATAGCCTTGGAAGCTGCCAACAGGGAACCCGTTGTACCTGCGCCCAAATTATTGCCACCGAGACCTGGTAATGTGGTAGATTTCATGAAGCTACATCCAAACAAATTCTCGAGCACTAAAGGTCCACTAGGAGTCGAGCAATGGCTTACCAGGACTGAGCAGTTATTAACTGCAGCATGGAAAGCGGATGTGGATCGTGTGGATGTGGTAAGCATCCAACTTGTTGTGGTAAGCATCCAACTTGTTGATCTTAGTGGCAAGCTGATGCTGAGCGATTGGGACAACCTATCACCTGGGCCATCTTCACTGAGGGCTTCCTCACGAAGTTCTTTCCGAATGACACCAAGAATGAAATGGAACGACAATTTATTTCGCTAACCCAGGTTCGTTAGACAGTGTTTATTCATATTTTCGTTGTTATTTCATAAAGTACCAACGTCAAACTAAACACTATCTTGGATTAGGAGAGTCGGACCGTGGACGAGTACGCTGCAGAATTCACCAAACTAAGTCATTTTGCTACTTCCATGGTGGCAAATAACGAAGATAGAGGCCATCATTTCTTGTTGGGCTTGGATACTAATATTCAGGATCGCCTTGCTGCCTTGAGACTTCAATCTTATGCTGATATCTTGGATGCTGCTAGAATTCAGGAGCAAACTAGTAAGAGGAAGTGTGCCACCCTGCAGTCTGTTCCACACATTGTCACTGCCAAATTTTTTGGAGGACCTATGCGGAAGCCGGTTCCAACCACGACAGCCAGAGCACTAACCTGCCCATCAACAACTCTGAACAAGGGCCCGACATGCAACTATTGCCATATTGTTGGACACCTACGCAAGGACTGCTGGGTAGCCAACCATCTTTGCCTGACATGCGGAGCAAGCGACCATATGGTTCGGGACTGTTCGCAAAGGAGAGGTAGTACACTAGCAGGAGGATCAGTTTTGGGTGAAGGACATGGCCAGGCTTACAACCTGACCGCCGAAAGAGTGACTACAGGTATTCTGCAATAAAGTTGTTTTGTTTATTATTCTTTCTTTCTCTGTTCTTGCATTGGTTATTTTCTCTTGCATCATTTACTTCAATTTGTTGATTCGTTATTGAGTATCATACTAGTTATTCCTTCCGTACCATACCCTCTTCAATTCTAGTTGTACCACCCTACTCGTTTCTCTCCTTCATATTCAATCCTTACATGCGTTATTCTCTTTCGTCCCTTGTAGTCATTCTCGTTTGTTGATTTCTTATTGAGTGTAAAATCACTCTTTTTCTGTCTATATTATCTTTGATTCTAGTGTTATCTATTCATTTTATTCCTGCTTGATTCGTCGATCGGCATCGCTTGATCTACAACGGTATGTCTGCCGCTTGGATTTCTGCGCAGTGGAAGCATGGTGGGCCCATAACCCACAGGTCCGAGGATTCTCTCATTGTTTCTCTTTCTTACATTGTTTACTTCCTTTTCATTCATTTGCATTGTCATCATTCATTGAATCCTTATCCACATCATTCTTGATCACTTCATTCACATCCATGTTCTTTCTCATGTTAGTGTTGCCACAATTTTTCCGTTTTTCCCTTTATTCCCAGTTTTGTTATTTCACCGGTTTGCTTTGGTTTTGTCTTATATACCGCTTAAGCAAATTTTGAGGATGAAATTCTGTTGTATGATGGAGGATTGTAACCCCCATTCCCGTAAATACATATTTTCTGAATATTTTCTATAATTTAATTTTTATAAATTTATTTTGTGCTAAATTTGTTTCAAATATTTTATTGAAGTATTTTCTAATCGAAAATTTTATTAATTTTGAATAATAGTGTATTTTAACTTTATTTTTCTATCCCTAATTGATCGATTATTTACATTTTAACCCAAATCAAAGGTATAATTACAATTTGGAATATTTCGATAAATTTGTTAAACCCAATTCCTATTTTGTTACTTGATCTTACTTTTATTGTTACTATTATTATTATGGTTATCATTATTAGAATTATAATTATTAGTATTGTTATTATCATTGTTGTTATTATTGTTATCGTCATTATTATTGTTTTCATTATTATTGTCACTATTACTTTTGATTGTATATTAAAAATTCATCTTTTATTATTTTGAAAGCCTATTATCTTGACCTATATTTTATTCTCATTGGAGGATGGATTTTATGTATACTATTTGATTTAATTGTTATATCATATTACTATTGATTTATTTGTTTGTTTAATTTTTAATCTAAATTCTAATTGTATCTTCTATTGCATTTAAACCCAATACCCAATAACCTATTAATTCCCTATATATACTATTCTAAAACCTAAACCCTAAAACCCTACCCTAACATACCCCCAACCTAACCCTAGCTGCCTTACTGTGCAGACCTCCCCCCCTCTCTCCTCCTGTTCACCTCCTTTATCCATCTCTCGCTGCTCTCTCCCATCTCGACTGTGCTCTGTAGCTCCGAACCCTACCCCGAAGCCGCTCACTCTCCCTCTTTCTCTGACCACCACCGCTTCCCTATCGGCTTCACCACCGCCATGTGCTCTCTCCACCGCCGCTCACCTTCTCTATATCTCTGTTTCGTTTTCACTTCGAACCCATCCACGTCCCTGTGCTCCGCTATCCCGACCACCCTCGTCGCTCTCCCGTCGCCCTCTTCCGTCTCCGATCACCCCCAAAAATACCATTCACCATCCCTAGCCCTCGTCTTCGTCTCGTCATCTTCACCATCCACCAAACCCATCGCCTTGCATCTGCTGATCGCCACAACCGCCTCGTCAACCCACGACCTTGCCTTCACCCTGCAACCACCGAAGATCCCCCTTTCCGTCATCGTCATCGTCCAGAGCATCGAACCCCGCCTTCTCGTCCTCCTCTATTTCAGTGAGAAACAAAGCTTCATTTTCCCCTTCACCCTCGTCGCTGCATTGCTTCCTGACCACTAGCGCCTCGCCGTCATCCATCCCCGATCGCTTGCTCACGGTCATGCACCACCGCCGCAAGTGCCGCCAGCCGCGATCTCTGCTGCTCCCTCTGTCTTCCCTGTTGCCACTAGCTGTTCAGTGTTCGGGAGAAGAGGGGAGGGATCCGTTGCAGTTGCTGTGCGGTGTTTTGGTGGAGAGAGGAAAGGATCTGATTAGTTGGAATTTGCTGTTTGCTGTTTGTGGAGGGAGGGATTAGCTGAGTGCTATTTGTTGTTTATGAAGAGGAGTTGTGTTTGGTGTTTTGGATCCGATGTTTGGTGTTTGGTGTTTTGATCTGATCGGGTGGTTGCCATTTTGTGTGAGCATTTGCACGTAGCTCATACGTGTTTCCGTGTTTGTGGATTCGTCGCCCGGGATCCTTATCCCGTAATTCTTGGTATTCAATTTTACCGTTTATAAGGCAAGTCACTATCCTCTTGAATTTTAAATTGTATCAAATTCAAGTTTTGTTGAAATTCTTGCAAGTAGATCCCTTTGTTTATCGTATTATACTATGTTCATCTCTTCGTTGGGTCTATTAAGGCTTTACACGAGCTAACCCCAATATTCTTGAAATTGTACCACTTTTGACTCTAAAGATTGGAACTTTCATGCATTCATGTAGAATTCATAATAGGGTTAACCGTATAATCATGACACAATTAATTATTGTAGAAACAACTACTAGGTTCTATGTTTGGTTGATTGTTTGTTGTTTGATCGATAATGATTTAGAGTATGCATATGATTTTATTCTTATTCATCTTTTTATTACACCCATCTTGTTGATTACACAATTTATTGACTAAAGAATCGATACCCATCATGTTTAAATAAATTTATTTCAAGAAAACTACATGAAACCTGTATATTACTTGCTGGCCTGTATGTTAACTGTTATTTTTGAACTAGTAAACGATCTTAAAATGAATTACTTTCTGAATATTAATTGTAGCCTTATCTTTGTAGTTTCCAGAACATCTTCAATTTCTTAATTCCGAGTTTTGTAGTAAAAGTTATCCCCGTTTTACTACAGCTGTGTTTTTAAATACACACTCAGATTATTGTACATTCCATATTTAAACAATAAAAAGGCTGATCAAATGTTAAAATTTTGCTCTGATAATTTCCAGATTATTAGTAAGCATGTTTAGGGGCTAAATATAAAAAAGGACACAAAGTTTTGGGCCAGTTTAAAAAAAGGATACTAAAGTTTTTTTGTTTAAAAAAAGGACACAAAGTTTCAAAAAACTCCACTGGGTTAGTTAGGGTTAGGGTTAGGGTTAGGGTTGGGTTAGGGTAGGGTTTTAAAAAACCACTTTCATTTTTCATTTGTGTTTAAAAAAAACACATTCATCTTTTATTTTTATTTAAAAAAACATCACTTAACTAATCAGATGTTTAAATAAACCCCCCCAAACTAACCCTAACCCTAACCCTAACTAACCCAGTGGAGTTTTTTTAAAACTTTGTGTCCTTTTTTTAAACAAAAAAACCTTAGTGTCCTTTTTTTAAGCCGGCCCAAAACTGTGTCCTTTTTTTATATTTAGCCCATGTTTAGGAGTCCAGAAAATATTTTTAAGGAATTTAATATTGAGTTCTGTTTCTAAAATTATAACAACATGATGTCGATTTTCTGGCTGAACATATAATCTGTAATGAATGTTGTGTTTGACTTAGCTACTGTTGTCGAATTTTGAACTTTAAATATGGGTTGGAACCGTGTGGAAGTCTAGTTTCTAAAATTTCTAACGGATTCAATTTTCGATTTATGAAATGGCGGGAAACTGCATTTTTGTACAAACTACTCTTGCTGTTCAGAATTTTATCTTCTAGTTTTTAATAGATTAATTGTTCTATATCGTAGTATTGCATGAATTAAAGTGTACATGTTGCATTGCATGATCCTAGTGTCCTATTGTCATCATTCTAATTGTCCAATTCAAGTTATCGTCCTATTGTTCCCCCATTGTTAATATTGTCCATATAATGTCTCTGGATTGCCTATTGTATTGTATTGTTGCATCGATAAAATTGTTAACAAGCCGGGGTTCAAGGATTGACCTAAGTAGTGGAGAATATAGAGACTGTACTCGGAAGGGAGCTCGTGGTTTCCCTACAATTACTGAATGAATGAATAACTGAATGACTGAATAACTGCATAACTGTATATTGTTCCATGGATACCGATACTGAATAACTGAATACTGAAAAGAATCGTTTATACCGTTTTCCAAGTACATGAACTATAAAATCCACCACTAAGTCTAAACGTAACTTGTTTGTATGTAGAAACTATGTGGTAAATAAATGGGACGCATGAAGTGCTACATTAGTTAGGATTAAAATGATTAATAGACTTAAGAATTTGCATCACATCGACACTGCATATTGTTCATCATTCTTCCTATTGATATTGAATATTGGATAAGTGTTATTGTTATTGATCATTGATTATTGTTACCGAATATTGAATCATTGGTTATAGCCATTGTCTCGGTTACCGTGATATTGATTATTGATTATCGTGTCATGTTATTGATTCCTATTGATCCATTGAAATCATTGTTATACCGTTATTCCATTGTTCCCTACTTTCTCTACTTGTTGTCCAAGACTTGCTCTAAGAAAAGTTTTTATCATCTTTTTAGATGAAGTGTTTACAGGTGTTGATGGAGAATTGACTCATGGATTGTGAGAACAACATTGGTGAAGGAATTGATAGCATCACCACTTAATAAATCATTATTTTATCATGGAGATTTAATTATTGAACTCCCCAGTCTCCATTGCCATCATCTTCGCGACCGCCTGCCCTCCACCGCAACCGCTCGACTCCCATCCTCGCCACCACCCTGTTCTTCCTCCTCGTCGAGCCTCTATTATCACCGGAGCTCCACCATCGAACCCATCGACTTCGTCTTCAACCTTCATCATCCTTGCCATTGCCGCTTGCTCCTCGTCGCCTCGTAGTCGTCGCCTGCACCTCCGAGCACCTCCCTGCTCGACCCCGTTGTCCTCCCTAGTCGCGACCTACCACTGAAGCTCTGTTTCCATCTACTGTTTCATCCCCAAGCCAGTGCCACCTTGCTACACCACTCCTCCCCTGTAGCCGCTCGACCAGCCTTTGCCTCTTGCCGACTTCCCCACTGCCGCTCATCCTTCTCCGAGCATCACTGTCCTCTGTTTTGGCTATCAGATGCTCATCATCAAGCCCTGCCTCCAGCCGTCCAACCTTCCATATGATCATCACGATCATGATCATCATCAAGTCTCCTTGATCAACATCAGCCATCCAATACTCTTTTGATCATCGCCATCATAATCCGAGCCCATCTTGATCATCATCAAGATGATAACCATGAAATCGAAGATCAGCCATCTGATCGTTGTTTGATCATCGTATAAAGATTAGCACCCGATCACATGATCTCCATCAAATCAACATCGAGATCTACACCGTTCAGCACGACCGATCGATCATGATCATCGGGATTGTTTGCTCACCGCCGTGTCATCGGGATTCCGATCCCATTATTTTTCGCATATTCGGATTAATCTAATCGTCATCTAAAGGTAAGTCCACTTGAACTCGTTTAATTTTTCTAGTTCAAGATTATTGATCTCCGCAAGTAGTTCTTTTTCAATTATTGTAATATTATATTGTGTACCTTCCGTTGGGGATATAGAGGGTTTACACGAGCTAACCTGAAGTATCCTTGACTTCATGTCAATATCCATTGATTCAAACCCAAGCTTGCATGCACACACGGCATGAATAAATTGACTGGAAACTTGTATATATAAATATATAGTGATATGAATACATATTGATTGATTGAGATCTCGTGAATTGAATCATGACATGATAACTTGGCTTTGCACACCGTAAAAGTTCATCCTAATTTTTGTACATTAATGTTAATGCATTCCATCATTCAAGAACATGTAGATTATCCATTTTGATGAATATATGTGAAGACTTTTTATTATTTCTTGCTGAATGTTCTGTCTTAAACTGAGATTTCGACCCTGTTACAAATCAACCAAAACTATGTAAAAAGGAATTGTAGCCTAATGTATCTAGTTTCCAGAAAATCTTACGGATCTAGATTCCGATCTGTAAACTATGAGATATTACAGTTTTAGTCACTGCTGGTCTGTATTTCTAGAATTGCAATTTAGTGAAATACCAACACAACTTTCAGTTGAAACACCAAAGTAACTTATGTAAATATTTGCAAGTGTGCAAAATCGCAACAAGTAGTATAGTTAAGTGAATAGAGTGTCGAACCCACGGGGACTAATTATTTTATTGAGTACAGAATTTACTAGATTAACTACTATTTGGAAGATCGAAATTAACAAAGAAAGCGACTAAATTAAATTAATCTAAAGAAAAACTAACTAAATTAATTAAGAGGGAGCGGGATGTGAAACTTTTGTAATTTGTTAATGGAAAAATTAATTCTAGAGCTTTTGACTTCACCTAGATAATCCCACACAATTTATAACTCCATGTGAATAAAGAATTTATTTTTCCAAGTTGTAGACCAAAATCCCCAAATTATTTAATACTTTCTCTCGAACAACACCAAAAATATTTCCAACTAACAGTTTGTCACATCTCTATGCAAATTTAATTAATCGAGGTTTTCTTTTGCAGAAAGAACCCTTCATCTTTATTTATTTGAAACACGTCCTGCAAATACAAATAAAATAAGGATTTAGAATTTAAATTTAAATTTATTAGTTCAAATTAAACTAACTAATTTTCACATTAGCTCTATCAAAATCCTTTTAGACTTTGTTTATTCTTTTTACACTCTATTGACAATTGAAATTGTACTTTCTTTCTCATATTGCCAAATTGTAAAAAGTAAAATTCAACAAATCATTAAAAATAATAAATCAATAGTTTTGCTTTGTTTGTTGATTTTTACCAAAAATATTCACATTTTGCATCAAAAATCTTATTTCTTCAAAAATAATCAATTACTTGAAATCTTATGGAAATAAGACGAATTAAACACAAGATAGATGAAAACAAGCGATTTTAATGGGTAAATGAGTACAAATATTTATATAAAATTTAGACACATCAAATACCTCCAAACTTAAGATTTTGCTTGTCCTCGAGCAAAAAGTAAAATCAATAATAGGGGAATAATAATCAATAATAGGCTCAACCCATCACACTAAGAGATCTCATCATGTAAGCATCAAAATTTCAATTAAAAATACAAACAATAGCAAATAAAGTAAAACCAAGCATACTCGCTTTTTCTAGTGCAATTATTTATTCATAATTCCAAACCCAATCATATCTGTCATGCAATTAATGTAATCATAGTATGTAACAACTCAATCTGTGATTATCCCTTCTCACTACTACAAACCGAGTAGCAAACTAGAGTTTTTTTTTTTTTAGTCTCTTCTCTAAGTTTTCACTTACCTTTTGACGTGAATGCAAAACATTTGTGATGAATTCACCCGGTTACTCAATAAGTCCCAAACTTAGAGTGCTTTGCATACTCATATTTCAAGTTGCCGTTTGACGTAAAAGTAAATATTGGCAATGAATATCCCTAGTTACTAAGCAACTCAAAACATTGGAGTAGATTGACTTTATTCATAATTTTTTTTTTACTCTATTTACTTAAAATCTGTTTAGGACTAGATCAAAGAGGATAATCACAAGAAAAAACATCACATTTTTTTTTTATGTATAATAGCATGACTCACACAATTTTGTAAGGAATTGTAAACTTCAATAATCCTAAAGTAAATAAGTATGCTTACTCTTGCTTTATAAGAAATTATCTATCCTAACAAAAATTATTTCAATGCTTATCACAATAAAGAACTCAAAAGTGTAATGGTAAGCCTAATTGAAATCTCTTTTGTTTTTTTGTTTTTTTCTTTTCAAAAATATATAAAATAAAAATAAATTTGTAACCCTTCCCCCAAACTTGAATATCACATTGTCCTCAATGGGAAATGAAAAAGAAAAACAAAAAGAATGCAAAAAGTTCAGAATTTTTCCCCTGATTCGTCTTGAAAATTCTGCACGCGCGGCATTCAGTATTTTTGCGATATCTGGAGCTGTAGATGTCCAAATGGGCTGTTTTTTTTTGCTGGAAAGCTAAGACAATTGTCTACAATTTCTCTTTGAATTATTTTTCCAGATTCTGACTCCATACTACTCAAAAACAGCCATCAATGCAGTTGTAGAAAATAGCTCCGCCGGGTGACTTCAAAATTTAAGCAATCCTACAAAATAAAATCAAAAATTAAAATTATAATAAACTAAAAGAAAAATCAAATCTAAATGCAGTAAAAGAAAAATATGGGTTGCCTTCCAAGAAGCGCTATGTTTTAAGTCTTCAACCAGACATAGTGGTGAGATGGTTATGTAACACCAAGATCCAACAACATTAAAACATCCTTTCTAATTCTTCTCTTCAGGTGTGGATCAGGTTCAAGCTCTAGTTTGAGGCGTTTCCTTCGTTATGATGATGTCTTTGATTTTCCCATCTCTTTGAACTTTTGCTGAAAAAATGAATAAATAGAGGGTGCAGCATCCAAATACATAACATATTCAAAAATATCTTCTTTTTCAGTTTCAAAAGTTGCTGACTTTGTTGGACATACTTCGATTGGCAACTTTTCAGTTTCAACACTATGTTTCTTGCCCACAATTAAATCAATTTTACTTACTTGAAAAGATGACTGTTCTTCAGGAGAAAACTTTATGGAATTAAAAACAGCATACGTTACTTGCTCATGCTGCGTTTGTTCCTCCACAATTGGTTCGTACTGTTCTTCCTTTTCAACCACATTTTTTTCGTCATTTTCTTATTGTTGTTGCTCAATTATCCTCCCGCTGCTTAGTGTTATTGCTTTGACATCTTCCGTGGGGTTGACAACTATGTTGCTTGGTAATGTTCCTGCAGTTTTTTCATTAAGAATATTTGAAATTTAACTAATTTGTACCTCAAGATTGTGAATGGAAGCCGAAGTTGAATTTGCAACACTTTGAATTGCCAAATCTATCTTTTGTATGTATTGTTCTATCTTTTGCATGCAGTGCACAAACATATCTTCAAGTGTCGGCTTCTTTTCTTACTGTGAAAAATTTTGAGGTGGTATAATTGCTCCTTGATTGTTGTTCCATGGACAATTTGGGTGGTTTCTCCATCCTGCATTGTATGTGTTTCCATAATAATTGTTTTTTATTTGAAAGTTTGACACAAAATTTTCATGTTCGGCATTTGAAGGAGCAAAAGGGTTTCCCAGCACTTGAATGATTTCCTGCACAAAGATCAAAAATCATATTAGATTGAATTGCATTAAAATTCATATTTCCTACTTGTTTAGATAAAGTATTAATTTTTGCATTTAAAGTAGAAATAGGATCAAGTTCAAAAACTCCAACCACTTTTCTTGGCATTTTACTTTCTGCATACCAATGATAATGATTAAATTTCATCTCCTCTAAAAGCTCATAGGCTACTTCGTAAGTTTGGCTCATTAGTGCACCTCCGGCTGCTGCGCCAACCATAGATCGATGGTAACTCCAAAACCATTATAGAATATTTGAATTGTCAGCCATTTCGGTAGTTCATGATGAGGACACTTTCTTAATAACTCTTTGTACCTTTCCCATGCATCATACAAAGACTCTGTCTCAAATTGAGTAAATGTGGAAATATCATTTCTTAGTTTTGCTGTCTTTGCTGGCGGAAAATACTTAGCCAAAATTTTTTGTGCAAGTCCCTCCCAAGTAGTAATACTACCGGGTGGTAGATAATGTAGCCAAGCCTTCGCCTTATCTCTTAGTGAAAAAGGAAAGAGTCTCAATCTGATTGCATCATCCAATACTCCGTTGTGCTTGAAAGTGTCATAAATTTCTAGAAAGTTTGTAATGTGAGCATAAGGATCCTCATGCGATAGTCCCCAAAATTGAACAGTCTGTTGAATCAATAGAATAATCGCCGGTTTAATCTCAAAATCGGTAGCTTCAATAACCGGTCTCTTTATGCTTGATATTGTTCCATTAATTGAGGGCATAGCATAGTCTCTCAAAGGCCTGTTTTCATCTTTCGCCATAATAATTTCCTTGTATGTCCTGAAATATAAGTATTAAAAAAACAAAAAAACTAAAATAAATAAAATAAGAAAAATAAATGAAAGTAAAAGTAAGTCAAAAGAAAATAAAGAGGTAAAATAATAATAAAATAAAAATAAATACAAAAAATCCAAACTAGTAATAATCTAGCAATTTTCAATATCAATAAAAGAATAATTAGTCCCCGGCAGTGGCGCCAAAAACTTGATGTGAATATTTGCAAGTGTACAAAATCGCAACAAGTAGTATAGTTAAGTGAATAGAGTGTCGAACCCACATGTACTAATTATTTTATTGAGTACCGAATTTACTAGATTAACTACTATTTGGAAGATCGAAATTAATAAAGAAAGCGACTAAATTAAATTAATCTAAAGAAAAACTAACTAAATTAATTAAGAGGGAGTGGGATGTGAATTTTTTGTAATTTGTTAATGGAAAAATTAATTCTAGGGCTTTTGACTTCACCTAGTTAATCCCATACAATTTATAACTCCATATGAATAAAGAATTTATTTTTCCAAGTTGTAGACCAAAATTCCCAAATTATTTAATGCTTTCTCTCGAACAACACCAAAAATATCTCCAACTAACAGTTTGTCACATCTCTATGAAAATTTAATTAATCAAAGACTCATTAAGTTCTGTGGATTTTTTAACGGTCACACCAATCGCGGTAAATCATCTCTAATTTTGCTCAATCAATGGTGTTTAATTTATGGTTCTAAATCACAAATTACCTCTCGGTCTCTCCATGATCCAATAAATCATACAAATGTCTATCCATCAATTGTACGCATTAAGAATAAAAATCAAACACACAACCATGAAAAAATAGAAAAATAATATGGAATTAAAATTGTGTTCTCAAAACTAGGCTACATCGAAACCCTAGAAAAATAAATTTAGTTCATAGTGAAATTGCACTTAACAAATATTGTCCTGGATCGCATTATAAAAAATGGAGAAAGAAAAGAGATACAAAAGGGACTGTTTTTGTAGAAAAAATTTAAAACGAAACGCCTCGATTTTTGCACCAACAAGCCAGTCAAATCCCTCTTTCTCTCTCTTTCTGTCTTTCCTGTTCACCGAGCGAGACCCTGCTGACGTCAGCGGCGCTAACTTCGTCCTCGAGCCACATGCGATGCCAGGTCATGTCAGCTCCTGCTTTCTCTATTTCGTCCTGATCTTCTCGTCTATATGTGTGCGTGTGTTATACAGAGCGCGAGCCCCAAACAAGTCCTCTTTCTCCCTTTTCAATTTCATTTTATTTATTTATTTATTTATTTGTTTATTATCCAGCCGCTCTTGGTGTGCGTGTCTTCGTTAAGCGCTCCCTTTTTCTCTTCATCTGCTAATGTATTTATAGGAGTAGAAGAGGTAAGAATTAGGGTTTTCTTTTGCAGAAAGAACCCTTCATCTTTATTTATATGAAACACGTCCTGCAAATACAAATAAAATAAGGATTTAGAATTTAAAAATAAAAATTTAAATTTAAATTAATTATTTCAAATTAAACTAACTAATTTTCACATTAGCTCTATCAAAATCCTTTTAAAATTTGTTTATTCTTTTTACACTCTATTGACAATTGTAATTGTACTTTCCTTCTCATATTGCCAAATTGTAAAAATTAAAATTCAACAAATCAATAAAAATAATAAATCAATAGTTTTGCTTTGTTTGTTGATTTTTACCAAAAATATTCACATTTTACATCAAAAATCTTATTTATTCAAAAATAATCAATTACTTGAAATCTTATGGAAATAAGACGAATTAAACACAAGATAGACGAAAACAAGCGATTTTAATGGGTAAATGAGTACAAATATTTGTATAAAATTTAGACACATCAGTAACAGTAGTGTAATGATATGAACCTCTCCAAAAACTTAATAAACATTCTTAGGATTCATTTTCTATTTTTTAAAGATTTTTATATTGATTTTACACATTGATTTCACATATAGAGTTTTGACTATAAGCTGCTTCCAGAACCCTTAAGCCGTAAAGATTAGGGTAATCGGCCTAGTTATATTAAGAATCAATTGAAACTTACTGAATATGAATTGTAGCCCCAGATTTCTAGTTTACAACCCTTTTGACGGAATCGAATTCTGAATTATAGTTTGTGAGTTATTAATGTTTTAGTACTGATATGTCTGGTCTTTTCAGATTCACAATTACATGTATATTATCATGCATCGCATCATTTTGCTGCATCTTTATCATCGCCTTGATACTCTTATACACACTTGCATGATCATGATTGATTTAAATAAAATATTAAACAAGTCGGGGTAATGAGGGTTGACTCAGTAGTGGATAATCTCAAAAACTGTACTCCGTAGAGCCCTTCTTGTTTACATGGACTATTGACATGGAATGTGGAGAGATACTTGTGATTTTGTTATCATGTTATCACGTTATTTTGTTATCATGTTATCTTGTTACACCGAGTACACGCTCTGTAGATCCCACCATTATGTCTAAAACGAACACTATTTTGCATGCACCGAACCTGTCATATGGGACACAGTAGTACGTGCACTAGATAGGAAAAATAAAATGCTAATAAACTTAGGTTGACACTAGTACACTTGATCATTGTTTATTGACATTGTTATTGCTTTTGGAATTTGTTCTTACTTCGTATTCCTTGACGTACCATGTTCCTTTACTCTTTGCTTTTCACTACTTGTTGTCCATACTTGCTCTAACGGAAATTTTTCCTCACTCTAGTTGATCTAACCACAGGTGCACAAGGAGAATTGCCAGAAGACATTGGTGAGAAGTTCTTCCAGGATTTGAGCAGGAGCTGCTTTGAAATAAATTGTTTCTTCCATGTTTTTTTTATATTCGAATTGTTACTTTGTTGAACTTTGTATCCCGGTCTTAGTTGACCCATATTTGTTGTTTATTTTCAGTTGTTGGTTATTATGTTGGACTACTGCATGTTTATTCTAGTATCTGTTTATGTGATTATATTTTTATGCATGGTTGTGATTATTTCCTTTTATGTTATTGAGTTAAGACTAGTACAGCTTATGGATGATGTTAAAATCATATGTTGGGCCTCCGTCATGGACTCATATTCCCGTATTTTGGGAAGCGGAGCGTGACAAATAGAAAGAATTACAAAAAATGCAATAATACGAAGAGAAGAAAATACAAATCTGTATAACCGAAAATGGGGGTTACATAGAGTTTGAGTCAACTTGCTTGTACTTTTAGATACCAAGTCCAGGTAGTATATTCCACACACCCCCTATAACACCTTGGATTTTCAATCTTAGTTATATTTGGAGTGTTTGATTTTACGTATTGTACATGTGCAAATTTATGCATGCATTTCTCTAAAAATATTTCATAAACTAGTAATCCTCATTTATTTCTCTTTTTAGAAAGCCTAATTTGTCTCTTTATAGCTCACATTAGTTAATTAATTAACTAAATTAGTAGAGCTCATGGTCTCTTGGCCCATTATTAATCCCATGTAATTTAATTCTTCTTTATTTTAGCCTAACTTGTAGTGTAGACTCAAATAATAGACAATTAATTAAACTAACATGTACAACTTGTAAGTGGGGGACACTAGGGTAGCACGTGCATGCACTAGAGTGTGCAAAGCACACCCTTGGAGTGAGTCCGGATAGTATAAAAGAGAGAGGGAGAGATGGGAGTAGTGGTGAGGTGGTTATCTCATTTATGGGTGGTTGCTACAACTCCCAAACTCATCCTAGCCCTTAATCATAACTATTTGACTAATCCTAGCCATTCAATTCACTCAAAAAATTGTATAAATACCCCCCCCCCCCCCCCCCACATTAGTATACTTACACCTAATCTATATCGAAAGAGAAAGATAAAGAAATACAATTAGAGAGTAAGAGATTGAGAGGTTAGTGAGTTCAAAAGATTGAGAGTTGCAATTGTGTGTTCTTCATCCCATTGGTGGCCGGTTTTCTTCAAGGAGCAAGGGAGGCTCGGGTTTGCTTCAAGACTAGGAGGAGACAACTCGTGGTGGCTCAAACCAGGAGGAGAATGCCTCTTTTGATCAATCTAGGAGTTCTTAGAAGTTCATTTTGTTTTCTCTCCATATAAGGTGGGAAATTTTCTCCAGCTTCTAAATAGATACCATGCTAGGTTGTGTTTTGATCATGCTAAAATAAACAAGAAAAAGAAATATTACTTTATGTTAGTAATTCGATTAAGGAGAAAAGAAACATGTGTGAAATTGCATGAAATAAGTAGTAAAATTGTTTGAATGATATGAATAGAAATATTGTAGTGATGATTTGATAATATGCTCGTTGCTAATTAAGAAATTATGAACCTTTATGTTTGAGTAATTCATGAATGTGGAAAAAAATGCAATGTGAATAAATGTGTGGTTTTATGATGTGAACTATGAGAAAATCTCCTTGGTATGAAAGTAGATTGATTAACAAATCATGCATGCCTGTTGTTAGTAAGATTGATTCCGTTTCCGTACAAACAAAAGAATAGTCTTTTATATAAAAATGAGAGTTAAATGGTTTTTTTTGAAAATCTTGAGTTACTGTATAAATTCCAAATTTTGGATTTTAGTTGCTGAACAGTCTACCGTATATGCGTTAACAGTCGACTGTTCTGACTGTTTATTTCTGAATTTTAAATCATTGCAAAATAGTCGACCGACTATGTCTTAACAGTCGACTGTCCTGACTATTTTAATCTTCGAGTTTTAATCCTCGCAGAACAGTCGACCGACTATGTCCTAATAGTTGACAGTCTTGACTATTTTAATTTTCGAGTTTTAATCCTCGAAGAGCATTCGACCGACTATGCTTTAAACAGTCAACTATCCTGACGATTTAATTGATATCCGGATTTCATGAGATAATTTTCTATAACCCTTGGCCTAGTGTAAAGGAGAAATTGAGACTATTTTGCCAGAAATAACTTATTTTAAATTGTTATTTTAAAGTGTCTTTGGATAAAGAAAAATAAAAGAGTTTGAAAAGAGATTTTTTTGATAAAAGGAAAATCGAAAGTATGAATGTTTGATTTAGTATTGGTAAAAGAGAATAAGAGAATGATGTGGAAAGAATGAATTATGAATGTGACAAATTAGAAATGAATTTATTTGTGTGATGCATAAAATTGAACATGAAAGTGAAATCAAATATCATGATTGTTTTATGAAAAGTTTTATGAATATGAATACACAAATGCTATGGACATGAAATGAGATTTTGAACTAGAGGGTAGCTAAAGTCCTATTACCGGCAATTGAATGAATTATAATTGTTGAGTTGAATTATTGAGATGGAAGACAAAGTTGGTCACGTTGTTGATTAAGACCGATATAGAGGAAAGAGCTAACTCTAGGAATTGATTTTATTCATGATTCAAACAAACTAAGGATTAAATACATAGTGGTGATGTGACGAAAGTAAAAGAAAAACACGAGTATGAGGGCCATTGGATTGGCGGTGTGAGAGTGATTCACAGACTGCCTGCTTGACGCGTCATGACATGGCGTGAGCACTACTCCGGAATTATCATCCCGGTGGCGATGCTTTTGGGGTGTTTGGTGACTACGGGTGGTGCCATGATTCCATGACAGAGGTTGAATTGTCCATAGTCTACCTGCATGATGTGTCATGTCAGTGCGTGGGATTCCCCTCCTAACGGTCTGGACGTGTGCTCATGACTCATAGAACATCTAGGATACTTATCGTAGTTATCGTAGTAGTTTAAGTCATGGCGAGGGATTGAACCCTACAAGATGAAGAATGATTAAGGGCTTGCCCTCGGACCTATGTATTATGGGATGCATAGAATCCGAACAAGTGCGTATCAGTGTCATGTAATATAACAACTGCATTAAGGACTAAGTGCACAGCACAACACGACATCTATAGGATAGTCCCCGTAGTTTTGCTTGTGACAAGTGTGTGCTTTCTAAGTTAGAGAAAATTGATATTTTATATCCTTGCATCAGTTGAATGAACTGATGAGCCCACAGTTTCAATGCAGAATAAAGAGATTGACAAGAATAAAATATGCATGTTGCTTAAAGAATGTTTCAAGTGTTGTACAATTTATTCATGTAATTATTGTAAATTGCTTCCACTGTTTAAATGTAATTTAAAGATGTAACTCTTATGTAAAGTAAAGTTTTAATTTCCTTGTAAAATTGTACGAAGAGAAGTGAAAAGATCCTGTGGAACTTTGAATTCAGTCTGTTTTGAAATTCGGGGTGTTACAGAGTGGTATTAGGGCCACGCTTCCAAGTAGTACAAATTTATAAGGAACGACACCCTAGAAGTGGACATTAGAGTGTGTGTTGAGTCTAGAGATTTAAATGTAAGTCACTTATATTTGAGTTGCTCTATGATTTATGTTTCTTCTCCTCTTTTCTCTAAGATGGCAGACCACTTCGACCCAGCTAGAGGCGATGACTGGCACATAGTCGAGGAGGATTACTACCCTAGGCAAGCTGATTCAGATGAAGAAGATACCGAAGAATTCGAAGAGGAATGGCCTGAATCTAGGGAGATCACTCCACCTCCGGATTCATATGATGATTCCTCCGACGAGGAAGAACCAGTTTCGAGTAGTCTCATTGTGTCTCTTCAGAGGCAGGTTGAGACTCAGAGGGAGAGAGCGGAGCTGCTATAGGCACAGTGTGCGAAGTGCAAGGAGAGCATTGCCACGCTCAGTCATCGTGTTTGGAAACTCGAGAAGAGTAAGAACATGTACGATGTACTGAAGGAGGAAGTGGAGGAACTACGGGAAGAGCTTCGAGAAGCCAAGAGGAACCGTAGGAACTAGATTGTTGTATCTTCTTACTACTTTCATTTGATGTCAGAAATGTTTTAAATTCGAATGTATAAAGTTTGGAATTCAATGAAATGCAAAGTTGATTTAAATTCATGTTTATACTTTGAATTTAATGGATCATTTGCATCAGAATATGGCTAGAAGAGGAGCTCAAAATGGTGAAGGTCTGGACTTGGAAACAGAATTAGCGAGGGTCTATCAGACACTCAATGTCGTTGCCATGAATCAGAATCAAGGGAGGGTGCCTGTGAATCCAGTACCCAAAGCAATCAAACTCATGGAATCATTCAAATGGATGAAACCACCCGTGTTTAAGGGAAAGTCAGACCCTGACGCGGCTGACAATTGGATCTGACAGATCGAGACTATCTTCGAAGTCTTGGAGACTCCGGAGGGCAACAAGGTGAAGTTGGCAGTGCTGCAGTTTGAGAATGATGCAGCTGTTAGGTGGCAGCCGATGAAGAGGACGTTGAAAGATATTGTCTTTGGCTGGGAGGAATTCTTGGAGCAATTCCGCAGTCATTATTTTCCATCATATGTCCAGGAGAAGAAAGCCATGGAATATCTGGCGCTGCAGGAGGGCGGCATGTCGGTTAGGGAGTATGAGATGAGATTCAATCAGCTCTTGAGGTATGCCCTCGAATTGGTGATGGACGAGGCAAAGAAGGCTCAAAAATTCGATCATGGTTTGAGGCCAAGTTTGAGATCCAGGATGATACCCTTCGGTATCAGGAGGTTTGACAAGTTGGTCAAATGAGCTGCAGCCACTGAGGCGGACATGGAGCAGTTCCACGCTATTCAGAATCGGAGGAACAAGTGGAATGTGGGGAAGAGGCCTACAGTTGCTGGAAATATCAGGGGACAGCCACCGGCCCAAAAGTTCAAACCGACTGGGACGAACGCGGTCAGCGTGGCAGGAAGACCCGGGAATGCGTGGGTGAGACCTCCTGTGATGACTTGTTATAATTGTGGGGAGACAGGTCACTATCGATCCCAGTGCCCTAAGTTGCAGCATGTCATCCGAAAGGGACAAACTCAGCAGGCCGGGAAGAAGCCATACCAGCAGAGGCGAGTGTTTTCCTTGACTGAAGCTGACGCTGATGAGGTGGATCACATCATCACTAGTATGAGGGAGGATGTTTAAGAGTGTTTTCTGTTGTTTCTTTTTCCCGCTTTTATAGTGAACTATTATGTAACGAGTGTGTTATGTAAAGGGAGAACTTTATTTGAATGAAAAAAAGCTATTGTTTTGTTCGATACTGGGTCCTCCCATACTTTTGTGTCTCCTAAGTTTGCTAAAGTTTTGGGAATCGAACCGAAAATCTTTCCAGGTAAGGTTTTAGCAGTAGCTACTCTATCAGGGGAGACTTTAACCACTGATCGGTACTATGCGGACTGCGAGATCATGATTGGAGATAGAATTTTTGGGATTGATCTGATCAAGCTAAATGTCTTGGGAGTCGATGTTATCATTGGCATTGATTGGATGTCGGTGTACAGTGCAAGCATCGAGTGCAAGACCAAAGAAGTAACAGTGAAGGCTCCAGGTGGACCTGAAGTCAGTTTCCAAGGGAAGAAGAGATGTTCAAGTTTGGTTGCTGCTATCAGCGAGAAGAAGGGGATTAATGCAGTGGTGCAGCAAATTCCACTGGTTCGGGATTATCCGACGGTATTCTTGGAAGATTTGCCTGGGTTACCCCCGCATCGTGATGTAGAGTTCAGGATCACTATTCAGCCAGGGAGTGCACCTATTTCCAAGGCACCGTATAGGATGGTTCCTGTGGAGCAGGATGAGATCAAACGGAAGATTGAGGAACTGTTGGAGAAAGGCTTTATTCAACCGAGTGCGTCGCCTTGGGGAGCACGGGTACTATTGGTAAAGAAGAAGGATGGTTCGATGAGGATGTGCATCGATTACCGAGAGCTGAATAAGGTCACTGTTCAGAACAAATATTCGATTCCAAGAATTGATGACTTGTTCGATCGTCTGCAAGGAGCAGCTATTTTTTTCCAAAATAGATCTTCGATCAAGATACCATCAAGTTCGAGTAAAAGCTGAAGATGTGCATAACACTGCATTCAGAACTCGACACGGGCATTACGAATTCTTAGTTATGCCGTTTGGAGTGACGAATGCACCTGCAATTTTCATGGTATGATGAACAGAGTTCTAAGGCCGTTTATTGATTCTTTTGTTATGGTGTTTATCGACGATATTCTTGTGTACTCCAAGTCGAAGGAGCACACGGAGCATCTGGCAACAGTTTTGAGGAAGCTTCAGAAGCATGAGTTCTATGCCAAGTTATCCAAGTGCAATTTCTGGAAATCTGAGGTGGCATTCCTAGGTCACATCCTTTCTAAGGAGGGAGTGGCAACTGATCCGCAGAAGATAGAGGTGGTGAAGGATTGGGCAAGGCCTACTACTGTGAAAGAAATCGGGAGTTTCCTTGGGCTACTGGTTACTACAGGAGATTTATTCAGGGTTATGCTCAGATAGCCGTGCCACTCACTGGTCTGACCAAGAAGAATGTGAATTTCAAGTGGACCGAGCAGTGCGAAGCAAGCTTTCAGGAGTTGAAAGAGAAGCTGACTACTGCACCTATCTTGGCGTTGCCTAGAGCAGGTGTTGAGTTTGATGTTTACAGCGATGCTTCACATCGCGGGCTTGGTTGTGTCTTAATGCAAGAAGGGAAAGTGATCGCTTTGGGTCGATGCAACTACGACCGTATGAGAAGAATTATCCGACTCATGATCTAGAGTTGGATGCAATTATCTTCGCCTTAAAGAAATGGAGACACTATGTGTACGGTGAGAAACTGAACATGTACACGGAACACAAGAGCTTGAAATATATCTATCAGCAGAAAGATCTGGATCTGAGGCAGCGGAGTTGGTTGAAAGTGCTTGAGGACATGCGTCCTGAGATCAAGTATCATCCTGGGAAGGCTAATATTGTTGCTGATGCACTTAGCCGCAAGAGCAGTTTGGCCAATTTGATTACGACTCAGAAGCATCTGGCAAAGGAATTGGATCGGGTCGGTATTGAAGTTGTTTTGCAAGGCTTGGGAGCATGCTTAGCTCAGTTGAGGCTTTAGCCTACGCTGAATGGAAGGATTATTGCAAGTCAGAAGGAAGATGCTGATATTCTGAAGATGAAGGAGCAGGTTGGTGCAGGCAGGTTGCCTAGATTTCAAATTAGGGATGAAATGTTGTGGTTTGGAGAGAGGCTGTGTGTTCCGGATCAGTCGGACTTGAAAGAAAGTATTCTTCAGGCGGAGGATGCTACTCTTTTGTCAGTACATCTTGGGAGTACTAAAATGTACAAGGACATTAAACAGCATTTTTGGTGGTCAGGTTTGAAGCAGGATGTGGCTGAATTTGTGTCAAGGTGTGAGGTTTGTCAGCAAGTCAAAGCCGAGAATCAGAAACTCGGAGGTCTATTGCAACCGTTACCTATTCCGGAATGGAAGTGGGATAACATCAGTATGGATTTCATCACGGGCTTGCCCAAGAGTTCAAAGAAAAATGATGCGATTTGGGTTATAGTCGATCGACTAACAAGTCCGCTCACTTCTTGGTGATGAAACTCACTACTTCGATGGACAAGTTAGCTGAGATGTATGTTGGTGAGATCGTCAGGCTTCATGGTGTTCCGTTAACTATTGTGTCTGATCGAGATGCGCGGTTTACTTCGCATTTCTGCAGGAGTCTTCAGACCGCTTTAGGTACCAAGATGGATTTCAGCACTGCTTTTTATCTACAGACCGATGGGCAGACCGAGAGAGTCAATCGTATTCTCGAGGATATGCTTCGATGCTGTGTACTAGACTTTGGAGGCAGTTGGGAAAGGCATTTAGCTCTGGTGGAGTTTGCCTACAACAACAGTTTTCAGACTAGTATTGAGATGGCATCGTACGAAGCTTTGTATGGCAGGAAGTGCAGGACACCTATTTGTTGGTTTGAAGTTGGGGAGCGGCAGATGTTTGGGCCTGAAATTGTGCAGCAGACCTCTAAAAAGATCGATCTGATCAGGAAGAGGTTGGTGGATGCTCAAAGTAGGTAGAAGAGCTATGCAGACAACCAGAGGAGGGACCATGAGTTTGAGGTTGGTGACTTTGTCTTTCTGAAGGTTTCACCTAGCAAAGGCGTGATCCGATTTAGCAAGGGTGGGAAGTTAGTCCCGAGGTTCATAGGCTCGTATAAGATATTGAAAAAGATCGGAAAAACTGCTTACCGGCTTGAGTTACCAGAAGAGTTGTCTCAGGTGCACAATGTCTTCCATGTGTCTATGCTGAGAGAGTACATTCCAAATCCGAGTCATCATTTTCCCGAAGTGTCGGAAGGCCTGCAGTTGGATCTGAGTTACATTGAGCTTCCGATTGAGATTGTCGATCGTCGGGAGAAAGTCTTGAGGAGCAAGACGATACCGATAGTCAAAGTAGTCTGGAGAAACCAAGTGGTTAAAGAGGCTACTTGGGAATCCGATGAGAGGATGATGAAAGATCATCCTGAGATCTTTGTTTGATTTGTATCTTTTTTTCTTTCTTTTCTTTTCTTCTTGTTGTATTTTGTTTTCTCACCCATTAAGTGTAGTTCCGAGGACGGAACTATTCTAAGGAGGGAGTGTTGTAACACCCTAGATTTTCAATCTTATTTATATTTGGAGTGTTTGATTTTACATATTGTGCATGTGCAAATTTATGCATGCATTTCTCTAAAAATATTTCATAAACTAGAAATCCCCATTTATTTTTCTTTTCGGAAAGCCTAATTTAATCATAAGCCTAATTTGTCTCCTTATAGCCCACATTAGTTAATTAATTAACTAAATTAGTAGAGCCCATGGTCTCTTGGCCCATTAGTAAGCCCATGTAATTTAATTCTTCTTTATTTTAGCCTAACTTGTAGTGTAGACTCAAATAATAGACAATTAATTAAACTAACATGTACAACTTATAAGTGGGGGACACTAGGGTAGCACGTGCATGCACTAGAGTGTGCAAAGCACACCCTTGGAGTGAAGCCGGATAGTGCAAAAGAGAGAGGGAGAGATGGGAGTAGTGGTGAGGTGGTTTTCTCATTCATGGGTGGTTGCTACAACTCCCAAACTCATCCTAGCCCTTAATCCCTACTATTTGACTAATCCTAGTCATTCAATCCACCCAAAAATTTGTATAAATACCCCCCCCCCCCCCCCACACACACACACACATTAGTATACTTACACCTAATCTATATCAAAAGAGAAAGATAAAAAAATACAATTAGAGAGTAAAAGATTGAGAGGTTAGTGAGTTCAAAAGATTGACAGTTGCAATTGTGTGTTCTTCATCCCATTGGTGGCCGATTTTTCTTCAAGGAGCAAGGGAGGCTCGGGTTTGCTTCAAGACTAGGAGGAGAAGACTCGTGGTGGCTCAAACTAGGAGGAGAAGGCCTCTTTTGATCAATCTAGGAGTTCTTAGGAGTTTATTTCGTTTTCTCTCCAAATAAGGTGTGCAATTTTCTCCAGCTTCTAAATGGATACCATGCTAGGTTGTGTTTTGATCATGCTAAAATAAACAAGAAAAGGAAATATTACTTTATTTTAGTAATTCGATTAAGGAGAAAAGAAACATGTGTGAAATTGCATGAAATAAGTAGTAAAATTGTTTGAATGATATGAATAGAAATATTGTAGTGATGATTTGATAATATGCTCTTTGCTAATTAAGAAATTATGAACCTTTATGTTTGAGTTATTCATGAATGTGGAAAAAAATGCAATGTGAATAAATGTGTGGTTATATGATGTGAACTATGAGAAAATCTCCATGGTATGAAAATAGATTAATTAACAAATCATGCATGTCTGTTGTTAGTAAGATTGATTTCGTTTCCGTACAAACAAAAGAATAGTCTATTATATAAAAATGAGAGTTAAATGGTTTTTTTGAAAATCTTGAGTTACTGTATAAATTCCAAATTTCAGATTTTAGTTACTAAACAGTCTACCGTATATGCGTTAACAGTCGACTGTCCTGACTATTTATTTCCAAATTTTAAATAATCGCAGAACAGTCGACCGACTATATCTTAACAGTCGACCATCCTGACTATTTTAATCTTCGAGTTTTAATCCTCGCAGAACAGTCGACCGACTATGTCCTAATAGTCGACTGTCCTGACTATTTTAATTTTCGAGTTTTAATCCTCGCAGAGCAGTCGACCGACTATGCTTTAAACAGTCGACTGTCCTGACTATTTAATTGATATCCAGATTTCATGAAATAATTTTCTATAACCCTTGGCCTAGTGTAAAGGAGAAATTGAGACTATTTTACGAGAAAGAACTTATTATAAATTGTTATTTTAAAGTGTCTTTGGATAAAGAAAAACAAAAGAGATTGAAAAGAGATTTTTTTATAAAAGGAAAATCGAAAGTATGAATGTTTGATTTAGTATTGGTAAAAGAGAATAAGAGAATGATGTGGAAAGAATGAATTATGAATGTGACAAATTAGAAAATGAATTTATTTGTCTTATGCATAAAATTGAACATGAAAGTGAAATCAAATATCATGATTGATTTTTGAAAAGTCTTATGAATATGAATACACAAATGCTATGGACATAAAATGAGATTTTGAACTAGAGGGTAGCTAAAGTCCTATTACCCGCAATTTAATGAATTATAATTGTTGAGTTGAAGTATTGAGATGAAAGACCAAGTTGGTCATGTTGTTGATTAAGACCGATATAGAGGAAAGAGCTAACTCTAGGAATTGAATTTATTCATGATTCAAACAAACTAAGGATTAGATACATAGTGGTGATGTGACGCAAGTAAGAGAAAAACACGAGTATGAGGGCCATCGGATTGGCGATGTGAGAGTGATTCACAGACTGCCTGCTTGATGCGTCATGACATGGCGTGAGCACTACTCCGAAATTATCATCCCGGTGGCGACGCTTGTGGGGTGTTTGGTGACTACGGGTGGTGCCATGGTTCCATGACGGATGTTGAATTGTCCATAGTCTACCTGCATGATGCGTCATGTGAGTGCGTGGGATTTCCCTTCAGACTGTCTGGACATGGGCTCGTAACTCATAGAACATCTCTGATACTTATCGTAGTTACCGTAGTAGTTTAAGTCATGGTGAAGGATTGAACCCTACAAGATGAAGAACGATTAAGGAATTGCCCTCGAACCTATGTAGTATAGGATGCATAGAATCCGAACAAGTGTGCATTAGTGTCATGAAATATAACAACTGCATTAAGGACTAAGTGCACAGCACAACACGACATCTATGGAACAGTCCCCGTAGTATTGCTTGTGACAAGTGTATACTTTCTAAGTAAGAGAAAATTGATATTTTATATCTTTGCGTCAGTTGAATGAACTGACGAGCCCACAGTTTCCATGCAGGATAAAGAGATTAACAAGAATAAAGTATGCATGCTGCTTAAAGAATGTTTCAAGTGTTGTACAAATTATTCATGTAATTATTGTAAATTGCTTCCGCTATTTAAATGTAATTTAAAGATGTAACTTGATGTAAAGTAAAGTGTTAATTTCCTTATAAAATTGTACGAAGAGAAGTGAAAAGATCCTGTGGAACTTCGAATTCAGGGTATTACACCCCCCCCAAAAGCCAACTTGAATCAGAATTTAATCCTTCTCTCTGTGGAATCGAATGAGAAGAATGATGCACTTTCTTATTCAGCCTAGAGGTAGGGTGTGTTGGTGGCCTTCGGTGGCGCGGGGCTGAGCGGCAGCGCGCGGTAGAGCGAAGTGGTCCTACGAGAGCGAGATCAAAAAGAATACTAGAGATCGGTGCTCTACGACGGAATTGGGATGTCAACAGCCGCGAGAGCGGCACAGCGATAGTGGCAGGGAAGCGGTGACAGCAGAGTGGCAATAGCGGCAGAGCGACATCGGCAGAGCGGCGGATCAGAAGTGGCTTCGGGGTTTCGGGGTTCGCGTGGTGGTGACTTCGGGGATCGGTGAGGCTGATGAACAGTGCCTCTTCTTCTTCACACAGCCTAGGATAATTTAGGCTTATATCATATTGAAATCAGATATGGGGAAAATATATTTTCTTATTGTTCATTCTTCTACAGTCTATCTCTTTATATATACATGACTTTCTTGGAGAAATGGTACAATTCATTGAGAAGATTTAAGGAGATGAGAGATTTGATGGGATCTGTTCCCTATAAATTGGAAAACAGAATATACAGTTCATACCATACCAAACTATATTTTAACAGGGATGAGGGGCATTCGGCGCAGCGGAGGAGAAGAAGAAGGAGACAAGGATTTATTGAAATCGGAGGCGGAGAGGAAGAAGAAGGGGAAATGGATGACTGTGTAGGAGGGAGAGAGAAAATATGAAGATATCCTTTTAATAATAAAGAGAAAAAATACTAAAAGGTAGTGGCTCATGTTTTTAGGAAGAGTGATGTAAAATTACAAAAATATTATTTTTAGACATTATAGAACCTTAAATTTCACTTTATTTACAAGGTAAACCAATCTGTTTGATAAACAAATAACTGTAGATCCTACATCTTTGAGCAATTGTAGGACAGTTTTAAAATTGGTAAGAAGTTATGCTAGTTACTAGTTTGTATTCTAAAATTTTTTCTATTTGTATTTAGTTTCTTCTAGCGAGTATAAATCTAAATATGAAATATTTGAAAAAGTTAATAATCACATCCGGGATTTTTTTCCTAAAATGACCCTCTTTGTAACACCCTGAATTCCAAATAAGTCTGAATTCAAAGTTCCACAGGATCTTTACACTTCACTTCGTACAATTTTACAAGGAAATTTAAAACTTTTTATACAATAATGTTTACATCAACACAGCGGAAGGAAATTACAACATATTAAATGAATAAAATAACACTTGAAACAATTCTTTAAGCAGCATTCCTCTTTAGTCCTTTCATTCCTTTTATCCTGCATAGAAACTATGGGCATGTCAGTTGCATACAACTAGCGGTAGGATATAATACATCAATTTCTCTTACTTGGAAAGCACACACTTGTTCACAAACAAAACTAAGAGGGGCTGTCTTATTGATGTCGTGTGTGGCTGTGCACTTAGTCTTTAATGCAGTTATGTATATTTAATGACACTAATGCGCATTTGTTTGGATTCTATGCATCGCATACTACATAGGTCCGAGAGCAAGCCCTTAATCGTACTTCATCTTGTAGGGTTGGATCCCTCGCTATGAGTTAACTACTATGGTAACCACGATAAGTATCTTAGATGCTCTATGAGTTACGAGCCCATGTCCAGACATCCTGGAGGGAATCCCACGTCATGAAATGACGCATCATGCAGAAATCCTATGGAAAATTCGCCTCTGCCATGGAACAATGGCACTAGGTAGTCACCAAGCACCCCACAAGCATTGCCACGGCCACGATATTCTGGAGATGTATTCACGTCCTGACATGACGCATCATGTAGACATCCTATGAATACTCTCACACCGTAGATCTGAGGTCCGCATACTTGTGTTTTTCTCTTACGTTCTTCACATCTTCACTATGTGTCTAATCCTTACAAAATTGGATCATGAGTAAAAATTAACACTCTAGAATTAGCGTTACCTTTACATCAGTCTTAAACATCAATTGTTAACCATGACCCAATCTTGGTCTTTTATTATCTCATTTCTCTTTCAAATCTCATTCATGCCGCTGTAAGGACTTAGCTACACTCTAGTTCTTAACTTCTTTTTCATGTTCACCAAAATGAGTGTTTATACTCACAAAATTTCCATATTTCATCATAATCTTTTTGTTTCATTTTCCATACACACTTGTATATATTAAACAAAAAAATCCATTTATTATCTTACTCAATTTTTTCATGTCGACAATCTCAATTTTAATCTCTACACAAAAATTCTTTACCTTCAAAATATTCATTTTCTTTAATTAATTAAGTCATAATCTAAGAATATTTATCAAGTTCTTCTTCTCAAAATTAAATCTAATTCTTATTGTATTATGTCAAATATGGTAGAAATAATTTTTATGAAGTCTAGGTAATTTTAGAAAAAATCTAGTATTTTTCTCAATTTTTATACACTTAAAATACTCAAAAAAATCGAAATAAGTTAAAAATCAAAAACCACAAAACAAAAGACCATGGTCGAATTTGAACCCAGACCAACGCCCCTCGCTTATGAACAGTAACCGACTCAAAGCGCACCCGAAGACTGGTTGGTCCAGAGTGACTAATTGATATAAGAGGGGCTTAAATTATACTTAGAGTATGGTTTCGGGATTTAATTAAAAATAGAATCTTTAGTAAAAATAGAGCTCCTTGCAAGACTCGAACCCAAGACCAGTACCCCCGCTGTGATACAGTAACATACCCAAAACACACCCGAAGACCAGTAGGTCTTGAGTGACTAACCGATATAAGGTCTGGTTAAACACTTTTGTATGGACTATACTATATCTATTTCTTTCTTTAATAAACTCAATTTTTCAATCAATTTGTGCTTATAAAAATCTAAATCTTTTTCCAGAATGTATTTCTTTGAAAAACAGTATATTATATTTTCTTATGTTTCCCAAATTCTCATTTTAAACCACATAGTAGACTATTTCTCTTGTTTCTTTTGAAAAGTGAAACATCAATATTTTTCGACATAGAAAAATTCCTTTTCTAGATGAATCTTTTTATCTACTTGTTCCCCATTTATTCACATTGTGTTTATACGATTTTTCATTCTTTATCATAGTCAATGCCCTTAAGTATTTTTTTCTTTAAAAAAATAAACTAACTCATTTCTTATGATTCAAAAGAGACAATGTATTGGACAATCAAGTGAATATAAACTTACTCATACAATACAATTAAAATCAACACTTAGTTCCACTAATCAATCTATTTCACAATCCATGGATATTATTTTGCATGCTACAATTCATTCACAAGCACAATTTCATACAAGAATGATTTATCAAATTATATGTTTTCTAGTATGACATATATTAATAAAGCATCATGACAAGTCTTAATTAACACATTTCAACTCATTTTACTAACTTTTCATGTAGATAAACTATATCTTCCTCTCTTTCTTACTAGTCTCTTCAAGCAGGTATATGGCAATTTTTCTATTTGTTTCTAACCTATTCACAAATTAAAATCCTAGCATGGCATCTATATTAGAAGTTAGAGAAATCACCCACCTTTTGAAGAAACAAATGAAAAACTCCTAAATAACTCCTTGAAAGCACGATCGTCTCCCTTCTCCTCCTCTTCTTGCTTTGACCAGCCTCCAATTGGAAAGGAACACACACTTTCTCTTTCTTTTTCTCACACAAAAAATCTTTTCTCACTCAATCTTTTTCTCACAAATGTCTTTTTCTTTCCCTCTTTGAAAATTCTAAGTGCAATTGACAAGAGTAACAAGGGAGGGGTATTTATACACATTTCAGGAGTGAATGGAGGGTTGAGAGTTTAGATGAAGGGCTAGGATACATTTGGGAGTTAGAAGAACTACCCATCATCAAGTAACAACCTCACCACTATTCCACTCTCTCTCTCCACTCCAAATATGGCCGGCCACCCCTAGAGTCCCCCTTGCACGTGCATGTAAAATGCACGTGCCATCACATGCACACTAGTTTAAGTTGTACAATTATTAATTGTTCATTTATTTGTTACATGATCAAGTCTACACTACAAGTTGTATTAATTACTAATAGAATTAACTAGTGGGCTAATTAGGTGGGCTAAAATCCATGGGCTCTTTAATTAATTTATTTATTTATTTTAGAGGGGCTAGAATTAAACTATTAGGCCTAAAGATTAATAATAAATAAAAATAGGCTTTTTAAAAGAGAAACACAATATTTGTTTATGATATTAAGATAATTTTTAAGGCCAAAAACATACATCAATTTGCACGTGCGAAACACGTGAAAGCAAAAGAAAATTTTGTATTTAATTATTTGAAAAATTCAGGATGTTACACTCTTTTTGAAAGTTTTTCCCAAACTGACCTGCTTTTTTTTAAAATTCCCAAACTGAACTACTCGATGTCTCAAAAACCGAGTTTGGTAAAAATCTCATCGCTTTTTAGACAACGAGTGTGAGGTTTTGGTTTTTTTGATTTCTCCTTGGCCAAGACTCGCTGTCTCAAAAAGCGAGTGGGTTTTTCCCATACTCGCTTTTTGAGACAGTGAGTATCGTTTGGGGATTTTTAATACCCCAGGCTCGAATTTCTTCCTCTCCTTATCTGCATTCTTACTCTTTCTTATCTTCATTCTTACTCTCTCCTTAACTCCGAAACCCAAAATCCTAGCCTCCCAAAATCGTCCTCCTACCCACAAAATCTCCTATAAATCTAAATATATTCACTTAATCTTTCCCAGCCCTCTCACCTTCTACTCTCAAAACCCTAGACCCATCATCCAAAAGATCCATATTTGGAATTTCAATAAACTTCAAGAGGATAGCAACTTCAACTCTTCTACCCATATATCTACGACTATATCCTTCCGATTATTGTTGTGAAGGTATGATTTATATCACATATTATTTTTTACATTTTTGTAGGTTTTCTTTGTATCTAGATAATAACTCGTATTTTCGTATAAATATACGTAGGAATGGATTACGATATTCCTATTTTGTTATACTTTGGTGGTGAAATAATTAGTGATCCAAAGATATGTTGTTGTTATAGTGCCGATGATCCTGAAATACTTTGGGAACCTCGTACCATTACATTGGCAGAAATAGTTGAGAAAATTTATGAAGTTACTAATTGGGATAGGGCTCAATGGAATGTGAAAATTTTAGCTCGGTATGCAGCAGGAAAAGGAGATGGTTAGTATTTTATGACAGTGCTCGTATCTACTGATAATACTATGAAGTCAATGATTGCTAGGACACTTGATCCCAATTGTACTTGGTCTGCATTGGAGTTATATATTCAACAAATCCAGATTATGAATGCTCAGCCACATGATAATCCTAGTTCAAGCTTCGTATGAGAAGTACCGACACAGCAGATGAGGTCTAACCCTGTTCAAACTTCACAAGCAATCCCATTGTCCCCACAAGAAGTCACGTTCAAAAATACACCAAGCCTGGATTCTATAGATGTTTAGTTGCCACGTCAACCTAGTCTGGTTTATTACTATGTTCGAAATGACACTTTATTTGAATTATTTCAAAATTCTACGATTAACAATGACCTATTAGATGATGATGAAGAAGAGGAAGAAACAGACGATGAAGTTGATGAGAGTGTACAAAATGATGATGGGGACGAAGATGATGAATATGCAAATGTAAACACAAATGAGAGTAGGGCTAATAAAGTGAGAGCTACTGATATCTATATCAGTGTTAATGCTCATGTTACCGAGGAGATGATACAAGGTGCTAGAATACATCAACTTCCACAAGAGTCATCCAGTTCATCCAATTTAGACGAATTGTACATTGGACATGAGTTTGTAAGTAAAGAGTCGATTCAACAGGCTTTGAAGCTGTATTCTATCAAGAAATATCGGGAATTCGTCACATTGAAATCTACACCGACACTATATACCGTTAAATGTAAATTAGCACCTAGGAAACATGCAATTGATGAGATTTTGCAAATTTCCCCAGTAGTAAGTGAGGGTGGCTGTCCTTGGAGATTATGAGCAATCGTTCCAAAAAGTGGGATAAATTTTGTGGTGAAGAATATAGTTGGTCCTCATACTTGTATGAATCTCACGCTGAATCAGGACCACTGTAAAGTTGATTCTAACATTGTTTGCAATTTGTTTGTGAGTGTGATGAAGTCTAAGATAAGTTTAACAGCATGGGGCATTATTGAGATAGTGAAACTACAATATAATTATCAGATTTCATATAAGAAGGCTTGGATTGCAAAACAAAAAATAATTGAGAGGTTGTTCGGTACCTTCGAAGAAGCATATACGAAGTTGTCTTTTCTTCTATCAGCAATACAAGCAACAAATCCAGGAACCGTTGTCCACTAGGATAAATATCAGTCTGGTCCTGGCGTGGAAACATTCAAGGGAGTAATTTGGACATTTGGTGCTTCGATTGAAGGCTTCAAGTCTTGCAGACCTGTTACTAGTGTTGACGGAACTCACTTGTACGGTAAGTACAAGGGTTGTTTGTTAATTACTGTTTTCCCGGATGCGAATGATAACTTATTTCTCTTTGCATTTGTATTCGTTGATGGAGAGAGTATAAATACTTGGACATTGTTCATGAGTTGCATTCGATATTACCGATCGAACTGAGTTGTGTGTTATCTATGATCGTCATGCTGGTATTTTATCTACTATGAATTGCAAAATGGAGCTTGGAACGAACCTAATGTATATCATTGTTATTGTATGCATCATTTCGCTACAAATTTCTTCAGTAAATTTGGTAGCAAGGCAATGAGGAAAAAAGCAAAAATTATAATGTGTCAAAACCAACCCAAAAAATCCAGTACCAAACTCGCCGAACTTGAAACCATCAATGTCGAGGCAGCTAATTGGTTGAAAGAGAAACCGGTTGAGAAATGGGCACTTTATGCAGATAAAGGTCGACGATACAGCATAATGACTACGAACCTATCAGAAGTCTTCAATTCAGTCTTGAAAAGTGTCCGTAGTTTACCGGTAAATCCAATTGTGGAGATGATCTTTTATCGTCTAAATTCTTACTTTACTACTCGTCGACAGGAAACCAATAAGCTTTTATCTAAAAGGAAGATTTTTGCTCACAGGGTACAGGAATTGATCGATATTCGGCGTGAGAGAGCAAACCGACACGAGGTTATAATGTTTCATCATCAACCTGGAGTTTTTTCCGTCAAAATAGGTCTACGCATGGTAGGTGGAGAAAGGAAGGGTGGGAACTTGCACAGTGTTAACTTGGGTACTAAAACATGCACATGTATGAAATTACTATATCATATTCCATATTCTCATGTATTGGCAGCTTGTACATATCGTGCAATCAATTAAAAGCCTTTTGTTGATAAATTTTACTTAGTTGCTGCATTAGCACAAACATGGGATCCCCTCTTTCATCCAACTCTAGATCCAGCATATTGGCCTACTTTTGATGGACCACGACTCGTAGCTGATGCAAGCCTGCAAAGTTCAAGAAAAGGCCGGCCAATATCTACGAGAATTCACAACGACATGGATGAGAGAGATAGGTCTAGCAGGGGTATGGAAATGAAATGTTCAAAATGTGGGTTGCATGGACACAATAAGCGGCGATGTAGTAATGGAGGATCCTGAAACATTTAAACCATGTAAAATTTCAATGTGTTTGTGTTTGTTTTGTCAACTTTGCAGTAGTTTGTAGTTGTTGTATTATGTGATGTGGACTTTCTACTAATTTGTATGCGTTTAATTTTGAACTATGATAATTCCCATTTGTTTCAAAATCATTGGAAGTTTAGAGATTGTGAATGAATTTGTAAGTCGCATGATGTTAGAGTACAGGGCAAACTGCATATGCAGCTTGAATTGGAATTTTTTTCCCTAAACTTGCTTTCTCAGAAAGCGAGTCTGGTTTAAACCTCATCACTTTCTGAGAAAGCGAGTTTAGAGTTGAGAGATTTCCAGAGCCTGAATGCTCTCTGGAAATTTCTTAACTCAACAGTCGCTTTCTCATAAAGTGATTACATTTTGCCTACAGTCGCTTTCTGAAAAAGAGAGTGTAGGCAAAACCACATCGCTTTCTGAGAAAGCGAATGTGGTGTTGAGAAATTTCCAGAGCTGGTCTCTGGAAATCTCTCAACTCAATAGTTGCTTTTTGAGAAAGCGAGGAGGTTTCGCCTACACTCGCTTTCTGAGTTAGCGACTGTTGAGCTGAGAAATTTCCAGAGAGCTAGTCTCTGGAAATTTCTCAGCTCAACAGTCGCTTTCTCAGAAAGCAAAGAGTTTTTGCCTACACTCACTTTTTCAGAAAGCGAGTTTAGGCAAAATCCATTCGCTTTCTGAGAAAGCGACTGTTAAGTTGAGAAATTTCCAGAAGCCAGTTAGGCTCTGGAAATCTCTCAACTCCAAAATCGCTTTCTCAGAAAGAGAAGAAGATTAAACCAGACTCGCTTTCTAAGTTTGCTAAGAAATATCCTATACAGACTCTAAACTCGCTTTCTCAGAAAGCGAAGAGGTTAATACCAGACTCGCTTTCTGAGAAAGCGAGTTTAGGCAAAAAAATGTCCATTCGAAACTAATACTGCAGTCTGCCCTGTATACAACAACTCCACACCATTTCACTTCACATCAAATTCAACAACCCATCAAATATCTCTACTGCACTTCACCAATTCAACTGTTTCCAACATATACACTTCAACCAATTCTAATCCATCAAAACTCGAAACATTTTCTAATTGATCAACAATTTCAAATTAAACATCAACACATTCAAAAACTTCAAAACCCCCAAACAATCACTCTCACACACCCCATACTCAATAACATTGCTTTATACATTCCAAAATTTAAATAGTTCACAAATCCACTTCCTTCACCATCACCTACATGAATTTATACAAGCACATATATACCCTCCATGGATATATCAAAAACAACATGAATACATATATACACGACCACCTTCTTCACCTTTACTTAGAAAGAAAAATACACTAAAAAACAAAGACAAATACACTTCCCTCACCTTCACTTGCAAAGAATATACATTCAAAAACTTTGAAAAAGTGATGAGTAATGGCTACCTTCACGGATCGGGTGTAAAAAAAAGTGGGGGGTCTCCTTTGCCTTTTAGCACGTGATGGAGTAGCTTGAGTGACACCGGATAAGTGAATTTGATCCTCTTCATTTTGTTGTGTCACTTCAACATTTTCTTCAATCTCATCACCTTCACCTTCATCTTCGGAGTTATTTTTCGGACGATATGGGGGTCTATGGACAACTTTCTTTCGACGAACACCATGCTGACTTGTTCGGTGTGCAGGAGTAGTTAGTATAGCATCTAAAGTAGTTCCCTCACCCATAACATCAGCTTTTGCACGACACGACGTAATCATCTTGCGTGCAAAGTCCTTCATCGGTTTCGCGACATTACTCTTCAACACAGCAGCACATTCTTTCACCTGAATCCAAGTCTGGGCCATCTACACAACAAGAAAAATTGCAGTATTAAGTGTAGTGCATAAGTATATAAACCACAATTTTAGAAAACATTAAAATAATACAACAAAACATAATTAACTTACGATTTTACGAATAGCCGAAACCTTCGGTTGGAACATAGGCAATTTCATTGAATGGTCATCTACTGGTTCGGTAGCTCGTCGACGAATCGAGACTTCCACACCAGCAGGAGTCTGCACTGTGGAAGAGATATAACATCTAGTCATCCTCTCATACCAAGCCATGTAAGTCGCATGCACCGATGCATCGAATGGAGGAATGTCACCAATGATTTCATCGAACCGGTGCGCATTCCATCTCTCAACATAATTGAGCAAACATGCGGCCCAATTGTGACCAAGTTGTCGACCCATTCCAGTAAGAGAATGCATCTCGTCATTGTACGGTTCAACAACAAGAATACTTTTGTAACCCCTGTTTTTCGTTTTTCGTATTTTTGATGTATTTTTCTTCTCCTTGAATATTTGTACTCTCGTATTTTTCTGGACCGTATATTGGATTTGTTTTCAATATATATTTATTTTTGGCTTAATCTTGATCTTTTGTGATTTATTTTCGGTTCCTTGATTTGTTCTTGATCATTGTTGTTATTTTCGCTCTTCATTGTGTCTTGCTCTCTTTATTTGTATCTTTAGGTGCTCATGGTGGTTTGGTTGCTCATCCTATTCCCAATCCTATTGTTTGAATCCCTAATTGATTACCAATGCCAGATTAAATCCTACAATCCTATTATTAATCCTATACAAATTTATCCTATTGGATCAATCCTATTACTACTTTAGAACTACCTAATTAAACTCAATACCTATTACCCACAATCCTACTAAAAACCCTAACTCAACCCCATATATATATATATATATATATATATATATATATATATATATATACTCTCATCTCTCTCTCCGTAACCCTACCGCCTATACCTAAACCATACCCCGATCTCTCTTTCCCTGCTTTTCACTGTCAGTCCCTAGCCGCACTCCCTGGCCTCCTCCCGATTGTCCAACACCCCCATCCGACCACATCTCCCCCGCTGCATCCCTCACCCGACCACACCGCAACCCCCTATCCCCTATTCCGATCATCGAGTACCTCTCCATCCATCACTCCATCTCTCTTTCCGTCCTCCTTACCGTCCATCGACGCCAGGAACAGCAACAGCAGCAACACCAGCATCGGCCAACGCCACCGTGCATCCCGACCATTCTCACTCTCTCTCTCTTGGTTTGCACGTGCACATAGTTCGCACGTGTGGATCGTTGGTTCTTGGTTCGTGATTGCTTTGGTTCGTGGTTTTGTTCGTGGGTTTTGTTCGTGGTCGGGATCCGTTCCCGTTATTCTTGGTGTTCTTTGTTTTCGTCTTCGGTTAAGGCAAGTAACTTGTACTCAAATTCCTTTGTATGATACAAATCAAAAAATACCACTTATAGTGTAGTTGGGCTCTAGAGACAACTCGTGTGTGTGTTAATTTTGATGGGTTTTGTCTCTATAGTGCTATTTGACCATAGTTGCCTCACGAAACAAAATTGACATGAAAACAATTAGGTTTGACCGTTCTTGATCTATTCATATATATGAGATAATTAAGTGAAATCATGTGTTTGATAAGATCCATGTGATATGATGGTTGTGAATATGTTATATACTCTATTTCATGATGTTTGGAGACTTAGTAGGCTCTATACCATGTTTAATTGTGATTGGAACAAGTTTCGTATGATTTATGTTGGTTTTGTTGTTAAAGGAAAATAAGTATTTGTCATTGATCAGTTTTGATTTGTATTTTAGACCCTATTAAGGTCAGAATTCTTAATTTTTATATTTGACATAAATTGTAGAGAAATCTATCTTCTTTCCAACCTCTCTGACCTTGATCGATTTCGTTTTCATATGAGTGAGTTATGGTTGTTTTACTACAAAGGTGTATTCTATTTCCAAATTTCGTTTCTTAATGATTTTGATGATTAAACTATTTTAATACTAGTCCTAATTATATTATTCTGATCTGAAACTTCGCACAGTATTTCTATATCTATCTAGAGATTATCCAGAATTTTGGTGGATTTTATTGATGAGTTTTATACACTGTTTCATGCTTATTTATGAAAGCTATACTTGCTGTATTTTGCTCGCTGTTCTGTAAAGAATCGTATTTTCACCCTATTTCCTTTTACTGTATGGAAAATATTTTTTAAATATGAAAGTTATCTTATTTTTTCTATTTCTATCTCCCTTTGACGGATTTGGATTTCGTTTCACGGTTTGCAAGATATTACAGTTCTCGTACAGCAGTGTTGGGAATTCCAGATTTTCCAAACTATCGTTTCTTAATGTTTTCTAATTTTTTTCGATTGAACTAATTTTACTGGAATATTATGAAACTTTATATTATGATGCTAGACATATAGGGGATTACCCCATATTTTTTCTGGATTTATTTGAGAAGTTTAATGCTGCTTTTCTGACTTTGAATACGATTTACTGATTTCTGGCCGAACGTATTTTCTGGATTTAAATCAGTTTTGAGTTATGATTTTGTGAATTACTATTAACTTATATATAATCGCTGGATTCGTGTGGAAGTCTATTTTCCATATTTTTTTACGGATTTAGATTTAAATTTCTGCAGTAACGGGAATCACTGTTTTAGTACTGTACTGTCATGTTGTCCTGAATATGAACATACACTGTTTTGCTCGTTTATGTGACCGTATATCACACATGCATGTTTATTTGTTTCCCTGAACCTAATACTAATTATACCATGTTATTTTGACACTATTTCATGCACTACCATATCTGTTGATAACCATAATAAGCAGGGGTTTCTTAAGGAAATATCTAGTAGTGAAAAATATGGAAACGTATACTTGGAAAGGAACTATTGTTCCATACTGTTACTGTTACTGTTACTGCTACTATTACTTTTACTGCTACTGCTACTGTTACTGATACTTGAGTACACTACCCCATTATGGTCCACTATAAAATCTAAAAGTGAAACTATTTGTTGTAGCAACCATATGTTATAATATGGGGTGCATGAAGTGTTACCTAGCTAGTAATACATACAAGACTATAAGAACATAAGACTGATACTGTTAGACTGATACTGTTAGACTAATACTATTGGACTGATACCGTTATACTGTTACACTGATGAACTGAACTTACTATTACTGGACATTGTTAGTTGTCATATGACACTATACTTGACACATTCATTTGTACTGTTAGTATACCATGCTAGTTGACTTTGTTTTACTGATTCATGCTAGTTATCACTGTTGATGTATTATTCCATGCTATTTATTAGTTTCCATGTACTTGTATCCTACATTATAAGTGGCCCGTAAATTGCATTGACAGGTACTTGTTTTCTCTTTCCTTCTCCTGTAATTATTAATTGCAGATCAGGATGGTTAGCTGCCCTACGGCATCGGCGAAATGAGATATTAGTGCTGGATTTCTTGCTTATTAGTATTGCTATTATTGTTGCTTTGAACAATGTACTTTGATTACTTGGATGATTACTTTATATTTTGGGCGATGTGACCCAGGATTTTGTCTTATCTGGATTCTGATTTATTTGAGATTAATACATTTTATTTTAAGTAAATTCTGTTGGTTCATTAATTCAGTTTTGCATGTGTGTGGTTGACTCTTTTACTTCCGACTCTAATTATTTTGTGAGATATTGTAAAGATTCCTGAATAGCTTATGGATGATGCAAATCATTCGCTGGGTTGAGTCGCGTATCTGTATTTCGTATTCAATTTGGGAAGCGGGGCGTGACAACTTTGAAGCAGACCAAACTGACGTAGCACTCTATTAGCGAAGTAGAATTCGACTGTGTCAAAGTTGATTAGAGGTGCCTTTGTCAGCTACAGCTCACGCCTATATAAGCAAATAGGTGGTAGTCGACCCAAACGCGCCTCCGTGTAGGGCTGTCACACGACACAATCATCTGCCAATCTATCCAATTCATCTCGAAAGTACGTCAGGCATTTTTTGGGGTTGTTCTTCCATGTGAGATTGTCGAACCATTAAACACCTAGTGGAGGTAACATGTGTTGGTCCTCGAGGACATGCATCCAATTGGATGATTGCCTACTCACTACGGGCCGACCAACATGAATACGCTCCCAACTCAAAACTTGAAGCATGATCATTGGTTCACTCATATGTACCGAACCAAGACTACAGTTGCACAAACTTCTATACAAAGACGCCAATGCGGCACTACTCCAACTGTATACTCTGACTTTTCGCAGATCAGCAATCAATGGCAGGTACATCAATGACACCGAATGACCAGTCGAGTTCAGGAACATCACGCCGCCAAATAGTGTCAAGATGTACGCCCTATAATAGCACTCAACATGGAACTCAGTGGAATCCTCATTCAACCTATTCTTGAAAGTCTCCTTCAACCACTTCAAGCGAATGAACTTTCCATTTACTGCCCCCGTTTCGACTTCTACACCGAGGTATTATTCCACAAGATATAACGTCTCGAAATCCATCGTACCGGTCACTGTCTGCCCATCGACTGGAAGACCTATGAGTACGGAGATGTCATGTAGTGTTACGGTCATCTCCCCGACCGACTAGTGGAAGGTATGAGTTTCAGACTGCCATCTCTCAAGAAGTGTGGCAAGAATAGGCCGATTACATTTAATCGAGCTCATTAGTCCAATACCGTATAAGCCGCAGTCCCGTAGAATCTCGTGAATCCATGGGTGCATAGGAAGTATACTGTGCCCCCTAAATGTACACTCCTTAGATTCACCTTCCTACACGTCCTTTGAACGGTGTTGCGATTGGAGAGTAAGCATTGTAGGGTCGAGGGGACCTGGACCTCCAAGAGGAACATAAGCTGATGAAGCAGGGGCTGATGAAGAAGGGCCCGCCTCATTTGGTGAAGTGGTAGGATTAGTTGAGACCTACGTACACAGCAATAAAGTTTAAATCAGTACACCGATATTAAATTTTATTGTATGATAATCAAACTAATAGAATACAAACAATTACTCACTTACATTAGTACGCTCGGTTCTACCACGACCCAGACCACGTCCACCGTGAGGAGGTGGGCCAAAAGAAGTACGTGGTCCGTCGCCTCGAGTATTTGGAGGTCTACTACTCGTTCCTTCCTCCACATTACCCATCGTGTGTGCTATTTATAATAAACGAGAGTACACTACAACTTAAACAAATTGTTATTAACTATACAAAATTATATAACTACATACAAACTATATACAAACTATATAGCAAAATTTCTCAACATTTCTCAAATAATTCTACACTATATACCTACATATATTATCAAAATTCCTATTCAACATTTCTTAAAAAAAATTACATTATATACCTACATATATTACCAATCATCCAATATTTTCAAATTAACAATCATCCAATATTTTTGAATGAAAGAACTATTCTAAAACTGTTCGATTGTTCGTCGAATATCGATCTATTCATCATCGTACTAATATGCAACTGAAAAGTATTGTCAATTCAACATTTTTCAAAAAATTACTAAATATTATCAAATTTTCTATTCAACATGTTTCAAAAAAAATTCTACACTATGTTCCTACATATATTATCAAAATTCCTATTCCAATTCTCTCAACATTTCTATTCAAATTCGCTAACAATTTCTATATATACCGTTAACAATTTCTCAACATATCTCAAAATTAACCCGAAATTAAAAATGCAAATGTATGGAAAATATACCGTTAAAGTTGGGTGATTGAAGAGTTAGATAGTGAATACGAGGTCGAAGTAGCTCCTTCAACCGCACTCTTTTTTCCCAAATTCCCGATTGAACGATTTCTTGGATATTGAGGTTTAGGGTTTTCGGAGCGTCAATAGAAGGAGTTGAGAGTGTGAAGAGAGATCGTAGATGAGAGATGTGGAAGATCGAAACGACGAAGGCGAGGATTTTGGGTTAATCGACAAGAGGAAATCGACAAAATGGGTTAGAGTTTTGGGGTTAGAAGAGGAAGAGGGAGATAGAGAGTTAAAAGAGAGAGTGAGGTCTCAACAGCGAGTTTGGATATTAAAAACCCTCAAACGACACTCGTTGTCTCAAAAAGCAAGTTTGGAAAAAACTCACTCGCTTTTTGAGACAGCGAGTCTTGGCCAAGGAGAAATCAAAAAAATCCAAACCTCACACTCGCTGTCTCAAAAAGCGATGTAATTTTTACCAAACTCGCTTTTTTAGATAGTGAGTAGGTCAGTTTGGAAATTTTTAAAAAAAGGTAGGTCAGTTTGGAAATTTTTTTAAAAAGTAGGTCAGTTTGGGAAAATCTTTCAAAAAGAGGGTCATTTTGTACAGAGGTTCAAATTTGACTGAAATATGGAAATCAGTCAAATATTGTTGAATAATTAATTCTAACAAGTTTTTATGAAAACTAAAAGTTAAAGTTCAAAAATTTCCAATTATATATACTTGAACCAAGGATAAGGCTGCTCTATGTATTGGGTATGGGAAGTATGCATAAATATTTCGTCTAATTATTCTATACGAAATTCAAGGAGAGGCTACGAGAAACTTGAGTCGTGGATTAGGAGAAGCAAGCCTTGGTGGTGAAACTATAGAACAAACAAAGAAGAACTATCGAGCGACTGATCAATGTCAAATAATCATATTTATATGTGTTATGTGGGATTTCTTTGATATATATATCTATATCCATATAATAAAATACAAACAAAGCTATCAAGTGGCTCTCCTTCAATCCTCTCAAAATCAGAGGCTCAGATCTAACCTCATAAAACACATTTTCTCTCCAAAATTTTTGCTCAAAACTCAAATTCAAATTTCCCTCCAAAACAACTCATTTATCTCTCTCTCTCTCTCTCTCTCTCTCTCTCTCTCTCTCTCTCTATATATATATATATATATATATGGAAACATGGACTTTTATTTACAACTAATTATTGTCATACAATTCAAACTTCAGCTGTATAATTGTTGATTTACTGTTTACAAGACTTTTCATATGTTGTATCGTTCTGAAGACGTGCCGTAGGCACGTGGCCACGGGAAAATCTAGTATATAAGAGCATCCACAATGGTGTTTCTCATTTTGTCAAAAATGGCTGCTACAGTAATAGCAAATAGCGACGAATACTGCAGTGGTTGTTTGCTATATTTTGTTTTTTTTTTTTTAAATTGCGTGGGACGGTATAACATATACCGTCGTGCGTGAGACGGTATAACATATACCGTCTCTCTAGATTTAAAAAAATTAAAAAATTTAATTGCTGATTAACTATTAAAATATACTAATTAAATAAAATAAATTATATCTTAATACCTAAACCTAATTAATTAACTAACTAAATATAATTAATAAACCTAAACCTACCACCACTAACTAATCCCAGAATTCAAGGATATCCCGTCCGAGAATTTTCCTTTTTTTTCGATCGGACGAATCATGACCGTTCATTTTTAAAAAAAAATTAAAAAAAAAAGGGAAAAATCCTGGGACGGGATAACATATCCCGTCCGATGTATGTTATCCCGTCTGACGAGAAATTTTTTTTTTCCCGATCGGACGAATCTTGACGTTCATTTTTAAAAAAAACTTAAAAAAATAGGAAAACTCCTGGGACGGGATAACATATCCCGTCCGATGTATGTTATACCGTCTGACGGAAAAAATTAATTTAATTAGGGAAGGACGGTATATGTTATACCGTCTGACGGGATTAAAATATGTTAAAATCGGAGGGACGGTATATGTTATACCATCCTTCATAATTTGGCAATTTCTATTTCGTTTCTCATATATGAGAAACAGATATAGCGAATTTGCCAAAATTTGGCAAAATAGAAAACCGTTGCAGACCATCGTTTGCTATAAAATGGTAATTTGCCAATTTTAACAAACCACTGTGGATGCTCTAATAAATTACAAAGAAAGCTATCAAGTGGCTCTCATTCAATCTTCCCTAAAACCAATGGCCTAGATTGATTCTCACAAAACATATTTTTCCGTCCAAAATTTCAAACCCCAAAATAAAATTTTTCCCCTCAAAACTAAAAAACTCATTACTTTATTACTATCTCTCTATTCTCTCTTCACTTTTTCATAGTTCTCTGTTTCTCTCCCTCTCCCTCTCTCTCTCCCATTCTTTCTTAACTTACTTAGAAATTTATATTTTAAGATTTCAGATTTGTAAAATTTTCAGAATTTTAATGTTTTTTTTATTGCACTTGTTATATTGAAAATAGCAAATATCTCTTCAACAATTAAATTTCATCATTTTCCACCCTTAAAGTTCTAAGAAGTTGGATTTTACACCCTCATTTATAATTATTTTTCAACATATACTAATAGAAACATGGACTTTTATTTACAACTAATTATTGTCATACTATTCAAACTTGAACTACATAATTGTTGTTTTACTGTTTACAGGGCTTTTCGTGTATTGTATCGTTACGAAGACGTGCCGTAGGCACGTGTCCACGGGCAAATCTAGTCTATATAATAAAACACAAAGAAAGCTATCAAGTGGCTCTCCTCCAATCCCCCCAAAATTAAAGACTCAGATCTAACCTCACAAAACATATTTTCCCCCCAAAACTCAAATTCAAATCCTCCCCCAAAACAACTCATTTATTTATTTAATTCTCTCTATCCTCCCCCAAAACAACTCATTTATTTATTTAATTCTCTCTCTCTCTCTCTCTCTCTCTCTCTCTCTATATATATATATATATATATATATATATGTGGAAAATGAACTTTTATACCCCAATTTATAATAATTTTTCACCATATGATAATGGAAACATGGACTTTTATTTACAACTAATTATTGTCATACTATTCAAACTTCAGCTACATAATTGTTGATAGACTGTTTACAAGGCTTTTCATATGTTGTATCGTTCTAAAGGCGTGCCGTAGGCACGTGGACACGGGCAAATCTAGTCTATATAATAAAACACAAAGAAAGCTATCAAGCAGCTCTCATTCAATAGGGTTGTAATCAATGGTCTAGATCTAACCTCACAAAACATATTTTCCAGCCCAAAAGTTTCCTCCTAAAACTCAAATTCAAATCTCCCCAAAACAACTCCTTTATTTATTTATTTATTTATTTATTTATTTATTTCTCTCTCTCTCTCTCTCTCTCTCTCTCTCTCTCTCTCATTATCTCTCTATTTACTCAGAAATTTATATTTTCAGATTTCAGGTTTGTAAATTTTCAGATTTTTTATGCATTTTTTTATTGCACATGTTACATTAAAAATAGAAAATATCTCATCAACAGTTAATTTTCATCATTTTCCACACTTAAAGTTCTAAGAAGTTGAATTTTACACCCCCATTTATAATTATTTTTCAACATATATCAATGGAAACATGAACTTTTATTTACAACTAATTATTGTTTTACTATTCAAACTTGAGCTACATAATTGTTGTTTTACTGTTTACAAGACTTTCATATGCTGTATCGTTCCGAAGACGTGTCATAGGCACGTGCCCACGGGTAAATCTAGTATATTTATATTTGTTAAAACTCACTTATCTGATATTGAATTGATAAAAGCAGAGATATAATATTATAATTTCCTTACTAAGAGTATCCATTTTCTTTGATGCTAAAATATGCATATATAGCATTTAGGAAATAGCATTTAAACGAGAGCGCTGCAGTCGTTTAAAGCCAAATTTAGAAGATACGGAAGATGATCTTCCCTCTAACCTTTTTTTAAAATTTTTGAAAATGACATTTTTGTAAATATTCATTGGTATTTTCGTAAATATGGAAAAACTTCTTTTGTCCAAATTTTTTTTATTTTTTATTATTCTGTAATGGCATTCTCGTAAATATTTAATGGCATCTTTGTAAATTTAAAAAGGAAAGTTTGTGAAGCAGCTTATCGGGCGGAAGATCTTCTTCCGTCCGACATTTTATTTTTATTTTTATTTCTATAATGACATTTTCGTAAATATTCAGTGGCATTTTTGTAAATTTGAAAAAAAAAGTTTATGAAGAATGTTGGCGGACGGAAGATCTTCTTCTATCCGTCCCTCTTTAAAAATAAAAAAATAAATAGACCGAGGATTATCCTCCGTTTTCGATATTTAGCAATCGCTAAATTCGACTGCTATATTTAGCAATGCACTGTTCATTCAATTGCTGAAAGTTAAATTTTTAGCAAATGATAGTGGAGATAAGAATTGCTAAATAAATATTTTTTATGAGATTTTAGCAAATGATAGTTGATGCTCTTATGCAAGGAAGAATGACTAACAATTGTGCAAATTCTTCTAATCGTTGCAAATACAGACGTAATTGTGGAGTGTCCAAGATGCGGAGTGGTTGTGAATGAATTCCGATACACTGTTCTCATATCGAACAAATTTTCTAACCTTGACTATACTTTGTAATAAACGTTTATTCAAATATGACTACCTGAAAAAAATCATATAGAAGGAGAGGTATCATAGAATACATCAATTGCAAGTTCTGTCTCTCCAGAGGGACCATATATGTTTCTTTGATTAAAAAATAGGGGTTTTTATAAATTAGTCTCATTATAAAATGTGTACTTTCAAACAAATCTATCCAATCACTTTATACGCCATTAGGTTCCTCAATTGACTGACTGAAATTGACCGAATTTTCCTCCGTACTGAGCCACTTTTAGAACTATTTCTCAAGCTAAAATACTTTTCAAACTATTTTTCTGAGTAAGCTATGATTCAACATGTCAGCTATAGTTACAATTATTTCGAAACAGTAGTTTCTGGCTTGAGTGAAAAATTAAAAATATTGAGACACAGAGAGTCATAGGGTAGAGACTTAGAAACAAATTCTAAAATTTGAAAGTTAAATAGATATCACAGTTTTCACTGTGGCCCCCGACTAACTAGAATTTTTTTTCAAACTGTCCCACTTTTTGAAAGTTTTTCTCAAACTATCCTACTTTTTTAAAAAAATTTAAAAACGTCTTAATCGCTTTTTGAAAAAGCGAGTTTGGTTAAATTCTCATCGCTTTTTCAGAAAGCGAGTCTTAGGTTTTGGTTTTGCACCTGCCTACACTCGCTTTCTCAAAAAGCGAGGGAATTTAGAAAAAGTGAGTATCGATTAGTTCTTTTTAGCCCCCACGCTCGAAATCAAATTTCACTGTCTCTTTCACTCTCTTTCTTCCTCCTCTTCTAACCCCGAAACCCTAACCCATCTCTCATCTCATTTTCGTCCAATAACCTTAAAAATTCGTCGATTAACTCATAAAATCGCTCTGAAAACCCTAAACCCATCTTCTGAAAGATCCAAATTTTGGAATTTTGATAAATTTGAAGAGGATAGAAACTTCAACTCTTCTACCCAAATATCTACGGCTATATCCTTTCGAATAAGCTTGTGAATGTATGATGCATATTGGCCTATTATTTTCTATATTTTCATAGGTTTTGTTTTTTGGTAGATAATAACTTGTATATTCGTATAAATATACGTAGGTATGGATTACGATATTCCTATTTGGTTATACTTTGGTGGTGAAATAATTCGTAATCCAAAGATTGGTTGTTGTTATAGCGCGGTGGATCCTGAAATAGTTTGGGCACCTCGTACCATTACATTGGCAGAATTAGTTGAGAAAATTTATGAAGTTACTAATTGGGATAGGGATCAATGGAATGTAAAAAATTTTAGCTCGATACGCAGCAGGAAGAGGAGATGGTCAGTATTTTAAGACAGTGCCGGTTTCTACTGATAATACTATGAAGTCAATGATTGTTAGGACACTTGATCTCAATTGTACTTGGTCTGCATTAGAGTTATATATTCAGCAAATCCAAATTTTGAATGCTCGACCACATGATATTCCTTGTTCAAGCTTCGTACTACGGGCCGAGTTGGGTGATTCCCTCCGCACTACGGGTCGACTTACATGAATACACTCCCAACTCCAGACTTGTAGCAAGATCATTGGTCCATTCATCTACACTGAACCAAGACTACACAAACACAAGCTCCTGTACAGGGACGACAATGCGGCACTACCTCAACTGTACTGTCTGAATCTTCCCAGATCGAAAATCAATGGGAGGTACATCAAGGAGATAGAATGTCCAGTCGAATTTGGGAACATCACGCCTCCAAATAGTGTAAGGATGTAGGCCCTGCAGTAGCACTGAACCTAATTCTCAGTGGAATCTTCATTCAATCGATTCTTGAATGTGTCCTTCAACCACTTCAACCGAATAAATTTTCCATTTACTGCTCCGGTTTTCACTTCGACACCAAGGTACTGTTCCACTAGATATACCAGCTCGAAGTCCATTGTGCCGGTCACTGCTGCCCATCAGCTGGAAGACCGGTGAGTACAGAGACGTTTCGCAGTGTCACTGTCATCTCCCCAACTGGCAGGTGAAAGGTGTGTGTCTCAGGCCTTCATCTCTCAAGCAGTGCGGTAAGAAGAGACCGATCACATTTGATAGAGCTCATCAGTGCAATACCAAATAATTCACAGTCCCGTAGGATCTCGTGAATCCGTGGGTGCATAGACAGTCGATGACCCCCCCTAAATGTACATTCCTTGGATTCACCATCCCACACATCCTTCGAACGGTGATGCGACTAGAGAGTAAGGAGTGTAGGGTCGAGGGAACCTAGACCTCCGGGAGGAATATAAGATGATGAAGGGGCTGAAGAAGAAGGACCCGCTTCATTTGGATTAGTTGGGACCTATACAACAATAATATTTACATCAAAAGACCGATAGTATATTTTATTATATGATAATCAAACTAATCGAATATAAATAATTATTCACTTATATTAGTACGCTCGGTACCACCACGACGACCACCATGTCCACCGTAAGGAGGTGGGCCAAAAGAAGTACGTGGTCCATCGCCGCGAAGAGGTCTGCTACTCTCTCCTTCTTCCACATTTCCCATCATGCGTGGTATTTATAATAAAAGAGAGTATACTACAACTAAAAACAATCATTACTAACTATACCAAAATATATAACCTACATATATCTACATATATCCAATTTTCTATTAGAGCAAATCTACATATATAACCTATAGTTGTTTTTTGAAACTCAATTCTTATTTTCTGTATCAAAATATATACTCCAAACTATATACCTAAATATATACTCCAAACTATATTCCGTATCAAAATATATACTCCAAACTACATACCTACAAAATTTTTTGCTAGTTGTTTATTAAAGAAAATCAACAAGTTTGAGTGATTAACACAACATTAAAAAAGAAAGAGTTTGATAAATATACCGCAAGCTTTACCCCTAAATTTGAAGCACTCCACCTCCTTCAACCGTAAGCTTTACCCACCAAATTCGAAGCACTCCACCTCCTTCAACCGCAAGCTTAATCCCCAAATTTGAAAATCAACACAATTTGAAAATCCAACTTCTTAGAACTTTGAGTGTGCAAAATGATGAAATTTAACTGTTGATGAGATATTTGCTATTTTCAATGTAACATAAGTAATAAAAAAAATGCGTAAAAAATCTGAAAATTTACAAACCTAAAATCTGAAAATATAAATTTATGAGTAAATAAAGAGAGAATGAGATAGAGAAATGAATAAATAAATAAAGGAGTTGTTTTAGGATTTGAATTTGAGTTTTTTTTTGGGGGGGGGGGGGGGGAGGGGTGGAACTTTTGGGCGGAAAAACATGTTTTGTAAGGTTAGATCTGGACCATTGATTTCAACCCTATTGAATGAGAGCTACATGTTAGCTTTCTTTGTGTTTTATTATATAGATAATCAGGCATAACTTCAAAATCTCTTATAGCTTCTGATTTTGTTTCTGATAATTTACTATCACTATCATATGAGGGTTTTTCCATATGTAAATTTCCGTTCTCTATATGTTTGTTTTTGTCATGCCCCGCTTTACAAAAGTACGGAACACAAGCAAGTGGCATTGGCCCAGCGAATGACTTGCGTCATCCATAAATTGTTTATTCATTCAACTCAACAATATAAATAATACAAAATAATTGCGCAGGCAATAATAACAATCGCATGAACAATAATACTTGGAATAAAACAATATGAAATATCCAAATACAATAATCCAACATCTTAAAATAAATAATAATATCCGGTTCATAAGCCCAATTCAATAATAAATCCAATCACAATAATAATAAGTCTCAATACATTAAGTCCAATGCAATAATAATCAACTAGAAAGTATAAATCTTTAGAAAACTTGTTCTCCAATTCCTGCAGGTAATTCTCCATGATCACCTGTGAACACTTCATCTAAAATGAGAAGAAAAATTGCCCTTAGAGCAAGTCAAGGACAACAATTAGAGAAAACAAGAAACAATGAAATAACGATATAACAATGAATTCAATAGATCAATAGTATTCAATAACATGGGACAACAACAATAATCAATATCATGGTAATCGATGTAATGGTTATAAATAATGATTCAATATTTGATAACAATATTCAATGGTCGAGGTCAATAATACTTAGACAATATTCAATATCAATTGAAACAATGATGTTCAATATGCAATGTCGATGTTGTTTCAATTCTTAAGTCTATTTATCATTTTAATCCTAACTAATGCGCGTACAACTGTGTCCTATATATTCCATACCACAGGTTCGATGCATACAATCAATTTTATTTAGACTCTAATAGTGAATTCTATAGATCATGTGTTGGTACGATAATCACTGATACGATAACAATATTGTTGTTCGATACATTATAATGATACACTAATACACTGATACTCTGATACGATACACGAAAGATTGGGGTGTCATAGTCAGCGCTCCAACAACTAATCGATAAAACACTGGCCGACACAGTCTCTATATTATTCACTACCCAAGTCAATCCCTTAAACCGCGGCTTGTTAAATTTTTTATCAATGCAATAATACATTAAGCAATTAGAGAAATTAGAAGAACGATAGTAACAATAGAGGAACAATAGGATTATAATTTGAATAGAATAATGACAATAGCACATTAGGATTATGCAATGCAACACATACACTTCAATTCATACAATACAATGATGTATATATAATTATTTTAAGAAAAACTGGAAAACAAAATTTTTGACAGCAAGAGGTCACTGTACAAAAATTACTTTTTCCGCTGCTACAAAATTCAAAAACTGAAACCGTTAGAAATTCTGGAAACTAGACTTCCCAACGATTCCAACGCATATTTAAAATACAAAATCCGAAAATAGTAGCTAGGTCAAACATATCATTCTTTACAGATTACATGTTCAGGCTGAAAGTTGGCATCATGTTGTTATATCTTTAGAATCAGAGAAAACTCAATTATAAATTCATCGAAAATATTCTTTAGACTCCTAAACATGTTAACTAACATTCTGGAAATTATCACAACATTATTCTAATATTAACTTAGCCTTTTAATAGTTTAAACATGTAACCATACATGAATCTGAAATTCTGGAAATAAAATACAGTAGTAGTAAAATTATCATAACTTTTGCAATCCAACTCAGAATTTAAAGATCTTAGATGTTCTGGAAACTAGAGACATAGGACTACGACTCTTATTCAGAAATTTATTAATTTTGAGATCAAATACTGGTTGAAAACGTCATACAAACTCCAGACAACAAGTAAACATACAGATTTTTGATATTTTTCATGAACTAAAACGATTAAACATAATGGGTTCCACTTCAATTAGTCAATGAACTTCATAATCAGCATGGTAAACATCTTTAAGAATACACACATACACTAAACTAACCACACAATTCATCAATCAATCATTCAAGCAATCAACCTAGTATTCGATTCTACGATAGTATCTTTATGTGTTGATTATATGAACAACTCCTATTTCCAATACCATATGAATGCCTGAAAGATTCGATCTTTAGAGTCAACAAAGGCACGAAGTCGAGAATATTTTGGGTTAGCTCGTGTAAACCCTCAATATACTCAACGAAAGGGGAGAACAATATACGATACGATGAACAATTGGATCTACTTGTAAGAATTTCAATAAAAACTTGAATTTGATACAAGATTCAATTTAAGAGAAAAGTGACTTGCCTTATGGACAATTAATTCGAATACCAAAGAATAACGGGATAAAAATTCCGAAGCAACAAACCCACGAACTCACAATCACACATATGCACACTATGTGCACAAAGAAACCAAAGCAATAATAGCTAAGAGCAACAACAGTAAAGAGCGGCAATCAACAATGGCGACCTAGGCTATGGGCTTTGACGGCGACATCGGATGGAGGTGTCGGGGGTTGCTGTCGTCGAGCAGAAACAGAGAGCAGCAGTGGAGGTTCTGGTGCGGGGTGTTGGGTCTGGTGGCGCTCGACGGGAGGAGGTTGGGCGTCACAAATGGCAGTGCGGGGTGATGTCGCCGGAGATGGTGACGGGGGAACTCGGGTTAGGGCGGAAAAGTTATGGCCAATGGCCAACGGCTAGGTTTAGGATTTGTATTTTGTATTTTTAGGGTTTGCAATAGGGTATTATTTATAGGATGCAATTAGGTTGTTGGGTTAATGGGCTAGGATCTAATAATAATGGGTTTGGGTCAAGAAACAATTACAATTTGGTTTTGGGTTCAATAAGAGATGGATTTAAAGACAATAGGGTTCAAATAAAATACTCACAATCAAATAAAAATGGGATCAATAAGAAAATAACTCAACAAGAAGAAGAAGAGTAATTCATGAACAAAATTAATTAAGATGATCAAGAAAAATAAACTATTTCATTCAAAGCAAATAAAATATTACAATGAAGGGGAAAAAATGAAAAGAACGAAAACGATGGTTACAATCCTACACACCTTATAATAAATTTTCGTCCTCGAAATTTAAGCAAGTGGTAGTAGGGTAACCCTGAAGAAAAGAAAAGAACTACACAAAAAGATGGGGAAACTTCTTCTGAATCTCTTCTTCAAGCTCCCAGGTCGACTCGAGTGAGGATTCCAAGCAACTCGAACCAATTTGATAACCTTGTTCTTCAAAATCTTCTCCCGTCGGTCCAAAATCGAAACCCAACGGATCTCACTTGACAAATTTGGTTAAACAGACAATTCTGAGTAGTCAATAACATGACTATCATCCCTGACATACTTCTTGAGTTGGGAGACATGGAAGACATCATGCACTCCAGATAAAGCCGGTGACAACGCGATCTACAGTCCACCTTGTCTACTTGCTCCACCACATCAAACGGACCAATGAATCTAGGGCTTAGCTTGCCCCTCCTCCAAACCGGATAACATCTATCCATGGTGATACCTTGAGGAACACATGGTCACCCACTTCGAATTCCAACGGCCTCCTGTGAATGTCTTCCCATTTCCTCTATCATTCCTGAGCTGTCTGTAGATACTTCCTGATCTGGGACACTACATCAACAGTCCTCGTGATCAAATCTAGCCCCAAAATCTTCCTCTCACCAATCTCATCCCAACACACTGGTGATCTACACTTCCATACGGAGCTGCCTTAAGACATGCTTGGTAGCTATTGTTGTACGAAAACTCCACCAAGTGTAGATGATCTTCATAAGATCCTCCAAACTGAAGAATATAGGACCTCAACATATCCGCCAATGTTTGAATAGTCCTCTCCAATTGTCCATCTATTTGCAGATGGAATGCAGTACTAAATCTCAGCTCACTCCCAAGACTGTTCTAAAGACTCTCCCAGAATTGAGATCTAAACCTAGTATCTCTATCTGATATAATGCTGACAGGGACACCATGCAATCTGACAATCTCCTGAATATAATTCTCTGCAAGTTTCTCCGTAAACTGACCCACTCTGAAAGGAATAAAATGAGCACTCTTCGTCAAGCGATCCACAATTACCCATATGGCATTGTGACCATTGGGACTCCTAGGCAAAGTAGTCACAAAATCCATAGTAATATTCTCCCACTTCCACTCCGGAATAGGAAGCGGTTGAAGAAGTCCAGCAGTCCTATGATGTTCTGCTTTCACTTGCTAACAGATCAGACACTGCGAAACAAATCTTGCAACAACTCTTTTCATACCATGCCACCAGAAATGCAACTTCAAATCCCGATACATCTTCGTACCATCGGGATGAATAGAATATGGCGAACGGTGAGCTTCTTCAAGTAGCTTCTGCCTGACTTCCCCCTTCGGAACACATAGACGGGTCCCAAAGCAAAGAGATCTATTCATGAATCACTATATCAGTCCTTGAACTAGCTTCGACTTCAGCTCAAAACTTCTGCAACTGCACATCACCAGACTGTGCTTCCTTAATCTAATCCACCAAAGACGACTGTAACTGAAGCACCATACAACTCTGCTCGGAACCAGGCAAAACCACATCCAAGTCTAATCTCCTCATAGCTTCCACAAGTTCATCTTGCTCAGTGAGAACCATGGCAACCGGTCTTCTGCTCAAAGCTGATAGGCACTAAATTAATCTTACCAGGGTGATACTGCAAACTGATATCATAATCGGCCATCAATTCCAACCATCGTCTCTGTCTCATATTCAGCTCCTTCTGAGTGAACACATACTTGAGACCTTTGTGGTCAGTGAAGATCTCCACTCGGTCTCCAAGTAAGTAATGCCTCCAAAGCTTCAAGACAAAGATTACAACTGCAAGCTCCAAATCATGTGTAGGATAATTCTTCTCAAGCCGCCTCAATTTTCTAGATGCATATGCGAAAACCTTACCTCGTTGCATCAAAGAAGCACCCAAGCCTCTTCTTAAAGCATCACAGTGAATTACGAAACCTCCTAATCCATCAGCTATAGTCAACACGGGTGCTTATGTCAACCGATTCTTCAATTCAGCGAATGCTTGATCACAGGATTCATCCCACACAAACTTTTGATCCTTCCCAATCAACTTGGTTAACAGCCTGGCAGTCTTCGAAAAATCCCGAACAAACTTCCTATAGTACCCTGCTAGACCAAGTAAAATCCAAACTTCTGATACTAATTTCGGCATCGGCCAATCCTTAACTGCAGAGATCTTGGACGGATCGAAAAAAACTCCATCACCAAAAATGATATGGCCTGAGAATGCCACACGATCCAGCCAAATATACACTTGCTAAGCTTCCCAAATAGCTGATTCTCCCTCAATGTTTGCAAAAAGACCTTCAAGTGCTCAGCATGCTCATCACGGTTCCGAGAATAGACGAGAATATAATAAATGAACACCACAACAAACTTGTCCAGAAAGAGAGAGAATACCTGATTCATCAAGCTCATGAACACAACTGGAGTATTAGTAACTCTGAAAGGCATCACCAAGAATTTATAGTGCCCATATCTTGAATGAAAAGCAGTCTTCTGTACATCCTCGACTTTCACCTTAACCTGATGGTAACTAGAACGAAGATCTAGCTTCAAAAATACAGAAGTGCCTCCCAATTGATAAAATAGGTCATCAATCCTTGGCAACGGATACCGATTCTTCATTGTGACATTATTCAGCTCATGGTAGTCAATACACAACCTGTGACTACCATCCTTCTTATTGACGAACAGTACCGGAGCTCCCAAAAGCGATACACTCGGCCTGATAAAACCTCTATCCAGCAACTCTTGAATCTGCCCCTTCAACTCAGCCAACTCAACAGGAGCCATTCTGTATGGACTCTTAGAGATCGGAGCTGCACCTGACTAAAAATCAATACTGAACACCACTTCACGATCTGGCGGTAATCCCAGTAATTCCTCAGAAAAAACATCCAGAAAGTTTCGCACAACCACGGGTGCAACATCACCATCTGCATACACTTCCTCCATCATTCCAACTTCCGGACTTGCCAACTTCTCCACACAAGTAAGCGATGTTTTACCAACACAGAGTTCAAATTCCTGACGTCATGGCATTCGGAACACCACCTTTTTCACACGGCAGTCAATTACAGCATGAGTGACACCAAGCCAATCCATCCCCAAGATAACATCAAAACCAATATTATTAATGAAAATCAGATCGGCAACAAAATCAACACCACCAATAACCAAAGGACTCTGCTCACAGATCTGAGAACACACGACAACACCTCCACCTGTAGTAATTTTCCATGATGCTTTCATAACTCTGCTAGCCAAGTGATGCAGGTCGACAAAGCGAGAAGAAACAAAGGAATGAATAGCACCAGAGTCAAAGAGAACATTAGCGGGAAAGGAGTGAACAAGGATAATGCCTAGCAAGAAGTCAAAGATGAGAATACAATATGCAGAAGCAAAATGCAAGAAACAGGCATGAATAGAAGGATAGCATGATGAAGCAGTAGAAATAGAATAACAAGATAGCAAGGAAGAATGAAAATAAAATCCAAATAAATACAACTAAAGATATACCTGCAATAACGCCCAAAGCGGTTTCAGCATCCTACGCAGTCAGGTTGTAGGCCTGACCATGACCTGCAGGAAGATTACCCCTAGGAGCGGCTCTCCTCTGATCAAAGATCTGCCTCTGAGGTGGGAGTGGTGGTCCGCCATGACCAAGAGCAAGCGCTCCCTATGGAGCGGGATCTCCAACTGGTGCAAGGGATCGGGACTTAGGGCAATCACGAACCATGTGATCATTGCCTCCACACAGAAGGCACAGGGGATTTTCTATCCGACAGTCCTGGCACAAGTGCTCAGTCTTGTGATAGTACGAATGGATTAAGTGCATCCTCTGAAAATGTAACACCCCGAATTCCAAATAAGAATGAATTCGAGATTCCACAAGAACTTTACTTCACTTCGTACAATTTTACAAGGAAATTAAAACTTTCCTCAATAATACATCAGATTTACATTACACTTTGTTTACACAGCGGAAGAATAAAAGATTACAATGAAATAAATACAACATCTTTAAACAAAACAGTATCAGCATATCCACTTTATTGCTTCATGAACTTCCATTACCTGCATGTACGACTGTGGGCACGTCAGTTGATTACAACCGAAGAAATGTTATACACGGCTATTCTCTCTAAGCCGGGAATAGTATAACGATCTCATTACTTTAACAAAATCACAGAAAATTGAATGAATACATAAAGTGTTAACATTGTGTCTATGCTAAACATGTAAGTGTATGGCATGCCTTAATGCCTAATGCACACAATTCTATACTAGGATGACACTAATGCACACTTGTTCGGATTCTATGCATCCCATACTACATAGGTCTGAGGGCAAGCGCCTACGTACTCCACCATAAATGGTTCGATCCCTCGCTATGAAAACTACCCGGTAATAAACAAAGTTTAGATTATTTCCACAGATACGGATCTCAGCCTCCTCGGCTATGATAACAGATCTCAGCCTCCCCAGCTATTATATCGTGAGAATAATCCCGCAAGTGACCCTCTAGCCCCAGCCAATCTAGCTATTGAAGTACGGCAAAACAAAAACTATCCGCCCAATTACTCAAGATTCCGGAATCCTCCGCTGACCCGTCCTCATAATCCATGATTTAAATACAAAAGCCCGTCTCCCACGGAGCAACCACAGTCCGACGACTGGGTCTATAGCCACGGAGATCCACCGCCGACTATATAGAGCAACCCACTTACGTTTGCCTAGGTTTACTACATCTTCATTTAAGTGCCTAATTATTTTAGTTCAAGACATGAATGTGTTATCAATCCTAGAATCAGTTTTGCCCCCTACCGGACTTGTTCACAAAATACGAGATCGCCCGACGGCAATATCTCGAAATCATATCTCAAAATCTTTCTTTCAATATTGTCGGTAACCGAGGTCTTACTAATTCTTCATCATAATCTTTCATACACAAGAAACATGGGTACACATACCCTTTGAGAATCATGTCTTAAAGCTAGATAATTTCATCTTTCAACTTATTCACAAAATAATCAATTATTTTCACTTTTCATGATCTAGTTATTCTTCCATATTCTTTATAAACAACATTCTTTTCGAGAATACAATTTTATCACATGAAATGTTATGACCAATCTTAAACTATCACAATGTCTCAATTCATTAACAAACATTTCTTAATCAACACACAAGTATGGTTTCTTTAAAGAATTTACATCACAAAATAATTCTTTTCTTCTCTTCACTACACATTTTATTCTCAAAGAGATTTCATTTCTTTTTATACTTCACAAAAAAACATATAAGAAAGACTGTCCCTCAATATTTCCATTTCATCTTAGAATTAATATAATTCATATATAAAATTTTCCTAGATTAAAAATCCCATTTATGAAGCAAAAGGGGGTTAAATTTAAATCAAAAGAAGGTCTTGGTCAATGCCCAAACCCAGCCCCGCAAGCAACTGAGCTATTAAGCTCTGGTGTCAAAATCCATGCCGAAATAGTCATATATTGACTTTCGGTTTCGAGGTACTTAAAAAAAAACTAAAACTAATTGCAATTATTAAGTTTCGAACTCAAGATCTTTTACAACAATGCTCTATTTGTACCAGTTAACCAGTAAGCCCAAGTACATTTTCTGTTTAGAAATTTTATTAGTATACTTTTGTTTACACTATTCTGATATCTAATTCTTTTTTTCAAAAAAAATCATTTTTTGAACAATTCTATCTTTTAGGATTAATAGATAAATTTTTCTTCTGGAACTGAAATGAATCAAAATACAAAAAGACAAGTTCAACATTATTTTCTCCTTACTTTATAAAAATTTGTATTTCTCGACAAAATTCGAAATTATAGAAAATCATTTTTAGTTTAAAAATCCACCATCATAAAAAATAAAATTCTTGTTGCAAAAAGGACCAATTGTATCTCTAAATCGATCTTGGACATCACAAGTGTTTCATCATATGAAAACTAGTATCTTTTACAATATCAACAAGTCAAGAATAATAAAATTTATCTTTCCTTTAGTCATTAAGTTTCTAAGCATATGTAACAATCATTCATACTCATCATACATTTGACAAACAAAAATTTGCAATTATTCTACCATGGTCTATGTGATTATTTCTTTACTTTTAATTTGCATGATATCAATCAACTACTAAGTTTCAACAAAAATCATTGCATGTCATACTAGCATTTTATCTACACATATCACATTCAATTTTTATTCTATTCTTTAAACTATTAGTATGGTAACAACAAAATCATTTCATGAGATGCTAGTATGGATTCTTATCAACAATATCTCATTCATTCTTTCACTATTCATTAAACTATTAGCATGCAAATCCTACTTAGAAAGCATAAGAACACCCACCTTTTGAAGCTTGAACAATGAAAGAAAAGAACACCACCTCTAGCTCTAACACTACAAAAGAAAGTAGCTTTCCCGGCGGTTTTTTCCCGGCGTTTTACTAGTAGCGCCGGGGTAGGGAGCCAGTAGGAATTGGGCGCCAGATGGGATGGTCATACACCGGCGGTCTATTTAAAACGCCGGTGAATGTTAGAATTCACCGGCGTTTTAGCTGAACACGCCGGTGAAGTTTATTATTCACCGGCGTTTTTTATTATAAACGCCGGCGAATATACTGGCACATTCACCGGCGTTTCCAATTAAAATGCCGGTGAATAACTAGGAATAAAACCCGCGAACCCTAATCGTTCGCTCGCCATTTACCCATTACCCCCCAAAAAAAAAGGGAAAAAAGGCGCTTCCTTTCCCTCCTTCCCCGCTCTATTTCCCGCGCGTTTGCCTCCGCCGCTTCGTCCTCTTCGACGGCCTTCGACCATTCGAAATCGTCCCTTATTCCCTTCGTCCTTTTCGATTTCGTTCTTCCCTCTCTCGATCTGGAGGTGAATCGGCGGTCGCCCCCTCTCTCTCTCTCTCCTACGCCCCCGCCCTCGTCGCCCCGCTCCCTCCCTCTCTCTTCGGTATGATCTCTTGATTTCCCTTATTTTCCAAAAAAGGCAGCTTTTTTCAGTTTGGCATGAAAAATATATGCTTAGATAATGAAAAATATATGCCTGTTACGTGTTCGATTTCCTTAGCATGAACGGTTTAGTTGAGATGAAGAATTAATAGAAAAATATATGCTTAGATAATGGAAATTTTCATCTTCTTTTACTGTTAATGAAGCTGATTTCATGCATCTGATTGTCTTCATGGCATGTTTGTTTTTTTACCCAAAATGGGTTCACTGTGAACTGAGGATATTGTATAGGTACGTATGCCAAAATTCTCTGGCCGGATATGCACCACACTTGGGTTTTAGATTTAGTTGGGCACAGTGAATTAGTAGAGCAACATATAAGCTCAGTTAATGGGAAATTTTTATTTTCAGATACTATTAAAGTAACCTGATTGCAATCTTTGGCATGGTTTTTTAACACAAAATGGGTTCACTTCCAAACTAAGTATGCTGCATAGCATACCCGTTTTCTTTCACTGTTAATGAAGCTGATTTCATGCATCTGATTGTCTTCTTGGCATGATTGTTTTTTACCCAAAATGGGTTCACTGTGAACTGAGGATGCTATAGGTACGTATGTCAAAATCCTGCGGCCGGATACGCACAACAATTGGATTTTAGATTTAGTTGGGCTAAAGAAGTAGTAGAGCAACATATAAGCTCAGATAATGGGAGATTTTCATTTTCAGATACCGTTAAAGTAACCTGATTGCAATCTTTGGCATGGTTTTTTTACACAAAATGGGTTCACTTCCAAAATGAGTATGCTGCATGCATAGCATCCCCAGTTTGTATAGGTTCACTTCCAGACTAAGTGAACTGAGGATGCTATAGGTACGTATGCCAAAATCCTTCGGATACGCACAACAATTGGGTTTTAGATTTAGTTGGGTTGAAGAAGTAGTATAGCAACATATAAGCTCTGATAATGGAAAATTTATCATTTTCAAATACTGTTAAAGTAACCTGATTGTCAATCTTTGGCATGGTTTTTTATACGAAAATGGGTTAACTTCCAATCTAAGTATGCTGCTAGCATCCCCATTTTCTTTTTTTGTTGTTAGTGAAGCTTATTTTCATGCATCTGATTGTCATCTTGGCATGTTTTTTTTACCAAAATCGGTTCACTGTGAACTGAGGATGGTATAGGTACGTATGCCAAAATCCTCCGGCCGGATATGCGGCTACAATTGGGTTTTAGATTTAGCTGGGATGAAGAAGTAGTAGAGCAACATATAAGCTCAGATAATGGGAAATTTTTCATTTTCAGATACTGTTAAAGTAACCTGACTGGAATCCTTGGCATGGTTTTTTAACAAAATGGGTTCACTTCGTAACTAAGTATGCTGCATAGCATCACCAGTTTCTTTCACTGTTAATTAATTGAAGCTTATCCCCTGCATCTGATTGTCATTTTGGCATGTTTTTTTGACCAAACTGGGTTCACTGTGAACTGAGGATGCTATAGCTCTATGCCAAAATTCTCCGGCTATGTACAACAATTGGTTCAGCGTGCAAAATATATGCTTACATACTAGACATTTTAATTTTTCTTTTACTGTTTCTTTTGTTTAGTAGTATTATTATTATTATTATTATTATTATTATGAGATAAGTGATTATTAGTAGTCATGAACAGAATAGTTCATGAGTCATCAGATCTTCTTGTTACCGTAGTTACAACAGGACGCACTCATTATTCGGCCGATTCCTCTTCATCAGCAAAATACCCTTTACCATCATCATCTCCTTGAACGGAAAGCCAAATACAGGGGAGACTATAGTCGATTTTTTTTTATGCTCGAACACAGGGTGTGTGATAAAATACCGTCTAAGGTGGTTGTGATCATTTCCACAAAAGGTCGTTTAGGGTTTGGTGAATAGAGTAGATTGTATTAAGAAGTAGTTTTTTTTTGTACATTTTTTGGAGCCACAATTTCTTTATTTTACAGTTAGAGATTATATCGTTCATTTATTTGCAGCTAGGGTTGATTTTCAAATAGGTGAAATTTAATATACAAAATGCCTTTTACTGTTATTACTATTTAATATATAAAATTTTAATTTCAGACTGTGTGCTATTGATATAATGGATAGAAGTTGGATTAGTAAACCACGATTATCCAAGGAGTACCGTGATGGTATTAAAGATTTTATTATCTTTGCCAAACGACATTCCCGTGATCCCAACCTAATCCTTTGTCCATGCCTTCGCTGTACAAATTGTATGCTGAGGACATGTGACGTAGTACATACACACTTGGCTGTCAACGGTTTTCTTCAAGGGTACACAAGGTGGTTTTGTCATGGAGAGGATCATACGGCAGCTCCTGTTCGTCCGGTTGTATTAGAAAATGAGGCTGAGCCCTTAGTGAACGAAGACTTAAGCGTTCCCGATGAGATGCATGCTTTGTTACAAGATGCCATGGAGAATCATAATGTTCCTTTCCACACCAATGACCCAACAACCGAAGTTCACAATGAGTCAATAGAAACAAACCAGATTGGTGGTGGGGTGGACGAGGAAATGTCTGGCCCCACCCATGAAAATAATAAGCAGCAAGAATCCTTCGCTAAGTTACTTGAAGATGCTAGTATCCCGTTGTACCGCGACTGCACCAAATTTTCTAAGTTCTCATTCATTGTCAGACTATTTCAGATTAAATGTTTAAACGGGTGGTCTGCTAAGTCCTTCACTATGCTACTTGAATTGTTGAATGAAGCATTTCCTGAAATCTGTATTCCAAACTCAGCCTATAAAATCAAAAAATTCCTAAGTTCTCTCGATCTAGGATATGAGAAGATAGCAGCATGTCCAAATGACTGTATGCTTTTCACGAGTGGTAAGGAAAGTCTGGATAATTGCGAAGTGTGTGGTTCTTCGAAATGGAAAGAAAGACCAAATCAAGACGAGGGAGCCAGCGGATCTACTAAGCGAAGTAGGAAAAAGAAGCCTGCCAAAACATTGCGTTACTTTCCTCTGATCCCTAGGTTACAAAGGTTGTTTATGTCCACGAAAACTTCTTCTGATATGAAATGGCATGCTGAAGGCCGCACTAATGATGGGATTCTTAGACATCCTGCTGATTCTCAATCTTGGAAAAGATTTGATGAAAGATATCCTGATTTTGCGGAAGATCCTCGAAATGTGAGACTTGGACTAGCTAGTGATGGCTTCAACCCTTTCAGGCAAATGAGTAGTACATACAGCATATGGCCGGTTGTGTTGATACCATACAATTTGCCGCCTTGGAAATGCATGAAGCAGTCCTCATTTATTTTGTCCATGATAGTTCCTGGACCGAAAGGTCCTGGAAATGATATAGATGTGTACCTACAACCGTTAATAGATGAACTTCAGAAGTTGTGGGTGGGTGTTCCAACCTATGATGCTGTGGCTAAAGAAACATTTTCTCTTCGTGCCGTGTTGTCTTGGGCCATCAATGATTTTCCAGCATATGCAAATTTATCTGGATATAGTACTAAAGGACGTTATGCATGTCTATGTTGTGCTGACCAAACTAGTTCAAGGTGGTTGTACAATGGCAGAAAGTTTTGCTATATGGGTCATAGGAGATGGTTGCCTGACACACATATATTTCGGGCAGAGGCAGCGACATTTGATGGCACCGACGAGTGGGAACATGCTCCTGGGTCTTCCTCTGGTTCAGATATTTTGAGGCGGGTAGATGGTCATCAATTCAAATATGGAAAGGAACCAGAAGTCAGGACAAAGGGCAAGAAAAGGGCAAGGCCGGAGCAAGATGAGGAGACCGATCTATATGGCGAGGATGAGGATCAAAACTTGACGAGTTTAGGTGCATGGAAGAAGAAGAGTATTTTCTTCAAGTTGCCGTATTGGGAATTCAACTTACTGAGACATAATTTAGATGTGATGCATATCGAAAAAAATATAGGTGAGAATTGTATAGGAACAGTTATGGGAGATGATCGGAAGACAAAGGACAATCTGAAGAGCCGACTTGATTTGAAGTCAATGGGCATCCGACATGAGTTGCACCCAGAAGAATTGCCGAACGGGAAAGTGCTCCTACCTCCTGCAATCTATTCAATGTCAAAATCGGAGTTGGAGTTGTTTTGCAAAGTACTACTTGAACTGAAAGTCCCCGATAGCTATTCTTCTAACATGGCAAAATGTGTCAACTTTAAAGAGAAGAGGCTTCAGGGGCTAAAGTCACACGACTACCACATCCTAATGCAGGATCTCCTTCCTGTGGCCCTAAGGTCTTCAATGTGTGAGCAAGTCACTACTGTCCTGAAAGATCTTTGTAGCATATATAAAGGTATTTGCTCAAGAATGCTTCGTGTTGAAGATCTGGACCAATTGGAGCAGCAGGCGGCATTGACACTTAGTAAAATGGAGATGATATTTCCTCCATCGTTTTTCACTATTATGATTCACTTGATAATCCACCTTGCTGGTGAAGCCAGAATCGGTGGTCCTGTTCACTATCGGTGGATGTACCCCATTGAGAGGTAAAATAATTCGTTCATCTTACGAAATTGAATTTTCAAAAGCTCATTTCTTTTAATCCCCTAATCCGCTCTAGTTTATTAATTGTACATGTTCAGGTACCTATACTGGCTAAAGGATTATGTGAAAAATAGAGCATATCCTGAAGGGTCAATAGCCCAGGGATATCTATCAGAGGAGTGCTCACATTTTTTTTCCAGGTATATGCCTGGTGTGGAGACATCTTCCAGTAGACCACGTAGAAATCCAGACATTTCCAACCTTGATGGTGCACAATATCTTTTTGATACCGCCGGCACCACTGTTGGTAAAGTTGATGCATTTGAGCTCGATAGCTTAGCGTGGGAACAGGCACATCGATATGTGCTAGACCATCATGCATCAGTGGAACCATTTCGAAAGTAAGTTGCTTTTAAATGTAAATCGAATACAGTGAAAACCGCGGAGTTCGATATTTTTGATACTTTTCTTATTCCTAATTTCAATTGCTTGTTTTTTAGCGAATTTGTCAGGGACATCAAACGAAGGGCTAGACCAAGAAGACTACCACCACGTGAACAAAACAAGCTGATGAATGAAAAATTTCATAAGTGGTTTGAATCTCATGTAGGTGAATTACAGTTATGCAAGTTAATCTTTATTATATCTATATTTTCTATGGTGTTGATACGATTTGCGCAAAATTATATCTATATTATATCCTCATTCTCTAGCATCCCCAGTTTCTTTCACTGTGAGTGAAGCTTATTTCACAAACCTGATGGTCTTCTTAAGCTATTGTATGGTCCCATTTTCACTAACTGTTAGTGAAGCTCATTTCAAGCACCTGATTGTCTTCTTGGCATGTATGTTTTTAAACCAAAAAAGGGTTCACTGTGGTCATCAGATGATGGAGAAATTTTCATTTTCAAATACTGTCAATGTAACCGGTTTTTTTAACACCAAATGGGTTCACTTCCAAAATGAGTATGCTGCATAGCATCCCCAGTTTCTATCACTGTTAGTGAAGCTTACTTCACATATCCTGATGGTCTTCTTAAGCTATTTTATGGTCCCATTTTCACTAACTGTGAGTGAAGCTCATTTCAAGCACCTGATTGTCTTCTTGGCATGTATGTTTTTATACCGAAAATGGGTTCACTGTGAACTGAGGATATTGTATAGGTACGTATGCCAAAATTCTCCTGCCGGATATGCACCACACTTGGGTTTTGCGATATAGTTGGGCTAAAAAAGTAGTAGAGCAACATATAAGTTGAGATAATGAAGAAATTTTCATTTTCGGGCACTGTCAATGTAACCTGATTGCAATCTTTGGCATGGTTTTTTTAACACAAAATGGGTTCACTTCCAAAATGAGTATGCTGCATAGCATCCCCAGTTTCTTTCGCTGTTAGTGGAGATTATTTCACAAACCCGATGGTCTTCTTAAGCTATTGTATGGTCCCATTTTCACTAACTGTTAGTGAAGCTGATTTCAAGCACCTGATTGTCTTCTTGGCATGTATGTTTTTAAACCAAAAATGGGTTCACTGTGGTCATCAGATGATGGAGAAATTTTCATTTTCAAATACTGTCAATGTAACCGTTTTTTTTAACACCAAATGGGTTCACTTCCAAAATGAGTATGCTGCATAGCATCCCCAGTTTCTATCACTGTTAGTGAAGCTTACTTCACAAACCTGATGGTCTTCTTAAGCTATTTTATGGTCCCATTTTCACTAACTGTTAGTGAAGCTCATTTCAAGCACCTGATTGTCTTCTTGGCATGTATGTTTTTATACCGAAAATGGGTTCACTGTGAACTGAGGATATTGTATAGGTACGTATGCCAAAATTCTCCGGCCGGTTTTGCGATATAGTTGGGCTAAAAAAGTAGTAGAGCAACTTATAAGCTGAGATAATGAAGAAATTTTCATTTTCGGGCACTGTCAATGTAACCTGATTGCAATCTTTGGCATGGTTTTTTTAACACAAAATGGGTTCACTTCCAAAATGAGTATGCTGCATAGCATCCCCAGTTTCTTTCACTGTTAGTGAAGATTATTTCACAAACCTGATGGTCTTCTTAAGCTATTGTATGGTCCCATTTTCACTAACTGTTAGTGAAGCTGATTTCAAGCACCTGATTGTCTTCTTGGCATGTATGTTTTTAAACCAAAAATGGGTTCACTGTGGTCATCAGATGATGGAGAAATTTTCATTTTCAAATACTGTCAATGTAACCGGTTTTTTTAACACCAAATGGGTTCACTTCCAAAATGAGTATGCTGCATAGCATCCCCAGTTTCTATCACTGTTAGTGAAGCTTACTTCACATATCCTGATGGTCTTCTTAAGCTATTTTATGGTCCCATTTTCACTAACTGTGAGTGAAGCTCATTTCAAGCACCTGATTGTCTTCTTGGCATGTATGTTTTTATACCGAAAATGGGTTCACTGTGAACTGAGGATATTGTATAGGTACGTATGCCAAAATTCTCCTGCCGGATATGCACCACACTTGGCTTTTGCGATATAGTTGGGCTAAAAAAGTAGTAGAGCAACATATAAGCTGAGATAATGAAGAAATTTTCATTTTCGGGCACTGTCAATGTAACCTGATTGCAATCTTTGGCATGGTTTTTTTAACACAAAATGGGTTCACTTCCAAAATGAGTATGCTGCATAGCATCCCCAGTTTCTTTCACTGTTAGTGGAGATTATTTCACAAACCTGATGGTCTTCTTAAGCTATTGTATGGTCCCATTTTCACTAACTGTTAGTGAAGCTGATTTCAAGCACCTGATTGTCTTCTTGGCATGTATGTTTTTAAACCAAAAATGGGTTCACTGTGGTCATCAGATGATGGAGAAATTTTCATTTTCAAATACTGTCAATGTAACCGGTTTTTTTAACACCAAATGGGTTCACTTCCAAAATGAGTATGCTGCATAGCATCCCCAGTTTCTATCACTGTTAGTGAAGCTTACTTCACAAACCTGATGGTCTTTTTAAGCTATTTTATGGTCCCATTTTCACTAACTGTTAGTGAAGCTCATTTCAAGCACCTGATTGTCTTCTTGGCATGTATGTTTTTATACCGAAAATGGGTTCACTGTGAACTGAGGATATTGTATAGGTACGTATGCCAAAATTCTCCGGCCGGTTTTGCGATATAGTTGGGCTAAAAAAGTAGTAGAGCGAATTATAAGCTGAGATAATAAAGAAATTTTCATTTTCGGGCACTGTCAATGTAACCTGATTGCAATCTTTGGCATGGTTTTTTTAACACAAAATGGGTTCACTTCCAAAATGAGTATGCTGCATAGCATCCCCAGTTTCTTTCACTGTTAGTGAAGATTATTTCACAAACCTGATGGTCTTCTTAAGCTATTGTATGGTCCCATTTTCACTAACTGTTAGTGAAGCTGATTTCAAGCACCTGATTGTCTTCTTGGCATGTATGTTTTTAAACCAAAAATGGGTTCACTGTGGTCATCAGATGATGGAGAAATTTTCATTTTCAAATACTGTCAATGTAACCGTTTTTTTTAACACCAAATGGGTTCACTTCCAAAATGAGTATGCTGCATAGCATCCCCAGTTTCTATCACTGTTAGTGAAGCTTACTTCACAAACCTGATGGTCTTCTTAAGCTATTTTATGGTCCCATTTTCACTAACTGTTAGTGAAGCTCATTTCAAGCACCTGATTGTCTTCTTGGCATGTATGTTTTTATACCGAAAATGGGTTCACTGTGAACTGAGGATATTGTATAGGTACGTATGCCAAAATTCTCCGGCCGGTTTTGCGATATAGTTGGGCTAAAAAAGTAGTAGAGCAACTTATAAGCTGAGATAATGAAGAAATTTTCATTTTCGGGCACTGTCAATGTAACCTGATTGCAATCTTTGGCATGGTTTTTTTAACACAAAATGGGTTCACTTCCAAAATGAGTATGCTGCATAGCATCCCCAGTTTCTTTCACTGTTAGTGAAGATTATTTCACAAACCTGATGGTCTTCTTAAGCTATTGTATGGTCCCATTTTCACTAACTGTTAGTGAAGCTGATTTCAAGCACCTGATTGTCTTCTTGGCATGTATGTTTTTAAACCAAAAATGGGTTCACTGTGGTCATCAGATGATGGAGAAATTTTCATTTTCAAATACTGTCAATGTAACCGGTTTTTTTAACACCAAATGGGTTCACTTCCAAAATGAGTATGCTGCATAGCATCCCCAGTTTCTATCACTGTTAGTGAAGCTTACTTCACATATCCTGATGGTCTTCTTAAGCTATTTTATGGTCCCATTTTCACTAACTGTGAGTGAAGCTCATTTCAAGCACCTGATTGTCTTCTTGGCATGTATGTTTTTATACCGAAAATGGGTTCACTGTGAACTGAGGATATTGTATAGGTACGTATGCCAAAATTCTCCTGCCGGATATGCACCACACTTGGCTTTTGCGATATAGTTGGGCTAAAAAAGTAGTAGAGCAACATATAAGCTGAGATAATGAAGAAATTTTCATTTTCGGGCACTGTCAATGTAACCTGATTGCAATCTTTGGCATGGTTTTTTTAACACAAAATGGGTTCACTTCCAAAATGAGTATGCTGCATAGCATCCCCAGTTTCTTTCACTGTTAGTGGAGATTATTTCACAAACCTGATGGTCTTCTTAAGCTATTGTATGGTCCCATTTTCACTAACTGTTAGTGAAGCTGATTTCAAGCACCTGATTGTCTTCTTGGCATGTATGTTTTTAAACCAAAAATGGGTTCACTGTGGTCATCAGATGATGGAGAAATTTTCATTTTCAAATACTGTCAATGTAACCGGTTTTTTTAACACCAAATGGGTTCACTTCCAAAATGAGTATGCTGCATAGCATCCCCAGTTTCTATCACTGTTAGTGAAGCTTACTTCACAAACCTGATGGTCTTTTTAAGCTATTTTATGGTCCCATTTTCACTAACTGTTAGTGAAGCTCATTTCAAGCACCTGATTGTCTTCTTGGCATGTATGTTTTTATACCGAAAATGGGTTCACTGTGAACTGAGGATATTGTATAGGTACGTATGCCAAAATTCTCCGGCCGGTTTTGCGATATAGTTGGGCTAAAAAAGTAGTAGAGCAACTTATAAGCTGAGATAATGAAGAAATTTTCATTTTCGGGCACTGTCAATGTAACCTGATTGCAATCTTTGGCATGGTTTTTTTAACACAAAATGGGTTCACTTCCAAAATGAGTATGCTGCATAGCATCCCCAGTTTCTTTCACTGTTAGTGAAGATTATTTCACAAACCTGATGGTCTTCTTAAGCTATTGTATGGTCCCATTTTCACTAACTGTTAGTGAAGCTGATTTCAAGCACCTGATTGTCTTCTTGGCATGTATGTTTTTAAACCAAAAATGGGTTCACTGTGGTCATCAGATGATGGAGAAATTTTCATTTTCAAATACTGTCAATGTAACCGTTTTTTTTAACACCAAATGGGTTCACTTCCAAAATGAGTATGCTGCATAGCATCCCCAGTTTCTATCACTGTTAGTGAAGCTTACTTCACAAACCTGATGGTCTTCTTAAGCTATTTTATGGTCCCATTTTCACTAACTGTTAGTGAAGCTCATTTCAAGCACCTGATTGTCTTCTTGGCATGTATGTTTTTATACCGAAAATGGGTTCACTGTGAACTGAGGATATTGTATAGGTACGTATGCCAAAATTCTCCGGCCGGTTTTGCGATATAGTTGGGCTAAAAAAGTAGTAGAGCAACTTATAAGCTGAGATAATGAAGAAATTTTCATTTTCGGGCACTGTCAATGTAACCTGATTGCAATCTTTGGCATGGTTTTTTTAACACAAAATGGGTTCACTTCCAAAATGAGTATGCTGCATAGCATCCCCAGTTTCTTTCACTGTTAGTGAAGATTATTTCACAAACCTGATGGTCTTCTTAAGCTATTGTATGGTCCCATTTTCACTAACTGTTAGTGAAGCTGATTTCAAGCACCTGATTGTCTTCTTGGCATGTATGTTTTTAAACCAAAAATGGGTTCACTGTGGTCATCAGATGATGGAGAAATTTTCATTTTCAAATACTGTCAATGTAACCGGTTTTTTTAACACCAAATGGGTTCACTTCCAAAATGAGTATGCTGCATAGCATCCCCAGTTTCTATCACTGTTAGTGAAGCTTACTTCACATATCCTGATGGTCTTCTTAAGCTATTTTATGGTCCCATTTTCACTAACTGTGAGTGAAGCTCATTTCAAGCACCTGATTGTCTTCTTGGCATGTATGTTTTTATACCGAAAATGGGTTCACTGTGAACTGAGGATATTGTATAGGTACGTATGCCAAAATTCTCCTGCCGGATATGCACCACACTTGGCTTTTGCGATATAGTTGGGCTAAAAAAGTAGTAGAGCAACATATAAGCTGAGATAATGAAGAAATTTTCATTTTCGGGCACTGTCAATGTAACCTGATTGCAATCTTTGGCATGGTTTTTTTAACACAAAATGGGTTCACTTCCAAAATGAGTATGCTGCATAGCATCCCCAGTTTCTTTCACTGTTAGTGGAGATTATTTCACAAACCTGATGGTCTTCTTAAGCTATTGTATGGTCCCATTTTCACTAACTGTTAGTGAAGCTGATTTCAAGCACCTAATTGTCTTCTTGGCATGTATGTTTTTAAACCAAAAATGGGTTCACTGTGGTCATCAGATGATGGAGAAATTTTCATTTTCAAATACTGTCAATGTAACCGGTTTTTTTAACACCAAATGGGTTCACTTCCAAAATGAGTATGCTGCATAGCATCCCCAGTTTCTATCACTGTTAGTGAAGCTTACTTCACAAACCTGATGGTCTTCTTAAGCTATTTTATGGTCCCATTTTCACTAACTGTTAGTGAAGCTCATTTCAAGCACCTGATTGTCTTCTTGGCATGTATGTTTTTATACCGAAAATGGGTTCACTGTGAACTGAGGATATTGTATAGTTACGTATGCCAAAATTCTCCGGCCGGTTTTGCGATATAGTTGGGCTAAAAAAGTAGTAGAGCAACATATAAGCTGAGATAATGAAGAAATTTTCATTTTCGGGCACTGTCAATGTAACCTGATTGCAATCTTTGGCATGGTTTTTTTAACACAAAATGGGTTCACTTCCAAAATGAGTATGCTGCATAGCATCCCCAGTTTCTTTCACTGTTAGTGGAGATTATTTCACAAACCTGATGGTCTTCTTAAGCTATTGTATGGTCCCATTTTCACTAACTGTTAGTGAAGCTGATTTCAAGCACCTGATTGTCTTCTTGGCATGTATGTTTTTAAACCAAAAATGGGTTCACTGTGGTCATCAGATGATGGAGAAATTTTCATTTTCAAATACTGTCAATGTAACCGTTTTTTTTAGCACCAAATGGGTTCACTTCCAAAATGAGTATGCTGCATAGCATCCCCAGTTTCTATCACTGTTAGTGAAGCTTACTTCACAAACCTGATGGTCTTCTTAAGCTATTTTATGGTCCCATTTTCACTAACTGTTAGTGAAGCTCATTTCAAGCACCTGATTGTCTTCTTGGCATGTATGCTTTTATACCGAAAATGGGTTCACTGTGAACTGAGGATATTGTATAGGTACGTATGCCAAAATTCTCCGGCCGGTTTTGCGATATAGTTGGGCTAAAAAAGTAGTAGAGCATCATATAAGCTGAGATAATGAAGAAATTTTCATTTTCGGGCACTGTCAATGTAACCTGATTGCAATCTTTGGCATGGTTTTTTTAACACAAAATGGGTTCACTTCCAAAATGAGTATGCTGCATAGCATCCCCAGTTTCTTTCACTGTTAGTGGAGATTATTTCACAAACCTGATGGTCTTCTTAAGCTATTGTATGGTCCCATTTTCACTAACTGTTAGTGAAGCTCATTTCAAGCACCTGATTGTCTTCTTGGCATGTATGTTTTTAAACCAAAAATGGGTTCACTGTGGTCATCAGATGATGGAGAAATTTTCATTTTCAAATACTGTCAATGTAACCGGTTTTTTTAACACCAAATGGGTTCACTTCCAAAATGAGTATGCTGCATAGCATCCCCAGTTTCTATCACTGTTAGTGAAGCTTACTTCACAAACCTGATGGTCTTCTTAAGCTATTCTATGGTCCCATTTTCACTAACTGTTAGTGAAGCTGATTTCAGGCACCTGATTGTCTTCTTGGCATGTATGTTTTTATACCAAAAAATGGGTTCACTGTGAACTGAGGATATTGTATAGGTACGCATGCCAAAATTATCCGGCCGGATATGCACCACACTTGGGTTTTGCGATATAGTTGGTGCTGAAAAAGTAGTAGAGCAGCATATAAGCTCAGATAATGGAGAAATTTTCATTTTCGGATACTGTCAATGTAACCTTATTGTTTAACACAAAATGGGTTCACTTCCAAACTAAGTATGCTGCATAGCATTCTCAGTTCTTCTTTTGTTGATAGTGAAGCTTATTTTCATGCATCTGATTGTGATCTTGGCATGTTTTTTTGAGCAAAACGGGTTTACTGTGAACTGAGGATGCTATAGGTACGTATGCCAAAATCCTCCGGATACGCACAACAATTGGGTTTTAGATTTAGTTGGGCACAGTGAATTAGTAGAGCAACATATAAGCTCAGTTAATGGAAATTTTCATTTTCAGATACTGTTAATGAAGCTGATTGCCATCTTTGGCATGATTTTTGAACAAAAATGGGTTCACTTCCAAACTAAGTATGCTGCTAGCATCCTCATTTTCTTTCACTGTTAATGAAGCGTATTTCATTAAGATCCAGGATGGCAAATTTTGACTGGGCTATGATTGGATTGTTTAGTGGATGTGGTCTATGTTCTTAATTGGGCTGTGATTAGAAAGAGTGGGCTCGAGTGGAGAACTGGAAACCCATATAGAGACATCTTGTTCATAATAATTTATTATTATTGTTGTTCTTGTCGCTCTTAAGGTGGTTGCTGATGTCTCTTTCTGTTCGTGTGCTGAAGGGAAATAAGGGATGAGAGAGAGATGAGGAAAATGCCGCTATGGTAGCCTGGTGTATCCAAAGTCTCTACCTTTCTTCTTTTTGTTTCCATTTCTGGCTTCTATATATATTTGGTTTCCTTCCACGATGACAGTTTCCTAAAAATACACTTGATATGAGCCCTATCTTATTTTTTCTTATTTTTCTTATATTTGGTTTCCGTCCACGATGACAGTTTCATGGATTGTCTGAACAATCCATGAAGGACATGCTTAGATACTGAATTTTCATTTGTTTTATTGTTTTAGATAGTTGATATTCCCAATCAGAGGAGAATATAAAGGTTTCAAGTTAGATACTGAATTTTCATTTGTTTTGTTATTTTAGATATATTTAAAAACAAAATTAAGTACGAAATTTTTAGCATTGCAATGTAATTATTTTACCTCTGTATATAGCATTAACAATTCCATTTGCAGTTGGCACTTTCATCTTATAATTCGAGACACAGGTAGTTCTTTTTGCAAGTTCAAAAAATATGTATATTCTGTATTGTGATCTACTGTTCAATTAAACTATTATTTTTTATTCACAGAGTGGTCGTCAAGATGAAGGAAATGCAGATGATCAGAGCTGAAGCTACTCGAGGGGTATGAATCTGCGGTCCTCCTTGCTGTTCTTATGTCCTCCTTGCTGTATGGTTGTTGTTCTTATGTCCTCCTCCTTGCCGTTGTTATGTCAGACTAGTTTTTTTTATGAGAGTTATGTCATACTTTGAATTTGGGATATTTTGGATATTTGTCAGACTGGTTTGTTTGGATATTTTGGATGTTAGTCTCTATAGTAATTTGTTAATTATGACATTGTTAATTAATCAATGAATTTGGACGTTGATATGACACGTGTGAAACTTGATTATCTTTAATTATTCTTGTGTTTGGCTGTGGTTTGCGCAGTAGTATGCAACGAAATTGATCGAATCAGTTGTGAGAATTAGTTTACAGGTTATGTAAATGAAACTGTGAATTGAAATCGAACGGAAAAGCGGAGTATCGAAAATAAACGGGCATAGCCAGAACGGCGTTTTAAAAAACGGCGGTGTATATAATTTAATTGTTGGAGTGTATGATACACTGGCGTTTCAACGTACGCCGGTGAAAGTTTTCAGCTGTAACGGCACAGGTATATACCGGCGTTTTATAAACGCCGGTGTATATAACTACACCGGCGTTTTTAGTCGCGCCGGTGTTCGTAAACAGGGAAAAACAGGCGCTTACAAACGGACATACACCGGCGTTTCCTGACCGCCGGTATACTTTCGATATACACCGGCGTTTTTATTTACGCCGGTGAATGGATAAATACCGGCGGTTTACAACCGCCGGTGTATGTATATAGGCACACAAACACGGCACCCAGAAACGGACATACACCGGCATTTTATGACCGCCGGTATACTTTCCATATACACCGGCGTTTTTATTTACGCCGGTGAATGGATAAATACCGGCGGTTTACGACCGCCGGTGTATATATATAGGCACACAAACACGGCACCCAGAAATGGACATACACCGGCGTTTTATGACCGCCGGTGTAGTCCTAGTATTTACCGGCGTCCCCCAAAAATGCCGGTGTAGGACCCTTCGTTTCAGCGACGCCCGCTTCGGCGGTAGTTGGACCGGCGTTATTGTAAACGCCGGTGAAAGTTTCCCCGGCGTAAAAAAACGCCGGTATAGACGGAAAAAACCGCCAGGAAAGCTACTTTCTTTTGTAGTGTAAGGACTCCTAACTCTTCTCTTCCTAACAAGCTCCCTCTCTTAGCAATGGCTCCAAGCACAAGAACTCTCACTCTCTTTCTTTTCTTTCTCTTACTCTTATTTGTTTTCTTTTGGTGTGTGGAATGAGAAGAAATGGGTGCTTATTTATAGGTCTAGGTTTGGATCTCATTTGTAAAATTTCACAACCTAATAAATTATTCAAATTTAATCTCCATCTCTTCATTTTCTCAACTCATCCTTCAACCTCTCCAATTTCCCTAACTCCCAAAACTCCCAACCTCTCATCTCCCCACTCCTACAAGCCTTAACTCTCTCATCTTGCCCAAAAAATGGTCCAAATACATTTGTGTGTGCATGCACACATGCACAAACAAATATGAACACATTTCTATAACTCTAAATGTGTACTATAGTTTGTAACTTATTATGTATTAGTGCATGCTTAACTAAAAATGTGATTTTATCAATGGGCTTGATTCATGGGCTCATTTCTAGTTAATTTAATTATATAGTGGGCTCCTCTCCTAATGGGCTAGGTTTTATTCTATAGGTCCATGGATCAAAAGAAGACTAATTAAAATTTATGCATACTAAAAATTTGTAAATGAGAATAACAAATGAGAATAAAAATTTGCACGTGCATCATATGTACAAAAATAAAAAAATGCACTTTTATCAAAAAGAGGGGGAAATGAATTTCCATTTTATAAAACGAGTTCGAACATGTAAAATAAATAGTCAATACACATAGAAATATCACATTCAGTGATGGAAAAATACCCAATTGATATGTGCATCGAAAGCACGTAAAATGCACGTAAAATATAAATATTGAAATATTATAGTTTAGTTGACTCAAATCAATACAGAAAATGCATTAATAGTCGGAAATCAAGATACGTAGTGAAAACACGTTACAAAATACACGTGCGTAACACACGAGAGAAAAATTGTCATTTCCAATTTTGCAGGCTGTTACACTCTCCCCCTCTTAGAGTAGTTCTGTCCACGGAACTTGCTAGGGTAAAGGTTATATTTTGTACATGCTAAAGAAAATATCTTTATTGTACTTAGAAAACTGCAAACAACAAGAAAATAAATGTAGTATGAAAATACGCAACAAGGAAAACAAGACAAACTCTTTATAAGAAAACTATGAGTATCAAAATTTTATACGAACGAAACGAGAAAACTCACATAGGAAAATAAATATAACCATAAAGATATGATAGATTGAAAGAAATTTTCATACAAAACTACTATTACGGAAAACATTAGATAGAAGGAAAAATCAATTAAGTCTTTAATTGCGGAATAGTTTGGAAAACTGTAACCCCTGTTTTTCCAAAATATATTTTTGTATTTTCACTATTTAAAATTTTTGCAAATTTCTTTTTTTCGGTTTTCAAATTCTTTTTTCTAAAAATGTATTGTTGGATATTGTATTAAAACATATTTTCGATCTATAATTTTATTTGTAACTAGTTTCCAATGATTCTTATATTGTATTGCAAATCTTTTATTTTTATTATTATGCTTGGATTATTATGGAAAATATTTTTCTTATTATTAATATTATTATATTTGATTATTGAATTAAAAATCTATTCTTATTGTTAATTGGTATTTTATAAATCCTATTTATAATTTCTTAGTGGATCCTACTTTAAAACCCTATTCTAATTCTTATTGGTTTTGTGTAAACCCATAACCCATTATATTTAAAACCTAAACCCATTAAGCCTACCCTGTTTTTAAATTACCCAAAACCCATTACCTATTTAATCCCCAACTACCCAATAATGCAACCCATACCCATTTATACCCAGTTTCATAACCCCACCCGAAACCCGTATTAAAAACCCTAACACACCTATATTAATACCCCCCCCCCCTGTTTACAACATGTTCATCTCCTCTTATATCTCCAGCCGTCTTCAACCCTCTGCCCTGTCTCTTCCTCTCCCTGGTGCTCGACCCTCATCCTCCGCTGCACTTCGCAGCCAAGCCACAGTCTCGCTCCCTGCCTTTGCTCTCCCTGCCAGCGATAACCCCGCAACCACCCTCTCATCCTCTCCCCCATCCTCCTGCAGCGACTCCAGCAACCCTGCACCGCACCGCTCTCTCTTTGACTGTTGCCGCCTGCGCACTGTAGCAGACACCGGTGCTCTATCCTTCTCCTCCTGTCTACCGCGACTGCAACAACCAGAGCTTCGCCAGCCCCGTGGCCGTCATTCCGCCTGCAGCCAGCAAGTCGCGACAGCGAGCTTCCCTCGCTGTCCATCTCCGCAGCTCCGCCGTTCGCACACCTCGGAGGTTCCCTTACCCTCGTGTGTGTGCATGTGCTATTTTTTGGGTTGTGATCGTAGGATTTGCGGAGCGAGTGTATTCGTGGTTGTGTGGCTCGATAGTTGGGTTGTTTCTCGCGGTTGTGCTCATTGGGTTTCGTAGTTCGTGTGGGTTTCATTCGTTCGTGGGTGTTTGGAGCGTAGTTGTGTTTGTGGGTTTGTGATCGTTGCTATTAATTGTGTGTTTGTGGGCTTTTCTCGCTTTTGGAGTTCGTGTGTTCGTTGAGTTCGTTGGCCGGGAATCCATTCCCGTTATTCTTGGTTTTCAGCGTTTCCGTCTTCGGTTAAGGCAAGTAACTTGTACTTCAATTCCTTTGTTTGATACAAGTCAAAAATACCACCTATAGTGTAGTTGGGTTCTAGAGACAATTTGTGTGTAAAACCCCTTGTTGATATTGTCTCTATAGTGACTTGACCATAGTTGCCTCACGACACAATATAGACATGAATTAACTTAGGTTTTGAACGTTCTTGACTTGATAATGTATGTGAACTATTTGTAAGAATTTGACTATTTGTTGAGACCCATGTGTTAGACTTGTTTTAAATATGTTAATTACCCTATTTCATGATGTCTGGACACTTGGTAGACTCGATTTCAAGTTTGGTTATGTTTGGATCTAGTTTCGTTGGGTCTAGATTGATTTTGATTTTTGAGGAAGATCTGTATTTTGTTGATGCTCTGTTTTGAATTGTATTTTAGACCATACTAAGCTCAGATTCGTAATTTCGGTATAAAACATGAAATGTAGAGAAATTCGTCTGCTTTCCAACCCCTCTGACCTTGCTCGATTTCGTTTTCGTATGAATGATTTATGACGGTTTTACTACAGAGGTGTATTATGTTTCCAGATTTCATTTCTCGACGATTTTGTTGATTAATTTGATACTTGAGCTACACCTATTATTTTGATCTGAAACTTTGTTCAGTTTTTCTATACCTATCTAGGGATTACCCAGAATTTTGGTAGATTTTATTGATGAGTTTTATATGTCGTTTCATGCATCTTTACAAAAGTCATACTTGTTATATTTTGCTCGTTGTCCTGTAAATAATTGTGTTTTCACCCTGATTCGTTTACTGTATGGAAAATATTTGTGAAACATAAAAGTTAGCTTAATCTATCTATTTTCATCTCCCTTTGGCGGATTTGGATTTCGTTTCACTGGTTGCGAGATATCATAGTTTTCGTATAGCAGTGTTGGGAATTCCAGATTTGCCAGACTATCGTTTATTGATGTTTTCTTATTTTTGATGAATGATATAATTTTACTAGAAAATTCTGAAACTTTATATTTTGATACTAGACATATAGGGAAATACTCCATATTTTTCGTGAATTTATTTAATGTGTTTTCATGCTGTTTTCTTGCTCTTGAAATTCGATTTCCTGATTTCTGGCTGAACGTGTTTTCTGGATTCAAATCAGTTTTGAGTTAAGTTTTATCTGAAATACTATATAACTTATCTATACTCGCTGGATTCAGGTGGAAGTCTATTTTCTAGAAGTTTCAACGGATTCCGATTTGCATTTTTGGAACACTGGGAACCACTGTTTTACTGCAGTGTGGTCTTGCTGTCCGGAACTTGAGATTTGTCTATTTTATTCTTTTATGAGATATCTTGCACTCGTACATGTTTATCTTGCGAATTGCACTTGTCACATGATCATGCCATGTTAATCTTGATATACTTGCTCTGTTCGTGACACACCTACATGCTTATTTGACATTAATAATAAATAATCAAGCCGGAGTTTAAGGGAAAAATCGAATAGTGGATAATTCAGAAACATGTACCCGGAAGGGAGCCCGTGTTTCCCATTACTTGTGCCATATTTCATGATTACATAATTCATGCTTGTTATACTATATGCCGCCATGTCTCAAGACTACATGATTCATGCTTGATATTACTTGTTGCCGTATTTCATGACTACATGATTCATGCTTGATATTACTTGTTTTCATATTTCATGACTACGTGATTCATGCTTGTTATTATATGTTGCCATGATTCATGACGATTCATGTTTGATACTACGTTGCCACGTGATCATGACTACATGACTCGTGCTTGATACTTGCTGCCACTTGTTCACGATTACGTGACTCGTGCTTGATACTTGTTACTTGACTTGTCCTTGAGTACACTGCCCTCTATGGTCCATTATGAAATCTAAAGTAGAACTGTTTGTTGTAGCAACCATGTGTTATAATATGGGGCGCATGAAGAGTTACCTAGATAGTAACCACTATAAGACTTGAACATAATACTTGAACATGATACATGCTACTTGATACTTGACTACATGATACATGAGACTTGGTTACTTAAGACTTGAAACTTGACACTTGATACATGATTACATGATACTTCACACCTGATGCATGTTTACATGATACTTGATTCATGTCATTTACACTTGTTTACTTTGCCATGTTAGTTGTTTATTCTGACATCATGCTTATACCATGTTGCTAGTTAGTTTCTCCATGTACTTGTATCTTACATTATAAGTGGTCCATAACTTGCAATTGACGGGTACTTGTTTTCTCTTTTCCTTTTCCCTGCAATTATTAAATTGCAGATTTTGGAGAACAGGTTCCCGACGGTATTGGTGACATGAAGTATTAGTACTGGATCTTGTTATTATTATTTCTTGTAGTTTGCTTGAATAATAATTGTATTCATGTATTTGGATTTATTCTTGTATTTGGGCAATGTGACCCAGGATTATTTGTGTTATTCAGATCATGACTATTTGAGAGTAATTTATTTTATTTCAAGTATTCTTGTTGGTATTTGGTTCATATGTGCATGTGGTTGACTTTTCTGGCTTCCGACTCTGATTATATTGTGATATGTTATAAAGATTCCTGAACAACTTATGGATGATGAAAATCATTCGTTGGGCCAATGTTATGTGCTCATATTCCGTATTTTTGGAAAGTGGGGCGTGACAGGGTTTTTAGTGGTATTAGAGCCCAGGTTTGGCTAATGTATTAGTTGCCTAATATATTAGAAAAGCTTGGCTCGAACTAGGATCGGCTCAATATTTCACCAACCATGCATACATAAATGAATTGTTATCAACAATGATCTGGATGCTAATTGTTTTGGTTTTGTGCAAACTATGGCTCGTAGAGGTTCTACTTCTCGTCTTCAGGATGATCATCCCGGATTTGAGGCCATCACCAATGTGTTGGAGCGGCTGATCAATATGCTGCAAAACCACAGTAACTTGGTGATGACTGCCTTAGAAGCTGCTCAAGTTCCTCCGCCCATTGCGCCTACACAGGTCGTTCTTCCTTCTCGTCCAGGTACAGTCACAGACTTTATGAGGCTGCATCCCGACAGGTTTTCGGGCACTGAGATGCCTTTGGAGGCCGAACAGTGGTTGATCCGGACTGAGCAACTGCTTTTGGCAGCTAGAGTTGCGGATGCAGATCGAGTGGATGTGGTAACCATCCAGTTAGTGGACTTAGCTCATATCTGGTGGAGGACCGAGTTCGAAAGGCTCGAAAGACCGATCACTTGGGCCACTTTCACTAGGAGCTTCTTGGAGAAGTTCTTCCCTAGCAGCACTAGAATGGAGATGGAGCAACAATTCTTGGCCCCGAAACAGGTTGGTCGTTATTTCTAGGAATGAAAATTTGTTACATATTGTCCAAGCAATGTTGTAACATGAGACTTTCTTGAAACAGGGCTCCAAATCTGTGGATGAGTACGCAGCTGAATTTACAAGACTTAGCCTCTTCGCAGCCGTTCTTGTGGCAAACGAAGAGGATAGGGCTCGTCGGTTCATTTTGGGACTTGCTCGTGACATCAAGGTTCAACTTGTCTCTCTCCGCTTGCGTACTTATGCTGATGCTCTCAAGGCAGTTTGAGCTCAGGAGCAGGCTCGTGGTGGATTAGCTCCTTCTCAGCAGACTGTTCCACTCTCCTCTGCTGTTGTTAGGCCTTCTGGTGGGCCGATTCGGAGGCCTGTCCCAACCCCTCCAGTCAGGGCAGCTCCTTACACTTCTGCCGCTCCTCGGAGAGAGGGATTCTGTGATTTCTGTCAGATGCCTGGGCATGTGCACAGAGACTGCAGGCGTGCCAATCGTTGTTGTTTTGGTTGTGGTTCTGCCGACCATACAGTGCGGGATTGTCTACAGCAGTAGTAGATGGCTCTTCCAGCCAGGGGTCCCGTTCAGCAGGTTGCCCCAGCTTATAGTCCAGTTAGACCACCGCTTCCTCCGCAGTGCCAGATTATCGATCAGAGGACTGCTGCCCCCAAGAGAGGTCAGGCTTTCAACCTGATTGCTGCAGATGATGAGTTTGCTGAAGAAGATGCTCCGGGTATATTTTGCATTTGTTGTTTTGTTGTTTCTTTCGCTTCTTCCGTTTTCTTGCATTATTCTTTCACATTATCTTTCTGCATTGTGTCTTTCTACCCCTGTTCATCCATTCTTTTTTTTTCCTGTCTCTTTATTTAATTATCTTGCAAGTCTTGTATTGTTTCTCTCCTTTTGATACTGTTTGCTTCTTTTCTTGTATTTCATTTGACCTCATTGTTATCCACACTTTTTTCTAGTGTTGCCCCTGCTTTGTTCCTTTCCCTCTAACCCTCTGTTTTGTTACCCTTCCCCAAGTTTATTTGTTTTCGCCTTATCCTATGTACCGCCTAAGCAAATTTCGAGGACGAAATTTTGTTGTAAGGTGGTAGGATTTGTAACCCCTATTTTTTCAAAAATATATTTTTGTATTTTCTATATTTAAAATTTTCGCAAATTTCTTTTTTTCGGTTTTCAAATTCTTTTTCTAAAAATGTATTATTGGATGTTCTATTAAAACATATTTTCGATCTATAATTTTATTTGTAACTAATTTCCAATGATTCTTATATTGTATTGCAAATCTTTTATTTTTATTATTATGCTTGGATTATTATGGAAAATATTTTTCTTATTATTAATATTATTATATTTGATTATTGAATTGAAAATCTATTCTTATTGTTAATTGGTATTTTATAAATCCTATTTATAATTTCTTAGTGGGTCCTACTTTAAAACTCTATTCTAATTCTTATTGGTTTTGTCTAAACCCATAACCCATTATATTTAAAACCTAAACCCATTAAGCCTACCCTGTTTTTAAATTACCCAAAACCCATTATTATTTAATCCCCAACTACCCAATAATACAACCCATACCCATTTATACCCGGTTTCATAACCCCACCCGAAACCTGTATTAAAAACCCTAACACCCCTACATTAATTCCCCCCCTGTTTACAACCTGTTCATCTCCCCTTATATCTCCAGCCGTCTTCAACCCTCCGCCCTATCTCTTCCTCTCCCTGGTGCTCGACCCCCGTCCTCCGCTGCACTCCGCAACCAAGCCCCAGTCTCGCTCCCTGCCTCCGCTCTGCTGGTGATAGCCCCGCAACCACCCTCTCATCCTCTCCTCCATCCGCCTGCAGCGACTCCAGCAACCCTGCACCGTACCGCTATCTCCTTGAGCGCTGCCGCCTGCGCACTACAACAGACCTCAGTGCCCTATCCTTCTCCTCCCGTCTACCGCGACTGCAACAGCCAGAGCTTCGCCAGCCCCGTGGCCGTCGTTCCGCCTGCAGCTAGCAAGCCGTGACGGCGAGCTTCCCTCGCTGTCCATCTCTACTGCTCCGCCGTTCGCACACCCCGGAGGTTCCCTTACCCTCGTGTGTGTACGTGAGCTTTTTGTTGGGTTGCGATCGTAGGATTTGTGGTGCGAGTGTATTCGTGGTTGTGTGGCTCGATAGTTGGGTTGTTTCTCGCGGTTGTGCTCGTTGGGTTTCGTAGTTCGTGTGGGTTTCATTCGTTCGTGGGTGTTTGGAGCATAGTTGTGTTTGTGGGTTTGTGATCGTTGCCGTTAGTTGTGTGTTCATGGGCTTTTCTCGCTTTTGGAGTTCGTGTGTTCGTTGAGTTCGTTGGCCGATAATCCGTTCCCGTTATTCTTGATTTCCAGCATTTTCGTCTTCGGTTAAGGCAAGCAAATTGTACTCCAATTCCTTTGTTTGATACAAGTCAAAAATACCACATATAGTATAGTTGGGTTCTAGAGACAATTCGTGTGTGAAACCCCTTGTTGATATTATCTATATAGTGACTTGACCATAGTTATCTCACGACACAATATGGACATGAATTAACTTAGGTTTTGCCCATTCTGGACTTGAAAATGTATGTGAACTATTTGTGAGAATTTGACTATTTGTTGAGACCCATGTGTTAGACTTATTTTAGATATGTTAATTACCCTATTTCATGATGTCTGGACACTTGATAGACTCGATTTCAAGTTTGGTTGTGTTTGGATCTAGTTTCGTTGGATCTAGATTGATTTTGGTTTTTGAGGAAAATCTGTATTTTATTGATGTTCTGTTTTGAATTGTATTTTAGACCATACTAAGCTCAGATTCGTAATTTCGGTATAAAACATGAATTGTAGAGAAATTCGTCTGCTTTCCAACCCCTCTGACCTTGCTCGATTTTGTTTTCGTATGAGTGATTTATGACGGTTTTACTACAGAGGTGTATTATGTTTCCAGATTTCGTTTCTCGACGATTTTGTTGATTAAACTATTTTGATACTTGAGCTACACCTATTATTTTGATCTGAAACTTTGTTCAGTTTTTCTATACCTATCTAGGGATTACCCAGAATTTTGGTAGATTTTATTGATGAGTTTTATATGTCATTTCATGCATCTTTACAAAAGTCATACTTGTTGTATTTAGCTCGTTGTCCTGTAAAGAATTGTGTTTTCACCCTGATTCCGTTTATTGTATGGAAAATATTTGTGAAACATAAAAGTTAGCTTAATCTATCTATTTTCATCTCCCTTTGGCAGATTTGGATTTCGTTTCACTGGTTGCGAGATATCATAGTTTTCGTACAGCAGTGTTGGGAATTCCAGATTTCCCAAACTATCGTTTATTGATGTTTTCTGATTTTTGATGACTGATCTACTTTTACTAGAAAATTCTAAAACTTTATATTTTGATACTATACATATAGGGGAATATCCCATATTTTTTGTGGATTTATTTAATGTGTTTTCATGCTGTTTTCCTGCTCTTGAAATTTGATTTCCTGATTTCTGGCTGAACGTGTTTTCTGGATTCAAATCAGTTTTGAGTTAAGTTTTTCTGAAATACTATATAACTTATTTATACTCGCTGGATTCTGTTGGAAGTCTATTTTCTAGAAGTTTCAACGGATTCCGATTTGCATTTTTGGAACACTGGGAATCACGGTTTTACTGCAGTGTGGTCTTGCTGTCCTGAACTTGAGATTTGTCTATTTTATTCTTTTATGAGATATCTTGCACTCGTACATGTTTATCTTGCGACTTGCACTTGTCACATGATCATGCCATGTTAATCTTGATATAATTTCTCTGTTCGTGACACACCTACATGCTTGTTTGATATTAATAATAAATAATCAAGCCGGGGTTTAAGGGAAAGATCGAATAGTGGATAATTCAGAAATATGTACTCGGAAGGGAGCCCGTATTTCTCATTACTTGTGTCATGTTTCATGATTACATGATTCATGCTTGTTATACTATATGCCGCCATGTCTCAAAACTACATGATTCATGCTTGATATTACTTGTTGCCATGTTTCATGACTACATGATTCATGCTTGATATTATATATTGCCATGATTCGTGACGATTCATGTTTGATACTACGTTGCCACGTGATCATGACTACATGACTCGTGCTTGATACTTGCTGCCACTTGTTCACGATTACGTGACTCGTGCTTGATACTTGTTACTTGACTTGTCCTTGAGTACACTGCCCTCTATGGTCCATTATGAAATCTAAAGCGGAACTGTTTGTTGTACCAACCATGTGTTATAATATGGGGCGCATGAAGCGCTACCTAGATAGTAACCACTACAAGACTTGAACATGATACTTGAACATGATACATGCTTACTTGATACTTGACTACATGATACATGCGACTTGGTTACTTAAGACTTGAAACTTGACACTTGATACATAATTACATGATACTTCACACCTGATGCATGTTTACATGATACTTGATTACTTGACACTTGATTCATTCCATTTACACTTATTTACTTTGCCATGTTAGTTGTTTATTTTGACATCATGCTTATACCATGTTGCTAGTTAGTTTCTCCATATACTTGTATCTTACATTATAAGTAGCTCGTAACTTGCAATTTATGGGTACTTTTTTTCTCTTTTCCTCTATACTGCAATTGTTGAATTGCAGATTTTGGAGAACAGGTTCCCGATGGTATTGGTGACATGAAGTATTAGTGCTGGAACTTGTTATTATTATTTCTTGTAGTTTGCTTGAACAATAATTGTATTCATGTATTTGGATTTATTCTTATATTTGGGCAATGTGACCTAGGATTATTTGTGTTATTCAGATTATGACTATTTGAGATTAATTTATTTTATTTCAAGTATTCTTATTGGTATTTGGTTCATATGTGCATGTGGTTGACTTTTCTGGTTTCCGACTCTGATTATATTTTGATATGTTGTAAAGATTCCTGAACAATTTATGGATTATGAAAATCATTCGTTAGCCTAATGTTACGTGCTCGTATTCCGTATTTTTGGAAAGCGGGGTGTGACAAAAACAATGCAATAAAGCGGAACATAGTCGATGAGTAATTTATAAATAAGTTTAATAGTATAAGAAAATATTTATTTGAAAAATATTGAATGTTGAAAAGTATTTAGATAAAATTTACGAAAAAATAATTTGAAAAGGAAGTGTGTAATGTATCAATAATGACAGTCCAAGCCAACCACGCTTTCACAGCGCCACTCTGAAATCCAGTGAAAATGTGCTCGCATACAATCAATAAAATTGATGTGAGATTGTATGTGAGGAGAGCATCATGAATGGAAGTCAATAACTACTTCATTCACGACTCCAGCCATCCCAAAAGAAAAGGAAAAGAAAACATCAACCTATAGAGCAACACAAATGTAAATCATTTAAATCTCTATAAACTGAAACTTACACTCTACTGTCCACTCTAGGGTGTCGTTCCTTATAAATTTGTACTACTTGTGAAGTTTGCTCTGATACCATCTGTAACACCCCGAATTCCAAATAAGAATGAATTCGAGGTTCCACAGGATCTTTACTTCACTTCGTACAATTTTACAAGGAAATTAAACATTTTCTCAATAATACATCAGAGTTACAGTACACTTTGTTTACACAGCGGAAGAATAAAAGATTACAATGAAATAAATACAACATCTTTAAACAAAACAGTATCAGCATATCCACTTTATTGCTTCATGAACTTCCATTACCTGCATGTAAGACTGTGGGCACGTCCGTTGATTACAACTGAAGAAATGTTATACACGGTTATCCTCTCTATGCCGGGAATAGTATAACCATCCCATTACTTTAACAAAATCACAGAAAATTGAATGAATACATAAAGTGTTAACATTGTGTCTACGCTAAACATGTAAGTGTATGCCATGCCTTAATGCCTAATGGACACAATTCTATACTAGGATGACACTAATGCACACTTATTCGGATTCTATGCATCTCATACTACATAGGTCCGAGGGCAAGCGCCTACGTAATCCACCATAAATGGTTCGATCCCTCGCCATGAAAACTACCCGGTAATAAACAAAGTTTAGATTATTTCCACGGATACGGATCTCGGCCTCCTCGGCTAACCTCCCCGGCTATAATAACAGATCCCAGCCTCCCCGAATATTATATCGTGAGAATAATCCCGCAAGTGACCCTCTATCCCCAGCCTATCTGGCTATTGGAGTACGGCAAAACAAAAACTATCCGCCCGATTACTCAAGATCCCAGAATCCACCGCTGACCCGTCCTCATAATCACGGATTTAAATACAAAATCCCATCTCCCACGGAGCAACCACAGTCCGACGACTGGGTCTATAGCCACGGAGATCCACCGCCGACTATATAGAGCAACAAACTTACGTTTGCCCTGGTTTACTATATCTTCACTTAAGTGCCTAATTATTTTAGTTCAAATCAAGAATGTGTTATCAATCCTAAAATCAGTTTTACCCATACCGGACTTGTTCACAAAATACGAGATCGCCCGACGGCAATATCTCAAAATCATATCTCAAAATCTTTCTTTCAATATTGCTAGTAACCGAGGTCTTACTAATTCTTAATCATAATCTTTCATGCACAAGAAACAGGGGTAGACATACCCTTTGAGAATCATGTCTTAAACCTAGATAATTTCATGTTTCAACTTATTCACAAAATAATCAATTTTTGCCACTTTTCATGATCTAGTTATTCTTCCATATTGTTTATAAACAACATTCTTTTCGAGAATACAATTTCATCACATGAAATGTTATGACCAATCTTAAACTATCACAATGTCTCAATTCATTAACAAACATTTCTTAATCAATATACAAGTATGGTTTCTTTAAAGAATTTACTTCACAAAATAATTCTTTTCTTCTCTTCACTACACATTTTATTCTCAAAGAGATTTCATTTCTTTTTATACTTCACAAAAAAACATATAAGAAAGACTGTCCCTCAATATTTCCATTTCATCTTAGAATTAATATAATTCATATATAAAATTTTCCTAGATTAAAAATCCCATTTATGAAGCAAAAGGGGGTTAAATTTAAATCAAAAGAGGGCTTGGATTCGAACCCACGACCTCCGGTCAACTCTGGTCAACACCCAAACCCAGCCCCGCAACCAACTGAGCTATTAAGCTCTGGTGTCAAAATCTATGCTGAAATAGTCATATATTGACTTTCGGTTTCGGGGTTCTTAAAAAAAACTAAAAATAATTGCGATTATTAAGTTTCGAACTCAAGATCTTTTACAACAGTGCTCTATTTGTACTAATTAACCAGTAAGCCCAAGTACATTTTCTATTTAGAAATTTTATTTGTATACTTTTGTTTACACTATTCTGACATCTAATTCTTTTTTTCAAAAAAAACCATTTTTATAATGATTCTATCTTTTAGGATTAAAAGATAAATTTTTCTTATGGAACTGAAATGAATCAAAATACAAAAAGACAAGTTCAACTTATTGTTTAGATATGTCTTTTCAATTATTTTCTCCTTACTTTATAAAAATTTGTATTTCTCGACAAAATTCGAAATTATAGAAAATCATGTTTAGTTTAGAAATCCACCATCATAAAAAATTAAATTCTTGTTGCAAAAAGGACCAATTGTATCTCTAAATCGATCTTGGACATCACAAGTGTTTCTTCATGTGAAAATTAGTATCTTTTACAATATCGACAAGTCAAGAATAATAAAATTTATCTTTCCTTTAGGCATTAAGTTTCTAAGCATATGTAACAATCATTCATACTCATCATACATTTGACAAACAAGAATTTGCAATTATTCTACCAAGGTCTATGTGATTATTTCTTTACTTTTAATTTGCATGATATCAATCAACCACTAAGTTTCAACAAAAATCATTGCATGTTATACTAGCATTTTATCTACACATATCACATTCAATTTTTATTCTATTCATTAAACTATTAGCATGGTAACAACAAAATCATTTCATGAGATGCTAGTATGGATTCTTATCAACAATATCTCATTCAATCTTTCACTACTCATTAAACTATTAGCATGCAAATCCTACTTAGAAAGCATAAGAACACCCACGTTTTGAAGCTTGAACAATGAAAGAAAAGAACACCATTTCTAGCTCTAAGGACTCCTAGCTCTTCTCCTCCTAGCAAGCTCCCTCTCCTAGCAATGGCTCCAAGCACAAGAACTCTCACTCTCTTTCTTTTCTTTCTCTTACTCTTATTTGTTTTCTTTTGGTGTGTGGAATGAGAAGAAATTGGTGCTTATTTATAGGTCTAGGTTAGGGTCTCATTTGCAAAATTTCAAAACCTAATAAATTATTCAAATTTAATCTTCATCTCTTCATTTTCTCAACTCATCCTTCAACCTTTCCAATTTCCCTAACTCCCAAAACTCCCAACCTCTCATCTCCTCACTCCTACAAGCCTTAACTCTCTCATCTTGCCCAAAAAATGGTCCAAATACATTTGTATGTGCATGCACACATGCACAAACAAATATGAACACATTTCTATAACTCTAAATGTGTACTATAGTTTGTAACTTGTTATGTATTAGTGCATGCTTAACTAAAAATATGATTTTATCAATGGACTTGATTCATGGGCTCATTTCTAGTTAATTAATTTAATTATCTAGTGGGCTCCTCTCCTAATGGGCTAGGTTTTATTCTATAGGTCCATGGATCAAAAGAAGGCTTACTAAAACTTATGCATGCTAAAAATTTGTAAATGAGAATAACAAATGAGAATAAAAATTTGCACGTGCATCATACGTGCAAAAATAAAAAAAAATGCATTTTTATCCAAAAGAGGGGGAAATGAATTTCCGTTTTATAAAACGAGTTCGAGCACGTAAAATAAATAGTCAATACACATAGAAATATCACTTTAGTGATGGAAAAATACGCAATTGATATGTGCATCGAAAGCACGTAAAATGCATGTAAAATATAGAGATTGAAATATTATAGTTTAGTTGACTCAAATCAATACGGGAAATGCATAAATAGTCGGAAATCAAGATACGGAGTGAAAACACATTACAAAATACACGTGCGTAACACACGAGAGCAAAATTGTCATTTTCAATTTTGCGTGGTGTTACACGTGTAACACCCCGTTTAATTTCTAAGAGTATAAAATATAAAGTATATATATATATATAGAGTCCCCTTCGGTTGCACACTACTTTTGGTGAGCACTCCCGATCTAGAGACCCTATGAAAAATCCGAACCACTCATATTGTTCTATATGCCTTAGATAGCCTAACAATAAAAAATCAAGTAATTTGAAGTTCATTTGCCCATCCATCATGCTGTTAGAATTTTCAGCCATACAATTTTGTGATGATGTAAATCATGGGTAAATGAACTTCAAATTACTTGATTTTTTATTGTTAGGCTATCTAAGGCATATAGAACGATATGAGCTGTTCGGATTTTTCATAGGGTCTCTAGTTCGTGAGTGCTCACGGAGTGCTCACCAAAGTAGTGTGCAACCGAAGATTTCTATATATATATATATATATATATATATATATATTATAAAGCGGGTAAAAAGTGTTCTTTGTAGAAAGTTATATGCAGGTTTGGCATATGGTGAATATAATGTTGAAAATGTATTAAATGGTTTAACTGAGTAGTGGGTGGCCCACGTGATTGAGAAACAACATGCCTGGTTTAAATTGGGTGTTGACTTGGTCATCAGGTTGATGACGTGGCATTATTGCCATGGGGCCCACCCGGAATCAAATAGCTTCGGCTGTACTTGGAGAGAAGGTATTAACAAAAATCCCATATCGGGGAATTGAATACAAATATAATAATATAAATAATAATAGCCAAAGATCAAGAGTCACCAAATCGGTTAACCAACTTTTGAGAGGCAGCCTGTGGTGGGTAGTTGTACTACATAGTATCTAATTTGTCTTCTAAATTGTATAAATTGTCTGAGCTAGGGGCAAAGGGCGTTACAAATGGTATCAGAGCTGACTTTCGACACCGGGTGTGGGTTAGAGTGGGCAAGATGTATGCCTGAGATGGAGCTTGCAGATGTAGGCCCTTCAGAAGGTCTGGCAGCAATAGGGTGCGGAACAGACCGCAAGAAACGACGGTCTCTATCTTCGTCATTTGCCACCATGGAAGTAGACCTGATTCAAGACAGTGTTTAGTTTAATTTTGGTACTTTATGAAATAGCAACGAAAAAACATGATTAAACACTATCTGACGAACCTGAGTTAAGGAAGCTCTCAGTTAAGATGGCCCAACGGATGGGTCGCCCCAATTGTTCACTCAATCCTGATAAGCCATTGCTCGGCTTCAAGTGGACCCTCAGTGCCCGAGAACTTATCTGGATGGAGCCTCATGAAATCTACCACATTACCAGGTCTCGGTGGTAGTAATTCGGGTGCCGGTACAACTGGTTCCCTATTAGCAGCTTCAAAAGCCGCCATCATCAGTTCATTATGCTCCCACTGCACCCGCATCATCAATTCGTTGTGCTCACGCTGCATCTGCATCATCTGTGCAATATTAGGCTCATCAGATTGATCATCCCAGCACGGAAAGATGAAGAACATTTTCTAGCCATGGTCTGCAATAAAATCAATTGGTTAGCGTCCATATCATAAGTTGGTTATGAATTATCCATGTGATTCCTGCATTGCACATACGGTTGGGTCAAACCGGTAAAACCCAAATCTGACTAATATATCAGTCAAAGCCAAACCTCCATATGTTAGTCATGTTTGAATGATATATTATCCAAACCCGAGCTTTGATACCACTATAAACCTTGTCACGCCCCGCTTTCCAAAAATACGGAACACAAGCACGTGACATTGGCCCAGTGAATGAATTGCATCAACCATAAGTTGTTTACCCATTCAACTCAACAATATAAACAATACAAAATAATTGTGCAGGGAATAATAATAACCACATGAACAATAATACTTGGAATAAAACAATATGAAATATCCAAATATAATAATCAAACATCTAGAAACAATTAATAATATCTGGGTCATAACCCCAATACAATAATAAATCCAATCACAATAATGATAAGTTTCAATACAATAAGTCCAATGCAATAATAATCAACTAGAAAGCATAAATCTTTAGAAAGCTTGTTCTCCAATTTCTGCATGTATTTCTCTATGATCACCTGTGAACACTTCATCCAAAAAAAAAAAAAAATTGTCCTTAGAGCAAGTCATGGACAGCAAGTAGAGAAAAAAAGGAACAATGGAATAATGATATAACAATGAATTCAATGAATTAATAGGAATCAATAACATGGGACAATAGCAATAATCAATTTCATGGTAATTAATGCAATGGTTATGAACAATGATTCAATATTTGATAAGAATATTCAATGGTCGATGTCAATAACACTTAGACAATATTCGATATCAATAGAAATAATGATGTTCAATATGCAATGTCGATGTTGTGTAAATTCTTAAGTCTATTTATCATTTTAATCCTAACTAATGCACGTACTACTGTGTCCCATATGTTCCATACCACAGGTTCGATGCATACAATCAATTTCGTTTAGACTCTAGTGGTGAATTCTATAGATCATGTGTCGGTACGATAATCACTGATACGATAACAATATTATTGTTCGATACATTATAATGATACACTGATACACTGATACACTGATACGATACACGAAAGATTGGGGTGTCGTGGTTAGCGCTCCAACAATCAATCGATAAAACACTGGCTGACACAGTCTCTATATTGTTCACTACCCAAGTCAATCCCTTAAACCCTGGCTTGTTAAATGTTTTATCAAGACAATAATACATTATGCAATTAGAGATGTTAGAAGAACGATAGTAACAATAGAGGAACAATAGGATGATAATTTGGATAGAATGATGACAATAGTACATTAGGATAATGCAATGCAACACATACACTTCAATTCATACAATATAATGATGTATATATAATTAATTTAAGGAAATCTGGAAAACGAAATTCTGGACAACAAGAGGTCACTGTACAAAAATTAGTTTTTCCACTGCTACAGAAATCAAAAACTGAAACCGTTATAAATTATGGAAACTAGACTTCCCAACAATTCCAACGCATATTTAACATACAAAATTCGAAAACAGTAGCTAGGTCAAACACATCATTCTTTACAGATTACATGTTCAGGCTAAAAATTGGCATCATGTTGTTATATCTTTGGAATCAGCGAAAACTCAATTATAAATTCATCAAAAATATTCTTTAGACTCCTAAACATGTTAACTAACATTCTGAAAATTATCAGGGCATTATTCTAATATTAACTTAGTTTTTTAATAGTTTAAACATGAAACCATACATGAATCTGAAATTCTTGAAATAAAATACAGCAGTAGTAAAATCATCATAACTTTTGCAATACAACTCAGAATTCAAAGGTTTTAGATGTTCTCGAAACTAGAGACATAGGGCTACAAATATTATTCATAAAGTTATTAACTTTGAGATCAAATATTGGGTCGAAAACGTCATACAAATTCCAGACAGCAAGTAAACATACAGATTTTTGATATTTTTCATGAAATAAAGTGATTAAACATAATGGGTTCCACTTCAATTAGTCAATAAAATTTATAATCAGCATGGTAGGTATTATAGCATGGTAAACATCATTAAGAATACACACATACGCTAAACTAACCACACAATTCATCAATTAATCATTCAAGCAATCAACATAGTATTCGATTCTACGATAATATTTTTATGTGATGATTATCTGAACAACTCCTATTTCCAATACTATATGAATACATGAAAGATTCGATCTTTAGAGTCAACAAAGGCACTAAATCGAGAATATTTGGGTTAGCTCGTGTAAACCCTCAATATACTCAATGAAAGGAGAGAACAATATACGATACAATGAACAATTGGATCTGCTGGCAAGAATTTCAATAAAAACTTGAATTTTATACAAGATTCAATTCAAAAGGAAAGTGACTTTCCTTATGAACGATTAATTTGAATACCAAAGTATAACGGGATGAGAATCCCGAAGCAACGAACCCACAAACTCACGATCACACACGTGCACACTATTTTCCCAAAGAAACCAAAGCAACAACAGCTAAAAGAAGCAACAGTAAAGAGAGGTAATCAGCAATGGCAACCTCGGCTCTGGGCTTCGACGGCGATGTCGCTGGCATCGGCTAGAGGCATCGGGGGTTGCTGTCGTTGAGTGGAAACATGGAGTAGCAGCAAAGGTTCGGGTGAGGGGTGTTGGGTCTGGCGGCGCTCGACGGGAGGAGGCAGGGCATCGCGGATGGCGGCGCCGAGTGAGGTCGTCGGAGATGGTGATGGGGGAAACTCAGGTTTGGGCAAAAAAGTTGGGTCGACGGCTGAACAGGAGAGGAGAAAGGAGGGAGAGACGGCTAGGTTTAGGATTTGTATTTTGTATTTTTAGGGTTTGCAATAAGGTATTGTTTATAGGATGCAATTAGGTTGTTGGGTTAATGGGCTAGGATCCAATAATAATGGGTTTGGGTCTAGAATCAATTGCAATTGGGTTTTGGGTTCAATAAGAGATAAATTTAAGGACAATAGTGCTGAAATAAAATACTCACAATCAAATAAAAATTGGATCAACAAGAAAATAGCTCAACAAGAAGAAAAGGAGTAATTCATGAACAAAATTAATTAAGATAATCAAGGGAAAATAAAGTATTTTATTCAAAGCAAATAAAATATTACTATGAAGGGGAAAAAATGAAAAGAATGAAAACGATGATTACAGCCTTCTTCAATATATTGCATATATGTTGTTGTAGGACTTCATATATAACTATTAAATTCTCAATTTTCATAAAATAATAAAGATCTTTCATGAAAAGTTAGGTCATCAATTATTTGGACATTTATATTACTAGTTTGTCCATGATTAATTTGATTTATTTTTATAATTATTACTTATTGTATGCTAAACAAAAATAATTTAAACTCATAAAAATCAACTATGCTTGTTAATCTTTGAGGATAATAAACATCAAAAACTCACATTCTATCACTTCCTTGATAGTTAGTCATTAATTTAGAAATTAACTCATGATTAGAACTATTATTATTATACATTCTTCTTTTTAGTGATCCTATCGATTTAAAACTTGAAACAATAAGTATGAAATCAAGAGTAGGGAGAGATTTCTAAGGATACCATAAAAATTCAAACAAAAGGGCCCATCATGCTTCTGACCTAACAAAGCCTCTTTGAGATGTTCTGTACCAGTTACTACCAGTGGATAAAATGCCTCTAATATTCACCCCTAATTTCAGTACTCCTTTTACATTACTCTCATCCCAGGATTATTATGTTCTTCAAGAGAATTTTTGTAACACTCCGTATTCCAAATAAGACTGAATTCGAAGTTCCAAAGGATCTTTACACTTCACTTTGTACAATTTTACAAGGAATTAAAAAAAATTAATACAACTATGATTACATCAATGCAGCGGAATTATAAATTACAACATGTTACATGAATTAAACAATAACTTGAACATTTCTTTAAGCAGCATTCATTCTTTTGTCTTATCAATCACTTTGTCCTGCATACAAACTGTGGGCACGTCAGTTGCACACAACTGACACTAGGATATAATATATCAATTTCTTTCACTTAGAAAGCACACACATGTCACAGAACAAAGCTAAGGGGGATTATCCTATTGATGTCGTATGTGAACGTGCACTTAGTCCTTAATGCAGTTATTTATATTAGATGACACTAATGCACACTTGTTCGGATGCTATGCATCTCATACTATATAGGTCTGAGGGCAAGCCCTTAATCGTTCTTTATCTTGTAGGGTTGATTCCCTCATCATGATCTACACTACTACGGTAACTACGGTAAGTAACCTATATGTTCTATGAGTTATGAGCCCATGCCCAGACAGCCTTGAGGGGAATCCCACGTCATGACATGAAGCATCATACAGAGCCTATGGAAAATTCGCCTCTGTCATGGAACGATGGAACTACGTAGTCACAAAACACCCCACAAACGTCGCCACGGTCCCGGTAATTTCGGAGATGTATCCACGCCATGACATGCCGCATCAAGCAGGCAACCTATGAATACTCTCACACTGTAGATCTGAGGCTCTCATACTTGTGTTTTTCTCCCACTTTCATCACATCTTCACTATTGTATTTTTCTTAGTTATTTGAATCATGAATAAAATCAACACCCTATAGTTAGCACTTCCTCTATACCGGTCTTAACCATCAATCAATAATAACGACCCAAACTTGGTCTTTCATTTCAACATTTTATCTCAAAAGAATTTATCCATGTCGGTATAAGGACTTAGCTACACTCTAGTCTTTAATCTCGTTTCATGTTCATAAAATTGAGTATTCATACTCACAAATTTTTCTAACAATTGATCATGATCTTTCATTTCAGTTCTATCCATTATTCAAGTATAACATAACAATTCATTTATTAACTTACCAATGTTCAAAATTAAATGTAATGCCCTAATTTTTCAATTAATGAAAAATTATTTTATTTTGCACGTAGTGTGCACGTGCAATATTTTCGTTGAATTAAATCTTATAATTATTTTCATTGTGATGGGTATAAATATTTAAATTTGTGCTTTCAAATTATTTTATACAAAAGCCTTCTTTTAAATGGATGAAAAGCCCTTTTTCTTAAAAGCCCAAATTTAATTCATTTATTTTATCTTAAAATTGTTATTTTGGCCCATAAACTAAAGCCCATGAGTCAATTTATTTTTAAATGCAACTTGTAATGTAGAATACAAACTAGAGTTTATTTTTATATAAAATAAAATGTACAATATTTGGACCTAGTTGCATGCACGTGCACTACACGTACACGTGCAAAATGTACTCTTCCTTTGTTGGCCGGTTGCAATCTTTTGGAGGGAAATCAAATTTTGGAGTGAGATCATGCTTGGTGGTTACTAGGTTGTGGGTAGTTAATGTAACTCCTACTTTCATTCTAGCCCTCCATCTTATAACCAACTACTTGATCCTAGCCCTCCATTCCCTTTGATTTTTGTATAAATACCCCCCCCCCAATGGCTAGTTCTTCTTGTGCCAAATTATTCTCTTCCAAACCTATAGTCTAAATTATATTATCTAGTAGTGATTTTGCGAGTTAAAAGATTGAGTGTGTGTGGGATTGTTCTTGCAACACCAAGGAGAAGAAGGGCTGGTTTTTGAAGTACTCGGTGGGCTTGTGTGGTGCTCGGGTTTGGTACTTTCGGAGGCTTGGGTGCACGTGTTCAAGGAGGAGCAATTCGTTGCAAGGACATTCGTCTAGGAGTTGCTAATTGTGTTTGTCTCTCCATTTGAGGTGGGTAAATTTTCTATATTTCTAAATAGGGATATATGTTAGATTGGAATGGAAAAATGATGCATGAAAAAGGCTAATAAGAGTACACATTTTAATTGGAAAATTGAGCTATAAATTGATTGGAATGTGGGTGTGCAATTATATGTGATTTGATTAGTAAAAATCTAATTTTTATGTGAATTAATTATGGCCATGGATTATTGAAGAAAATTTCATTATCTACATCACAAACTATGTATACACAGTTAGTAGATTGTTAATGCTATTTCATGTGTTAAATAGATCTTTTTGTGTTAATGTGGGAATGGATCAATCCAAATATAGATTTGTATGTTGGGTAAAAGATTAGAAACAGAGAATTAATGTGAAATTTGTTGATAAAGAGATTAGAATGCTAAATGCGAAGAAATGTCGAAAAGAGAAGAAATGTGGTAGTGATAGTTCATATTTCGAATTAATTGTATGAAAAATATGTTTTAATTGTTACAAAAAAAATATTTTTTCATACTGGATATAGTTTATAATGATATTAGTAAATCTGGACATTATACAGTAATTTCTATGAAAGTAAAATGAAATGAAGACTTGTTGAATATCGAACATTTTTGAATAACAGAGAGAATGATTTTAAAAAGAATTTCGAACTATACTTGACAACCTGAGCACGTAGCTCAAGTGGTCGGAGCGCGCGGCCTGTTCCTCAGAGGTCTGCGGTTCGAATCCCGTGGACAACATGTATTTCGTTCGGTTTTTTTTTAAACAAAATCAACTGCGGCCGAGAGCATTTAATGCTCTCAGCCATACTTATGACGCCTGGCACCTTCGGCCTAGTGGCTTGTGCCGTCGGCTGTGTTCTCCGTGGTTCTGGGTTCGAATCTTGCCCTCGGCAAGATTGAAAAACATTTTTTGGGGGGTTTTTAATTATCAAAAAATTGCGAGAAAAATATGACTATTCTTCTAAAATTATATGGGACTTTATAAAAATAATTTGGGAATTACTTGCATGAAATAAACTATGATTTGGGAATAAAATGCATAAATAGAACTATGACTCTATATGTATATTTTTGTGAAAGTTATATCTTGCAAAAAGAACATGGAATGAATGATTGGAAGATTAATATAGTCAAGAAAGAAATTTTATTTTGTGATGGTTATGAATTATTCTCATATGTGAATAGTGCGAAAGATATTAAATGCGAATATTCGTAGTGATGTGAAATTTTGATGTGAAGTTGATAATTGATGAAGCATATGAATTCATGTATAATTATGGACTATGTGAACGAATTAGAAATCATGATTTGAAAAGAAAAATACTTTTGAGTATGATGACTCAACATAGAAATTTATGAGTTGGAAATGCTCAAATGGGAAATTGTGAATTGAAAATTGAAACAAAAAGAGTAGCTAAGTCTCCCCCGGCATTTGAAAATAAATGAAATGAAAATTGAAAAGAAAGACCAAGGTTGGTCACGTTTGAATGAATGAATAAGTCTGGTTTAGTGGAGAGGCTAACTCTAGAGCTTTGATTTTTGTTCATGATTTTGATAAAAGAAACTAAGGATTAGTACATAGTGAAGACGTGATGAAAGTAGGAGAAAAACACGAGTATGAGGGCCATCGGATTAGCGGTGTGAGAGTGATCCACAGGCTGCCTGCTTGATGCGTCAAGACATGGCGTGGGCACTACTCCAGAATTATCGTCCCGGTGGCGACGCTTGTGGAATGTTTGGTGACTGCAAGAGGATCGTGTGCCATGAAGTGAGGCTGAATTGCCACAGGATGTCTTCACGATGCGTCGTGATATGACGTGGGATTCCCCTCCAGAATTTTCTGTACACGAGCTTGTACTCATAGATCATCTAAGATACCTACCGTAGTTACAGTAGTAAATTAAGTCATAACGAGGGATTGAACCCTACAAAGATGAAGAACGATTATGGGCTTGCCCTTGGACCTATGTAGTATGGGATTCATTGAATCCGAACAAGTGCGCATTAGTGTCATGTAATATAAATAAATGCATTAAGGACTAAGTGCACAATCACGACACGACATCAATAGGGTAGTCCCTTTAGTTTGATATGTGACAAGTTTGTGTTTGCTAAATATGAAAAATAAGTTATACTATTTCCGGCATAGAGAGGATGGCCGTGTATAATGATCGTCGGTTGAATAAACTGACGTACCCACAGTCTTATATGCAGGTAAATGGCTTGATAAAGATTAAAGAGGAACAAATGCTTAAAGATTACTCAATGTTGTTGTTTATTTGTTTTCATTGTTGTAAAATTTTACTTCCGCTGTGCAATGTAAAGTGTAATATTGATGTAAACTCTGATGTAAAGAGAAAAGTTTAAATTTTCTTGTAAAATTGTATTAAAGGAAGCGAAAAGATCCTGTAGAACATCTCGAATTCAGTGTATTTGGGATTCGGGGCGTTACAGACTGGTATCAAAGCCACGCTTCCACACTTGTACAAATTTATAAGGAACGACACCCTAGTAGTGGACATTAGAGTGTGTGTTTGAGTCTAGAGATTTAAATGTAAGTGACTTACATTTGTGTTGCTCTATGACTTATGCTTCTTCCTCTTTATTTCTAAGATGGCTGATCACTTCGACCCTGCTGGAAACGACGACTGGCATATCATCGAGGAAGAGTACCATCCTGGACAGGCAGATTCCGAGGACGAGTACTATCCAAGGCAAGCAGATTCTGATGGAGAAGAATGGCCTGAATCCCGAGAGATCACCCCACCTCCGGATTCATCTGATGACTCTTCTTCTGACGAAGAAGAAGAACCAGTTCCGCATAGTCTTGTGACTTCTCTTCAGAGGCAGGTAGAGACACTGCGAGAGAGAGTCGGATTATTGGAGGCTCAGCTGGCAAAGCGGAAGGACGACTATTCTGTTCTCAGTCATCGTATATGGGAACTCGAGAAGAGGAAGAATATGACAGATGTGCTGAAGGATGAAGTTGATGAACTACGGGGAGAACTTCGAGAAGCGAAGAGGAACCGTAGGAGTTAGACTGTTGTAGTTTCTACTATTTTCATTCTGATGTCAAAAATGTTTTTCGATTCGAATGTATAAAGTTTGGAATTCAATGAAACACAAGTTGATTTAAAATTCATGTCTTATAATTCGAATTTAATGGATCTTCTGCATCAGAATATGTCGAGAAGAGGAGCTAGAAATGGGGAAGGTCTGGATCTGGAAACGGAACTTGCGAGGGTCTATCAGACGCTCAACGCTGCGGTTATGAATCAGAACTAAGGAAGGGGACCTGCGAATCCGGTGCCCGAAGCGATTAAACTGGTGGAATCGTTCAAACGAATGAAACCACCGGTATTCGAAGGGAAGTCAGACCCTGATGCGGCTGACAACTGGATTCATCAAGTAGAGACAATCCTTGAAGTGCTGGAGACCCCTGAAAGCAGTAAGGTGAAGTTGGCGACTCTACAACTTGAGAAGGCTGCGGCTGTTTGGTGGCAGTCGATGAAGAGGACAATGAGAGGCATAGTTCTTGGCTGGGAGGAATTTTTGGAAGAATTCTGCAGTCACTATTTCCCCTCCGATGTTCAAGAGAAGAAGGCTATGGAGTTTCAATCACTACAGCAAGGTGGCATGTCCGTGAGAGAGTACGAGACCAAATTTACTCAGCTCTCTAGGTATGCTCCTGAACTAGTGATGGATGAAGCTAAGAAGGCTCGTAAGTTCGAGCATAGATTGAGGCCAAGTTTGAGGTCCCGGATGATACCTCTTGGTATCAGAAGATTTGACAAGTTGGTCAAGAGAGCAGCAGCCACGGAAGCAGACATGGAGCAGTTTCATGTTGTTCAGAACCGGAGGAACAACTGGCAGTCTGGGAAGAGGCCTGCACATTCTGGGAGTTTCAAGGGGCAACCATCTGCACAAAGGTTCAAACCGACAGGGGAGAACGCTATTAGTGTGGCTGGAGGACCTGGGAACAATGTGGTGAGACCTCCTGCGGTGACTTGCTTCAACTGTGGTGAAACAGGACATTACCGATCTCAATGTCTCAAACCACGGAATGGTGATCGCAATGTACCAACGCAACAGACTGGGAAGAGACAGTACCAACCAGGGCGAGTATTTGCCTTGACGGAAGCTGATGCTGATGAAGTAGATCATGTCATCACTGGTACGAGGGCAGATGTTTAGTGGTTTATGTTATTTCTTTTTCCCGTTTATTTAGTGAACTGTTACGTAATGAGTGTGTATTATGTAACAGGAGAACTTTATCTTAATGGAATGAAAGCTGTTGTGTTGTTCGATACTGGATCCTCTCATACTTTTGTGTCTCCTAAATTTGCTAAAGTGTTGGGAGTTGAACCGAAGATTTTTCCAGGCAAGATCTTAGCAGTAGCTACTCCGTCAAGGGAAACATTAACCACTGATCGGTATTATGCTGATTGCGAGATTGTGATTGGAGATCGAATCTTTGGGATTGATCTAATCGAGCTGACTATCTTGGGAGTCGATGTTATCATTGGCATTGATTGGATGTCGGTGTACAGTGCAAGCATCGAGTGTAAGACCAAGACGGTAACAGTGAAGGCTCCAGGCAGACCTGAAGTCACTTTCCAAGGGAAGAAGAAGTGTTCTAAGCTGGTGGCAGCTATCCGCAAGGAAGAGACTCCTGTGGAAGTGCAAGGGATTCATGTGGTTCGGGACTATCCGACTATGTTCTTGGATGATTTTCCTGGGTTACCCCCGCATCGTGATGTAGAGTTCAGCATCACTGTTCAACCGGGAAGTGCACCCATTTCTAAGGCACCGTATAGGATGGCTCCAGTGGAACAGGATGAGGTGAAACGGCAGATTGAGAAACTGTTGGAGAAAGGCTTTATTCAACCTAGTGCGTCACCTTAGGGAGCACCAGTGCTTTTGGTAAAGAAGAAGGATGGATCGATGAGAATGTGTATCGATTACCGGGAGCTGAATAAGGTCACTGTTCAGAATAAGTATCCTATTCCTCGAATTGATGACTTGTTCGATCGTCTACAAGGAGCAGCTGTTTTTTCCAAAATAGATCTTCGATCAGGATATCACCAAGTTCGAGTGAAAGCTGAAGATGTGCACAAAACTGCATTTAGAACTCGACATGGGCATTACGAATTCTTAGTTATGCCATTTGGAGTGACGAATGCACCCACAATCTTCATGGATTTGATGAACAGAGTTCTGAGGCCGTTCATTGATTCTTTTGTCGTGGTGTTTATCGACGATATCCTCGTGTACTCCAAGTCAGAAGAGGAGCACACCGAGCATCTGGCAGCAGTTTTGAAGAAGCTAGAAGAGCAGAAGTTGTATGCCAAGTTATCCAAGTGTGATTTCTGGAAATCTGAAGTGGCATTCCTAGGTCACATCCTTTCTAAGGAGGGAGTGGCAACTGACCCTCAGAAGATAGAGGCAGTAAGAGATTGGGCTAGGCCTACTACAGTGAAGGAAGTCAGAAGTTTTCTTGGAATGACTGGATACTACCGGAGGTTCATTCAAGGTTATGCTCAGATAGCCGTGCCGCTTACTGGTCTGACCAAGAAGAATGTGAACTTCAAGTGGACTGAGCAATGTGAGGCGAGCTTTCAGGAGTTGAAAAAGAAACTGACTACTGCACCCATTTTGTCTTTGCCTAGAGCAGGTGTTGAGTATGATGTTTATAGCGATGCTTCACATCGTGGGCTTGGTTGTGTCTTAATGCAAGAAGGGAGAGTAATCGCTTATGGGTCTAGGCAACTACGACCGCATGAGAAGAATTATCCGACTCATGATCTGGAGTTGGCTGCGATTATTTTTGCCCTGAAGCAATGGAGGCACTACGTGTACGGTGAGAAGTTGAACATGTACACGGACCACAAGAGCTTGAAGTATATATATCAGCAGAGGGATCTGAATTTGAGGCAGCGGAAATGGTTGGAAGTGCTTGATGACATGCGACCTGAGATTAAGTATCATCCTGGGAAGGCTAATGTTGTTGCTGATGCACTTAGTCGCAAGAGCAGCTTAGCCATTGATTACAACTCATAAGCATCTGATTGAGGAATTGGACCGAGCAGGTATAGAAGTTGTCTTGCAAGGATTGGAAGCATCTTTGGCTCAGTTGAGGCTTCAGCCTACTTTGAATGGAAGGATCATTGCAAGTCAGGAGGTTGATGCTGATATTTTAGAGATGAAGGAGCAGGTTGGTGCTGGCAGGTTGCCCGGATTTCAAATCAGGGATGGAGTGCTGTGGTTCGGAGATAGACTGTGTGTTCCAAATCAGGCAGACCTGAAAGAGAGTATTCTTCAGGAGGCGCATGCTACTCTTTTGTCGATACATCCTGGGAGTACTAAGATGTACAAAGACATCAAACAGCATTTCTGGTGGTCAGGTTTGAAGCGGGATGTGGCTGAATTTGTAGCGAAGTGTGAGGTTTGTCAGCAAGTCAAAGCCAAAAATCAGAGACCCGGAGGTCTATTACAGCCGTTACCTTTTCCGGAATGGAAGTGGGATAACATCAGTATGGATTTCATTACGGGATTGCCTAAGAGTCCTAAGGGCAATGATGCGATTTGGGTTATAGTCGATCGACTAACCAAGTTCGCTCACTTTTTGGCGATGAAACTCACTGCTTCGATGGACAAGTTGGCTGAGTTGTACGTTGGCGAGATTGTCAGGCTTCATGGTGTTCCGTCGACTATTGTGTCTGATCGAGATGCGCGGTTTACTTCGCATTTCTGGAGGAGTCTTCAGACAGGTTTGGGTACCAAGACAAATTTCAGCACTGCCTTTCATCCACAAACCGATGGGCAGACTGAGAGAGTCAACCGTATTCTTGAGGACATGCTTCGGTGTTGTATACTAGATTTTGGAGGCAGTTGGGAAAGGCATTTACCTTTGGTAGAGTTTGCCTACAACAACAGTTTTCAGACTAGCATTGGGATGGCGCCGTACGAAGCTTTGTATGGCAGGAAGTGCAGGACACCTGTTTGTTGGTTTGAAGTTGGGGAGCGTCAGTTGTTTGGTCCTGAGCTTGTGCAGCAAACTTCTGAGAAGATTGTTCTGATCAGAAAAAGGTTGGTAGAAGCTCAGAGCAGGCAGAAAAGCTATGCAGACAAGCGGAGAAGGGACCTTGAGTTTGAGGTTGGTGACTTCGTCTTTCTGAAAGTATCACCCAGTAAAGGTGTGGTTCGATTTGGCAAAGGCGGGAAGTTAGCCCCGAGGTTTATAGGCCCGTATAAGATCTTGAAAAGGATCGGGAAAACTGCTTACCGGCTTGAATTACCGGAAGAGTTATCTCAGGTGCACAATGTCTTTCATGTGTCTATGCTGAGAGGTTATATTCCAGATCCGAGTCATCATTTGCCTGAAGTGCCGGAAGGTTTGCAGTTGGATCTGAATTACATCGAGTCTCCTGTTGAGATCGTTGATCGTCGAGAGAAAGTCTAGAGGAATAAGACGATACCGATGGTCAAGGTAGTCTGGAGAAACCACTTGGTTGAAGAGGCTACTTGGGAATCTGAGAAGAGGATGTTGAAGGACTATCCTGAGCTTTTTGCTTGATTGTATCTTTGTATCTTTTTGTCCTTGATGTGAGTGTTGGTTTTCTCGCTCTTGACTGTAGTTCTGGGGATGGAACTATTCTAAGGAGGGAGTGTTGTAATACCCTGATTTTTCAATTAATGAAAAATTATTTTATTTTGCACGTAGTGTGCACGTGCAATATTTTGGTTGAATTAAATCTTATAATTATTTTCATTGTGATGGGTATAAATATTTAAATTTGTGCTTTCAAATTATTTTATACAAAAGCCTTCTTTTAAATGGATGAAAAGCCCTTTTTCTTAAAAGCCCAAATTTAATTCATTTATTTTATCTTAAAATTGTTATTTTGGCCCATAAACTAAAGCCCATGAGTCAATTTATTTTTAAATGCAACTTGTAATGTAGAATACAAACTAGAGTTTATTTTTATATAAAATAAAATGTGCAATTTTTGGACCTAGTTGCATGTACGTGCACTACACGTACACGTGCAAAATACACTCTTCCTTTGTTGGCCGGTTGCAATCTTTTGGAGGGAAATCAAATTTTGGAGTGAGATCATGCTTGGTGGTTACTAGGTTGTGGGTAGTTAATGTAATACCTACTTTCATCCTAGCCCTCCATCATATAACCAACTACTTGATCCTAGCCCTCCATTCCCTTTGATTTTTAGTATAAATATCCCCCCCCCCCCATGGCTAGTTCTTCTGGTGCCAAATTATTCTCTTCCAAACCTATAGTCTAAATTATATTATCTAGTAGTGATTTTGCGAGTTAAAAGATTGAGTGTGTGTGGGATTGTTCTTGCAACACCAAGGAGAAGAAGGGCCGGTTTTTGAAGTACTCGGTGGGATTGTGTGGTGCTCGGGTTTGGTACTTTTGGAGGCTTGGGTGCACGTGTTCAAGGAGGAGCAATTTGTCGCAAGGACATTCGACTAGGAGTTGCTAATTGTGTTTGTCTCTCCATTTGAGGTGGGTAAATTTTCTATATTTCTAAATAGGGATATATGCTAGATTGGAATGGAAAAATGATGCATGAAAAAGGCTAATAAGAGTACACATTTTAATTGGAAAATTGAGCTATAAATTGATTGGAATGTGGGTGTGCAATTATATGTGATTTGATTAGTAAAAATCTAATTTTTATGTGAATTAATTATGGCCATGGATTATTGAAGAAAATTTCATTATCTACATCACAAACTATGTATACAAAGTTAGTAGATTGTTAATGCTATTTCATGTGTTATATAGATCTTTTTGTGTTAATGTGGGAATGGATCAATCCAAATATAGATTTGTATGTTGGGTAAAAGATTAGAAACAGAGAATTAATGTGAAATTTGTTGATAAAGAGATTAGAATGCTAAATGCGAAGAAATGTCGAAAAGAGAAGAAATGTGGTAGTGATAGTTCATATTTCGAATTAATTGTATGAAAAATATGTTTTAATTGTTACAAAAAAATTATTTTTTCATACTGGATATAGTTTATAATGATATTAGTAAATCTGGACATTATACAGTAATTTCTATGAAAGTAAAATGAAATGAAGACTTGTTGAATATCGAACATTTTTGAATAACAGAGAGAATGATTTTAAAAAGAATTTCGAACTATACTTGACAACCTGAGCACGTAGCTCAAGTGGTCGGAGCACGCGGCCTGTTCCTCAGAGGTCTGCGGTTCGAATCCCGTGAACAACATGTATTTCGTTCGGTTTTTTTAAAACAAAATCAATTGTGGCCGAGAGCATTTAATGCTCTCAGCCATACTATGACGCCTGGCACCTTCGGCCTAGTGGCTTGTGCCGTCGGCTGTGTTCTCCGTGGTTCTGGGTTCGAATCTTTCCCTCAGCAAGATTGAAAAACATTTTTTGGGGGGTTTTATTTATCAAAAAATTGCGAGAAAAATATGACTATTCTTCTAAAATTATATGGGACTTTATAAAAATAATTTGGGAATTACTTGCATGAAATAAACTATGATTTGGGAATAAAATGCATAAATAGAACTATGACTCTATATGTATATTTTTGTGAAAGTTATATCTTGCAAAAAGAACATGGAATGAATGATTGGAAGATTAATGTAGTCAAGAAAGAAATTTTATTTTGTGATGGTTATGAATTATTCTCATATGTGAATAGTGCGAAAGATATTAAATGCGAATATTCGTAGTGATGTGAAATTTTGATGTGAAGTTGATAATTGATGAAGCATATGAATTCATGTATAATTATGGACTATGTGAACGAATTAGAAATCATGATTTGAAAAGAAAAATACTTTTGAGTATGATGACTCAACATGGAAATTTATGAGTTGGAAATGCTCAAATTGGAAATTGTGAATTGAAAATTGAAACAAAAAGAGTAGCTAAGTCTCCCCCGGCATTTGAAAATAAATGAAATGAAAATTGAAAAGAAAGACCAAGGTTGGTCACGTTTGAATGAATGAATAAGTCTGGTTTAGTGGAGAGGCTAACTCTAGAGCTTTGATTTTTGTTCATGATTTTGATAAAAGAAACTAAGGATTAGTACATAGTGAAGACGTGATGAAAGTAGGAGAAAAACACGAGTATGAGGGCCATCGGATTAGCGGTGTGAGAGTGATCCACAGGCTGCCTGCTTGATGCGTCAAGACATGGCGTGGGCACTACTCCAGAATTATCGTCCCGGTGGCAATGCTTGTGGGATGTTTGGTGACTGCAAGAGGATCGTGTGCCATGAAGTGAGGCTGAATTGCCGCAGGCTGTCTTCACGATGCGTCGTGACATGACATGGGATTCCCCTCCAGAATTTTCTGTACACGAGCTTGTACTCATAGATCATCTAAGATACCTACCGTAGTTACAGTAGTAGATTAAGTCATAACGAGGGATTGAACGCTACAAAGATGAAGAACGATTAAGGGCTTGCCCTCAGACCTATGTAGTATGGGATGCATAGAATCCGAACAAGTGCGCATTAGTGTCATGTAATATAAATAAATGCATTAAGGACTAAGTGCACAATCACGACACGACATCAATAGGGTAGTCCCTTTAGTTTGATATGTGACAAGTTTGTGTTTGCTAAATATGAAAAATAAGTTATACTATTTCCGGCATAAAGAGGATGGCCGTGTATAATGATCGTCGGTTGAATAAACTGACGTACCCACAGTCTTATATGCAGGTAAATGGCTTGATAAAGATTAAAGAGGAACAAATGCTTAAAGATTACTCAATGTTGTTGTATATTTGTTTTCATTATTGTAAAATTTTACTTCCGCTGTGCAATGTAAAGTGTAATACTGATGTAAACTCTGATGTAAAGAGAAAAGTTTAAATTTCCTTGTAAAATTGTACTAAAGGAAGCGAAAAGATCCTGTAGAACATCTCGAATTCAGTGTATTTGGGATTCGGGGCGTTACATTAAACTCCACATAATTTCTTTGCATTCACAAGGTCATTCTTTCGTTTATTAAGCGAAGAAATCACATCAATCTTGCTTAAATTATCCATGTCACAAATCTCATTTTAAAAATCTCTACTCAAAATTTCTTTCAAAAGAAAATATTTGTTTTCTTTAATTAATCAAGATTTTATTCTAAGAAATTTGCATCAAGTTCTTTTTCTCAAAATAGCCTCTAATTCTCATTATAATAGATCAAAAGTTATGGAAATAATTTTCATTAAGTCTGGACATTTTTAGAATAATTCCAATATTTCTTTTCTCAATTTTTAAACACTTAAAAACTATTTAAAAATACCCAAATAGAAAAAATCGAATTTTCCAAAAAGTGGCCAAGGCCGGATTCGAACCCACACACACAGCCCATGCCGTGCTACAGTAACGGTTTTAAACCGCACTCGAAGACCAGTTAGGCCATGGTAGCTAACTGTTTTATACATAAGTCAGTTTATACTTAAGTTTTGGGTTTCGGTATTGAGTTAAAATCGAATTTCAGAAAAATAAATTCTCTGGAAGGATAGGGAGAAATCCTGATTCGTCCCAACCCGTTACGAGCCAGTTCAGAAAGACAGGGAGAAATCCTGATTCGTCCTTATCCCTAGGAGGATGGCTCTAACCACTTCTATCCATCCACACCGGGGAGTAGAGATTTGTTCTTATCTTGAAACAGATCTCCACGGCAACTATAAATATCCCCTTCCTCCTACCGTTTCAAGGTGATCACTCTTTGCCAACCTAAATCTCTTTTCATAATCTTTTCTGATTACTTACTAGAGCATCAGAGGGTTCATCGCCGGAATCAACCCCGGTGTTTCGAACTTTGTGCAGGTCAACGGCAGCAGCGGGAATCCAGTCAAATGCCGGTGGAAGTGTTCAGGTTTGACCCCTTCGATTTTCTACGAACCCACAAATTCATCTGATTGCCCCCACACCGAAATAGCGGCAACAAGTTGGCACCCTCTGTGGGAAATCCAATAGCAGTCCGACTCTACTCCATCAACAAAAGTGCTTCCTAGATATGCCTCCAAAGAAAGGGAAGTCCACGGTCTCCAACCGTAGAACAACTTCCGTTCCTCCTCCACCTCCAGAGGCTCTCCCTCCGCCCGTCCAGCAAGTCCAGTCACCAGCCGAGCAGCTCGGGCAACTGATCCCCTAACCTTTTCATCAACCTCTTCCGCACCAGCCTTACCACCAACCGGCCCCTCAAGGGCCTCAAGGGGCTATTGGAGGACCCTCTCATCGAAGCCACCAAAAGTGACCCTTTCACCAGGACCATGTTTCCATACACAACCCTTCTTCCGACTCCTTGGCCTCCCATAGCCCTCCAACATCGAAAGATCTACGTGACGTTCTCATCAACCAGCAGAACGAGATAGATCTTCGGACCCGCTTGGATGAGAGGCTGACCCGTGATGGGAACCCCCACCGCAAGCAACAAAGGGACCAATCCCGTTGTAGGCCCAACTGCCAAAGGTCGAACTCTCCCAGAAGACGGAGGGAGTCCCCCCAACGCCGTTAGAGGATTAGTTCTCCAATTGGACATCCAGCCCCAAGGGGCCACCGAGACCAAGATGCACCAGTCACGAGGGCAGAGTTCTACGGGCCCTCAAAGTCACCCCCAATAACGACCAACGAGCCCCCAGTCCTCGGCCGGCTCCGAACCATCGCCGCCGCACTCCCAGTCCTCGGTTGGCTCCGAGCCATCGCCATCGCTCTCCCAGTCCTCGGTTGGCTCCGAGCCATCGCTGTCGCACCCCCAGTCCTCGACCTACTCCAAGCTATCACCGTCACAGCCCTAGCCCTCTTCTGCATGAAGACGAGTCCCGGGGCTCAGCGAGACGTGACCGAAGGGAGGACTCGGTCTACCGCCGTCTCTACGAGGTAGAGAGGCACCTCGGCCAACTCGACAGAGAAGAGGAACAACGGGCGAGGAACCTCTGCCCGAGCAGACCCTCGTTCTCTCGTACAATCATGGAGGCCCCCGTCCGGGAGAACTTCAAGCCTCTACATTTTGAGTCGTATACTGGAAAGTCGGACCTCGCTGATCACATCGAGAGTTTCAAAACTCTCATGATGATCCGCCATGCCTCTGACGCCCTTCTCTGCAAAATCTTCCCCGCCACGCTCAAGGGGCCTACTCGGGAGTGGTATTCCAGACTTGCTCCAGCCTCCATCTTCTCCTTCGACCAATTCGAAGGTCTCTTCCTCACCCACTTCGTGAGCAATAGCCGCTCCGAAAAGACAAGCACCTTTTTGCTCTTCCTCAGTCAAAGGAAGGGCGAACGGCTGAGGGACTACATCAAGCGGTTCACCGCGGAGGCCAGATCTATCGTCTCTCTGGATCAGTCCGTAGCCTCGGCTGCTTTCCAGTCCAACGTCATTAACCATTATCTCAGGGCGTCCCTCGCCAAGAAGCCTCTTCGGGACTTCTCAGAACTCCTGCTCAGGAGTGAGAAGTACATTCGAGCTGAAGAAGCTCTCAACCGCCCCACTCTTGAAGGATCATCTTCCGGGAACAAACGGAAGATTGCTGAAGATGAAGGAGCTAAGAAGCTCCAGAAGGATAACGGAGGCCAGCGTCGCCCTCCTCCCCGCTTCGAGAGGTTCACTCCTCTTAATGCCAGTGTCTCGGCCATTCTGATAGAGGTCGGGAAGGAGGGAATCCTTCTCCCTCCTCCAAAAATGAATACCCAGGAAAGAAGAGAAACAGGGAGAAGTGGTGCTGCTATCACCGGGGTAATGGCCACGACGGGCCCTCAAAGACGAGATAGAAGCCTTCATCTAGAGGGGGCAACTCTCCCGGTTCGTCAGGAAAGACAGGGAAGATCCACCTCCGCCCCCCAGGGGGGCTAACAGGCGAACCGAACAACGTGCAGGGACCCCGAACCTCGAAACTGAAGCCGTCCTACACCTTATACACGGAGGCCCAATAGGGGAGATTCCAAATCCTCTCGAAAAGCCTTCGTCCGAGAAGTGAATGCCGTACAGAACCATCCTCCCCCGAGGGGTTTAGGAGTTCATGTTACGTTTTCTGATAGGGACTTGGAGGGCATCCGGACGCCCCATTGCGATGCCCTTGTTATAAACCTCTGGATGGCCAATTTTGACGTACGACGGGTCCTAGTGGACAACGGCAGTTCAGTCAATATTCTCTTTTTAGAGGCATTCCAAGGCCTTCAGCTGTCAAGAGATCGTCTCAAGCCAGCTGGTTACACTCTTCACGAATTCACCGGGGTGCTAGTGACGATCGAGGGAGTTATAACCCTCAACGTGACCGCTGGAAAAAACCCCGATCACCCGGACCGAGCCAATGGACTTCATGGTGGTAGACGTAAAAGCCGCCTACAATGTCATCCTGGGTCGACCAGGTTTGGCCGCTCTCCAGGCCATACCATCGACCTATCATATGAAAATGAAGATCCCCACATCGGCAAGAGTAAGGGAGGGAAGAGAGAGCCAGGAGGCAGCTCTTAAATGTTACATGACCATGTTGGGAGGGCCGGTCCTCTCCCTTGAAGCCCTCGAACTCCCACAAGGAAGCAGCCGGACCATCTCCGAGTCGGTCGATGAACTGGAAGAAGTGGCATTCTCGAAAGAGGATGCCACTAAGACACTTCAGATTAGCAAGGCCCTTCCTCCCACCATCAAAGAAGATATCTCCCAATGTATAATGGAGAACCACGATCTGTTCACCTGGACCGCAGCTGATATGCCCGAAATCTCAGAAGAACTCCTGATGCTTCACCTCAGCGTTGCTCTGGGAGTTAAACCTATCCAGCAGAAGCAACGTTAATTTGCTCCCGAGCACCAGAAAGCCATCAAAGAAAAGGTCGAGAAGCTCCTGAATGCTCGGTTCATCCAGGAGGTAAATTACCCCAAATGGCTATCCAATGTGGTAATGGTTAAAAAGGTCAACGGGAGCTGGAGAATATGCATCGACTTCACTGACCTCATCAAAACATGTACGAAGGAACCATTCCCCCTCCCAAGCATCGATGCTCTAATTAGTGCGACCTTCGGTCATGAACTCCTCAGCTTCATGGATGCCTTCTTGGGGTATAACCAGATCCGGATGTTCCCTCCTGACATTCCGAAGACCTCATTCGTAACTGACCAAGGCCTGTACTACTATTGAGTCATGCCCTTTGGCCTAAAGAACGCCGGAGCTACGTCCCAACGCCTTGTTAACAAGGTCTTTCGAGACCAGATAGGTCGTAACATGGAAGTCTATGTGGACGAAATGTTGGTCAAGAGCGTCAGCGGACAAGATCATGTGTTCGACCTCCAGGAAGCTTTCGGGGTATTAAGAAGACACAACATGAGATTGAATCCGAGCAAGTGCACCTTCGGCATCTCGTCCGGTAAATTCCTCGGGTTCATGGTTAGACAGAGGGGCATAGAGGCCAACCCTGAGAAGATATAAGCCATACTCAATATGGCTCCCCCCCTCTAATGTTAAAGAAGTGCAGAGGCTCACGGGATGCCTCGCGGCTATAGGGCGATTCCTCTCCAAATCAGGGGAGAAATGCCTCTCGCTCTTTAAAGCCCTGAGAGGTGCGAAGGGCTTTGAGTGGGGGCAACAACAGCAAGAGTCTTTCGATCAACTGAAGGCCGACCTGGTAAACCCCCCACTCTTGAGCAAGTCGAAGCCTGGCAAAACCCTCTACATATATCTAGCAACTTCGGAGCAGACCCTAAGTGTCATCTTGGTAAGAGAGGAGGATAAGATGAAACGACCAATCTACTACGTGAGTAAGGTCCTTAGGGACGCAGAACTCCGCTACCCGAAGGTAGAAAAGATGGCCTACGCATTGGTCATGGAGGCAAGGAAACTTCGCCCCTATTTTCAATCCCACTCGGTGGTCGTTATTACCGACCAGCCGTTGAAGCAAGTTCTCCATAAGCCCGAGACATCAGGACGTCTAATGAAATTGTCCATAGAGCTGAGCTAGCACGACATCAGCTACCAACCCTGAACTGCTATTAAGGCACAAGCCCTAGCGGAGTTCATTGTCGAGAGCACCATTCCCGGCTGCTGTGAGTCGGTTAAGGAACCCCCGGTCTGGACCGTGTATGTTGACGGGTCCTCATGCGCCGACAGAAGTGGGGCGAGGTCATCTTGACCGGCCCCAATAATTTCGTTCTACAATACTCCCTCCGAATAAGCTTCCACGCATCGAAAACGAGGCTGAATACAAGGCCCTTATAGCAGGACTTTGTATGGCTCACAAAGCTGGGGCCAAACGTATCAAGATTTTCAGTGAATCACAGCTAGTTGTGAACCAAGTATCCGGGGAATACGAAGCAAGAGACGAGCGCATGGCCGAGTACTTAGCAAAGGTCAAAGGGCTATTGGATTTATTTGAAGATGCTCAACTCCTGTGAGTCCCCCGAGAGGAAAATGCACAGACGGATGCCCTCTCAAAACTTGCCTCCTCCTCCCTCCAGGGTTTGGAGCGGATCGTCTTGAAAGAGGTCCTCATGAGACCTAGTATCGAGGAAGACAGCCCACGACCAATGAAAGTCCTGCCCCTAACACTTGGGGAGAATTGGATGAAACCTCTGCTCAAATACCTCAGAGACAGAGTTCTTCCAAGGACCTAAGAGAGGCTAGAATAGTCAAGACCAGAGCCGAGCGGTACACACTCATTGAAGGAGTCATGTACAAATGCTCCTATACTCAGATAGACGGCAGACCCTACCTAAAATGTCTCTCCCCCGAAGAAGCACACTATGCCCTGAAGGAGGCTCATGAAGGAATGTGTGACGCGCACTTAGGAGCAAGATCCCTAGCCCATAAAATTTTAAATTACGACTACTTCTGACCAACACTTCTTACCGACTCTGAACAGTACGTCCGCCAATGCGGCTCCTGCCAAAAAATTTCTCCAATCTGTTGCTTACCACAAGCCCAGCTCTCCTCCTTAGCCAGTCTGATCCCATTCTCCATGTGGGGGATGGACTTGCTCGGACCGTTCCCCCCTGCGCCAGGCCAGCTAAAGTTCCTCGTCGTGGTAATAGATTATTTCTCCAAGTGGATCAAGGCCGAGCCCTTCGCAACGATTACAAAAAACAAGGTCCAGAAGTTCTTCTGGAAGAACATTGTCTGTAGGTTCGGCGTACCCTGTACCCTAGTAACCGACAATGGAACTCAGTTCACAGGAGCAACTTTTCGCAACTTCTACACCGACATCGGCATCCAGCAGCAGTTCTCCTCAATATCCCATCATCAATCCAACAGCCAAGCGGAGAACGCTAATCGACAAATACTCTCCGATCTAAAGAAGAGACTCAATAAATCCACCAAGGGATTATGGGTCGAACAGCTTCTCCACGTGCTAGGAGCTATCGCACCACGAAGAGGGCCCCAACAGGAGAGTCCCCCTTCAATCTCACTTACGGCTCCTAAGCCATCATCCCCCTAGAGGTCGGTCTACCTTTGCCTTGTTTGATCGCCTATATTGAAGAGCAGAATGTGAACCAGCTTTGCAGCAACTTGGACCTCCTTAATGAGGTCCGCGAAAGATCCGCCATCCGACAAAAAACTTATCGATGTAGGATAACACAATCTTATGATAAGAAAGTCTGCCCCGCTAATCTTAAAGAAGGAGATCTAGTGCTCCGGAAGCTGTCAATCTCTTTCCCAAGCAAGAAGGGCAAGCTGGCACCCAACTAAGAAGGTCCATATAAGGTCTCCAAATTTATCCACCTTGACGCATATCAACTCGAAGATCCAGAGGGCAAGAGAGTGCCGAGGACATGGAACGTGGAGCACTTGTTGAAGTACCAAGAGGGCATTTAAATACCGCTCCAAGCAACTTCTCCAATAATGTTCTCCATAAAACATGTTAAAAGTTATCTTTTTTCTTTATCAAAGTGTAATGGCGGCTCGCAACTTAGAAGCGGCCGCCTAAGTGTTTTCAATAAAAGTGATCTACTCTTGCAAGTTCTTTATTCTGAGAATTCTAATTGTACTACTTTTATGCTGACAAAAAAAACTCAGTAAAACAACAAGTTCGGAGTCCAACACTTGGTTTGATGCGACTTTTGCTACTTGCGAACGAGCGAGTACAAAGTAGCTCATCATTCGGAATTGCTCCCACAACTGTTGTAACTCTTTAAACAACAAGTTTAGAGTCCAATACTTGGCTCGATTCTGCCTCAACTACTTGCTTATAAGCGAGTATGAAGCAGTTCACCATTCGAAATTACTCCCACAACTGTTGATATCCTTTAAACGATAAGTTCAGAGTCCAACACTTGGTTCGATTTTGCTTCAACTACTTGCTTATAAGCGAGTACGAAGCGGTTCACCATTCGGAATTGCTCCCACAACTGTTGATATCGTCTAAACGAAAAATTCGGAGTCCAACACTTGGTTCGATGCAACTTTTGCTTTTGCTACTCGCAAACGAGCGAGTACAAAATAGCTTACCATTCGGAATTGCTCCTACAATTGTTGATTCACTTGCAAACACTAACAAAACACAAGCTCTTACAAGAAGCTCGAAGTATATTATTTTGAATTTTGAGGTACAAGTCTAATTATAGACCAAAAACTCATTACATCGAGATACAAGACTCATATGACAGACTACAAGATCACAAAATTCCGACCTAACCCCTCCTAGGGAGCGGGATACTTTTATTAAGCGACAAACGAGATCGGCGAGCGATGTGCTGCTGCCTCATTTCCGTAGAAGTCTCCAACCTGGCAAGCCGAGTAGCGTCTTCGGCATCTAAGAGCCTGAGAGTCGCCCCAACAGATGCTCTGCTCGACGAGCCAACCACTCCGCTCTGTGCGTCTTCAGGGTGCCTCAAGACAGGGGCGAGCGTAGCGCCAACTCGTGGAACGACCTTCCTTGTGCGTACTCATCTCGGGGGCAGGAAGTGCTTCAGACATTACTCCCATATAGAGCCGTCGTAGGCGAAGGTTCTCTACCTCTAGCTCCACGACCCGTTCCTTCAGTGAGTCATCCGTCACTCTGATCTTCAGATGAGGCATTCGGTTCGAGCTACCCCCACGAGAGGCCTCGGAGATAGCCCTTCGGAGATAGCACTACGTTCTTCAACCCGTTTCTCTCAGCCCTGGCATCGAATAGAGACTGACGAAGAAACTTGAGCCTTAAGCCTTGGCTAACGGCCATTGAGGGACACGTCTCCTCCCCTTCAGGGGGCACTTCGCGAACCTTCTCCTTTAGGTGTTTCAACTCGGAGTCTCGACGGGCCAACGTTAGCTTTAGATAATTCAACTCCAACTCGGCTTTATGCAACCTCTCTCGAGTTCTGGCGAGGCCCAACTTCGCGACCCCTAGGCTAGATCGGAGGTGAGATACTTCGGCAATCTGAGATACTTCGACAATCTGAGATACTTCGACGATCTGAAAAAGCCAAGAACATGAAGATACTAAGTTTAAACGAAGCTCCTACGGGACAGCTCAGATGCAAAGTATAACACAAGTTCAATACTTAGTCAAAGTTTTCATTTCATTAAAGTTCATAAGTACAAAAAGCGGCGGCCAGTCCACTACAAGGCAATACATGTTGATTCTTGATTTTGATGATCACAACACACTGCAACATGTGTCTATACTATACAGCTAAAATTGCAGGTTGTACACACAAAAGACTATTCAGCTGAACAAATGAACAAGCACAAAGGCTCCAGATAAAGACAATGGTTAAAGCTTCATTCAAGACTCAAAGACTCAAGACAAGACTCAAGACAAGACTCAAGACTCAAGTCAGACTCGTATAAGTTGAAAATTATCTGTGTCTTCAGTCGCCTGTCTCAACTTTAAGTCGACTGCACAGAGTTATTTGTATTTGCTTTTATTTGGTCATATCAGTCGACTGGTTCACTCCTAAGTCGACTGCACCGAAGAAAAAATTATTTATTCCGCAGTTTATTTTAATTAACACTATTCACCCCCCCTCTAGTGTTTGTTGCCTCACCTACAGGATCCAACACTTGGTATCAGAGCAAGGTTAAAGGCTATGGCAACTAATTCGAATGTGAATCAGTACCATGAAGGCCAATCTACACAAAGGCCACCGCTCTTCGATGGAACAAACTACAATTATTGGAAGTGCAGAATGAGAATCTACCTCCAATCAATCAACTATGAAATATGGCACATGACTGAGACGGAATACACTGCCCCTACTATTCCATATGCACAATGGAATGATGATCAGAAGAACCAAACTATGAATAATGCAAAAGCAATGAACGCATTATTTTGTGCTCTCACAAAGGAGGAGTTCAACCGTGTATCAAATGCTACAACCGCACATCAAATCTGGCATACACTTGAGGTAACTCATGAAGGAACAAATAAAGTAAAAGAATCTAAAATCTCTGTTCTTGTTCACAGGTTTGAGATGTTCCGAATGAAGGAAAATGAAACTGTGTCCGAGATGATCACCAGATATACTGATATTACAAACTCACTTGTGGCACTTGGCAAGACATATACTCAAGCAGAGATGGTTAGAAAAGTCCTTCGTGCACTCACTCCTGAATGGGAAAAGAAGACCATGGCAATAGAAGAAGCAAATGATTTGTCACAACTTTCTCTTGAGAATCTTGTGGGAAATCTCATGGCGTACGAGGTTCAAATTGAGGAGCGAAAGAAGGATGCAGAATCAAAACAAGCAAAGAAGAAATCATTGGCTTTTAAAGCCATGACCGACTCAGAAGATGAGGAAGAAGATGAAGCGGAGATAGCAATGTTCACTCGAAGATTCAAAAAATTCTTAAAGAAGGGTAAGTTCAATTCTAAAATTAGAGATTCTAATGACCCTCCTACTTGTTTCAGGTGCAATAAAATAGGTCACATGAAGAAGGATTGTCCCCTAGAACATGCAAAGAACAAGGGAAAAACATCCAACTTCAAGAATGAAAAATACTCAAAGAATAAGTTTGCCAAGAACAAGAAGGCTTATCAAGCAACTTGGGATGATAGTGATTCTTCTTCAGAAGAAGAAACGGATGGAAACAATGAAGCTGCAAATATGTGCTTTATGGCTTCACAAGATCATGTAAGTAATTACTTTGATTCAGAAAATTTACTTGATGCCTTTAATGAAATCTTTCAAGAGTTGAAAAAGGAAAAGATTAGAGTTAAGAATCTAGAGAAAGTTAATCAAACACTTTCTCAAAAAAATCTTAACCTTGATAAGGAAGTGAAATCTTTAAATTCTCGCATTGCAAGTTTAGATACTGATCTTGAATATCTAAAAAAGAATTATGAAGAGATATCGAAGAACGTGTCTAAGTTTAACAAAGGCAAAGAGAATTTAAATGATGTCCTTCATCATCAAGTAAAATCTAGTCAAAAATATGGTCTTGGTTTCAAAAATTCTTCTATAAAAGAGTCTTCTTCTAAAAACACTAGTAGAAATAAATCAGAATCTATTTCTAGTGTTACACATAAATTATATGAATTTTTTGAAAAGCCTAAGGTAGTAAATTTGAGTGATAAAAGCAAGTCTGACGTTCGGTTAAGTCGACTGATTCCATCTACCAGTCGTCTGTCCAGAGGAATTGAATCTTATTCAACAAGATCAAAAGCTCATATAAGTCGACCTAGCGTATCATCCAGTCGACTGACTCACACTAGAAGTCGACTGAAGAATATTGTAAAGTCGACTGGACAGAACAAGTTTGTATGGGTTCCAGTTAACTTAAATCAGAATGATAGAATTGCGTATATCAATTCATATGTATTAAATGTGTGTAATTCTATTAATTATATTCCTGCTTATGGAGGAAAATCAAACTCATTATGGGTTTGGTTTCCCCCAAACTAATATGTTTTGGACCCAATAAAAAGGTACCATATTTACCTTGAATATTTCATAGGTACCCAAGAAAGATCGCTGGATACTTGACAGCGGATGTTCAAAACATATGACCGGACATGCCAATCTATTATCCACCATTCAAAGCATCGATGGAGGAACAGTTACCTTTGGTGATAACAACAAAGGAAAAGTTATAGGAATCGGCATGGTTGGTAAAAATTCTAACCCCACTATAGAAAATGTGCTGTTAGTTAGTGGATTAAAGCATAATTTGTTGAGTATTAGTCAATTATGTGATAAAGGATATAAAATAGTTTTTGAAAAAGGTGCATGTTTGATTTATGACTCTACTATACAAAATATTATTTTGCAAGGTTTTCGCAAAAATAATATTTATGAATTGTGTTTGAATACAATTAAGTTTTCAAATGATTTTTGTTTAATAGCTTCTAACAATGAATCTTGGCTTTGGCATAGAAGATTTGGACATGTGAATATGAAGAATCTCTCAAAATTATCTAAGTATAACCTAGTTAAAGGACTGCCAAAACTATCCTTTAAAAAGGATAAGTTATGTTATGCATGTCAACTAGGAAAACAAATCAAATCCACATTTAAAACAAAAGAAGTAATTTCTACTAGTAGGCCGCTCGAATTAATTCATATGGATTTATTTGGCCCTACTAGAGTTGCTTCTTTAAATAAAAGTAGATATGTATTTGTTTTAGTAGATGATTTTTCAAGATTCACTTGGACATTCTTTTTAAAACAAAAGAATGATGCTTTTGATGAATTTGCAAATTTTTGTAAACGTATTCAAAATCAAAGATCTCTAACCATAGTCACTATTAGAAGTGATCATGGTGGAGAATTTGAGAATGAAACATTTACAGAATATTGCAACAAGAATGGTATAACACATTCATTTGCATTTCCTAGAGCTTCACCACAAAATGGAGTGATTGAAAGGAAGAATAGAACTTTGCAAGAATGCGCACGTACCATGCTTGTTGAAAGCAATTTACCAAAGTACTTTTGGGCTGAAGCCGTTGCTACAGCTTGTTATATTTTAAATAGGATTCTTATAAGACCTAAGCTAAAGAAAACTTGTTATGAGTTGTTTTTAAACAAAATTCCTAAAGTCTCTTATTTTAAGACATTTGGTTGTAAGTGTTTTATTCTGAACACTAAAGATAATCTAGATAAATTTTATCCTAGATCTAATGAGGGTATCTTTTTATGATACTCAAATAGGAGTAAAGCATATAGAATTTTCAATAAGTCTACAATGACTATTGAAGAGTCAATGCATGTTACATTCGATGAATCTCTGCCTTCATCAAATTTAAATAAAGATGATGAAACTGATTCATCACCTTTAAATAATGTGATTAAATCCTTAGAACAAACTAGTCTGGCTGATAAGTCGACTGATAAGGACTCCCAGTCGACTGAAGTAAAGCAGTCGACTGAAGAACCTGTCAAGTCGACTGATCCTATTGTGATATCTTCAACTTTACCAAAATCTTTTGTTGAAGTTAAAGATCATCCTCATGACTTAATAATTGGTGACATCTCCCATGGTATTCAGACACGTTCTCATATTAATATGATTTCTCATACAGCATTCTTGTCGGATTTTGAACCGAAAAATATACAAGAAGCTTGTGAGAATGAATATTGGATGAATGCCATGCAAGATGAATTAAACCAATTTATAAGGAATGATGTATGGGATTTAGTTCCACGACCTCCTGATCAGACTATTATTGGTACCAAATGGGTATTCAAAAATAAATTAGATGAATCAGGACAAGTTGTAAGGAACAAAGCTAGATTAGTTGCTCAAGGGTATAATCAAAAAGAAGGTATAGATTTTGATGAAACATATGCTCCTGTTGCTAGACTAGAATCAATTCGTATTTTATTATCTTTTGCTTGTTTCATGAATTTTTATACTTTATCAAATGGATGTTAAAAGTGCTTTTCTTAATGGGTTTATTAAAGAAAATGTTTATGTTAAACAACCACCAGGTTTTGAACATGAACAATTTCCAGATCATGTTTATAAATTGAAAAAGGCTTTATACGGTCTTAAACAAGCACCTCGTGCTTGGTATGATCGTCTGAAAACTTTTCTTTTAGAAACAGGATTTGAGATAGGTAAAGTAGACACTACATTGTTTATTAAGAGAGTTAAGAATGATATCTTAATCATACAAATATATGTTGATGATATAATCTTTGGTTCTACTAATAATAATCTATGTCAAGAGTTTGCTAACACCATGAAAAACGAGTTTGAGATGAGTCACATGGGTGAACTCAATTATTTCCTTGGACTTCAAATTAAACAGTCCTCAAATGGCATATTTATTAATCAAGGAAAATATGCAAAGGAATTACTCAAACGGTTTAACATGGATAGTACGAGTAGTAAATCCACACCTATGGCTACTACTACTACCCTTGACAAAGATATATTAGGTAAGAGTGTTGATCAAAAACTCTATAGAGGTATGATTGGTTCACTCTTATATATTACCGCAAGTAGACCAGATATTATGTTCAGCGTATGCTTGTGTGCTAGATATCAGTCTAGTCCTAAAGAGTCTCATTTAAAAGCTGTAAAATGAATTTTAAGATACATTAAAGGCACATCTGAATATGGTTTATTTTATCCATGCACCGATAATTTTCAACTTTTGTCATATAGCGATGCTGATTTTGCTGGTAGTAAAACTGATCGCAAGAGCACTAGTGGGACATGTCACTTTTTGGGACATTCACTAGTTTCTTGGTGCAGTAAAAAGCAAAATTCTGTATCCCTATCAACTACAGAAGCTGAGTATATCGCTGCAAGTTTGGCATGTGCACAAATCTTGTGGATGAAACAAACTTTATTAGATTATGGTATTTCATTTGAAAAACCTTCAATTATGTGTGATAATACCAGTGCAATTAATCTATCTAAAAATCCGATTCAACATTCACGTACGAAACATATTGATATTCGACATCATTTTCTACGTGATCATGTTTTAAAAGGAGATATATCTTTAGACTTTATCTCTACTGATAAACAAGTAGCAGATATCTTTACCAAACCCCTTAAAGAAGATACTTTTATTAACTTAAGAAGAGAATTAGGAATATGTAATTTTATTGACATTTGTTGAAAATTTTATCTGTTAAGTCGACTGTGTTTTGATTAAGTCGACTGTACTATATTTTCATATATACTTATTTTGTTTTCTGACCAGTCGCCTGATCCTTATGCAAGTCGACTGATCAGCAGATATAAAAAATTAAGTCTCTTCTCGACTAAGTCGACTGCTTTACCCTATCAGTCGACTGTCGCGAGTTCAATTGTCTTCAGCGACGATTCATCACAGTTTTTTAGATAAAAATTTCACTTCTTTTCACCTGTAACTTCTCAAATCAGCCGTTGATATCTACCCCTTCAATCTCAGCCATCAATCTCCAGTTAAAAACCCTTCTCCCAGCCTCCTTTTTCACCTTTTACCATTACCCCCAATTTCGAAACCCTAAGGCCAGAGCTGAAGAAGAAGTCGACTACATTGCTGGTGCTGTTCGACTCCTAGCTGTTCTTTCCCCTTTCTCTTGGTAAAATCTTCCCTTTGCTCCTTTCAAATGGCACCCAAGCGTTCTAAGAGATCACATGATGCTAGTTCATCACAGGATTATTCCCAATATCTTTTAAGTCCTGATCTATTAGAACGTTGGTACTTAATGTGTAGCATTGTCATTTTTCCTGGCCGATTTGTCAATTTTGGTGACTTAGATAGGTTTAATCTAGTTCCCCTTTTTCAAAATTGTAGTCTTTATGACTATCTCTCTTTAGCCAATCAACCCGACTATTATCCTCAACTTATCTATCTTTTCTATACGAACATGAGAGTTGTTCAAATGAAAGATGGAAATGTTGTGATCCGTTCCTCTGTCAAAAATACTAAGATGACTCTTACACCCGAGAGAATCAATCTTATAATGGGTATTGATGACGAGGGACTCGATCTAGGTGACATTGTCCTTGATGATTTCTCTGTTTTATCTAAAATATTTTTGCCCAATCAAGGACCCCCAATGACTAGTAAAAATATAACACCTATTGCAAAATTAGTTGCAAGAATACTTGCTTATAACATTCTTCCCAAAAGAGGAAGTTATGATCAGTATTCTATGGAACTGCAACAAGCTGTTTATGCCATTTTTGGCAAAATTGTCATTAATTGGGGTCGTGTCATCTTTTCCAAACTTGAACAAAATCATATTCACTTTTTACCCTTTGGAGCTCTCCTTACCAGGGTCTTTCAGGCTTATGATATTGATCTCGACTCCGAGACCAATGTCGTTAAGCAGTATGAATGCTTCGATCGTGCTAGTTTAGCCCGTATGAAGCTTCTTGATCCTGCTCCTAGAACAACCCCTAGGTCTCCTCCTCCTTCACAAGTACCTTTGGCATCTTCTGCTAGACCATCAGCATCTTCTAGTTCATCTCGTCCTCATGCTAAATATGAAGATCCATCCACTCTTTATGAATGTGTCAATTATCTTATGGAACATTCAATCTCTGTTGATTCTCAGCTTGACTCCCTTGACACCAAAATTACCCACCTAACCAATCTCTTCACTTCTCAATTTCCCCCTCCATCTCAAGCTGCTGATGAAGACTCAGAAGACGACGATTGATGATTATTTTTAATTTTATTTTATGTATTTTTTTTTATGTATTGATGAACTTGTTAGTTTATGACAGTTATTTCTGTATTTACTTCTGCAAAAGACTGGTTATTTTTTGTTTTTGTTGATGACAAAGGGGGAGAAATACCTTTCTTATCTATTTACTGTGTTTGTTTATATTTCTATGTGTATTTCTTTCTCTGATAAGTCGACTGATATCATCATAAGTCGACTGAGTTTCCTGTATTTGTGTTTCACATGTGTTCTGTGCATTCTTTCTCTGTTCAGCCGACTGCCTCTATTTTTAAGTCGACTGATACATCTATTTTATGATACATCTTTATGTATGCATGTTGTGTATGCATGTTGTGTTTTTAATAGGGGAGCATATCATTACTATGCTTGTATTATTTTCTGTTATTATCAGCTATTGTGTTGTCATCATCAAAAAGGGGGAGAATGTTGATTCTTGATTTTGATGATCACAACACACTGCAACATGTGTCTATACTATACAGCTAAAATTGCAGGTTGTACACACAAAAGACTATTCAGCTGAACAAATGAACAAGCACAAAGGCTCCAGATAAAGACAATGGTTAAAGCTTCATTCAAGACTCAAAGACTCAAGACAAGACTCAAGACAAGACTCAAGACTCAAGTCAGACTCGTATAAGTTGAAAATTATCTGTGTCTTCAGTCGCCTGTCTCAACTTTAAGTCGACTGCAGAGAGTTATTTGTATTTGCTTTTATTTGGTCATATCAGTCGACTGGTTCACTCCTAAGTCGACTGCACCGAAGAAAAAATTATTTATTCCGCAGTTTATTTTAATTAACACTATTCACCCCCCCCCCCTCTAGTATTTGTTGCCTCGCCTACAGGATCCAACAATACAAAACAAAAAACAAAGACGAGCAAGTAGACTGAGTCAAGGAGCCACCTTGGGGGACTGCTCGATCTCCCTCAGCACCTCCACGATCACCATCTCCGGGTTCACCACCACCACTTCTTCTTCTCCGCCTCCCTCCCCCCCTCTTCTTCTTCTTTTCCTTTGGCTTTGGCTCTGGCCACGGCCACCACCTCCTCGCTTTCAATGGGGGAATATAGGCTATACCCCGAGCTATCAAAGTCAGGGATGTGAGCCGCGACGTGCTTGAGGGTCCGAGCGTAAGACTCCTCCATGTTTGTGAGCATATGGGCCTCTGCCTCGGCTTGGATCGCCTTCATCGTCGCAGCCACCGATGCCTCTCGCTCCCTCTACATCTCCTCGGAGGCCTTCATGGCATTCTCCTGCTCCTGCTCGACCTTTGCCTTCTCCTCGTCCGCCCTTGCCACTTCCACGATGATGCATTTGTTCGCCTTGATCAAGGCCGCCTTGAGAATGCCGATTTGAGCATCTCGGGACTCTGAGAGATGCTGCTCCGCCTCGTACAACTTCACGGCCTTAGCTCTCTCGGCCCAGTCCCTGTCGCTCGACGTCTTGAGCTCCTTCTCCTGCTCAACAAACTGCTCTAGCAGGTGACTGAAGTGACAGGTGATCTGAAAGCCGAAAGCAAAAAGACGTGAGCATCGAGCGTAACAAATTTTGAAATTCTGAGGGCACAACAAGGACACTTACCGACATCGTGGCCCTAGCGATCTTGAGCGCATCATCGCCCACGGTCCCCGCCTTCAATGCCGCTCGGTCCTTCGGGGTCGACAGGTGACGCAGGGCCTGCATGCTCATAGCGGCATCGCCGGGGAACCCATCATGTTTCATCACCCTCCAATTGGGAACGAGGAGCTTCTTATGCTCCTCGGTAAGGATAGCTTCTACCTCGGCGGTGAGAGGCGGCGCTTCAAGCGTTAGTGCAGCTCCGACGGAGAACGCCTCGGTAGAGGGGTCGGAAGGCATGGTTTGGGGAAGGGTCGCTTGTGGAGCAAAATGAGAGGCGGAGACCAAGCCCACAACTGGCATCACCGCCGATGGTGCTTTGGCAGCCCGGCCGGACGAGGGTCCCGTCGTTGTCCTCTTCCTCTTGTTGTTGTCTGATCCCTTTTCGGCACCCGCACCTTGCTTAAGTAACATGGCTCGGAAATCCATATCGGGGGCCTCTGAAAAAAAATGAAAATCGAAGAGGTTAGCACGAGAAGAGAACAATAGTCAGAATAAAAGAAGAATAATAAATGAGGCATACTATGGCCGATCGGACTGAGACCCCCACCGAACAGGACCCCCTCGAATATATCTTTCCAACTCAGGGTCAGAAGACCGAGGATCTTCGACACAACCTCCTCCTCTTCCTTAGCCAGCACCGGCTCGGCCTTCGCCCACTTCGGAACGTCTTCTTTCCACCTCATCGGGAAACCCCACGGTTGAGGACCTCGGATTAGAAAGTACTTCTTTCCCATGCTTGATGGAGTTCAGGTTCTCAATCAGCTTAACACCCTTCCGCGGAGATAGATAATATCGGTACTCCATCTTGCTCATACAACAGATTCGATAAAGACTACGGAGCAAGACGAGCTGAGGCTCGACCCCTATGGCCTGGCATTGGAGGATGAAGCCGATGATGTGCCGCCACATATTCGGCATGAACTGGATCGGGTTCAATCCGTACGATTGTAGCTCCTTGGTAACGAACGGTGGCAAGGGCAGTCGAAGGCTGGCATTGAGCGCGTCATACGGGAAGACCCATGTGTCAGGCGAAGTCCCCGAACACGCTCGGAAGCCTGGACCGGGGAGGATCAGAGCATACTCCTTTGGTATCCTGAATCCCTTCCTGATGCGTTGCAGATCCGCCTCGGTCAGAACCGAGGAGATTTCGTCGACCTCAGAGTGTTCCCTCGATTTATTCTCCTCGTATGTGGCTGACCTCCCGTATACCACCTTGGACAGAAGGTCGTCGGAGTAATCCCTCACCTTCCCGGGGCTCGATAGTGTGGATGATAGCCTACCTAATGCCCCAGCTCCCCTCACGCCCTCCACGATTGTCGACCTTGATACTTCCTTCCCCTTGCTCGCCACCGAGGAGACCACTAATGGTCGGCCGCTCTCTTGGTCCGAAGTGGAGGTCTCACTCCTCGAAGACACTCTAGACATCTTTTAAGATATTAGATGAAGTATATAATTACCTTGACTTGACAGCTACGGTCGGAATAGTTCACCGGAAAATTGATCGCCTGGCCACGACCGCTAGCAGAGCCACCCAAGAGCAAAAACAAATTGAGAGAGTCAAAAGTGAAAGTGAGAAGTGGGGAAGTGGCAAGAGGGGGTGGTCTTATAGTGAAAAGGAGATTCACGTGGGCTTCCAAATGCTTTGGGCCCTTGCAGAGGCCCATCAGAAGCCTAAACGGCGAAGTCAGTGCAGACGAAAACAACTGCCTCACAATTCGTGCTTGATCGTGATCAACCACCCTGATTGAGCCACATAGCTCGGATCTGAAATCCGAGCTATCGGGGCACTGAGCTGCAAATTGGCAAAAACAATCGCCTCACAATCTGTGCCTGATCGTAATCAACCACCTTGATTGGGCCACGTAGCTCGGATCCAAAATCCGAGCTACCGAGGCACCGAGCTACGAATGGGGGAACAATGCCTTCGCACTAGAAGAGCCGTCCGATCGCTCGGAAATTCTCGTCGAAGGCTTATGAACGCCCCAGATTTGACCACGTCAATATTCGGCTGATTAATTCCTTTTCTTATTTATTAATTCGAATTAATTATTTAAGATTTGCAAAAAATGATTAAAAATTCAAGAAAATTAATTAGAAATTCTAAAAAATAATTATAAATTTAGGAAAATATTTCTAAGCCTCCGGATAAATAATTATTAAGTAGCATGGTTAATTAGTGCTCCCGGAAAATAGATCATCGCTTTCAAAATTGAATAAATGATTCGGAAAATAGTTAAAAATCGGGAAAAATCACCAAAAGTCCAGAAGAGCCTAAGGACGATTTTGGGTGTGAAAAACACCGTTACTCCTCGAACAAGATCCGAACTCCCTTTAAGAACTCCGATAAAGTCCTGTACGCCATTGAAACAACAAAACTACTCTCCAAAGGCTGTAACACACAGTCTTTAGGAGTGGGGGGCTCATGATATGGCTAAAAATGGGATTAAATCGAGACCGTTCAAATTGGACATGGATCTTAATGTTTACAGGGGCAAAATGATAATTTTACCTGCAAACAAGTCTGAAATTGGAACTGGGTCTCTTCTTCAGAGCCCAACAACCCATGAACGGATCTGCCCTACTGGATAAGGGTGCCAACCCGTTATGAGCCAGTTCAGAAGGATAGGGAGAAATCCTGATTCGCCCTTATCCCTAGGAGGTGGCTCTAACCACTTCTATCCATTCACACCAGGGAGTGGAGATTTGTTCTTATCTCGAAACAGATCTCCACAAAGACTATAAATACCCCCTTCTACCGTTACAAGATGATCACCTTTGCCAACCGAAAGCTCTTTTCATAATCTTTTCTGTTACTGACTAGAGCTTCGGAGGGTTCGTCGCCGGGATCAACCCCGGTGTTTCGAACTTTATGCAGGTCAACGGCAGCAGCGGGAAACCGGTCAAATGCTGGTGGAAGTGTTCTGGTTTGACCCCTTCGATTTCCTATGAACCCACAAATTCATCTGATTGCCCTCACACCGAAAATAGCAGAAACACCTAGTTACTAAATGTTTATGTATTTTTTATTAATTTGTTACAAAAACAAGTCTACCCTACAAGTTGTCTCATTTAAATGAGAATAAACTATTGGGCTCAATTTAGTAGGCTAAAAGTCCATGGGCTTTCTAATTTATTTAATTAATTTAATTAGTGTGGGCTAGAATTAAACGATTAGGCCTAGAGATTAAAATAGGCTTTAAATTAAAAAGAGAAGAATATAAAATACTTGTTCATGATAAAAATAAATAATTTTAAAGGGAAAATGTACATAAATTTGCACGTGCAAAACACATGAAATCAAACAAACTCATATTTAATTATAAATGAAAATTTAGGATGTTATAATTTCATCCTAATGATACGTCTGGAACAACTAGTAACACTTCAGCACATGCAACCACAACCTAGCTCGTTTCCTTCTACAACGTGTACAACTTAACTATAGCAGGTTGCAAATGGGTCTTTTTGCAAGATTCTTCAGGCAGAGCCTTACAAAACTATCCCTGAAGGAGAGAGATTAGTTACTCATACCTTATATTGAACAAAAGCTGATTGAAAGAGAATCTTTATTCATTCGAGACTTCTTACAGACCAAGCTTACTAAACTCTTCTTACAAGATTATATAGAATTTTTCTCCTATATCATCTGACATCTCCCTTACTAAGCCTGCCATTTTATAGACAAATGGATGACTTTACATTATTGAGTTCTTACATCATTCATTACATCATTTTCAATTATTGCTCTAGTTGCGTCATGGCTTACATCATTGAGATAAGTTCGTCATTGCTTACATCATTGTAGACTACTCTGGAAAAAGTGATTCCTCCTGGTCGACATCTTCACATGCTCCAAATTTATGCTGGTTCTTTGTCTTCATTAGGCTACGGTAATATCCAGATGTTTGTTCTGTCATTAGCATTGCTCTTATAGATAGTATTTGGTACCAACTGTCAAACAGCTCACGCTTAACTTCTGGCTATCTTATCTTTGCTATGATGTACAATATTATTTTCTTTTGGTCATGACTGTCATAGATCCATATGTTACTTTCACTTAACTTTATGTCTTTTAGTTCATAATACATATTTCTGAATCTCATTGCCCTTCTTTCTGGGATTAAATTCTGAAATTCTTCAGCTTTGTATGGCACAATGTTAGATGCTCAATATATTACTTGGGTAGTCATCCCTATTTTTATAACATGTTCTGCTGAAAGTTCTTCATTTTCTTAAAGATACTTAGGGATTATCGAATACATTCTAACATATATTTTTTAGGCATTTGTTGGACCAAAATAACTCTTGGATGCCTTATATATTTCTCTTGGCAATTTGATAAGTTCTTTACATTCTCTGAACGGATAGATACAATGAATAAGTCCTCTTTCAAATTGTGCTCTCGTTGTTCTTAGATTGGATCCTAGTAGGATGATGGCTTTGTTCATATACCGCTGTGATATAGTTTTGATGAACGAGTTCACCTCGGTTACTTAGCATAATTTCTCAATATATTGTAAAAATAATATTTTCTTTGATACTTTGGTAGGAGATTTCTCAATGAGTAATGTCTCCTTGTATGTAGTTTTATTTGATGATGTATTTGCTTCTTCTTTTAGGGAATGGGTAGGTTTGCCCATTTCGCTCATTTTTTTACCAACATTGTCCACCATATTTTATGTGGTTGCATGTTGATTTATGTGTTAGTAGAACATACTCTGGAGTCCGCATATTTGTAATTATAATTGATTAAATGCTCCTTTCATTTGCTTCACAGTTTTCTTGAGGAAAACTATATCCTGTTCTATTTGCTGGACTCTATTTTCCATCCCGAAAAAAGCAAAATTGTCTGTTTCTTGATATAAAATCCGCTTGAATGTTCCCGTTTCCTTTCATAATTTCTATTGTAAAATCATAATGTGCTAGTACCATCTGCCATCTCATTAATAGTTTATTTGCAATAGTTGGATTTATTATTTTGTTAATCTAAATTTTTGCTTGGGTATTATCCATTCTTACTCTGAATTTTGAACGTATTATGAATAACTCGAACTTTTTTATGCATTTTAAGATTACTAATAATTCTTTTTTTCATTTACGTGATAATTCTGTTATGTTTGTTTAAATGATTCACTAGTATAAGTAACACCCCAAATTCCATTTACATGTAATTCGTAGTACAATAGTACCTTTTACTTCATTTCGTACAATTTTAGAAGAAAATTAAAATTTTTCATTATACACATATTGTTTATTACAGAGTTACACAGCAGAAGTTAAATAAAATACAACATGAAATATAACTCTAACATCAGCAGCTTTAATCATGAGTATAATATTTATCATCAACCATCTTTAAGTCCTTGCCAATCCCAGCCCTGCACTGAAAAAGTCTGTGGGCACGTCATTGCTTACAACCGACACAATGTTATAAACAGCGATCCCCTCTATACTATATTATAACGAAATCTCTTATATTAGCAAATACAAACTTGAATGCATATAAAATTGTAAAGAGTGACTATCCTAAACATGAGAGTGTATGATATGACTTATTGCCTAATGCAAATGTTATACTACAATGACACTAATGCATACTTGTTCGGATTCTATGCATCTCATTCTACATAGGTCCGAGGGCAAGCACCTACATACTCCACATTATAGGGTTAAATACCTCGCCATGAAATCCTACTACGGTAACAAAATAAGGTTTAGACATTCCACGAGTACGGATTTCAGTCCCGGAATCCACCGCTCAACTATACAGAATCCTCGTCATGTGAACATCCTGCAAGTGTCGCTCTAGACCCGAAATATATTGGAAGTCTACCTCCTATCCACCCGACTAATCATGATCCCAAAATTTACCGCCCGATCAATCATAATCCCGGATTTAATTGAGGCTCATCTCGCTCCGTAAGCAACCACAGTCCCGGAATCCACCGCCCGACTAGGTCTATAGTCCCGAAATCCACCGTCCAACTATATAGACGCACCCCACTTAGGTTTGCCCAAGTTTTAATACATCTCCCCTTAGTGCCAATTCTTAAGTTTAAACATAAATAAATAATACCACCTAAAGCTAGTTTACCCTCCTATCGGTCTTACATTAAAAAATACTGAGAACGATAGCCCATACTGACCATTTCTCAAAATCAATAATTATTTCCATTACTTTTGCCAGTACATGGGTCTCACTAAACCTCTAGAATTAACATCTCTTCATGTTCAACCACTTGGGGTACTCATACCCATATAACTCACGTTCTCAAATTTATGTATTCATATTTTATTCAAATCCTTTCATTCATCCTCATTTACCAATCATGAAGTATACACTTCTTGGTTGATCACACAACCAATAATTCATTACCAAGTCCCTTTAAAATTCATTTTCACATATATTTATTCTTCAATAATATATTCCAAATACAAAGTTCATTTTGATTAATAAAACCCCTTTCATACTCATCCATGTTTCAATTATAATTTTTAATTCTATTCAAAAGATAGATTCATTATTTTCATAATAGATTATACTATAACTTTTTAGTTAAAAACACTTAGAATCATCCTCAATTACTTCATCTAAATTCATTTGCAAAATAGTAAGTTCAAAACCAGAAAACTGCAATTCATGCTTCTTGTAAAAATCATAGAAAATTATATACTTCACAAAACTTTGTGTTCTTTAGATCAAAATAAAGTTATACAAGTCTACTTGTAACTCCGGTATCCCATTTTCTGTATTTTTGTATTGTATTCTTGCTCCCAGTGTATTCTATCTATTTGTACTTTTTTTCTGAACCGTGTATTTTGTTCTCCTTTCCAGCATTTATATATTCATCTATCTGTTTAATTATTTTGAGATTCATTTTTTTGCCTATTATTCTGTCTTTGGATAATTTATTGTTTCTCATTTGTTGCATTTCATGGCCTAATTGCCTATTTATTTAAATTCTGCCTTGTTGGATCTGGTTTTCTACCCAAATTTGAACCCAGCTACCCGTCCTACTGGATACTAATCCGCAACCCAATACCCTCTTATTTAACCCATTCTTCTCCAGATTTTCTTCACGTTCCCTAACAGCCAGATCATATCTTTTCCCCATATTCACTTGATTCTCCAAATCACAACTTGCCAAAAATCTATCATTATAATTCCCAAAAAAATTTGTTTTTCTAGCTACAATTCCTATCTCCAAAATCCTAACCTTAATCATCATCTATCTCTTTTCTCTCTCCCGACCTACCCTGCACCCGATCCCCTCCCAACCGCCGTGACCCCACAGTGCTGCCCTCCTCCCGAGCGCCGCACGCCAGCCACCTCGACCGCCCCGATCTCTCCCTCCCTTCTCCTCCCAAAGTCGACAACAGCACCAGCAGCAGCCAGTGCCAGGCCCCCAGTGACGTGCCCCCTTTTGGCCTGCCCACTGCCGCTGTCGTACTGCCCTGCCGCTTTCGTCTTCCATTTGCAGTATGCACCCCGGCTGTCCCTGCCTCTCTTTGTTGTGCTTGTAATTGATTCCATAAGTATTGGATTCGTGATCGTGTGTTTGTGATCATCTTTTTCATCTCGTTCGTGATTCGCTTGTGGTATTATGTTCGTGCCCAAAAATTTATTCCCATTATTCTCATTTTCTCGTCAGATCCGTCGACAATTAGAAGACAAGTAACTTGTATTAGTTTTGTTGTATATACAAGTACCAAATACCGCCTGTAGTGTAGCTTTTGTTCCTAGATTTATTCTCATGAAAAACTCATGTCAGATCTTGTCTCTATTTGTTGATCCATCCGTAGTCGTCCCTTGTTACACACACGACATGAAAATAATTTAGATCTAACTAGATTCTTGATGCATGTATGTATGTTGTTCGTGATCCATGATATTTGTATGAATCTTGCATGCTTGATGTGTTAGTTGTAGTATCTTGTGGTAGATTTGTTAAAACCCATACCATGTTGTTTTGGACATCTATTATACAATGTTTTGTATTTCGTTTAAATTGGATTGTTGCATATGAACTATTTGATTTAATGCATGAGAAAGATTTTTGTTTTTTTACTACTGCCCTGTTTTGTTCTGTATTCTGGACCCTGTTAAGGTTAGTAAATGAAACTAATTTGTGAACATAAATCGTAGATCTCGCCGCCTATTTTTCAGAATTTTCGACAAATCTCAGTTTTGATTTGTGAGGTGTGAGTTATTGCTGTTTTACTACAGATGTATAGAAAAATCCAGATTCCATTTTATGTGAATTCTGTATAATTATTTATTTTAATACTGATGTTAAAGATAAAATTTGGACCTAATATTTTTCTGGGTATGACTAGACTTGACTGGGATTAACTCCTAATTTTTTTAGATTTATTTGATGACATTTATAAACTATTCTAGGCTTGTGAACAAACTACTATATTCCATAATTTCATGTTGTTTAGTAAAGAACCATAATTTCAACCTGATTCTAGTTGTTGTTGGTAAAAACTTTGTCAATATAAAATGTAGCCTGTTGTATCTATTTTACCACCCTTTTGACAGATTTGGATTTTGAGTTATACTTTGTAATCTATCATTGTTTTAGTATCAAGAATTTCAGATTCACAAATTTGCTGTATCTTACGATTTTCCGAATTTATTTGACTATACTATCTATGTTGGGATATTATTAAATATTATTTGCTGATACTAGACATACTAGGGAATACCCCAAATTTTTCTTGGATTTAGATCAGTAAGACTTGTGCCATTTTCATGCGTGTGAATACAACCGTGTGATTTCTGGCTGAACATGATTTTTGTATATAATTCTGTTTAGAGCCATGTTTCTATGATTATTATATGACTTGTATATATGTGCTGGATTCGGCCGAAAGTCTATTCTCTAGATTTTCTGACGGATCTATATTTGCATGTTTGTGGCAAAAGAAAACTCAGATTTGGTGTAGTACGGTCATGCTGTCCAGAACTGAAAGTTTCGTTGTCCTAACCATTGATGAGTCGTTTGTCACTCGTTCGTGTCCTTTATCCAACTTGTACTTGTCCCTTGTTATCTTACCATGTTTCTTGTCTTGTTTTTGCACGTCCATGCTTGACTTAAATAATAAAAAAAAAAACCAAACCGGGGTTAAAGGGAAAAATCTAATAGTGGAAAATGCAGAAATGTGTACTCGAAAGGGGATCCATAGATCCTACGTGATACTTGATACTTGATACTTGATGCTTGACACGTGATTACTAGACACTTGCACACTTGACACTTGACACCTGATACTCGATACTTGATACTTGATACTTGATGCTTAATACTTGTCCCTGAGTACACTGCCCTCTATGATCCACTATGAAATCTAAAACGCGACTTGCTTGAATGTACAACATGTGGTAAAATTTTGGGACGCATGAAGTGCTACCTAGTTAGGAATAAAAACAAGTGAGAATAGCATGATCACTTGACACTTGTTACGTGTTACTTGTACATGATACTTGACACTTGTTACTCGTTACTCGTTTGCATGCTACTTGACACTTTGTTACATGCCACTTGCACCCGATTATCTTGCCATGATACTAATTCTGTCGCCCTATTTTGCTGTCACATTCCTTCCATGCTTACTTCTGCACTTGCTTCCGCTGTTACTCTATACTTGTCTATCTATTTTTTCTGTACTTGTTATCTGCACTACAAGCCGTAACTTGTATTGATGGGCATTTGTTTTCTCTTTCTTTTTCTACAAATTTGTCACTTGCAGACTTTGGTGATCGGCTGCCCGATTGAGTAGGTGACCAAAGATTCAAGTTGGCTGGAGATCTTTCTACTATTTATTCTTGTTGTTTATGTTGAATAAATATAATTGCTACATGGACTTCGTATTGGGTATTTTGTCCCAGATTTGTGTTTTGTTTCAAACTTGATTATTTGAATTTAATATTCATATTTCCTTTCAAGTAATCATGTTGACTTTATTAATTCAGTTATTCATGCATGGTTGACTATTCCTCTTGTATATCTCTTGTTTATTCTTGTATATGTTGTAAAGATCCTTACAGTTTATGAATGGTGAAAGTCGTTGGACTTGTGTCACATATCCGTATTCTGTATTCCTTCTTGGAAAGCGGTGCGTGACACTACTACAATTTCTTAGTTATAAGTTTCTCTAAAATATTGCATCTATAACCCTCAATTCTTTGAAATCTACAGAAGGGTCGAAATATTGAAATACTGCCAATTGTACAGTCTTGTAAAATTCATTATAAATTCAAATCTTTGTGAAAATTCAGTTTTTAGACTTACAGAAAGTTTAACGAGTCTACTACAAGTTCTTTGTTCAGACTTTTCTCAAATTGCTTCATTTAAGTTGCTGAAATGATCAAATACCGAAATGTGTACAGATTTCCAGCAACTAGTCGACTGCCAACCAGTCCTTAGTTTAGATTTTATTAAAATAGTTTACGACATCCAAATATTATGAAATTTAAATGGATGATCGTGACATATACAAGATTCTCCCATAAAAAATTTAGTTCTAGATTCCAACTATTTTATTAAACATGATTTTTCTGAAGTACAACTAATATTAAAAACATCAACTTTCTCTGCATAAATTAGCAACTTTGTGTATAAATTTATATCCAATTCATTTAATCTAATCATGATGTATTTCCATGCACCCAAACAACACCATTTCAACTTATCTACATGATAATCTTTCAACTAGCATGCATTTCGTTTCATGATTATATCTATTAAACATTCTAACTAACATCACAAAATTAACCACAACTCATATGTATATCAATTTTATACAACAATTTTCCTACACATATATGTTACTATATTTTAGAAAGTTCAAGAAGTCACCCACCTTAGTTTGATGAACTAGAAATTAGGAACTCCTAGAAGATTGCTCCTAGCTCCAACACTCTCTTCCTTCTCCTCTTAGCAAAGTCGAGCTCCCTCCTCGGGAAGAAATCTGAGCACTCCTTCTCTCTATCCTTTCTTTCTTTTCTTTTCTCTCTTTCTCTTTTCTTTTCTCTCTTTCTCTTTTCTTTTGATTATTTTGATTCTTGTGAAAATCACACATACAATGGAATGGTATTTATAGGGCTAAATGTGTGCATGAAGATGCACCCACTACCAAAAATAAATACACATTATCAAGAGTAAATACCCACTCACAAAATCCATTCCACAAACCTCCACCCCTTCTCATTCCTTCATGAATTAGCCAAACCTTGGATTTCCCACATGTGCACTTTTGTGCATGTGCACTCTATGTGCACACACTCTCATTCATTTGTTTATAGTCCAAAAGTATGTATTTGTTACATGACAAGTGTGGTGACAATTTTAAATGTGTATTTAATAAAGAATTTTATCATGGGCTTCTATTTTGCAATTAGTTTCTAATGGGCTTTTAAAATAGATTAGGGCCTATGGATTTAAAAATCAAAGTAAATAACTTTAAAAAATGAGAATAGATATGCAAAATTCTTAGAAAATTTTAGAAATAAAATGCACATAAAAATGCATGTGCCAAATATTTAAAATTAATTTGAGAGAACGAAAAGCAGTCAAAATACAAAACAAATATATTTAATAATGTTACGGGTATTTCACGTAACGAAAAATATATGTAATCAACACGTGTATTGAAAACACATGCAATACACGTAAAAACACAAAAATTAAAATAAATATTTGAGTTGGCTCGAACTAGGATAAAAATGAGTTTTGAGATAATAGAAAACATGTAAATAGTCAGAATATAAATTACGTATGACATTTATATAAAAAATATGTTACGAATATTACTTGTAACTGTACAAAATATACGTGTGTAACACGCGAGGGGTAAAATTTTCATATCTGGCTAGTTTTTCTTCTTTTTCATTTTTGTCTATAAATTTTAATAGCTCTCTAATTATCTTCACTTGCATCTGTTTCTATTATCCATGTACATTCCTTAACAGGTCATCTTAGTTTATTTAATTCTGAAGTTTGTTGTTTCAATATTTTCAGTTTTTCTTCATCCTCTGTGGTCCATTCTCATTTCTTGAAATTTTTCAGTTGTTGTTGTAACCCATTTGTTTTTTTAATATAAATTAGGTATATATCCCCTTATTTGATTTATGGTTCCAATTATGGCTTGTATTTCTCTTTTTTCTTTTAAAATATTTGATAATGTTTTTATTTTTTTGCTATATGTGGCTGCAGTTCTATTCCTTCATGCGATAATTTTTTTCCTATGAATTCTATCTCTGTTTTAAATAGTTCCATTTTTTAATAATATAATACCTATATTTTTTACTATTTCTATGAATTTTTCTAAATATTTTTTATGTTGTTCTTCATTTTCAGATCCTATCATAATATCATCTACACATCTAGTATAAAATTATTGTATTTTTCAAATATCTTATCCATATATTCTTTTTTTGATATTTCGGATAGAGCCAAACGGCTCCAGCCATCAATATATATATATATATATATATATATATATATATATATATATATATATATATATATAATAAAACACAAAGAAAGCTATCAAGTGGCTCTCCTTCAATCCTCCCAAAAATTAAAGGCTTAGATCTAACCTCACAAAACATATTTTCCCCCCAAAAGTTTCCCCCCAAAACTCAAATTCAAATCCCCCACCCAAAACAACTCCTATATTTATTTTAAAAAAAATTTCCTATCTCTCTCTCTCTCTCTCTCTCTCCTTCCATCTTCTATTCAAAAAATTAAGAAAAATAAAAACTAAAAAACTAAAAAAAATAAAACTTTAAAAACTTTAAAAATAATTCAAAAAAATCATATAATATATTTTTTGCTCTATGTTTGCTACTTCAATTAATTTGTTGGACCTCCAAAACTATTTTATATGATCAAACAAGGTGCACCGTTCCGAAGACGTGCCTTAGGCACGTATCAACGAGCAAACCTAGTATATATATATAGTTGAGATACAGAAATATATACAATAGTTTACAAGCTGTAAAACAAAAAGTAAATTACAAAAATGAATACAAGAATCGGATGAGTCGCACGCAAATAAGAGATCTGCGAAGTAAATGAAGAACTACACCGAGAAGGAAGACGGAGCAAACAGCCAGAAAAACAACGCAACTAAAGGAGTTAAACACCCTACCGCACCAAAGAGGAGGAAAGACGCCCACTAAGGCTAACATCTGCAAGGCAAAAAGAACTGCAACGATCAGGAAGTCAAATCCAGGAACCCACAAGCCTTGATGACGTAAGCAAAAATTGTGAAACAGATCCAAATGACAGAACCAAGACTCAGGAGGCAAAACAGCCCCGCACGAAGGCACAAAACACAACCTGCACAGCAACGAAAAGAGGGAAGATGCAGGTAACCAGGCGCACCACGAAAAAGCTCAGGAAAACGTGTTTGCATACATTCACGAGTATGCGTACACAGAATGTGAAGAAAGAAGGAGAGAAGGCACACCACAAAATGTCTAATGATGTGGCTAAATGAGAAGAAACAGACCCAGCAGCTCATGAAAACACAAACAGCACCGAAAAGACAAAAACCAGACTGCCAACTCAAATGAGGACAGAATAATGCAAAAAACCAGTTGTGCACAAGAAGATGAGCCGACACTGAAGCTACTTTCTTAGCTAAAATACGAGCACTCACGCAAATTTGCACATTATTATAGAGTTTCTTATTGTATTTTCGCTTAGCAGGGGGCGGATCGACCTCCACCAAAGGGAGCGAAGTCACACCAAGGTCAGGCATGCTAGCCTTGACTTTGTTAAGGTGATGCTGTTTATTTCTGGGAGACGTGTGGATGCACCAGGTGTGAGTTCGGACTCAATTTGTATTGAAGGAGAATGCCGCTCGTCTGCCGACCTTTGGTTGACCTTCTGGGACCTACGATGAGCTCGGAAAGATGTTGAAGGCTGGGCTCGGATCGGAAGGGTCGGATCCGAGGTCTTGTGTACCTGCAGACGGTCCTGAAACACCGGGGTTTATCCCGGTGGCGGACCCTCCGACGCTCTAGTCAGTCTCTGTGAGAGAGTAGCAATAACTAGGTATATTTAAGTGGCAAAAGATTGATTACCTCAAAAGGTGGGTGTGGGTCTAGTATTTATAGAGAATCCCAACCGAGTTTGGTTCCACTTGGGGGCCGGGTCTGGATCCGAAAGCCCGTGGGCCTGACGTGGCAGAAGGCCCAGGGGGTTTAGGGTGGACGTGGCAATACCATGAGTAGTATAGGGCTGACGTGGCGAAACCCTTGGTGGTATAAGGAGCTGACGTGGCCCATCGTGGGCCTCCTGTGCTTCTGGGGGGGATCGGAGGGCCTAGGCTGCGCCAGGTCATCCTTCCGCTCCGCCAGAGAGGGGGGACGGCCTGTGGGACTGTCCCGGATCGGACTCCGAGGGCTACTGAGGCTCGTCGGTACGAGGAGGCCAGTACCGTGAGGGCAAACACGAGGTTCGGCGCCGACCCTGAAGTGGCTCGGAGCCGAACCAGGTTGCTATCTTTACCTTTCTGAGTGGGAATTGTATTGGGCCCTGGTTGGGCCTCAGGCCATTTTTACCCTGTCACACAAGCCCCCCACTCCTGCGGGGGGTGCGGGAGCTAGCCGTGGAGGAGTGCTTATGGTTGTAGAAAAAATGGGAGGGCGAATCACAGGGCCTTCCTGGTGGTGCTGCCCTGAGGCTTGGATAGCACCTCGAGCTAGTCGAGGGTTTACGTGCAGGTGAAGGCGATGGCGGACCGTTGTATCTTCCGGAGAAGAGTACCCTGGTGTTCGACAGAACCTCGAGAGGTCGAGGGATTATGTGTCGACAAGGGTGATGGCGAGCCGTTGTTTCTTCCTGAGAAGAGTACCCGGGTGCCAGACCGAACCTCGAGATGAGGGGGAATTATGGGCTGGTAAGGGTGATGGCCAGCCGGTGGATCTTCCGAAGAAGAGTACCCAGGTGCCAGACCGGACCTCGAGCTGGCGAGGGATTATGGGTCGGTAAGGATGAAGGCGAGCCGTTGTTTCTTCCTGAGAAGAGTACCCGGGTGCCAGACCGAACCTCGAGACGAGGGGGAATTACGGGCTGGTAAGGGTGATGGCCAGCCGGTGGATCTTCCGAAGAAGAGTACCCGGGTGCCAGACCGGACCTCGAGCTGGCGAGGGATTATGGGTCGGTAAGGGTGAAGGCGAGCCGTTGTTTCTTCCTGAGAAGAGTACCCTGGTGCCAGGCCGAACCTCGAGACGAGGGGGAATTACGGGCTGGTAAGGGTGATGGCCAGCCGGTGGATCTTCCGAAGAAGAGTACCCGGGTGCCAGACCGGACCTCGAGCTGGCGAAGGATTATGGGTCGGTAAGGGTGAAGGCGAGCCGTTGTTTCTTCCTGAGAAGAGTACCCTGGTTCCAGGCCGAACCTCGAGACGAGGGAGAATTACGGGCTGGTAAGGGTGATGGCCAGCCGGTGGATCTTTCGAAGAAGAGTACCCTGGTGCCAGACCGGACCTCGAGCTGGCGAGGGATTACGGGTCGGTAAGGGTGAAGGCGAGCCGGTGGATCTTCCGAAGAAGAGTACTTTAGTGCCGGCGAAGGCGAGCCGTTATTTTGCCCGAACTGACCCCCGTACCGAGCGGCCAGTCTGGCACTGGGTGACGTCAGCAGCACATGTTTCGAGGACGTGGCGTGATTTTCTAGGCGGCAGTTGCACGTCAATCGGTGGATAGTGACTGCGAAAATCGAGGAGTCGTTCCTATCCCCTATAAAGGTTCCCCCCTCTCCTCCCATCGCCCATTTCTTTCTTGCTCCTTATTTTTCAAAGAAAACCCTTCAACTCTTCAGCGTTCGTCCCTTCAGTTTCCTGCAGCAAGGTCGTTCTTCCGAGGTGATTCCAGGTTAGTTGGTAACCCCGTTTAGCTTAGGCACAGATGGATAGGGCTCAGTCCGGCTCGTCGGCGTCGACCTCTGGGGGGGGAGTGAGGCCTGTCTCGAAACTGACCTCGGGGGAGGGGCCGGTAGGCGAGGAGGAGGTTGTACACAATGTGAAGCCATTGCGATCTCGGAGGCATTTCGTGGTGGAAAGCAGCGACTCTGAGGAGGGGGGCGGTAGTTCAGACGAAGTCCGGACCCTAGGGTTGGCTTCCGGAGAGGAGGGTGGTTCCGAGGGAGATGGCTCCGCAGGGTCTCGGAATCCGCCCGTTCTGGGGCGTTTGTCTACACCTTCGCCGGAACGGACCAAGAGGAGGAGGGCTCCGAAGAAGAAGGGATCGAGGATTGGCGGCCCGAGCGACTCGGTGATAGGGTCGTCTGCACAACCCCAGTCTTTCCGTCGCTACCCCGACGATCTCTCAGATAAGGAGTCCTCGGGGGTCCAGCCGTCGTCGTCAAGTCGGAAGAGGTTGAAGGTGGACGCATCCCCGACCGTTCTGGAGGCAAGCGACTTGGGGGCTCTGCAGTTGGCCTACTACATAGGGCCCCGTTATGAGCTTATGCTGCCGAATTCTACTCTTCGGCCGACCGACCCCCTGCCGGATAGGTATTGTATCTTCCTTATGGACGCCTTTATCTCCGGCCTGAGGCTGCCCATCCATCCATTCGTTCGGGAGGTGTTAAATTGGTCGTCCCTGGCACCGATGCAGTTTGGACCGAACTCCTGGAAGCAGATCATCTGCTTCGTGCTGTTGTGCGAGGAGCAGAGGGTACCCCTGCGGCTGAGTGTGTTCCGAGCGATGTTGATGATCGGCTCATCGGCAGAGGGAGTATACTATATCTCGCCTCGAGGTAGGGCGAAGGTTGTCCACGGTCATCCAGATTCCATCAAGTTTTGGAAGAAAAAGTATCTGGTGATCCGGAGTGAGGATCCCTGGGCTATCCCCACTCGGTGGAACCATTCTAAGCCGAGCTACGCAGCACCGGGGCCGGGGGACTTGACGGCGGAGGAGTGGAGATTTGTTGAGCGTCTTCGTCTGTCGTATAGCATCAATTGGGGGAAGGTGACGGAGGCCCATCTGGCGAGTGTCGGACTGAGCCCTAGCCCGACCGTGCCTCGTACGTGGTTGTTTCTTTCCTCTCGCTCTTCTTGTACTTTCTTGCTCATTTGTTCTTAATGGATCTTTTTACAGAAATGGATGAAGAATCGATTAAGGCGCTGAGGCTCGCCATGAAGAAGAAGAAGGCCGAGCAGAAGGATGTCGTGGCGAAGACGACCGAGTTGTCCCAGGTGGTCTCCGAGGCCCCCATTCAGCCGAGGATGAAAAGGACTCGGTCGGAGACGGGTGGGGACACGGTGGTCCAGGGGGGTCCGGATCAGGGTACGGCCGCCGACCTTGATAAGGGGAAGGGTCCCCTGGTGGATCCCGGACTGGAGGAGAGACTTCGGCGAAGGTGGGCGCCGGACTGGTCGATCCGCGAGGGTGATTGCCTGGTCCGGGGGCGCCAGGCCGTGGAGGTTGCCGATAAGCTGGCGACCCCTCGGGACCGTTCGGATATGAAGTCCCAGACCATGGACGAGGCGTACGTGCGTCTTGCGCAGGCAACTGTGCTGGTAAGTCAATCGAACCCCCTAGCTTTCAGGTTATGTCGTTAAGAGAGATTTCTTAGTAGTGTCTGGCTATGGCAGGCGACCGTGCAGGGGGCCCATGTGAGGGGCCTCTACGAGGCGGAGTTGCAGCGAGAGCGAGACCGGGCTGACAAGGCCGAGCAGGAGGTGACGGAATTGAAGGGAGAGCTCGAAGGCTCTCGTAAGAAGGAGGCGGAGACGAAGGCTGCTTTTGACAGGGAGAAGGAGGAATGGGCGAAGGCGAGGGTGGCTCAGGAGGAGATGTCGGAGAAGGAGAAGAAAGAGGTGACTGAGTCGTGTCAGATCCTGGTGATCAAAGCCCAGGATAGCAGTTATGCAAAGGCCGTCAGCCATGTCAGGCACTTTTATCCGACTATTGACCTGTCCAACTTCGAGTATGATATGGAGATTGAGGGGACACCGAAGACCCCTGGCGGACAAGGGTCCGATGATAATCCGGTTGCCGACCCCCCTGCGGATCCGGCTGACATTGAGGTGGGAAAACAAGCTGTATAATTTTTGTCCTTCTTTTTCTTTCTCTCGATTGTATTTGCCTTCCGCGGACTGGCCACCGCATTTTTTGTATGGGGAAACTGAATTTATAAAAAGAGGGTTTTTTGGCTGGCCAAGTGTTCCAACTTCGAAGAATTTCCGAACCTCTTAGCTTATATGTCTTGAGTGGACTGGTTCTCTTGTAGGTTACGGCTCCCCTTCCTGAGGTGGACCCCCTTCGTTCCGACGTGGCGTGGCTTCGGGGCAAGGTTGAGGCCTTAGAGGCCACTTTGGTTCGGTATCGAAAGAGGGCTCGCGACACTGATGCGGCCTTCCATTATTACAGGAACAAGTCTGAAGCCCTAAGTGAGGAGGCGAGCCGGCTGAGGAGGGCGATGGTGGATCGGGAGCTCGGGGGCGTTGGTCTTGGATATACCATGTCAAGTTCCTCGGTGCAGAGGCCTTCCTCTGAGAAGCTACTTCGTGACGTGATAGTGGAGAAGGAGATGGAGATACACCGCTATAGGACTATGTTGGGTGTTTCGACATCTTCCTCGAGGGGTCGGCGAGCAGAGGGGGCTCCCTCGGCGTTGCAACTGATGGAACGCATGCGATCCGTGGATGCCCAGAGCTCCGTGGCCGGGGCGTCGACTGTGGCAGAACCGAAGGACCGTCATGACGAAGAGAGAGTTCCAAGTCGTTTGGTCGGAGTGATTCCGCCCTTCGCCGGATCCGAGGGGCCCTAAGTCGACGATTCCCTTTAGTTTGAGATGAGTGGAGTGGTCCTGTAACGGTATTTGCTTGTTTTCTCAGCACAAAATAAAAGAGTATGAATAAAGCTATCTTTTCCTTCTTTGCTCTGGCTAGCGGGGTGGTGAAGGGCGGTGTAGGCGAGGTTGGGCTCCGCCGATTCGTGAGGGATCGATGCGGGGCGACAGGGAGACCCCTGGTCCGGAGTTGGGTCGAACCTACCGAGGCGTTTGGGGACGAGACCCGAGTGAGAACCCAGGTGCCGCCCCCATTGCCCGGTACCGGGTCGGAGTTGCCGAGGTATTTAACTTTTGACAAAAAGAGACTTCTTTTATACCAGACAGGGGGGGTCGCTGAAGCGGCCCTTTACACATGAATGTTTACAAAAGATTTAATTTACTTAAGCCATGCTAGAACCTAAGCTTGCTCTCCCAGGAATTTCATGAGGTGCTCAGCGTTCCAGGGTCGGCTGATGGGTCGGTCGTTCATATCCGTCAGTCGGTATGTACCAGGGCGTACAGCCTCGACTACGCGGTATGGGCCTTCCCAGTTGGGAGCCAGTTTTCTCTTCTTGGTTGGATCAGAGACAGATAGCTTTCGCAAAACCAGGTCCCCTGCCTGGATGCTGGTGGGGCGGACTTTCTTGTTGTAAAATCTCTCGATCCGTTGCTGGTAAATGCTCCTTCGGACCACGGACTTCTCTCGCACTTCGGCGACGAGGTCCAGGTTAGCCCTCAGGGCGGACGCATTGTCGTCTTCATCGAAGGCTATGATCCGGGGAGAAGGCAATCCGACCTCGACGGGGATGACTGCCTCAGTCCCATAGGTCAGATTGAATGGCGTCTCCCCCGTGGGGATCCTCTGTGTGGTTCGGTGTGCCCATAGTACGCTGGGCAGCTCCTCAACCCATAGCCCTTTGGGGGAATTGTCAAGGTGCTTTTTGAGGCCGTCGAGGATTTGCCTGTTCGCGTTCTCCGCTTGGCCGTTAGACTGAGGGTGGCAAATGGCGGAGAAACGCTGCTGGATGCCGATGTCCTCACAGAAAGTTTGGAAGTTCTGCCCTTGGAACTGGGTTCCGTTGTCCGTGACGAGGATTCGAGGGATCCCGAATCGACAAATGATGTTCTTCCAAAAGAACTGTTGCACTTGGCGCTCGGTGATGCTGGATAGTGGTTCGGCTTCGATCCACTTGGTGAAGTAGTCGATGGCGACAATCAGGAATTTCTTTTGCCCTACCGCTGGGGGGAATGGCCCCACAAGGTCCATACCCCACATGGCGAAGGGCGTAGGGCTCGCCAGGGATCGGAGGTTGGCTTGAGGAAGCCTTTTGATAGGGGAGAATCTTTGGCAGGGGCCGCACCTCTTGACTAAGTCTTGTGAGTCTTGGAGCATGGTGGGCCAATAGTACCCTTGATTCAGGGCCTTCCGGGCAAGTGTCCTACTCCCCATGTGGCATCCGCCGATCCCCTCGTGCAGGTCTTTGAGGGCGTAGCTGGCCTCGTCCCTGGCGAGGCAGCGGAGGTATGGTTTGTCGTCGGCCAAGGTGTACGAGCGTTTGAAGAGGATGTTATCGATCATAACGAACCTTTCAGCTCGGATTCTGATTCGTCTGGCCTCGGCTTTGTCTTCAGGGAGCTCGGCCCCGATTAAGAATTTTCGGATGGGAGTGGTCCAGTCGTCTGGGCTGGTCCCCTCTTGCACACACATCGCTTCCGGCTCTGGGTCACTGATGCTTGGCTTCAAGAGGATCTCGACGAGCACCGTTCGGTCGAGACCCTCGAAGGAAGAAGAGGCAAGTTTGGATAGCGCGTCGGCTTGGGCGTTCTGTTCCCTGGGGACTCTGACAACCGCGGCGCCGTTGAAGAACGCCAAGAGTCGTCTGACTGCCGCCAAATACCTCATCATTCGGTCGTCACGGGCTTCGTACTCTCCGGTGATTTGATGGACCACGAGCTGAGAGTCGCTAAATGCCCGGATTCGCTTGGCACCGGCTCGGTGGGTGAGGGTCAATCCGGCGATCATGGCCTCGTATTCTGCCTCGTTGTTGGAGGCTGGAAAGTTGAGGTGCAGGGAGTATTGAAGTAGGAATTGGTCGGGGCCACGAAGGATGACGCCAGCCCCACTCCCCGTTTCGCATGACGAGCCGTCGACAAAGACCTCCCAGGTCGGATCCGACCCTTCTATGTCAGGCTGCTCGGAGACGGTGCACTCAGTTATGAACTCGGCGAGGGCCTGTCCTTTAATGGCCGCCCTTGGATGATAGCTGATGTCGAACTGGCTCAGCTCGATCGACCATTTGACTAATCGGCCGGAGTTTTCGGGCTTGTGGAGGACAGTCTTCAGTGGTTGGTCGGTCAGTACTTGGACGGAGTGGGCCTGGAAGTAAGGTCGAAGTTTTCGGGCTGCCATAACCAGGGCATAGGCCACCTTCTCTATCTTCGCGTATCTTGTCTCGGCCGGGTGCAGTACTTTGCTCACATAGTACAGTGGTTTTTGAACTCCTTCCTCCTCTCGGACGAGGACGGCGCTGAGGGCGCAGTCCGAGGCGGACAGGTAGAGCCAAAGCGGCTCGCCCGGCTCGGGCTTGCTGAGGAGAGGCGGGTTGGCGAGGTATTTTTTCAGCTGTTCGAAGGCTTTTTGTTGATGGGTACCCCACTCGAAGCCCCCTTTCCCGCGCAAGGCTTTGAAGAAGGGGAGAGATTTCTCCCCTGACTTGGAGAGAAAACGGCCGATTGCCGCCAACCGACCTGTGAGCCTCTGAACCTCTTTGACATTCCGGGGCGGGGACATGTTAATGATTGCCTGTATTTTTTCGGGGTTTGCCTCAATGCCGCGCTGGCTGACGATGAATCCTAAGAACTTCCCCGTGGAGACGCCGAAGGCGCATTTAGCCGGGTTGAGCCTCATGTTGTGGCGTCGGAGGACACCGAAGGCTTCCTCGAGGTCGGCGACGTGGTCCGGCCCAGCCCGGCTCTTGACAAGTATGTCGTCGACGTAAACTTCTACGTTGCGGCCGATCAGGTCCTTGAAGACTCTGTTGACGAGTCGCTGTTACGTGGCTCCGGCGTTTTTCAGCCCGAAAGGCATAACGCGGTAACAATAAAGACCTTGGTCGGTGACGAACGAGGTCTTGGAGATGTCCGGTGGAAACATCCGGATCTGATTGTACCCCGAGAACGCGTCCATGAAGGACAGCAGCTCGTGCCCTGAGGTCGCGTCTATTAAAGCGTCGATGCGTGGGAGGGGGAAAGGATCTTTCGGACACGCTTTGTTAAGGTCCGTGAAGTCAATGTAGATTCGCCAACCCCCTGTCGCTTTCTTCACCATGACGACATTGGCCAACCACTCGGGGTAGCTGACTTCCTGGATGAATCAAGCGGACAAGAGCTTGTCCACTTCTGTCTTTACAATTTGTTGCCTCTCCGGGGCGACTTTGCGCCTCTTTTGGACGATCGGTTTAGAGTCAGGGAGGACGCTCAGTCGGTGCATGATCAAGTCTTCGGAGATCCCGGGCATATCGGAGGGCTTCCAAGCGAAGAGATCAACGTTGCGGCGGACGCAAGCGATGATGCCCGTCTTCAGGTCTTCGGCGAGTGAGCGGCTCACCCGGAACCATTTTGACTCATCCTCGGTGTCGAATAGGACCTCCTCCAGTTCATCAACGGGCTCGGGAGCGGGGCCGTCTCTCTCGGGTCCGAGTTCAACGGCGTCGAGGGGGAGTACGCCCCCTCCCCTGGTGGCAACGCAACATGACCGTGCTGCTTCGATGCTGCCTCGGACGATGCTGACCCCTTGGGGGGGGAATTTGAGTTTCAGATGGTGGGCCGAAGGTATCGCCTGGAGGGAGTTTAGCCCGGGCCGGCCGAGGATGGCGTTGTAGGCCGCCTTGACGTGGATGATTATGAAATCCAAGGACTCGGTCCTCTTGACAGGGGCCGATCCAGCGGTGACGTCGAGAGTAATAATTCCCTCCACTACGACCGGGACGCCCGAAAATTTGAGCAACGTGCATCCGGCTGGTTTGAGTTTCCCTCTGGATAATCTGAGACTTTCGAAGGTTCTGAGGAAGAGAATATTTACCGAGTTGCCGTTGTCAACAAGGATTCGGCGAACCTCACAATTGGCCATGTGGAGGCTAATGACGAGGGCATCGCAGTGGGGTAGGTGAACTCCTTCGGGGTCCTCTCCTGAGAAGGAGACTGGCCGCGGTTGTAGCTCGGGAGAGGGGCTGTACTGAATAGCGTTCGTCTCCTGGGTGAAGGTTCTTTGGGAAGTATCGGATTCTCCCCCCACCGGCCCCCCGTGGATGTAGTGTAGGGTGAATGGCGTATCCATGGATACCTCGGATTCGGGATCCTGACCCTGGGTGCGGTTTGGGTTAGGGTTCGGGGTTGATAATCCCCGGTTCCTATCACCTTGCCGACCCCGTGGGCCGTCATCCCTGTGGGTCTGCCTCGGATGGTTCGGGGCCGGGTTGGAAGCGGCCCTTCCCCAGCTGTGGGTAATCTTGCGGTTGAGGATTACTCCCCGGAGGTCGGGCTGGGCTGGCCGGCCGACGCTCCTTTGGGACTCCCGAGGGGGAGCCTTGTGTTTCGACGTGCGTGGCCTGGCTTTATCAGTGGGTGGGGGCGAGTCCCGTTGGTTGACGGAGGAAGCAGCCCCCTTGCCTTTGGAGGCCATGAGGGTTCGGCTGTCGATGGCCTTTGAGGGTCTGGATCGGATCGGCTTCTGGAGCAGCTGTTTCCCACAGACGGCACCAACCTGATGTTGTTTATTTCTGGGAGACGTGTGGATGCACCAGGTGTGAGTTCGGACTCAATTTGTATTGAAGGAGAATGCCGCTCGTCTGCCGACCTTCGGTTGACCTTCTGGGACCTACGATGAGCTCGGAAAGATGTTGAAGGCTGGGCTCGGATCGGAAGGGTCGGATCTGAGGTCTTGTGTACCTGCAGACGGTCCTGAAACACCGGGGTTTATCCCGGTGGCGGACCCTCCGACGCTCTAGTCAGTCTCTGTGAGAGAGTAGCAATAACTAGGTATATTTAAGTGGCAAAAGATTGATTACCTCAAAAGGTGGGTGTGGGTCTAGTATTTATAGAGAATCCCAACCAGGTTTGGTTCCACTTGGGGGCCGGGTCTGGATCCGAAAGCCCGTGGGCCTGACGTGGCAGAAGGCCCAGGGGGTTTAGGGTGGACGTGGCAATACCATGAGTAGTATAGGGCTGACGTGGCGAAACCCTTGGTGGTATAAGGAGCTGACGTGGCCCATCGTGGGCCTCCTGTGCTTCTGGGGGGGATCGGAGGGCCTAGGCTGCGCCAGGTCATCCTTCCGCTCTGCCAGAGAGGGGGGACGGCCTGTGGGACTGTCCCGGATCGGACTCCGAGGGCTACTGAGGCTCGTCGGTACGAGGAGGCCAGTACCGTGAGGGCAAACACGAGGTTCGGCACCGACCCTGAAGTGGCTCGGAGCCGAACCAGGTTGCTATCTTTACCTTTCTGAGTGGGAATTGTATTGGGCCCTGGTTGGGCCTCAGGCCATTTTTACCCTGTCACATAAGGTAAGAAGAGGGTAAGAAGAAACTGGAAGAAACTGATGATGATATTGGAATGGAATTAGTATGATAAGAATAACCGGAAAAGGAAGAGTCACCAAGAATCGGTGAAGACTTGAAGGGGAAAGAAAGAAGGATATGCCTAACCTCTATCAGAAGATGATTGAGACATGAATGAACCGCTAAATATTGATAAATCGAGAAGATGCAGCCAGGAAAATGAAAAAAGAACGTAGAATGTTTGGGAGAGGCAATCATCATAGAACAAGGGAAATAATAAAATAAAAAAGGTGCCTTCAAATAAGCATTAGCATTAGCATGAGGGACCTGGAAATCTAAAACGAGGCGTTGATGAACGTGCCACATTGCACTTCGAAACCAAGAATGGCAAGACGCTAAGGATTTAAACAAAACAGACTTCTTATCCAGACTCATACTCAACGTAGGCCTCACAGCTTTAGTATGGGGACAAAGGCTGATTAGTACCCAACCGAGGAAAGGAAACAAGATCCGTGAAAACCGAGCAATCCTTAAACAGGTTAGCAAAATTAGGATACTGAGGGGTAGCAAGAGACGCACCATGAGCAGTGGACGAAGTAGTGGGGTTCAAAGATGGATAAGGAACCACTACAAAGGAGTCAAAATCCTTTTCAGACTCAAAACTAATCTTCCTCGCGAAGCAAGCATAAAGCTTGTGCTTTGGGATAGTTAAGAAAGGAGAGACATTTGGCCGGTAAGGATTTAACCAAAAAAAATCTTATCCAGACTCATATTCAACGTAGGCACCACAGCTTTAGAATGGGGACGAGCCTAATAAGAACCCAACCGAGGAAAGGAAACAAATTTCGTATAAACCGTTCGATCCTTAAACAGGTTAGCAATATTAGGAAGCTGAAGAGTGCCAAGAGAGTCACCATAAGCAGCGGAAGAAGTAGTTGAGTTCATAAATGGATAAGGAACAACTGCAGAGGAGTCAAAATCCTTATCTGACTCAAAACTAATCTTTCTCGCCAAGCATGCTTGCACTTTAAGAGTGGATAGTTAAGAAAATAGAGAAGTTTGGCCAGTAAGGGTTTGCCTTTGGGTAATCCCAGGAGTTTTTGAATGGAAAAACATCGACTGTGCGAGTGTCCAAGCTTATCACAGAAGATGCACTTCATTTTATTCACGCACTCTCGTTTCAAATGCCCAGGAAGGAGGCACCTGAAACAAACTAGGAGGGGATCGGACCTACAAGAGGAATGGGGAATAGTGAATATGGGAGAGTAATGAGAGTGACCAAGTTTAAAGGGCCTATTTTTTTTAACGACCTCAACCCAAGACAGGCACAAAAAGGCCATGGCCCAAAACCAGAAAAGGGAGAGTGCAAGAGGCTACCCGAGCAGGGCTATGGAAACTGATACTAAGAATATTAGTTACTGCCAAAATAGCTAGAACAAAGAGGATAACGAATCGCTACAAATCCAAGACAAAAACACCAATGCACTTCAATGCAATAGACAAACCCTAATACAAGCACCAGGGGATCGGAAAGATCGAAGCCACAAAGAATCAGAACTAAAATGAGTTCAGAATGAGTAGTTAAGAAGATACCAAATATCACAAAAACTTTAAAAAACAAGCCCACCAAAGGCGAGATCCAAGTGGCAGCGCAGGACCCGGTGGGAAAAAATCTACCACCGATCCAAATGGCCTCAGCACTCCTCCACCACCCGTGGAGGAACTGAGAACCAGCCCGAAACACACCCAGAGAAAACCACCCCCAAACTAGGGCTGAACAAAACAGCCCAACCCTAAAAATAACACTCGAACTTACAGCGAAAGTGGAGAAGCAGCGCTGAGGCACGGACCAATCTGAGCGCAAAACTGAGCAAGACAGACGACACCGACCAAACCTTCTGAAGCAATAAGCCAGAAACACTGGAATTTGGAGCACGCTAGAAGATCCAAAGACCGCTGAAGATGGAGCACACCTAAGCAAAGACCGCACGCCTGAAAGGAAGCGAAATCCCCTCCTAGCCAATAAGAAGGGAAAACGAAAAAACCGAGATGGGTTTGGAGAGGATAAAGAGATCTCAAACTTTAATGAAGTGGGTAGAGGAGGAGAAGGGAAGGGGACGGAGGATCTGGTCATTGAAAAGGAAGCAAGGAGCCTTATCCATATATTCTTGTTTTGATTCTTCTATTAGCTTTACATGGTAAAATCCTGATTTGCAATCAAATTTTGAATATATTTTTGTTGTTCTTACTGTATTTAGTAGTATTTGCATATCTGGTATTGGAAATTTAAATCTTTCAGTATTTTTGTTTTATTCCTTATAAGTTACTACCAATTGAAATTTTTCTTTTTTTTTCTTCTGAATGTTTTCTTACTATAAATGCTGGTGATGAATGTGGGCTATGTGATTTTCTTATGCAATTTTTTTCCATTAGTTCTTTTATATGTATTTTGAATTCTTTTAAACCTGTTGGAGTATGTCTTATAGGTTTAATTTTTATTATTTTGTTCTTATCTATTAACTCTATATGTGTTGTAGGTTTACTTAAGTGCCATTTTGCTAAAAGTTCTTCTCCAGACAGATCTTCTAATAGTTTTTGTCAAATTTCTTATGTAATTAATTTTTGGACTTGCTGTATTCTAGTTTTATTTGGTAAATACTGATATTCACCTCACTGGGTTAAAGAAACTCTGATATGTGGTAAGTATGTTATCGAATAAGGTTGTGTTATTCTAATTGCTATTACTTGGTGTTTACATGGTATTATAAAAATAACTTTTTTGATTAATATAGTCATAGGATAGTATTCTTGTAAAAAGTCATTTCCTAATAATACATCATTATTCATATCATAAAATTGGTATATTATGGGTATTTTGAGGATGTAATTCCCTACTTGTATCATAACATTTTGTTGGTACTTGTCAAGTATAACGATTTGTCCTGTTAATCCAGGTATTGGCTTTTTATTATTTCATTCTTGTTTCCATTTTTATACTATATTTTCACGGCATAAGCTAGTGCCTACTCCAGTGTCTATTAGACAATGATAGTTTCTTAATTTATATCCTTCGTATACAAATTCTGTTGGTATGTATAATGTATTTTTTATTGCTCTTAATGGATACAATTAGACAATATTCTATTTATTAATACACTTTCATTATTTACTGTTATTATTATTTTTTCTTCTTGTATTGAGTACGGTTGTATTGATGTAAGGAAGTCAGTTCCTAATAACATTTCATTAATATTGTGCTTTAGGTCTACATGTAAATGTAATAGTATTCCATTTCTATTTTTTATCCTTAGTGGTAATATTATGCGATGGATGGTTTGATGTCTATTGTTATAGTAGTCTAAGTAGTAGTAGGGATTTTCTAATTATATAAACTCTGTTGTTTTTATATTTGTTTGCTTAATATGTGAATTAGTAGCTCCTGTATCTACAAGGGCTATTTGTTTGTTCCATTTACCACTTTCATATTATTCCATTTCTATCATAAATTGATTATTATTTTGGTTATCTAATGTATTTATTATTGGTATTAGTTATAATGTCTGTTGTGTGTTTTTAATTGATTGTGATTTTTTTTCAAACATTATTTGTGGTGCTTTTCCTTTTGCAATAATTTTTTCTTTGTTTAAATCAATTTTATATAATTTGATATGGTCATTTCAGGATTTTCTCTAGCTGGTTTATATCTTATAATTTTTTGAAATAGTGGTTCTATTTTAAAGTTATCAGTATTTTTGTTTTTCACTTCAGGCTTACTTGTAAAAGCATAAATTTTTTTTGTTTGTATACTCATAACATTACTCTTCTCTATCATTTCTATTCCTGATAATCTGTGATATATAACTAAACTTTTGTCCGTATTTTCTTCTACCATACTTATAGAGAAATTAGATATTATTGTAATTTTTTTTTGGTACATTAGGTTTTCTTGTACTATTCCTGTTAAGGCATCTTGTGTGATATTATTCTATCATCCACTAGGTATATTTTTAAGGGTGTATTTATTTATTTTTTTAAAATAAGATTTTATTATTATTTGTACTACTCTAAGATGTATGTGTCTTAATGTCTTTCTGATTTTTTCACTTATATTTTTCATTTATTGTCTTATTATTCTTTCTGTTATTAATGGAATTATAGTTTTTTCTTGAGCTTGTTCTATATCTTTAAGTTGTTCATTATTTCTATCTATTATTATAGTATTTCTTTTTCTTTCAAGTATTGAAAGTTTAAATATGTCTTTCGGGTTTATGTCTAGTTTGGTTGTTTTTATTTATCATATTTTTGTATGCCAAAACTAATTCTTTCTCTTACTTCTTCATTATTTTCTTCTCTTTGTTCTCATATTTCTGTTATTTCTGTTATCATATTTATTTCATATTCTTCTATTTCATCTTCATTGCTTCCACTATCTTCTTCCGTTACCATTATTTCCTCTCCTTCACTTATTTCTCACCAATTTTCTTCATATTCTATGAGTTTATAGTTTATGTTATATATTTCATCAATTTTTTCTACATATTTTACATTTTCTTTTTATTTTTTTAGGACAGTTTGGTGATGTATGTCATACTTCTCAACATATATAACAATTACATTTCTTTAGGTTTTCTGGGTATTGTTTGTTTTTATTTGTTCTTCTGAATTATTTTTTATAGGTTTTTTTATATCTTTTCAAAGTTTTTCTGTATTTTGGTTTATATCTTTGCATTTTGTTTTTACGTATTTTTATATGATTGTAGATATTATTACATCTCCAATGATTTGGTTTTGCTTCTTCTATAGTATTTTATATATTATATAGTATTTTATAGTTGATCTAGCTTTTGGGCACACTTTATCCCTCTAATCTTTTACAAATTGTGTTATATATCGTAAAGTATCTGTTGTTGGTTTTACTTTCTCATTATATATGAACTATATATGTTTATACTCTATGGATCTGCTAGTTTTTAGGGAAAATGAGCCTAAAATTGGACTTTTTTCTTCTTTTGTATAATAATTATCTTGAAAATATTCTCTGAATTCACTAGCATAGTTATCGAAATAACACATATCGCATATTTCTAGATTTCTTAGTTTCCATGTTGCTTGGTTCTTTTTATAAATATTTTGCTTTTATGTTTTTTCATAAATACTGAATTCTATTTTTATTGCCATCTAATAATTTGTAATTATTTCTTTTAGTCTTAAGGTTCTTTGTGTTGAGTTTTTTTCTGTTCCTTTGTCATCAATTTGTCTTAATTTTTTGATATTATTTCTTTCTTCTTCTGTTAATCCATTCCACAATTTTTCTACTGCTACTATAAAGGTTGCTTTTATAAATTTCTTGAATGTATTTTCTGAGAGGTTTTGCCCTAAATCCTACTATTCAGGATGCTTTGATCCATTCTTCTATTGTTCATATTTTGGTATTTCTTTTTCTTTTTCTTTTCCCAACTTACACCTATGTCTACTTTTCCATTTCCATTGTAGGTGATAAGGTATTTTATTAGGTGGTGGTCTTAAGTATTCATACATATTAATTGGATTTTCTGAAGGTTTCGTTATATCTAGATTTTTTTCTTCATCCATTTTTATTTTTTCATTTGTTATATATAGAGTTTTTAAGGCTTGCTCTACTTTCTCTGAAATGGGATTTTCCATTAAATTTTCTATTTCTAAAATGTTTATATTAAGTTTTGTTATAACTTCTAACTCATTCTTATATTCTTCTGTTATGCCTAATTTTTCTTCTGTGTCCTTTGTTAGATATCTACTTAGAGCATCTGTAGTCGTTAGACTCAAAATTTTCTATATTTGTCTTTTAGAAATAGGAATTTTGAGTTGGGAATGTAGTCGTTGAAACCCAAAATTTGATCTAACGGTGGATGATCGTTTTAATTTTGAATCTCAGCCATTGATTAAAATAAAATAAAAAATCATTCGAAAAAAGTTATTAAAAAAATTTGTATGCATGCGAACACATAATAATTCCTATAGGCCCATTCCATCTCATCCCTTGATCAAATTATCAAACCAATCTCATATATGCATAAATAATCCTATAGGCTCTATTCCGTAGAAATTAAAATGTCAAAATGGGTGGAAAAGTCTTGGGATGTTGCGTCCGTGGTTTTTTTTTTATTTAAAATTTTGATCGGATGCAAGATCATCTTGCGTCCTATTGATTTAGCGATTTTTTTTAGTCAGACGCAAAATCATTTTGCGTCCGACACATTATTTTAAAAAAAATTGATCGGATGATCATCCCGACCTGTTTTTTTTAATATTTTTTTTATATTTTTATTCTAAAAACACAAGATCATCTTGCGTCCAAGACAATTTATTTCGATCGGATGCAAGATGATCTTTCGATTCCTATATTTGAGAATTTTCTATATCTTCTCTCAAATATAGATGGCTATTGTTCCCTCTTTTCCAAAATTTTGAAATATAGGGAACGACTACATCATCTCGTTCTCTATATTTTCCAAATTTTGGAAATATAGGGAACGACTACAGCGTCTCATTCCCTATATTTTTCAAATTTTGGAAGTATAGGGAACGACTACATATGCACTTAGTTATTTTATGTTGTTATTGATAGTTTTTAAGTATTTTTTTATATCTCTAACAATTTTTGGGCCATTATAATCTTCTAAGTCTTGAATATTTATCATATAAATTCATAATTCTATTTTTTTTTAAATTTAATTTATATATTGATGTTTCTATTTTTGGAATATTATCTATACCCACTTAATTCTTAGAGTTTAATATTTTGTGTGGTGGTAGGTGTTGGTAATACCAACTTGATTCTTCATTTCTATAGTCTAATGCATTGTATGCTATTACTTTTTGTATTTTATTAGGTAGTTTTTCGGTTACTCTACTTATTATTTATAAATATTCTGATGTTTTGTTATCAGTTATATGATTTCTTTTTATCAATTTTTGTCAACGTGTCTTATTTTAAATTTTGAAAGGTTTTTAATCTTAGTATCTTTATTTTTTGTGAAGTATCCAGTTTTTAAAAAGTTTGAGGGATATTATAGTTTATAATTTTTAAAATTGGGTTGTATAGGAATTTTTTTTTACAACAACAACAAAGCCTTTTTCCCAACTAGCTGGGATCAGCTACATGAATCCTGGTTTCTCATTCTGCTCGGTTTTGCGCAATATCTTCTATAAGGTCAAAGGCTACCGTATCTTTTTTCACTGTTTCCACCCAAGTTAGTTTAGCTCTTCCTCTACCCCTAACTCAACCCTCAATACATATCAAATCACTCTTTCTAACGGGGGCACTACTAGGTCTATGTGTGACATGTTCAAACCATCTGAAGCAATTCTCTTCTAACTTATCTTGGATTGGAGTTACCTTTAGCACGTCTCATATATGTTCGTTTCTAATTCTATTTTTTCTTGTTTTACCACACATCCATCTTAGCATCCTCATCTCCGCTACACTCATTTTTTGGACATATTGTTTCTTTGTTGGCAACACCCAGTTCCCTACATCATTGCTGGTCTGATATCCTACCTATAAAATTTTTCCTTCAACTTCAAAGGTATACGTTTGTCACACAAAACCCCACTGGCACTTCTCCACTTAAGCCACCCTGCTTGGATCCTATGTATAACATCTTCACAAATCTCTCCATCTCTTTGTATAATCGAGCCTAAATATCGGAAACGGTCTCTCTTAGGTATCTCTTGACCATCAAGATTTACTACTTTCTCGGTTGTGTTCTGAATATCACTAAAATTACACTTCATATACTCTGTTTTAGCTCTGCTTATCCTAAAGTCTCTAGCTTCCAAAGTTTCTCCACGATTTTAATCTAGCATTGACTTCTGCTCTAGTCTCGTCCACTAAGACGATGCCATCGGCAAAAAGCATACATCAAGCTACCTCATCTTGTATTCCTTGCGTCAATTCATCCATAACCAAAGTAAAAAGGTAGGGGGGCTTAAAACCGAACTTTGGTGTAAACCTACTATAATAGAAAAATTGCTGGTCTCTCCTGTGATTGTTCTAATTATTTTTTTAGGTTATAATAATAAACTGGGTCGTTACGATAAATTATTTTTTGAAACTGGGTTAGTTAGATAATTATTTTAAAAAGTGAGTTAGATTGTGTCAAACACTCTATGTCTAGCTGAAAACTACCCACTTTCGTTCGGTTGAGTTGAGTTGAGTTCCTGTTGAATTGAGTTGAGTTCATTCTTATCTATTAATTCCACCTAATTCCACCTAATTCCACCTAATGCCTAATCTAATATATATTGTTTCTTGTCTTTTCGAGCTGTCGTAAAAGGAAACAAGGTGGTGTTCCTTCTTTTGTTTGTTATTTAGGACAATCTTGTTCCTTGTCAAATATGAACTGAGTTTCTTGAATTTTCAGCTGAGAAGGACCCATCTTTCTCTTTTTCAATAATTGTTTTGTGGCTTGAGACTTTCAGTGAGGCGGCAGTCTCAAATGCGATATCTCTTTAACATAAAAAATATTAGACTTTTTATGTTTTCACAATTTACTGCAGCTATAAAAAAAATACAAAGAAAAAGTAGCAGTTGAGAACTGCAATTATAGCTGACGTGGCAAAAGTGACTTACTCAGAAAAATAGTTTAAAATTTTGGTTTAGCATGGAAAAAATTCCAATTGACCTATGTCAATCTTAATAAGCCTCCCAACTGTAATTTTTCTGTCTAAATTAATGTGTCTTAACTTTGGTTAATAAGCTAAACAAAGTTCCCCAAAAACGAAAAAAACATATTTCCTTCTCTTATCTCCAATGAACTTCGTCAAACCAAACCCCCCTCCTTCCCTCCACACCCCCATCCTCCCATAATCATATTCCAGAAAAGAGGTAGAAAATGTGATCTTTTCCATTCTTTATCATAACAAATCTTCTTGTTCGTTATTGATCTTGGTATGGGAGGGGTATAATGAAAAGAAAACTTCCTTAATTAAGTATAAGGATTAATTTAACAGAAATCCACAATCAACATACCCAATAGACTAATTTCATATTATTAGCTTAAACTCAGAAAGTAATAAAAAAATAGCTTGATTTTAATATAATAATACATGACTCAAAATTAACTAGTATCTAAAAAACCCTAAGAAAATAGGGTTTTTCCAACATGGTCACTGAAAAAATGTTTAAATTAATGTACATCACATCACTCACAAATTGTGATTTTCATATAACACACATACAATTTTAACTCAACTTATATACATCAATCATATTCTAAATACATCACTCATAATTTATAGGAAATTTACAGATTGTTGTTTTTTTGGGTTGAATTAAAATTATAATTGAGTTATATAAAAATCACAATTTGTGAGTAAGGTATATCTCTAATCTCTAAAATTATAATGGAAGAGTTGGGATTGTCATTTGTAGACTACCTGTAACTTATAGTTATTTAACCATCTAATCTCAACCATTTATTTTTAAGTGAGAGTTATATTAACCATTCATTTACTCAACTGTTGTTAGTTAATAAATACGCTCAAAGTTCAAATTTATTTACGATATAATTATTTATAAAAGTGACACTCATATAAAATAAAAGTTTGTACCACTAGGAATAATTTGTAAAAATATGTGATGAGCAAATAGAGGTCTCAGGTTCGAGGCCAGATTACATCTTATTATTTACTATATTAAAAACTAATAATTATAACATATATTGCACGTACAGATTAATAGTGAACTCTAAACATTTGTCAATGTCCTGTGATGGAGAAACCCAAGAAAATAATGACACTAAAATCTGCTGTAAATCCAAGAAAATAATATGTTACTCAATATACTGCAGGGAAAAGAGGGACTTTCCTCCCCTGGTCTGGACCCTATATCAGAAGGTGATTCACAAACAGTTAATACTGAGAATATATATATATATATATATATATATATATATATATATATATATAGGAAAAGCTTCGGTTGAGCACTACTCTAGTGCTCACCGCGTGAACACTAGGCCTTCGGACATTCATATCGAAAATCCGAACCGTTCACATTAATCTACACATCTAAATTAGTCTAAATATGTAAAATCAAATCATTTGAAATTCATTTGCCCATCCATCATGTGACTATAGAAACAATGAATTTCAGCCATACAATTTTGTAACACTTCAATGAATGGACAAATGAATTTCAAATGATTTGATTTTACATATTTAGACTAATTTAGATGTGTAGATCAATGTGAACGGTTCGGATTTTCGATATGAACGCCCGAAGGCCTAGTGTTCACGCGGTGAGCACTAGAATAGTGCTCAACCGAAGCTTTCCCTATATATATATATATATATATATATATATATATATATATATATATATATATATATATATATATATATATATATATATAAGGTAGTGGATGTGCTATTTATCCTTGCAGTAGATGTGCAGGCCCAAATGCTAAGATATGAAAGAAGCATCGGCATGTGCTGGCCCAAATACTAAGATATGAAAGAAGCATCGGCACGTTCTCTTAGCTTCAGCTTAGGGGTTCTCTAGCTTCATTGTCTATATTCTAATTTGCTAACGACACTCTTATCTTCTGCAAAGGTGATGAATAAGAAGTGCTTAATTTAAAATTACTACTTCATATATTTGCTAATATTTCAGGTCTAGACATCAATTTCTTAAAATCCTCCATTACCTATTTCGGGTCCTCAAAGGCCAAGCTCCAGGCTTTCTCTCATATTCTGGGTTGCAAACAAGATTCGCTACCCACCAAATATCTGGGCATGCCCTTGACCAGAGGCAAATTAAAGAAGAGGGATTGGCAACCTCTTCTTTTAAAAATTGAGAGGAGACTATCAACCTGGAAGGGAAGGTTGCTATCTAGAGGAGGAAGACTGATCCTCATTGACTCAGTTCTTAGTGCCTTGCCAACTTACTATGCTTCCTTCTTTAAATTACCCCAATGGGTTATTGCAAGAATCGACCAGTTACGAAGCAGATTTTTCTGGGTAGGTGCAGATACAAACGTCTCTGGGGTCTCATGTACAAACTAGAAGTGCATATGTCAGCCCAAAAAGCAAGGAGCCTGGGTATCTTGAATCTCAACCAATTCAACAATGCCCTACTAATGAAGTGGTGGTGGAAACTGTTGACTGAGGACTCTCTTGGCAGCCAAACACTCAAGTCCTTATATTTTAACAGAGCGTCAAGTTCTTTCATTTGCTCTACTCAAGCATCGGATTTTTGGAAGAGTATTTATAAACTAAAGGAGCAATCCCTACGGGGGATTACTTAGCAACTGGGAGACGAAAAATTACTCAAATTTTGGACTTCCAAGTGGATTGGAGGCCTTAGCATATCCACTCTTTTCCCTGCATTATTCGAGGTTGCTTTGAACAAAGATGCATCACTTTGCTCCTAGGGCCATCTTCAGCATGGTAGATGGATTTGGAGGCCAAGCCTAAACACTATTTCTTCTTCCCGCCTCATTCTTGAAAAGGACCAACTACTGCAAATCATCTCCAATTTGCAACCCTCTACAAATGTAGACATTCCTACTTTGAGGCACTCTAGCTCAAGGATATACGCAGTTAAATAAGCTAACAACTTCTTCAGCATCTCGGGCCTTAAACCCCCCTACTTCTGTGCTTGTTGGCAGAGTTTAGTACTCCTTAAATGCAAGATTTTTATCTTGATGTTGATTTGGGAGAAACTTAACTCCAAGGCTAAACTTCACTCTAAAGGATGGGATGGTGATCAGACATGCACGACTTATGCATGCCCGGTTGAAACCACCTTCCATATATTCTTTGACTGTTCGGTGGTTGTTCACACTTGGGAATACTTCACACACTACTTCAACATTCCTCGCTTAACTGCATCCACTCCAGATTGTTTCACACGTTGTTGTTTTGACTCTCACAATCACAAGTTCACACACTCATGGTATATGATTACACTTGCTGCTTGTTGGAGTACCTGGATTGCTAGGAACGATAGAACTTTCAATAACAAGCATATTACTGTGGATAAACTCATCTCTATTGTCAAATTCTGGTTCTCTCATTGGCTGGATAACAGCGGAAACTCCATGAAGAAGGCCAAGATCCTGAAAGAGCTTGATGATGCAGGGGCTCGAGACCTAGTCCGGAGCGGGAAAGACTATCCACTTCACAGTATTGATAGCAGCCATGGGTAGCTGAGCTCTATGTTGTGGTTTTTTGGGGACTTATATTGTCTCGGGTCATGTATGTGTTTTGAAAACTTTATTGTATGGCATCCTGCTAATTTTGATGGGGAGTTGTTTCTTTGTTTTTGTTCGGAGTGCAGCTTTGATGAGTGCAGGGGGATGAGATCATAATTTTGACTCTAGTTGAGGAGTACAACAAAAGTTCGATGTCCTCTCTACGATTCAACATTATACCATCTCGAACTCACACACTCACAGTGCTCAGCTCGCTTTACAACCCCATCATTGTAGCTTGTATTAGCTTTCTTTTAGCTCTAATATCTATATAATAAAACACAAAGAAAGCTATCAAGTGGCTCTCCTTCATTCCCCCAAAAATTAAAGACCCATATCTAACCTCACAAAACACATTTTTTCCCCAAAAGTTTTCCTCAAAACTCAAATTCAAATTTCCCAACAAAATAACTCATTTATTTATTTTATTCTCTCTCTCTCTCTCTCTCTCTCTCTCTCTCTCTCTCTCTCTCTCTCTCTCTATATATATATATATATATATATATATATATATATATAATAAATTACAAAGAAAGCTATCAAGTGGCTCTCATTCAATCTCCCCTAAAATCAATGACCTACATTGATTCTTACAAAACATATTTTCCCGCCCAAAATTTTAAACCCAAAAATTAAAAATTTCCCCCCAAAACTAAAAAACTCATTACTTTATTAGTATCTCTCTCTTCTCTCTTCACTTTTTCATATTTCTCTCTCTCTCTCTCTCTCCCTCTCTCGCATTCTTTCTTAACTTAGAAATTTAGATTTTAAGATTTCAGATTTGTAAAATTTTCAGAATTTTTATGTTTTTTTATTACACATGTTATATTGAAAATAACAAATATCTCTTCAACAGTTAAATTTCATCAATTTCCAGCCTTAAAATTCTAAGAAGTTGGATTTTACACCCTCATTTATAATTATTTTTCAACATATACTAATAGAAACGTGGACTTTTATTTACAACTAATTATTGTCATGCTATTCAAACTTGAACTACATAATTGTTGTTTTACTGTTTACAGGGTTTTTCGTGAGTTGTATCGTTCCGAAGACATGCCGTAGGCACGTGTCCATGGGCAAATCTAGTATATATATATATCTGTGTGTGTGTGTGTGTGTGTGTAGGGTCCCCTTCCGTTGTGCACTAGGCCGTCGTGTGCACTCGGCCTTATCTACACATCTAAATTAGTCTAAATATGTAAAACCAAATCATTTAAAATTCATTTGCTCATCCATCATGTGACTATAAAAAACAACGATTTTCAGCTATACAATTTTGTAACATTTTAATGTATATATATATATATATATATATATATATATATATATATATATATATTACTTGCTATTTTCTTATCACTGGTTTGAGGTCTCTATCTTCACCTGCGGTTTCTTTGAACTCAAAAAAATTATTTCAAAACAGATATTCACCATTTTCTTTTCTTGCTCAGTTTTCACATTTTATCAGAATACCAGGAATTGCCAGAATTTTTTACCAAACTATCCCACTTTTTGTAAGTATGTACGAAACCGTTCCTGTTTGAAAATTTAATACCAAAACATCCTTGTCGCTAACGGGGTTAACGAGTCTAATAGTTTTCCTAGCATTAACCTCATTAGTTGCAACTTTCTGGAAATTGAAGTTACTAAGACTCGTTAACTTAGTTAACGACCTTGGTATAATGAGGCGCGTTAACGTGGTTAACGAGTCTAGACTTAATAATTTTTTACCAACACCCCTCATTGAATAAGTCCCCCCACTGTCTCAACTACGAACGTTAACTCCGTTAACGCGACTGGTTTTAAAACTAGTGCTAACGGGGTTAGCGTTACTATATTGAATGAGTTTTTTGGCCCACCCCCACTCGATGGAAAAAGTGTTATCCCTCTAACCCACGTTAATGGGGTTAACGCTAGAGAAACTAAACTCATTAACCCCGTTAGCGACAGGGATATTTTGATATTAAATTTCAAACAGGATAGTTTCGTACATACTTACAAAAAGTGGGATAGTTTGGTAAAAAATTCGAATTGCCACCTTCTACTTTGGTCAGAGGCACTGGTCAATCCAATCTTGGTCAGGTTGGTATTTTTGCTTTAGTTTTATTATAGGAATATATTTATTTCGTTTATATTCTGTCTCCTTTCAATTGATTGAGCATTAGAAAATTAATTAATGTTGCTGATCTGTATTTTCTTTGAAAATATCAATTTATTTATTTATTTATTTTCGTCCCTTATATTTATTAGCATTGGTATTAAAATCCGAAATCCGGATCCGACGTTGGACCGGAACGGACCCGATCTGATTTGGGTAGGGTACGGGTCCAAAATACATACCCGTTGAAATTTCGGATCAGGTCTAGGTCCACTAAAATTGGATCCGACCCGGACCCGCATTAAAGAAATAAGCAATAAAATAAGCGGACCCGACCCGTTACCCGTAATACCAATAGACACCGCTCAAGTCTCACACTCACTCAGCACTCAGCAGACCCAGTCCCAATTCCCAAACCCTATCCGCTATCCCTCTTCGGCTCTTCCTTAATCCCTATCAATGATTCAGCACTAACCCTAAAAATCCACACTTTGCGGCGCCTCTCGCTTTCTCCATTCTCCAAGTCGTCCATCCTTCTTCTCTGAGCTCTCTCCAATCCCCAAAACCCCACCTCCACCCTCACCTCCTCAGCAAAGACCTACGTCGATCATTCGCCCCTTTTCGATTTCGCCAACGCTAACTTGCTGTCGCCGCAGCCAAAATACTCCTCCGTTCATCCACTCCACTACTCCAGCATCCACAACTCCGATTAAAGGTATGATTTTTATCCTCTTTTCTCAAAACCATAATCTATAAGATACTTTCAAAACCCCTAAATTTCCATACTCAAGGTATAAATACTTTCAAAACCCCTAAATTTCCATATGTTGATCTTCAAAAAGCTTGAATTTTGATCGATTCTAGAAATTATTTATAGGGTTTATGGTATTTATGAGTCATATAAGCTTTAATTCTTATAGATTATGGTTTTTATGACTGATTAGGTGGTTATAAATGCATCGATAGTTGCTTTGGAAAAACTGATACTTTTAGGGATTTCCAATCTTAAATTATGCATGCAGTGAATAGGGTTCGCGATTTTGTAAAGATTGGAATTGAAATGAGGAATTTTATTTATTTGAGGATATTCTTTTGCAGTGCCAATAATATTAAGCAGATGGGGTGTATAACTGAGATGTAAATTCAATTATATTTATTATCTAATTGAATGCTTATTATTAGCCATATGTATAACTGAGTATATGAGTTAATACTGTTTATTGTTGTTTTAATTTCATTTCTTTCTTTTAATTTCTTCAGTTTGATTCTCATGGCTGAGGAAAGCATTAATCAAATGAATATTGGTGAAGTTGTTGTTCCAATTGAAATGGAGGCAACTCGGACCAGCATGATTATTGAAGATGAGAGTAACAAGAGAGAATCTGCAGTTTTTGAGTTCTTCACTAAAGATGAAAAAAAAAGAAGGCCTTGTAACACCCCGAATTTCAAATAAGGATAAATTCGAGATTTCACAGGATCTTTACTTCACTTCGTACAATTTTACAAGGAATTTAAATTTTTTTCCAACAACAATACATCAGAGTTACAGTACACTTTGTTTACACAGCGGAAATAAAAGATTACAACATTGAAATAAAATACAACTTGAATAACTTTAACATCATTTGCATCACAACATCCTTACTCCTCCATGAATAGTCCATTACCTACATGTCAATCTGTGGGCACGTCAGTCACTTACAACTGACGAAAATGTTATACTCGGCTATCCTCTCTATGCCGGGAGTAGTATAATGATCTCATTGCTTTAATAAAAACATAACAGTTGAATGATAATAGAGTGTTAATGTGACTATACTAAACATGTAAGTGTATGTCATGCCTTAATGCCTAATGCACACAATTTATACTAGGATGACAATAATGCACACTTGTTCGGATTCTATGCATCCCATACTACATTAGGTCCGAAGGCAAGCGCCTGCGTACTCCACATTGAAGGGTTCGATCCCTCGCCATGAGACTACCCGGTAATAAAACAAGATTTAGATTATTTCACGGATACGGATCTCAGCCTCCCTGGCTATAATAACAGATCCTAGCCTCCCTGGCTATTATATCGTGAGAATAACCCCGCAAATGCCCCTCTAGCTCCGGTATACACAAATACATTGGAGTATGGTAAACATCCGCCGACTACCCTAAGTCTCGGATAAAATAAAGTCCATCTCCTACAGAGCAACCATAGTCCACCAACTGGGTCTATAGCCACGGAGATCTACTGCCGACTATATAGAAGCACCCATTTACGTTTGCCCAAGTCTATTACATCTTCACTTATGTGCCTAATTATTTTTAGTTCAAGACATGAATAATCTTCAAGCCTAGAATTAGTATTACCTATTATCGGACTTAATCAACATCCACTGAGATGGCTCCATAGCAAATCTCAAAACATAATAATCATTTCATTTAGAATTGTCGATATATGAGGTCTTACTAACTCTAAATCAAAATTTCTCATGTACAAGAATCATGTGTATTCACACCCTTTCAATAATCATGCTTATGTCTCCAACTTATTCATGTTTCAACTTAGTATTTATTCATGCATTTTCAATCATAGAACAATTGATCTCTATCTTAAAAGATTCGACATTATAAACTCTATAAGCAATTTAAACAAATTCATATCTCAACACGAGTGTTTGTTCATATTCTTTTTAAATAACATTCATTCCAAGAACACAATTTCACTACATGAATTGTTACAACAAAATATAAGTCATCACGATGCCTTTATTCATTATACAATATTTCTAAACAAGATATAAGTGTAATTCCGTAAAAGATCACTTCACAAAATATACTAGAATTCTATTCTCATGATTTTCATTTCTTTTTATACTTCAAATTATACAAGCAACTATCCTTCAATATTTTCATTCCACTTTATGTCCGTAACCCATTTTAACTAGAACTCCATTTCATAAAAAAATTCCATTTCATATTCATAATCAGTTTCAATAAAAATTCATTTCACATCTATAATTAGTTTCAACTAAATCCCCTTTAAAAATATCAACTCATTGAATAAAAAAAAGAAAACAACAAAAAAAATATAAAATGGGGGTCACGGGTATCGAACCCTGGACCAGAGACCCAGCATAGGCCCAAGCCACCTACCTCCCTAGCCAAGAAGTCCAAGTGGACTTTGGGTCTAATTGCATTTCGAATGGCTTATGTATATTTCTTCAGTCTCGGTATATAAAAAAAAAATTTAATTATATAAAAGCAACTATCAAGCCTTGAACCAAAGACCTCTTATAACTTGTAGTGCACTGGCTAACCAGTAAGCCTAAATATATTTTCTATTTATTTGTTCATACTATTCTGAAATCTAATCCTTTTTTGAAGAAAATTCTTTTATCTAATGACCAATCCTTTAGGAGTAATAGATAGATTTTTCTTGTGGAACTGAAATGAGTCAAAAATACAAAATACAAATTCGACTTATTATTTAGATATGTCTTTTAATTATTTTCTCTTTACTTTATAAAAATTTGTATTTCTTGACAAAACTCAAAATTATAGAAATCATGTCTAGTTAAAAGAAATTCATTCAAAATAAAGTTTCTTGTTGCTAAAAACCAATTGTATCTCTAAAATCCACTTTGGACATTACAAATGTTCCTTTTTGCGAAAACTAGTATCTTTTACAATGTCGACAAAATAATAAAATTTATCTTTCCATTTTCTAAGCATATGTGACATTCATTCATACTCATCATACATTTGACAAATAAAAATTTACAATTATACTACCATGGTTTATGTGGTTATTTCTTTACTTTCAATTTGCATGGTAAGTAGTAAATTACTAAATTTCAACAAAGTCTTAGCAGTTATACTAGCACATATCACATTCAACTTTTATTCTATTCATTAAACTATTAGCATGGTAATAACAAAATCATTTCATGAGATGCTAGCATGGATTCTTATCTACAATATCTCATTCAATCCTTTACTACTCATTAACCTATTAGCATGCAAATCCTACTTAGAAAGCATAAGAACACCCACCTTAATCTTGAAGGTTGAAAACTACAAAGAGAGGGTTCCTTTTTGCTCCTAGCTCCACAAGTTCTTCTAGCTCCTAGCAAAGCCTCCACTCCTAGCTATGACTCCTTCTAGTAATGACTCCAAGCAAAGAGAACTCTCACTCTTTCTTTTTCTCTCTCTCTTTCTTGTTCTTTCTTTCTTTTCTCTTTTCTCTTATTTTGATTCTATTTTTGGTGTGTGAAAAGAAGAGAAGTGGTGGGCTATTTATAGGTCTAGTCTAGGGTCTAATGTGCAAAATTGTACACCCTAATAACTTTCAATTTAATTCCTACAACTCTTCACCTCCTAAACTCCGAAAACCTACACCCTTTCACCTTTCCAACTCTTCTTATATGCAACCCCCATAACCTACAACATTTCCCCTTCTCCACTCCATCCAAATCCGGTCAATGCATGGGTGAAACCGGCCCCCCTCATGTGAGTGTGTGCATGCACAAATGCACATACAATTTTAATTCAATCCTATAACTTTAAATGTGTACTAACTTTTTGTAACTTATCATGTAGTAGTGTACACTTAGTTTTGTTTGTGATTTTATTAGTGGGCTTGCTTAATGGGCCCATTAATTAATTAATTTGTTTAATTACCTAGTGGGCTCTCCTCCTAATGAGTTAAAATCTAATCTTTTGGTCCATAGATTAACTAAAGGCTAAATAAGTTATGCATGCTAAAAGAAATGGATAATGAGAGTAACAAATGAAGAATCAAAATTTTGCACGTGCATCATACGTGTAAGAATAAGAATGCATTTTAATTAAAATAAAAAGTGGGGTGTTACAGGCCTATTGTAAGTATTGTTCTCACTCTTGTTTATCGTTCAGCAACGGAAACTTCATCATTATGGAAGCATTATGGAGCATGCAGAATTAGAAAAAATCATGAAAGAAGTAAAAGGCAATTACAAATTGGTTCATCTACCTGTGCGTCTAATGATATCGGTCTATTTCAATTTGATCAAGAACGTAGTAGGGAGGATGTTGCACGTTATATTATCATGTGTGAAGTGCCTTTTAGTACCATCGATCATTGGGCCTTTAGGACGATGGTATCAAACTTGCGTCCTGAATTTAAACAGTTAAAAAGGGCCATAGTGACAAAATATTGCATTAAATTGTATAGGAAAAAAATGAGTTTTTGAAAAACTCAATTGATAGTACACACGGTCGAATTAGTTTAACAACCAATACATGGACAAGTTGTCAAACAAAGGGATATATGAGTCTCACGGCTCATTATATTGATGATGAATAGAAACTACATAAGAAAATCCTAAATTTTGTCGAGCTTGATGAGAGACATACGGGGGCGGCACTTAGTAAGACTCTGGGCAAATGTTTATTAGATTGGGAAGTTTAAGAAAAACTATTTACTCTTACCATGGATAATTGTTCGGCAAATAACATGGTTGCTAATAATATTAAAACACAATACAAATCATCGCTCCCCTTGCTGGTAAATTTTTTTCATGTAAGGTGTTCGGCTCGTATTTTAAATTTAGTAGTCAAAGAAGGGTTGAAGGATTTAGATGATTCTATTGTTCGAATCCGTGATGTTGTTAAGTTTATAACTTCTTCTCCATAAAGGTTGCAAACATTTGATGAGTGCAAAAAGAAACTAAAGTTGAGTCAAGATAGAAAACAAAGAATAGATTGCTCAGCATGGTGGAATTCTACTTTTTTGATGTTGGATAGGGCCTTGGAGTGCAAAGAAGCATTTCAAAAAATTTATTTTGTTGAGCACTTTAAAAATCCACCATTAGATACGGATTGGTCAATGGCTAGAGAGGTTTGCAAGTTTATTAAAGTATTTGATGATTCAACAAATGTGTTTTCAAGCTCAAATATTCCAACATCAAATTTGTATTTCTATCAAGTTTGCAAGATTGATTTTCACTTGAGAAGTTAGTGGCATAGCCTAACCATGAAGAAAATTCAAGACGGAATGAAGGAAAAGTTTAAGCAATATTGTGAGGACTATGGCATGATTTTATCCATAGCAGTCGTCTTCGATCCAAGGAGTAAGTTTGAATTTGTGGAATTTATGATAAATCAAGTGAATGGTTTAAGGGCGGCCCAACAAGTGGATGATGTTCGAGCAAAATTAGATGATTTGTTTGAGTTCTATTCAATGAAAGTGGTACATATCAATCCCGTAGAAAAAAATGAAATTGGAGCGTCTTCTAGTATGGACCATTTAGAAGGTGAACATCTCATGCAATCATACTATAACTTCAAGAAGGCTTCAAAGAGATTTTTACCATTAAAGAGTGAACTCGATCTTTATTTGGAAGAAGAGGTAATATGTATTAGTGTTTACATTCAATAACTTTCTTTTATTTTAGTTGTTTCTTTTCTTAGTTTAAATGGTTGTATGTATTCATTAGGTATTACCCGATGTCAAATGTTTCAATGTTTTGGAGTACTGGTCTGTGAATGAAATAAAATATCCTATTTTAGCATCCATGGCCCGTGATATTTTAGCCATTCCGGTGTCAACAGTAGCATCTAAGTCGGCTTTTAGTATCGGCTCTAGAGTGGTGAGTGATAAGCGATCTTGCTTGAAGGGCTCCACCATTCAAGCTTTGATATGTGCTCAAGATTGGATGCGAGGAAATGTGCCAAACGATCAAGGTAAATTGGAGGAAATTATAATTGAATCTCTCTTTACGTAAATTGGAGTAAATGATTTATATGCTTCATCTTATATAGTGACGTGAAACAGATATAGATTTATGAGGCTTTGTTGATGAAGGATGTGACGAGTAAGAAGAGAGTTGATTTTGCTACTTTGCTCACTTGCTGAGTTTACTGTTAACTGTGAGTTTATTTTGCTAGTTTGCTCACTTGCTGAGTTTACTCAGTTTGCTAGTTTGCTCACTTTGCTATTTTTGATGTTTGGTTTACTTGGACTGTTGCTTTTTGAGATCTTTACTACTTTGCAATAGCTTGATCAATGACTGTCTAACTCAGTTTGCTCAGTTGGATAATTGGATTATAGCTTTCTTTGCTGCTTTGATACTTTGTATACATGTGATGATAAGATGGATTATGATTCTGAAGTTGCACACAATGATTCATTGATTAACTGATTTATAGGAGTGACTAGTGATGATTAAATCCTATCTGAGCTTTATAGGAGTGACTAGTAATTGACACTCTTTGAAGATAATCAGTCCTTGTAGTATTTGACTCGGATTTCTATTTGGTTTATAAGTTTGCTGCAGTTGTTCTCTCGCTGTACTGCTGTTGTGCTATACAAATCACTAGTTATTCATTTTTTTAGCAATTTTAATCTAGCACTACATTTGTCCACTCTTTGCTGACTGAGTGCTAGAACCTATGACTGTCTAACTGAGTTTGCTCAGTTGGATAATTGGATTATAGCTTTCTTTGCTACTTTGCAGTCCTGACTTCTTTGCTGCTTTGATACTTTATATACAAGTGATGATGAGATGGATTATGATTCAAAAGTTGCACACTATGATTCATTGATTAACTGATTTATAGGAGTGACTAGTGATGATTAAATCCTATCTGAGCTTTATAGGAGTGACTAGTAATTGACACTCTTTGAAGATAATCAGTTCTTGTAGTATCTGACTCGGATTTCTATTTGATTTATAAGTTTGCTGCAGTTGTTGTCTCGCTGTACTGATGCTGTGCTGTACAAATCAGTAGTATGCCAAAGAAAGACGAGAGTTGTTCTGTACTGCTGTTGTCTCGCTGTTGCTGCTGCTGTTGCGTGGGGGAAGAAGAAATTTTTTCGTAGTTCTATTTCAAGTCTCTTTCTATTTGTGATACTTAAGTAATATATTCTAAGAGTGTTTTTCTGATGGTGGCGTTTAATTCCTATGCAACTATCTGTTCAAATTCTAGTTATAGCAGTCTCAGTCTTTACATCTATTGTTTGATTTTTAGTTCACTTAAGTTGCTGTGAATGTTCAGTTGCATTTATTTCAGATACATACCAATGCTATGTATCGGTGTAGTTAAGAGCTTTTGCTTCTGCTTGAGGAAACAAATCTAGTTATCCAGGTTCTTTGTTGTATCTTTTGGTGTAATATGAAGTGTTGCCTCTGGAAACAATATACTACTACAGATGAATGTTGCTACTTTGAACCTTTCTTCTTGTTTAATCGATGAGTTTTAGATTATGAAACAAGGGGTACTGATTAGTTGCAATGTATCATATTCTCATTGTACCATCAAAATACAATGTATGAGTATATTGTTTCTACAATATATTTACTTTGTTATTACTTGTAAATGAAGATTTGCAACAATATATATAATTGATCTAACTTCTGTAAATTTATGTGTTATGCTTTAAAGATCCGGAACTAAACCGGACCCGTGAAAAGAAATAGGATCCGAATCGGACCCGGATCCAGACCCGAGTGGAAACGGGTAACAATTCTTTTAAGGAACCGGAACCGGATCCGGACCGAATTTCACGGGTCTGGGCCTGGATTTGGGTCCAGTATTGGGACCCATCAATGACCGGGTCCGGGTCCGGGTTCGGGTATTGAAGTACCCGACCCGACCCGTTACCGGTGCTAATATTTATGTACTCTCTACTGCTCTACTTCTCCATCAGTTTCATTGCCGATGAGGTTAGGTAAGAGCTTGACTGTGGTTGTCCTTCTCTTTTGCATATTTTCCACCATTATTATCAAGAGTTAATATTGTTGTTGTTTTTTTCCATTTAATGCAATATGTCATGTTTCATTTATTGATTGGTTTAAGTTGCAGTAATAATGGGTTTCTCTTTGTTTGGGTTTTTCTAATTTAGTTGGTTCATGGGTTTTGAATTGTTCATACTAGTGGGATAATCCAATGAGCTGAGAACTAGTATTACCGATCTGGTTTCTCATCAAAATCTAATATTGGTTTTGTTCAGAAACCGAAAATATCCAAATTTTGATTTGTTTACTCTTCTTTATTTGGGTTGATTTCCAGGCGTCTGTTCACTAATGATATCTGAATGTTATCTAATTTTCAGTGGAAGTATTGAATTGGAAGGAGAGAGTATTTGATGGTTGAAAAAGCTCCAAAATTGTAAATTTTGCAACGATTACGAGGAAAGATGGGTCTTTGTTCTGGAAAAGCAAAGGATTTGAGACCTGAAAACAATTCCTACTCATACCAAAGGCCACAACCCTATGAGCCAACCAAACCCTCACCACCTCCTTCTCAGCACCAAACTCATCAACAACCTACCCAAACACGGTCCGAAACTGGAAAATCAACTCCTAAACCCCAGTCAGTCCACCACCCCAATACCATTCTTGGCAAGCCCTTTTCGGATGTTCGAGAATTCTACACCCTTGGCAAAGAGCTCGGTCGTGGCCAATTCGGTGTCACTTATCTCTGTACTGAAAATTCGACGGGGCTCTCTTATGCTTGCAAGTCCATTTCCAAACGGAAGCTGCAAAACAAGAATGATATGGAGGATGTCAAGAGGGAGATTCAGATTATGCAGCACTTGACAGGGCAAGCCAACATTGTGGAGCTCAAAGGGGGTTATGAGGACAGGAGCTCGGTGAACTTAGTGTTGGAGTTGTGTGCAGGGGGAGATTTGTTTGATAGGATAATTGCTAAGGGGCACTATACGGAGAAGGCAGCTGCTGGACTTTGTAGATCGATTGTGAATGTGGTGAATATCTGTCATTTTATGGGGGTGATGCATCGGGATCTTAAGCCCGAGAACTTCTTGCTAGCTACTAAGGATGAGAATGCAATGCTGAAAGCTACGGATTTTGGGCTCTCGGTGTTCATTGAGGAAGGTGAATGTTCATTTTCATTTAAAATATTCTTTGAAACGCAAAATCTTATATAACGGATAGTTGCTTTGTGAGTAATCATTCACTTCATTATACATATTATTTTCCTAACTGATCCGATGATATAGTTTGATGTTCATGTGAATTGTTTGGATTAAGCTATAAGGTGGAAGAAGGTGATAACTATTGCATAAAAATGCATTTTTTTTTGTGCTGTAATATCATCAATCTCTTCCATGTACTCAAATGTTTAGCCTATATATATTACTTCCTTGACGTGTGTTGCTGCTGATTTTGGTGTGAGAGCAAACAGATAAATTTGTGGATTCTTGGAGAAAACAATAAAGCAAAGCTATTGAGCTGTTGACCTTCACCAATGTGTTGACTGGTTTCTTGCCACTGCCATTGACCTGCAAAAAGTGCGATACATAGGGATGGATCCCGGCGACGCACTCTCTGACGCTCTTGTCAGTAATCTGAATGATTATAAAAGAGTTTTAATTGGAAAAGTATTGATTACCTTCTTATGGTGGGGAGAGAGGAATTTTTATAGTCGCCTTTAGGGATCCGTTTCGAGATAAGAACATATCTCTACTTCACGGTGTGAATGTATAGAAGCGGTTAAGATCACTTCTAGGGATAATTATGAATCTGAATTCTTCTTTATCCTTTTGAACTGGTTTGTAACGGGTTGAGACCCGTACCCAATAAGACAGATTTGTTTATGAGTTATTTGGTTTTGAAGAAAGACTCAGTTCCCATTTTAGACCCGTTTGTAGGTGAAATTACCGTTTTATCTCTGGGCTTTAAGATTCGTGTCTGATTTGAACGGTCCCGATTTAATCTCATTTTTAGCCATATCACGAGCCTCCCACTCCTGGAGACTGAGTTCTACAGTTTTTGAGGAGTAGTTTGTTGTCCTAATAGCGTACGGGATTTTATCGGAGTTCTTAAGGGAATTCGGACCTTGCTCGAGGTGTAACGGTGTTATTCTGAGCTTGTAAAATGCACAAAAATATCCTCAGAATTTTCTAGATTTTTTGTGATTTTTCCATATTTTTCAAAAAATTTTCTCATTTTTGAATTTTTTATTCATTTTCCGAATTAAATAATTAATTATAAAAAATTTTAATTAATTATTCTAATTTAATAATTATTATTTTCAGAATTTTAAAATAATTTTCCGAATTAATAATTATTTTAAGAATTTTTTAATTAATTTTTCGATTTTTAATTAATTTTTCAGATTTTTTTAAAAAATAATTAATTCAAATAAATAAATAAATTAATTAATTAAATATTATCTGGACACGTGGATCATTTCTGGACGTCGTTCATGATCAGATGGCGTGCATCGCAAAGCGGATCATTCTCTGAATACGTGGCGCGTTTCTGGACGTCGATCGTGTCGTGATGCGAATTTTGAGACAATCTGACGGATCGTGTGGCTCGGCAGCGTTTTTCTCCACATGTGGAGGTCGGTGCCCCGGTAGCTCGGCACCCGTCCTCGGATCTGGCCGAACATTGGAGGTGACGCCACGTGGCATCGCCACGTGGCTTTTTTTTTTCTTTTTTTTTCTTTTTCTCTTCCCGACCAGCTCTTTACTTCTTTCTTTCCTTCTTTTCCGCTCGTTCTCTGTTCTTCTTCGACAGCTCCGAGGGTGCCGGAGCTCGAAGGGAGGAGCTCAGTGCTTCGGCTGTAATGGTGGCGGAGCTCGACGACTGAGTGAGGTGAGCTCGGAGTGGCGAGGGGAGCTCGCGAGATGGGTTCGAAGCTCAGTCGAGGAGCTCGGTGATGCCGAGACGGTGGCTCATCGAGGAGCTCGGCAGCGGTGGGAGTGGAGCTCTGTGGCGGAACTTGGAGACAGAGAGTTCGGTGTGGGGAGAGCTTTGACGAGGTGTCGAGCTCGAAATGGGGAGCTCGACATTTGTTCGGCGAGACTCAGGGGCAGAGCTCTTCGATGGAGGGGAGCTCTGGAGCCATGGAGAAGAAGCTCGGTGTGTGGGAACTCAGCGATGGTGAGCTCGCGACGTTCAGTGCTGCGGCGACGTGGAGGAGTTCGACGAATGAGGGCGCTCGGAGATAATGGAGCTCCGTAATGGAGTTCGGCGAAAGGGGGAGCTCGACAGTGGCGTTCAGAGCTCGGTGCTTGGAGTGCTCGAGCTTCGGTAATGGCGTTCGAGCTGGCCATGGAGGGAGGCAAGCACGTTCGGCATTGGAGTTCGACGGCATGAGGTCGACGATGAGAAGAGCTCGATTAGGAGGGCGTGCATAGAGGAGCTCGCATGGGTTCGACGAAGCTGGAGCATGGCGCGGAGGGTGAGCTCGTCGATGGAGGGAGAGCTCGGCGAAGAGAGAGGAGCTCGGGATGGATCGCGTCGTCTTGCCATGCTCGGTGTGGTGAAGAGCTCCGAAGCTTTCGACGAAGGTGGCGAGTGAAGAGCTCAGCGTAGTGAAGAACTCCGAAGCTGGGTTTTTGGCGGGAACACGCTTTCAGGAGGAAGAAGAGGGTGGGTTGCGGGTGTGGGTCACTAACGGGTTCAAACCCAACCCGTTAACCCCTTAATTCTTTTTTCCTCTTTATTTGTTGGCAAATCTGAGCCATTGGTCTTGATTTGAGCGCGGATTTTGAGGCAGAATTTTTTGCTATTTTGCAACTCAATAGCACAGTAGCTCGGATTTCAGATCTGAGCTACGTGGCTCCATCTGGACGGTTGATCACGATCATGGCGCGAATCACAAGGTAAGAGGCCCAGATTACGAGAAAACGTGATCTTGTCGTTTTATGGACACGTGGCAAAATCTGAGCCATCCATCAGCCATTGGCCTGAACATTTGGACGATCTGACGGTCCAAGGAGCTTAGGGGTGTTTTTCCCCAATACGGAAGTCGGTGCCCCGGTAGCTCGGCATTGTAACTCGGTAGCTCGACGTTGTGGCTCGGGGGAATGGGTACCTCGGTAGTTCGGCGTAGCTGTGTTGCGATCCATTTTTCCGATGCTACGGAGGTCCGATCGGGGCGTGCGACCCCTCGTTTTGAAGCTAACTCGGAGGTCTACAAGTTCTCTTCAGAAATGGGTTGAAGAATCACACTTCTTCATGGTCAAAATAGTCCCGCAACATCTTCATCTTGATGAAGTTGAGGAGTGTTTTGGTCTTCAGAAGCTTCGAAAAGGATCTCCACTCCTAGGGGCGAAGAAGATGGGCTAGGAAGATCCTCGTAAGAGCTATGGGAAGATCAATTCTGGGAGGTGAGTGCAAGGAGCAACTCTAGGGGAGAGTTTTGAGCTCCGAACTCGCAGAGAAGAGGTCCGCTTTGGAGGCGAGCGGAGTGAAGAGCTCGGCTCTAGGAGAGAGCCATTTGGGAGACGAGTTTGAGAAGCAACTCTAAGAGAGAGTTGTGCTCCGAACTCGTTGAGAAGATGTCCGCTTTAGAGGCGAGCGGAGCGATGAGCTTGGCTCTAGAAGAGAGCCATTTGGGAGACGAGTTTGAGGAGCAACTCTAGGGGAGAGTTTTGAGCTCCGAACTCTCTTAGAAGAGGCCCGCTCGGGAGGTGAGTGGGACGAAGGGCCTGGCTCTAGGAGAGAGCCATTTGGGAGACAAGTTTGAGGAGCAACTCTAGGAAAGAGTTGTGCTCCGAACTAGTGGAGAAGAGGTTCGCTTTGTAGGCGAGCGGAGCGATGAGCTTGGCTCTAAAAGAGAGCCATTTGGGAGACGAGTTTGAGGAGCAACTCTAGGAGAGAGTTGTGCTCCGAACTCGTTGAGAAGAGGTCCGCTTTGGAGGCGAGCGGAGCGATGAGCTTGGCTCTAGGAGAGAGCCATTTGGGAGACGAGTTTGAGGAGCAACTATAGGGGAGAGTTTTGAGCTCCGAACTCACTTAGAAGAGGCCCGCTCGGGAGGCGAGTGGGACGAAGGGCTTGGCTCTAGGAGAGAGCCATTTGGGAGACAAGTTTGAGGAGCAACTCTAGGAGAGAGTTGTGCTCCGAACTAGTTGAGAAGAGGTCCGCTTTGGAGGCAAGCGGAGCGAAGAGTTTGGCTCTAGGAGAGGGCCGTTTGGGAGACAAGTTCGAGGAGCAACTCTAGAGGAGAGTTGAGCTCCGAACTTGTTTAAGTGAGAGAATCAACGGTTGTGGGAGCAGTTCCGAATGACGAACCACTTCTTACTCGCTTATGAGCAAGTAGTCGAAGCGGAGTCGAGCCAAGTGTTGGACTCCGAACTCATCGTTTAAAAGAGAGAATCAACGGTTGTGGAAGCAGTTCCGAATGGCGAACTACTTCTTACTTGCTTATGAGCAAGTAGTCGAAGCGGAGTCGAGCCAAGTGTTGGATTCCGAACTCGTCGTTTAAAAGGGAGAATCAACAGTTGTGGGAGCAGTTCCGAATGGCGAACCACTTCTTACTCACTTATGACCAAGTAGTTGAAGAGGAATCAAGCCAAGTTTTGGACTCCGAACTTGTTGTTAGAGGGGATTAACGAGTTGTAGAAGCAATTCCGAATGGTGAGCTGCCCCGCCCTTGCTTGTTTGCAAGCGGCTAAAGCAACGTCGAACCAAGCATTGGACTCTAAACTCGTTTTTTGAGCTTAGTAAGTTATGGGAGTAGCCATGTAGGAAAAGTTGGACTCGGAACTTACCATTTAACGAGTCGTAGATGTGACTCGGAGAGATAGAGATGAAGCAAGAGCAATAATTTTCAATGAAAAAATGCTAAGTTTTATTGAGATAAACTAAGTGGCTGCTTCAATAGAGCGAGCCATTATTACATGCTATTGGCTGGGTTACAAGCATCGGCCTTATTGAAAATCAAGATTCTACTTCTACGATAAGGTGAAGTCCTCTTGGGAGGAGCTGGGTTCTCCCTCCGTTGGACCTCCTTGGATGAGGTGGAAGACGGCCCCAAGTTCTGAGTCTTGAAGCTCGGTGAGCCTCTCTGTTCGTTTGTAGGGTCCTCACGGGGGAAGCTCGGCCCCATCTTTTGGACGAATTTGGTCAGGTGTCCCCGCTGTATGAGTTCTTCGATATCCTTCTTGAGAGCCCGACAATCATCCGTGTCGTGGCCGTGGTCCCTGTGAAAGCGGCACCACTTATTATTGTTCCGCTTCTTGCCAGGGGTATTCATTCTAGGGGGAGCGCGGAGTAGCCCTTCCTTGTCCACCTCCATAAGAACTTCTGATATATTAGCAATGAGGGGGGTGAATTTTTCAAAATGAGGAGTCGGGCGGCGCTGGCTATTGCCGTCCCTCTGGAATTTTTGGGACCCCACTTCGCTCGTATTCTTCCGTTTGTTCTCGGAACATGATTTCTCAGGAGTAGGGGGGTTGAGAGCCTCTTTCACTCGTATGTACTTCTCCACCCTAAGTAGGAGTTCTGAAAAGTCCCGAGGAGGCTTCTTGGCAAGGGACGCCCTGAGGTTGGCATTAGTGATGTTGCGCATGAATACGGCATAGGCTACCGATTGGTTAAGGGAGGGAATGGACCGGGCTTCGGCGGTGAAGCGGCGAACATAATCCCTTAGGCGTTCACCCTTTCTTTGGTTGAGGGTCACCAGAGATACACTTGTTTTCTCGGCCTGGCGGCTACTCACGAAATGAGTAAGGAAGAACCCTTCGAACTGATCGAATGAGAAGATGGAGGCCGGGACGAATCGAGAGTACCATTCTCTCGCAGGCCCCTTCAGCGTGGTAGAGAAGATCTTGCAGAGGAGGGCGTCTGAAGCATGGTGGATCATCATGAGAGTTTTGAAACTCTCTATGTGATCCGCGGGGTCCGACTCCCCGGTATACGACTCGAAGTGAGGCGGCTTGAAGTTTTCTGGGACGGGGGCCTCCATGATGGTGCGGGAGAATGGAGGCCTGCTCGGACAGAGGTTTATCGCCCGTTGCTCTTCTTCCCTGTCAATTCGGCCGAGGCGCCTCTCCATCTCGTGGAGACGGCGGTAGACTGAGTCTTCTCTTTGATCATATCTTGCCGAGCCCCGGGACTCATCTTCGTACGAGGGTGGACTGGGGCTGCGGCGATGGTAGCTTGGAGATGGACGAGGACTGGGAGTGTGAAGGCGGTGGCTCCTAGCTGGCTCATAAGTAGGTGGCCTCTGGTCGTTATTTGGGACGATATTGAGGGCCCATAAGATTGCCGCTTGGAAGTCTTGAAGCTCTGCCCTTGTGACTAGTGCCTCTCCAGCTTGGCGGTCCCTATGTATAGCTCGGCTTACTGGAGAATGAGTTCTCCGCCGATGACGCGGAGGGGACTCTCTTTGCCTCCTCGAGGGAGGGGATCTTCTGGTCCTCGGTCAGCGGGGGGTCCGGACTCTTGAAGCCCCTGGGTGCTCAGGTTGATGGACTCTCCCAAGGGCTCGCCATCCATTCAGGCGAGTTCGGAGGTCGACCCCCTTTTGGCGGTTGGCAATCACTTGACGAAGATCCCGCTCGGGAGGGTTTTGAGAAGCTATAGATTCAACTGAAGGATTGGGACCCGCGACATGGTCATGAGGAGGATGTTGCTTCGGACGACTCCGACGGGAGCCCCCCGAGACCCTGGAGGGGCCTGTTGAGGAGGAGCACCTTGAGCTGGAGGAAGGGGGGAGGAAGAGAAGTGGTTCTTCGGCTGGAGACCGCTGCCTTTCCCTTCTATTTTGGATGCATGGCTTGAAACTAGTCTCGCTGATGAAGTTAGGTTGGGTTGCTTTTTCGCTTCCCCCAGACAGCGCAAATCTGTTGCTGCTGATTTTGGTATGGTAGCAAACAGATGAATTTGTGGATTCTTGGAGAAAATAATAAAGCAAACCTGTTGACCTGTTGACCTTCACCAATGTGTTGACTGGTTTCTTGCCACTGCCGTTGACCTGCAAAAAGTGCGATACACCGGGATGGATTCCGGCGACGTACCCTCCGACGCTCTTGTCAGTAATCTGAATGATTATAAAAGAGTTTTAATTGGAAAACTATTGATTACCTTCTTATGGTGGGGGGAGAGGGGTTTTTATGGTCGCCTTTAGGGATCCGTTTCGAGATAAGAACATATCTCTACTTCCCGGTGTGAATGGATAGAAGCGGTTAAGATCACTTCTTAGGGATAATTATGAATCTGAATTCTTCTTTATCCTTTTGAACTGGTTTGTAACGGGTTGAGACCCGTACCTAGTAAGACAGATCCGTTTATGGGTTATTGGGTTTTGAAGAAAGACCCAGTCCCCATTTCAGATCCGTTTATAGGTGAAATTACCGTTTTACCCTGGGCTTTAAGATCCGTGTCCGATTTAAAGGGTCCCGATTTAATTTCATTTTTAGCCATATCAACGTGTAAGTCTAAAACCGAACCACTTTGTTCCTTAGCATTTCTAATTTCCTTTTTTGTTGTTTTCTCTTTCTTTTAAAATATGCCAGGAAAGTTCATGATTTATTTTGAGCCAAATGCTGGTAAACCAGCCAGTGTTCCCACTAGAGCAAAGTGGATGACGAGTAGAAAGTTCTTAGTTATTTTAGATTAGGATGCCTAATTCCGAAAGTGAGGAAGAAAGTTCTTAGTTATTTTCAGATTAGGGTGCCTAATTTTGAAAGTGGAGAAGAAAGTTCTTAGCTATATCTCTGATTCAGATGTTTAATTCTCAAAACAAAGTAGAAGATTTTTAATATTTGTCTGTTTAAGATGCCTAATTCCATGTACTTAATAGTGTATAGATGCGTATTCATCTCTTTTTTCTTCGGAAAAGATAGGTCTGTGTCATATAACAGCGTTCCTTTTAGAAATTAACTAATATGCTAATATTCTTTCAAATATGAACATCAATTATTTTATCTAATTTCCATTCATACTACTTTCTCATTTTTCTTCATTATTCTTTCTCTCACATCTATGTTACCTAAGGTATTATTAGTTAAACTATTAGCTAGTTCCAGTCCGTCCAATAAGCTAGTCAACTCTGTTTCTAACTTTCTATGACAAATCAAACTATCAAAGGAGCTAATGATGACCCAAACATAGGAGATTCTAGAGTGTGCTTGTTAATGGAGTTGAGGTAGGATAACTGGAGATTTGTAGGGTTACCTCTCAAACTCTAGTTTCCTTAATTTTGCATTGTTTGGGAGCCCTTTTGGAGCTGAGTAACTATAGTTATCTTAACTTTTCTAAGCCCAAAAATTGATTAAGTGTAGCTATCTCAACTCCCACTCAAACCTAAATTATCTAATCTTTGCCAAACTTTGCTCTCTCTCTAAAGTAGTGGGCTAGGTTTACTTTACTTGGTTTTGCTAACGCAAAAAAATAAATGGAGTTAACTCTTTGGGCTATGATTGGGAGCAATTAAGTTAGAATTGGTCCACCCCTACCAGAGGGACTGAACCTACCGCAATTTGGTGCGAAAAAATTAGAAGACTGCGGGCCAAACTAAGAAAATGAAACCGGACTAGATTTGCACTGATCTGGAGAGCAAAAGACTCCCTCCTTGAAGGTATTGAGGAGTTGAAAAGACGGAGGAAACTAGGAGCCTGGTACAGGAGGAGCGGAATAAGTTGCTTCAGCTCTGAGAAGACATTCACCAACTGTATAGACTTGAAGAACTCAAATGGCAATATCAATCCAGAATTTCGTGGCTCAAAGAAGGAGACGCGAATACAACTTTCTTCCACTGTTACCAGTGTCCGTCGTAGATCTAATCTCATACACTCGATCCACTCGGAGTCTGGAGAGGTTCAAGGAGAGGAGGAAATCAGGGTAGCATTCCAATCCCACTTCAAGCGTCTCTTTGGAGAGAAGGCGGATTTGAGAGTCCCGCTTCACCACGAATTCTGGCAAGAGTCCGTGAACAATGCTGACCCCATGCTTCGATCCCTCGAAGACCCTTTCACGGAAAAGGAAATTGGGGAGGCAGTACAGCAACTCGGAAAGGACAAAGCCCCAGGTCCATATGGTTTTCCTATCCTTTTCTACCAGATATTCTGGGAGGAAATCAAGGACGATTTGTTTAAGTTGTTTGCTGATCTATATGACCATAAACTTAAATTAGGAAGAATTAATTTTGCTGAGGTGGTATTGATCCCTAAGAAAGAAGACTACCAGCGGGTGGGAGACTTTCGCCCGATTAGTCTCCTTAACTGTTCAGTTAAGATTATAACCAAAACCCTGACTAATAGGTTGGGAAAGGTGATGGACAGCCTCATAAGTAACGAGCAAACAGGGTTCATTAAAGGACAGTGTATTCAGAACAGTATGGCTACGGCAGAAGAAACTACCCACCATTGCCACACGTCAAATGCTAAAAGCTATCCCCTCTTCTTCACCATTGTGGCAGACGTGTTGTGGTCCATGATGGCTAACTATAGTAGGGCAGGCTGGATAAAGCCAGTGGCCAGCGGAGTCAATCGCCAAAGTTGCTCCATCCTGCAATATGCAGAAGATACTCTCCTATTTGGAAATGGCAACCTCAGGGAAACTACCGCTTTCAAAGGAATTCTTTATAGCTTTGAAGCTTGGTCTGGACTCAGGGTCAATTTCCATAAAAGTGCTCTTATCCCCATTGCCCTTAATCCAGAGGAGGCATAAGAGCATGCCACAATTCTAAACTGCTCCACTGAGAGTTTCCCCATTAAATACTTGGGATTACTGCTGAGACTGGGAAAACTAAAGAAGGCGGACTGGTTACCGATCATTGACCGGGTGGAAAACCGTTTGGCTGGATGGAGAGGTAAAGCTTTATCCTTAGGAGGAAGAGTCACGCTTATCAATGCGGTTCTCTCAAATCTTCCTATATATTATTTGTCCTTTTTCGAAATGCCACGTTGGGTGATCCAGAGAATTGATCATACCCGTAAACGGTTTCTTTGGAAAGGGGCAAGTCCCGATAGAGGAGGATATCACCTAATCAGATGGGAAAAGCTTGCATGAAAAAGATACACAGAGGACTAGGTATTATTGATCTGAGAGATATGAACCTGGCCATCTTGGAAAAATGGTGGTGGAAAGTCTTCCACCCTAATAGAGACGACTGGCAGGATTTCATGCAGACTTATCTGCACGGAAATGGGACGAGAAACCTAGGTTTCAGGGTAGGCCCATGGGTTTCCTGGTTCTGGAGAGGTATCGCCAAGGCATACGATCCCTTCATCAGTTGTGTGACGTCGTCTATCAGGAACGGCAGATTAACCAGTTTCTGGTGGGATAAGTGGTGTGGTGAACATACACTTAGAGCCATGTTCCTTGATTTGTATGACCAAGCATCACAACCATACTGCATGGTGGCTGCAGCCTGGAGAAGAAGTTCCTGGAAACCAGCCTTTATACATCCCCTGGACCCAGGGTCCCAGCTCAGGCTCACAGAACTATAGACCTATATCGCCAACGCCGGTATTATTTGCTCACAGGGTCCCGATAGAAAATCTTGGGAACTGGAAAGGAATGACACATTCACTGTGCGCTCCTTTTATGATCGTATTCACTTTAGGGTATGTAGTCCGAGTTGGTCGGGGGTAGTTTGGAAGGCGAAAACACCACTGAAAGTTAAAGTTTTCATCTGGCTGGTGCTTAATGATGCAATTTTGACTAAGAGAACCTATCGAAATGCCAACCGAATTTGGACTCTACATATGGGTTCTGCAATACTGCCCCCGAAATTAGAGACCATGTTTTTCTAGAATGTCCCAGGAGCAAAGCAGTCCTCGTGGAGGTTCTTAGCGCACTGGGGACGAATGAGTTCCCCAGTAAATATGAGGAGCTGTGGGTAGGACCAAAGTTCGCGACTGAGTGACGATCGATGAGAGAAGCTTGGTTTATCGCTATCGCCACTACGACCTGGGGTCTTTGGCTAGACATAAATAATTGGTACTTCCATGGGACATGTAGTACTATTTCTAGTATTTTATCTCACATTATGCATCTTATTTCTTTTTGGGCAAATGTTGGCGCAGCAGGTCCGAGAGGGAGAATCGCAAACGTCTTTCAGGTAGAGTATGATGATAAGGATATCGAGATTGGTCCGACACTAGACTGAGGGATGTGCCCGACCTGTCAGAGATGTATTGTTGAGTGAGTGAGTCATCCCCACCACCCCAGGGTTTTGTTGGGGGGAGTAGTTGGTTTTTCTTTGTTTGCTTGGATGCATGTATGTTTGTACAGTCTTTTGCCCCACCCCCCATGTTTAGGATGGATTTATGTACTTTTGTGTCGTAGGTTTTTGTACTTGGCTCAGTACTCTGAGTTTGTTTTATTAACTCCTTATTAATGAAACAGGGTGGCCATACTCCACCTTTTCCTTCAAAAAAAAAAATCTGTCGTTATCTTTCTTAACTTTACAAAACTCTAGTTATCCGCTTTGACCTGTTTGAGACTCATTTTTGAGTTAAAATAACTGCATTTATCTCCCTCCAGGAACAAGGTCAAGATAACCTAAGTTATTTTAACTGTAGAGGTTCAAGGTATGTAACTTTGATTATCCTACCTTTACATCCAACTTAATCTTTGTAGTTAAGAAAATTTAGATAAAAGTGGAGTTTGGATAAGTGTAGTTATCTAAACTTTTGGAGTTAAGATAACTATTTATCTTAACTCAAATGAGTCCCAAACATGTGAAAGTTAGGATTGTTAGAGTTTTGTATAATTTGAGGTAATTCAAGTTATCCTAACTTGACTTTGTTCCCAAGTATAGCCCCAAAAGTTGAGCTAATTGCAGTTGTCTACTTCACTCTTCCCTATTTTTTCTAAACTGTGGAGATAACTTTAAGTTGGAAGTAAAGGTGTGATAACAAAAGGTAGCATACTTTGTACCTCCAAAGTTTAGTTAACTTTCGTAATCCCAATTTTGTTCCCAAAAGGGCCTTGAGTGTAGGTAGATGTGTGAATAGCTAAAGTTAGCAAACCTCTACATCCGCTTAAAAATAGACTTTAGTTAACCTAACTTAGTTTTCAAACACACCCATCGGTTAGCTTTTTTGGACTGAACGCATCGTAGATAGAGTTTAGTCAAGTTAATTTGGAATAGTTTCTCTTCTATCTTGATTATAGGTACTTAATATAATTCTTGAAGTTAATGCATGTAATATGAATTGAAGCATGGCCTTAGATAAGTGACTACATTCAAATTTCTGTTGGTTTAATTTTAATCATCAGCTCATACCAACTTATGGAGGTTCTTACATAAACTCATGATCATAAATTGACATTCTCGAGAAAGTTAAGGTTGTCTTTTTGTAGTTGGTACAAATCTATAACCCTAAACTGCGTTATGCTTATGTAACCTCATGATCTAGCATATTTTGGCTAACTGGAACAAATAAAAGAAGAAAACAAGAAATGCACAAACTAAAACAGCATGAAAACAAAATAGACCAGCAAACTAACTTCATCCTGGATCCTTGATCATGGCTGTTAGAAATCATATTAAGAAACATAATGAAACCACACTTGCAATTACAGAGAAAAGCAATAAGCATCAGAGACCATTGATTGCTTTGGGTGCATAGTTGGTCTCAATCAAATATGTAGTACTCTTTACCATAATCATTTGCACATGATACTGTGATATTTGTTGTTATTGTTATGTGCTTCTGGTTACATTTCCTTGATCTGCATCCTCTACACAAACTGCATCAGCTTGTCCAGTGGATCATTTGTGCTACTTGTATCTGTATCTTTTATAGCTACACTTGTCACTCTTGTTCTTAGATATTTTGTTAGTAAATATTATATCGTGGTCATAATTTATATAATGAATTGTTTTTGTTGGATCGTATTCCAGGAGAAGTGTACAAAGATATAGTTGGAACCGCCTACTATGTTGCTCCTGAAGTTTTAAAACGCCGCTATGGCAAAGAAATTGATATCTGGAGTGCAGGTGTTATCTTATACATTCTTTTTAGTGGTGTGCCTCCTTTTTGGGGTGGTAAGTCCCTACTTAAAATGACCTTTTCCTTCAAAGTCTTACGATGATAAGTGTATATATTTTGTCATAAGTGTATGTATTTTGTCCCTACAGAAACTGAGAGTAGAATATTTGATGCGGTATTGGAAGGCCGTATTGACTTTGAAAGTTCACCTTGGCCATCTATATCTGACAGTGCGAAGGATTTAGTTAGAAAGATGCTGACCCAAGATCCAAAGAAAAGAATTACTGCAGCCCAAGTCCTTGGTTTGTTTTCTTTCTTCTCTTTTTTAAACATTAATATGGTAAGAAAATGAGAATAAACTGTACTAGGGGTGTGTATGAGGCAGGTGGATTTTGGATTGAAGCTGGGTTTCTTTTAGAGGACGGTTTGAGCTCGTTTAGATCAACATTTTATCAAATGTTTCATTCTCTCTGTAGGAACTATATAAATACTTTACCTTTAAAAAAAACTTCTTCTATCATAAACATATATAAAATGAATTGGTTGGAGACCAGATTTTTCATATGTAATAGGGCTGGTTTAGGATTTCCCACATTTTGGTTGGGTGTGTTCTACTTCTGGGAGTCAAAATGGACTAATTTCGGGCAAGTTCAAAATTTCTAGAGAACCCTATTTTTTCTGGCTGAGTGTTTCTGGTTGAACTTGAGCTGGTGCACAACACTAAGCTACACATCCTATAATGGTGTGATAAATTTCTGTGCAGAGCATCCTTGGATCAAGGAAGGTGGGGCATGTGATAAACCTATTGACAGTGCAGTCCTTTCAAGGATGAAGCAATTCAGAGCAATGAACAAGTTTAAGAAATTGGCCTTGAAGGTTAGTCTTGCTCCTCGTGGGGATTACTGCTACTGTCCATTTTAGAATGTCCTTTTCTATAAACTGACAATTTCAAAACATTTTAGGTGATTGCTGAGAACCTCGCTGAGGAAGATATCAAAGGGCTCAAACAAACGTTTACCAGTATGGATACAGACAACAGCGGTTCCATAACATATGAAGAGCTTAAAAGTGGTTTAGCTCGACTTGGCTCAAAGCTCTCGGAGGCTGAAGTAAAGCAACTCATGGAAGCCGTAAGTAGATGTAACTGGTCTTTAAAAGTAATTACAAGGAAAAATCCTCCGACATTCAAATAAATATTTGTTTTCTTTCAGGCCGACGTGGATGGAAATGGGTCTATAGATTACATCGAGTTCATCACTGCCACAATGCACAGACACAGATTGGAAAGAGACGGGCATCTATACAAAGCCTTTCAGTACTTTGATAAGGACAACTGCGGGTTAGCCACTGTTGAACTCTTGAATATAGTTGCTCTGTGATATAATGTTTACCATGTAATCGTTTTTGCAGTTATATTACTAGAGATGAGTTAGAAACGGCTATGAAGGGGCATGGTTTGGGAGATGATATGACTATAAAAGAAATAATATCTGAAGTTGATTCTGATCATGTAAGCCATTTTTAAGTTTGGTATTTTCTGGTAAATTACAAATTAACAGTATGTGAGATGTTTTTTTTTTTTCCACTTCTTTCTACTGCAATGCAGGATGGAAGGATCAATTATGATGAATTTTGTGTGATGATGAGAAGTGGAGCCCAGCAGCCAATGAAGCTTAATTAGTAATGTCTTGAAAGATATTTACCCTTCTATCCTCTGCCCTGAGAGCTAATTAATTTGGAATAGAAGCACTTAATGTTCAAGTTCATAGTTTTCTGGGGTGCTATCATGTGTACATATTACTCTTTAGTTCATGGTTTCCATGCATGTGTATGATAGTCATGGTAATGTCATTGTAAGTTTGCTGTCAAGAGAAGACATTGAGGGTGTTATGCCAGTGAAGATTTGATCGGTGCGTTTGCTTTTTGCATCTTCAAGTTTTTCTGACTTCACAGAGTTGTACCATCTTTCTAGAAAGCTTGTATCTTACAGGTTCTCTTCGAAGTGAAGCTTAAATAAAAAAAAAATTTGTCATGCTGTTGGGCTAACTTTTTTTTCGACTATGATTTCTGTGATGTTGTTGCGCTCATTTGCAATGGGGCTTAAATACTTTAGTTTCTGAGGATATCTGTTACATTGTTGCTTAGTGGCATATTTCGGGTTGATTGTGTTTGGATGATGGCAGTAGTTTTTGACAAGGATATTTTGGCTATTTGATACAAAATTTGTTCATCAACAGTGTGCTAAATTTTCAAATGCAGCATAAACAGAACTTTCCGTAGCGAACAACATCCCCACACAAATGGGAGATCACTCTATGTGGAGTGTGTAGAGAAATTTTACAATTAGACTGCAGCTGATAATCGCAGCATAATAGATGGATGCATTTGACAGAATACTCTACTGTGCCTTTCGGTTCCAAACACATTCTCTCAGGAGGAGAATGCTCTCTCTCTCTCTACCTTCACTCCGTAACTCTTTCCATTAGTGTGGAGACAAAACCCATTTCTCGATTTAACTGAACTTCCGCAGATTTCTTGATCTTTTGAAAAAAGGAGGTGAGCAACAACTGTCAGGTCTTGAGTCGTTGACATTTTACATCGGTGACAATGTGGCGAATGTGAGGCCCATACCATTTAACATGCTCCACATGCTATATTGAAACATCCCAATGTAAACCGGTAACAGTAAAATTTAATATCAGCAATTTGTAAGAAATTTTCCTGACATCAAGTTCATGCAGATGCAAACTATACCTTCAGACTGAGCAATGTTGCCTATTAATTGAAGGGCATGTTCCAGCCACGACTTCTCCGAATCCTTGACATTTTCATGGATATGTAGCACACCCCCCTGAACCCTACAACCAAGAGTTCAATGTTAATAATATTTTGTTACACAAATCTAAATATATAGGTATACTTAATTAACGAAAAAATTGTATATAGGTATGGTTCAAAATCATTTGAATCCATAGCTGAGCCTGGGTGCGACCACCACCTGAGGCATAGCAAGAAATCTGTTCCCCTAAGAACCTTATATATTTGGTTTCGTTGAGAATTGTTTTCTTTTATGGCCTAGTAGTAAAATGTGCGACAATACCTTTGATACTCTCAATGACTTACTTCACACCCCAAAATGGTACATTGTACAATACACTAAAATTTATAGTGACCTTATCTCCCTGAGGAAGAAAGAAATATTTTCATGATCGTGAACAGGCAACAGTAGAGTTTAGCACATATGAATGAATATGGTGAAAACTGAAAATTGAAAATAATTTATCCATTGAAACTAGATTATTTTGAAAAATAGAAAATAAGAGGATCCTTCTTTCCTTTTTTTAGAGCAATGATCAGCCCTAACTTTTAATCCCTTTAAAACAGTGCAGTGGTGACTCTATTTTCTAGTAGACATTATTTTAAACAATCTCTCTGTTAACCCTTCTTTCCGAGGTTCTACTAAGTCCTAAGAATCTCAAGTATAACACAATATTCCATTTTCTCAGTCAACTTGTCAGTTTTTAAAGTATTTTATTATCTATTTACATACTCTTCAAAGTGCCAAAATAGTAGAGTTCTTGATGAAGAATCCTTGGAAAATAATCTATGTGGGCTCACATATGTGACTAAATGTATAATTGCTATTCTAAAGTCTAACCCAAATTAAAATGATCTAATCAAGATTAAGTAATGGGTTAAAAGCATATAATTTAAAGTGTGATATAACACGTGTAGAGACCGTAAATTAAATTTCTTATTTTGCGATGGGCAAAATTGGAAATCAATAATTATCAATTAGGGTTATGGTCCCCTATATATACGTATCTTCATATTCCATCTGTCAATCCCATCAACAGAAGAATAGAGAGACAGCCTCTCATAGAAGTACGTATCATATAGGAAGATCCAAACCCTCTGCGCAATCTCCATCAATGGCTTCAGGTTAGTGCTTCCGCTTTTAATGTTTTTCTTCTTTTGATTTAGCAAAGATCTATAGTTTCATGATTTAGGATTTTATATTAAAGCACTTTTGCAACATGATTAAGATCTAGATTCATATAAACATGTTTTAGGTTGTTATTAATGTTTTATGCATGTTCTTAAGTGTATATAAAATTCCATCAATTGGTATCAAAGCCATCTTTGCTGAATTAATTGAAGAAATTTAGGGTCTCTTGTTTAAAGAAATTTAAGAAATTTAGGGTTTCTTTGGATCTTCCTTTTATGGTTTTTTGTCTTCTAAGATTCAGATTCAATAATTAAATTAATTGAATTTGGATTTGTAAAGGCTAATTGATATGTTAATCTTTTGGAGCCATTACATTTCCATTTGTTCTGTTGCATTTTCTGGATTGAATAGTGTATTAATCTATATGATGTACTTTGGTTGATTATATATTCACATCCATGTTAAGTTATCTTCAGATAATAAAAATTAAATTAAATTAAATTAAATTAAATTAAATTTTAAAAAAAATGTCAGATCTGAAAACATAAATACGGTTTTGTTTTTTTGATAAAGATGATTTAAGATATCGTTTTGATACTGGATTAATTAATATGATATCGTTTTCACAATTTATGATAAAGAAGATTAAGTGTGATATCGTTTTCACAATTTATGTTTTGTTATTAATATGGTTGTTGGCTTCAGAAAGTTGTATGGGGTAGCTGCGTGGATTTAAATCAAAATGGATTAAATCATGGAGTGGTTGCCATGTTTACTTCAGATATGGTTTTGAATCTTGATGTGGTTTTTGATATTGGATTTAAGTCAAAATGGATTGTTGATAACCTTTGGCTTCAGATATGGTTTGCTTTCTGTTAAAAATTATTAATAGACTCTGCCCATAGATTCTATATGGGGAGGTAGTATAAAGTTTAAAAGGAATTGGGTACAAGGGGTGTGTTTGAAATCTTTACGGTATAATTAATAACCATAATAAAGCACCATCATTACTTGATTCAAAGATAGTCAGTATATACAAGGGGGTGTGTTTGAAATTATTGGTTGAATGGGGTGCCACGAGAAGGCAGCAGTTGCTGCTGTATGTACTTCACGTGGCTGATGTGGCACATGAAGTGGGGCCCGCCCGGGTTTGTGAAGACAGCAAATGCTGCCGCTACCGCTGTCGCTGACGTAGGCATGGGCCCGGATTGAGATTTAAGAATTTTAATTTCTCTTAATATTCTGTTTAATCCTATCTTTTGATAGATATGGTTCAGTTATAGTTATGTTATTATTTCAGATAGATATTCATCACATTTTCTGTTATGGTTTTGTTATCTTGTTTTTTTAATAGATATTATCTTGACATTATCTATCTAAAATAAAGTAAAATTGTAAAGTTAAGGTTAAGAAAAATTTTTGGGAAACGATTAAATTCTAATTTTGGTTTTGTTTTTTCTTATGAATGTCTAATATTTTGAATAGTTTAATTGAAACAAAATGTTGCCAAAGTGACCTCTTTTGTGTAGATTAATTTATTTAAAATATCAAGATGATTATGTGTTTGTAATTCATGCGTTTATTAACTGTCCCAAAGATAAGTTAATATTTGGCCGAATTTCATACACATCTGTGGTAATAAATATGTGACAATCTTAAGGTATTCCATGTGAACAATAAGTCAGTCCAAAGAATGACTTATTATTTGACAGGATTTATTGTCAATATTTGATTACTACAACAAGAGTACCGCTTACAGTTAATGTTACTGTCCAAAGACTTGATATTAATGTTGTGCCTGGTATCTTGAGATGGGATTAACCATTATTTGAATTTATTGTTTTATATGAATTCTCATGTGAGCTTATTTTGTTTGTTTTTTGTTCTATATTCAGCTAGTTTATCATCTGCTGCCTTAATAACTGCTAACATTAATTTTATTCCCATACTTAATGGGACAAATTTCAAGGATTAGAAAAGGACTCTTAAGGATATGGTAAGGAGTATGATTGCTCATTCCACCTTACCTGAGTCCCTCTGGGGAGAAGCATTAAAGACAGCAGCTTACATTCTCAATAGAGTCCACCTAAAGCAGCTGCAAAAACACCTTATGAGCTTTGGACAGGTCGAAAGCCTAATCTAAAGCACTTTCACATTTGGGATGTCCAGCTGAGGCAAGGCCTTACAGGCCACATGAAAAGAAATTGGACTCTAAAATAGTGAGCAGCTACTTTATTGGTTATTCTGAACGATCTAGGGGTTATAAGTTTTATGATCCCACACTTAGGGATATTTTTTAGACAGGAACTGCAACATTTTTTGAGGAAGTTGAGTTTGGGGGAGAATAAGGTTAGGGACAATGCATTTGAGGAGGAACTGGATTCAATTACAAACTCAATTCCTACTATCACTTTTGACAATATTCAGGTTTCCACACCTATTATTGATCAAGAAGTGAATCCGAGACCTCAACAAGACAATGTTGAACAACCCCCCATTCAAAATAAGGTAATTGTTCCAGAAGAACAAACTCAACAACCTCAAGAACCAGTGCCATTAAGGAGATCCACGAGAGAAGGGAGGAATGCTATTCCGGATGATTATATTGTATTTCTCCAAAAACATGAGGATGACAATGGAATGATGGAAGATGATCCAATCACATTTCATCAGGCCATGAAAGGTTGTAACTCTCAAAAGTGGATGAATGCCATGAATGTGGAGTATAATTCTATGCAAGACAACAAAGTTTGGGAACTTGTCCCATTACCAGAAGGTGCAAAACCAATTGGTTGTAAATGGATATTTAAGACCAAGAGGAATGCAAATGGTAATATGGATAGGTATAAGACACGTCTTGTAGCTAAAGGCTATACTCAGAAAGAAGGCATTGATTTTACAGAGACTTTCTCTCCAGTTTCATCAAAAGACTCGTTTAGGACAATTATGACAACTGTTGCTCATCTTGATCTTGAGCTACATCAGATGGATGTCAAGACGGCGTTTCTCAATGGCGACATTGACGAGACAATTTATATGGTGCAAGCAGAAAACTTTGTGTCGGGAGATCCAAAGAATATGGTTTGCAAATTGACAAAATCCATCTATGGACTCAAGCAAGCTTCTCGTCAATGGTACCACAAGTTTCATCAAGTAATTGTCTCATTTGGTTTTGAGATGAATATAGTTGATGATTGTGTGTATCACAAGTTCAGTGGGAGTAAGCATATATTTCTAGTTCTATATGTCGATGACATATTGCTTGCCACTAATGATATAGATTTATTGCATAAAACTAAAAGGTTTCTGTCCAAGCATTTTGAGATGAAGGATCTTGGGGATGCCTCTTTTGTATTAGGAATTTAGATACACCGAGATTGTTTTTCGAGATATTCTAGGATTATTACAAAAGGGATACATCGATAAAGTACTCAAAAGGTTTGGCATGCAAGATTGTAGACCAGGGGATACCCCTGTTGCTAAAGGAGACGAATTTAATCTCAATCAGTGTCCTAAAAGTAACCTTGAAATTTAGGAAATACAAAAAATCTCTTATGCATCAGTTGTTGGGAGTCTAATGTACGCTCAAGTATGTACGCGTCCGGATATTGCGTACATTGTTGGGATGTTAGGCAGGTATTTAAGCAAACCTGGTATGGACCATTGGATAGCAGCCAAGAGGGTCATGAGGTATCTTTAGAGAACAAAAGACTACATGCTCACATATAGGAAATCAGATCATTTGGAGGTCGTAAGGTATTCTGATTCTGATTTCGCTAGGGTGCCAAGATAGCAAAAAGTCTACATCAGGCTATATTTACCTGTTAGCTGGAGGAACTATATTCTGGAAAAGTGTCAAACAGACACTTATAGCCTCTTCCACTATGACAGCAGAGTATGTAGGATGCTATGAAGCATCGAATCATGGAATATGACTGCGGAATTTTGTCACTGGGCTGCACATTTTGGAGAATATAGAAAGACTACTTAAGTTATTTTGTGACAATAAGTCAGCAGTGATGTATTCCAACAACAACAGAAGTTCGACAAAGTCGAAACATATTGACATAAAGTTCCTAGTTGTGAAAGAAAGAGTGCAAAGTAGACAGATGTCCATAGAGCACATTGGGATAAACTCCACGATAGCGGATCCGCTCACAAAGGGATTACCACCCAAGGTCTTTTATGAGCATACTGCTCATATGGGTATTGTATTATTTGAGGATATCATGATTTAGAGGGAGTTTGTATTTTATTTACATTATATTTGTGTGAGACATTTATACATTTGGTCATTTTCTGATCAGAAATAAAGAATTCAGTTTTCTAACTCATTTGTCATGTTTTGGTTCTGACCTCACTTAAGTTTTAAAGAGGACCAGTTGGAAATAGGCATGTGTATAGATCACATTGCATGAAATTTCCATGCTACACATTCACACTTAATCTATGTCGTTTGATTATGTTGATATATGTAACCATTAATGAATTTAGTTACGATAAATGTAACGAAAATTGCTTTGATCATATACTTACATGATTAATGGACGAGATTGTTTGGCTATGCTTTTGGTTATGATAGCAAAATTTTGAGCTCATAAAGTATGTACATTTATAAGAAGTAACATATGTGGCCCAAGTGGGAGATTGTTGAAAAATAATCTATATAGGCTCACATATGTGACTAAATGTATAATTGATATTCTAAAGTTTAACCCAAATTAAAGTGAACTAATCAAGATTAAGTAATGGGTTAAAAGCATATAATTTAAAGTGTGATATAACACGTGTAGAGACCGTAAAGTAAATTTCTTATTTTGTGATGGGCAAAATTGGAAATCAATAATTATCAATTAGGGTTATGGTCCCCTATATATACGTATCTTCTTATTCCATCTGTCAATCCCATCAACAGAAGAATAGAGAGACGGCCTCTCATAGAAGTGCGTATCATATAGAAAGATCCAAACCCTCTGCGCAATCTCCATCAATGGCTTCAGGTTAGTGCTTCCGCTTTTAATGTTTTTCTTCTTTTGATTTAGCAAAGATCTATAGTTTCATGATTTAGGATTTTATATTAAAGCACTTTTGCAACATGATTAAGATCTAGATTCATATAAACATGTTTTAGGTTGTTATTAATGTTTTATGCATGTTCTTAAGTGTATATAAAATTTCATCAGAATTGTTTTCATAAAATATTTATTTTTCTAAAAGGTTTATTATAAATAATGATTAATGACACATTCATTACCTTAAAGCCCTCACAGCAGTAGCCCAGCTACCCTCACTTGATGGCAGGAGACCCAGGCAAACACGGTTAGCGATCCCCTAAATGATCAGTAACAAGGCAAAAAATAAGACAGCTGAATATAGCTAAAATAAAATTTTGTTTTGTGTACGTTCAATAAGCAATTTTGGTGCAACAACAATTGAACCTGATGCAAGAAGTTGTAGGACATCACGGTAGCGGCTAGTGTCTGGACCCTTTGGCTAGACAGAAATCATGCATGTTTTCGTGATTCTAGATGCAGTTTTGACTTGTTGCTATATAAAATTCTGAATCTTATTAATGTCTGGACGGGGAAGGTAGTGCAGAGGAGATTGCAATCGGATCTGACCGAGTAGTCGGTTTATGGATGGATAGGGGCGTTTGGTCTGGTGCACTTCGGCCTTGCGGAGGGGTTTTACTTTCATGCTTGCTTTATGCTTTATGTCTGTTGTATTACTTTTGGTTGTATTCGGTGGTTAGATGATGTGGTCTAGATTGTAGGTCTGGAGGAATGTAATATTTTGTATCTCTGTGTTTCTTTAACTGCTCAAATGAAACTGGTGACCGGTGGTGGGTCACTTTTTCTTCAAAACAAAAAAAAAACAAAAAAAAAACAATTGAACCTGATGCACAACAAATAGCAACTAAACCGATGCAGAATACACACAATAACCTCACAGCATTATGTTCTAGATTATAGATCGACATGGTTAAAACCGATAAATTTTGACCAAAATAGGTTAGGCTCTTTTTGTCCAGGTGTTCGAAACTGAAATGAAAAAAATAAAACGGAAACCCTTCTTGAAGTACTTTCAGCATTTTCAAACAATGAAACAAATTACTGAAGAGGTTTTCCCTTGAAAACATCGTTTTTTTTTTTCTGGAAATCAACTATTTATTTTTGAACTTTTTCCTGGAACTAAAACCTATCCAATCGATTGCTAAGAAGAAAGATTGTAAGAATATGGACATACTTTAGGTGCAGTAACATGATTATCTCCTTCGAGTATAGTACACTGGTCTGCCACAAAGTTGGCTTTAATGTTATGCTGAAGGGCCTCTACAGCATGCGGGTTCCGCTCACATGCATAAACCGGTTTTGCCTTAGCCCTGCTTATAAAGCCTTCTGTCAGTGAGCGATAACAGCACACTTGCATTTAATAAATACAAAACAAAAAGACACAATAATGCAACAGTTAAAGATCCATACATGACAAGAAATGGAAGTACAAAATATCCGATTCCAGCAAATAAATCTACGATAACTTCATCTTTACAGTTCAGATGAGCCATTCGAAGCTTTTCAGAATGGTTTCCTGAGGAAAACATGCACTTTGTTGCATCGAAAGAGTATAGGATTCCATTTTCTTGATGAGTAACCCAGCCACCACCTCCCACAAGAATTTCTAAAGTGCTGTCCCTTGTTCCAGTTGGCAAGACTCGGCCCTAAAAAGTTTCACACAAAATTAACTTGGAACCAATTTGATAAAGATATTACTGTCGACTCAATTGAAATAACAAAAATGTGCAAATTGGGGCGGGGGACATAGACAAATAAAAAGGAATTTGTTCCTTTCACATCCAAACAGCGGGTGTGATAAATAATCAAGAAACTACCAACCCATCCCAAAGTACCACTTTCCTAACACCTAAGATTACCACAACCGAGAAGAAAGCTTCATCATGATAATGCTGTGAAGGAAGAGGTCTACGATGAAAGGCCAAACATGGATTAAAAAAAATGAAAATGCAAGACATCACCAGGAACAACTATTCCATCCCAAACTAAGAGTGCCAAAGACAAATTTGTCACGAAGAGAAACTAGCATGTCAATATAGTGAAGATAAATAAGATAAAAGACCAAAAATGAGCCCAACATATGAAATCAGACACCTTAACCAAGATTTCCGATAGCAAGCAATGTTATATTCCTGAATGAAGCCACACTAAAGCCAAGTAGGTATTCCTTGTGAACTGATCAGTTTACTGGCCTACAGATATAAAACATATATTTGTTCTACAGGTGCTTGAAAACAAGGAATCAGATGACCACCACTGACTTCAGCATGTGATTATGCACAATGGATTGATTGAATAGTAGATGAATGAACTGATACGTACTAAATTAATGACGAAAAAGGCAAGCTTAAACCGACTTACTTGGCGTGCAAGGCGCTGGGCACCTAGTGACTTAGCTACTATTGGCCAAAGCTCATTCCCGATAGAATCCCATATTGGATCCTTAAAAGAATTTACTGGAAGCACCACAATATCCCCAAGTCGCTCCCACCTAAATAGCAACAGTGTAAATGAATTTCAATAACAGATAAATATGATAATCAGGAGCATCACTGTTTCACTATGTAGATGTTTTCCTAAGATTAAAATAAAAATAAAAATATGAAGATTGAATTCCTCTAAGAAAAACAATAATAGCAGCACAAACCTCAGCGGTAACTGATCCAATAACTTCAGTGGCAGTTCCTTTTCTCTCAACAAAGAGCAAAGTGACTCGTTCAATATCTTTTGAGGGGTTTTAGAGGCTTTCTTAAGGTAAGACGCATCACCAATTTGCAATGAGCTACCACATGATGCCAGAAACCTTAAAGCCACAGGGATAGATACCTCATTTAATGCAAGGCCCCTCTTCGCAAATAATTCTTGAAGATAAAAGTCATCAGTTATATCTACAGAGAGATCTTTCTGATAATGAGAATAAAAGCTTTTAATTACTGGGAAATGAATATTATAGTCATCTTGTCTAGACTGAACTTTTCTAGTAAGATCCAACCATCCAAACTTTTTCAACATATCCTTTGCAAGCTTAGCATATTTTTTCTCTACTTGAAGAACGTAGTATTTTGCATCCACCAGTTGAGTCAGTGGCTTATTTTCCTTATCAGAAGCTACACCGTGTAATGAATCTATTGGTTCCAAATTTATTTTAATCGGTTTATTAAACTTCGTACCAAATGCATAACAAGAAGTTCCACCCCCAAGAATTACCAGGCTATCATCAATAACAATAGATGAACTGCGGACCCAGAGGTCTCTACCTACAGAGTCCACTTTCACATGCACCCAGATATTATGTTCAAGGTTGAGCAAGGACAGTTCTTGATTATGTTGCCTGATAGGACACCCACCAACTAAGCCAAGAAAATGTTTGTAGATGAACAGACAATGAGAAAATCTAGGAGAGGGAGCTCACCCTAATGTATTTACCTTTTTCCAAAGGCATGTTCTAATATCAAAACTGTACAAATCACCTAGTGCTTTCTCACCATTATAACCGCCAAACATAAACAATAGCTGGCCATATGCGACCAAGGAATTTGAGTGACGAGGAGAGGGCCATTCCCCTTGGATGCTGACCTCAGTCCACTGTAAAGTATCAGAGTTTAGAATATGCATAGAAGAATAAATGACTTCACCATTAAGCCCTCCAAAGACATATATATTTGAGCCTACAGCTACCGCGGTATGTCGGTGCCTGTAAAACATTGAACTTAAAATAAATATCTGGGTTTTTTATATTAAAAAAAAAAGAAATACAAAAAAAAAAGTTGCTTCAACAACTAACAAATGAATAATAAGTACAATAATAACAACCAAACCCATCATTTGAAAATCAAAACTCATTCATTAAAATTTAGAAGTTTCAGCAAGAAATCAACACCTTCGCATCGAGGGAGCACGGTAACAGCATATGAGACATGAAAAATTTGTAAATAGTAGTACAGGGAGACACAATTATAAAGTAATATACAATAATATAACATGTTAAATTAAGCATATATTCAATCCAGATGACATCCTACTATATAATTTTCAGTTACATAATCAAAATAACAGATATGCAGTCCATAGAATAGTAAAAATAGTTCCGCACTCCGCAGTCCATATAATATTACCAAAAGCGAGAGGCTCCACAGTCCACGGTCAGTAAGAAGAGTTGACTAGAATATAAAATGCAGAAAACTGTTTGAAAATTCTTAATTGGTGTTCAAAGGGTATGTCTAAGTGTCCAAAATATTAGATATGTCTGAATTAGAATACATATGGGAATTGCCGGATACACATCCCAAGAATGTCCATGCAAATCACTTCCTTACAGGAGTCATGCTTTATAGCCTGACACTCTATGCAATTAACTGATCTATTCGATTTTGGTTTTCTTTTTCTCCAAGTCCAATATGAACTACAAACCAAAAGAATCTAATAAAGGTACTTAGATTTTATGCAAATAAAGAATATTATTCTCCTGCTTTCTACAATACAGGGTTCATAGACTGTATTCACGATGCTATAAGGTGATAAAATGGCCTTCTGCCCACCAGGTAGCTTATACATTGCTTAATTTTAAACAACATTTTACAACTAATAAAAAATGAGGTTTAAACCAATAAAACAATGTACCTACCTTGGATGGAAGATACTTTCAGTACATTCCAGTAGCTGCCATCTATTTTCAGACAAATGCAGAACCCAGACATCATTAAGAATTTGAGTTGGACCTTCCCTGCCACCAATAACAACAAATTTGTCTCCAACCACCGAAGATGTATGACCCAAGCGCGGTGATGGGGAACCACCAGCATCAATTTCATTAAACTTGCCGGACTGAAGATCAAGCATCAGAGAATAATTTCTTCTTGCATGGCGTCCCAGTCCTCCAAAACCACCAAATATAATGATTTCTTTTGTCTTTTTGCTTTTCAAAATACAAGCTGATTGACCCCAGAGGAAGAGCTTCTCTATTGGTTCATCAACAATCATCAATGTATTCACTGAAATAGAGCATGCAGGTGTTCCCAACAACTCTGTTGATAAATTGGCACTTAATCTATATAGCAAAAAGGAGTTTGGTATAAATAATATTCATCATAAATACCAGCATTAAGCAAAACAAGTGATTGTAGTTAAGGATAAAACATATGCATGTGTACACGAAAAAAGAGCATATATTGTCCTGGTAACTCCTACGAGTCTGGAATTTTTATATATGCGACTTTTCAAAACTATTTGCAGAAAGAGGACAGTTGTCAAAGTATTTGCGCTCGTGGACTCAAAACTACACTCGCCGTTCCCAACGACGAGTTTAATTCAAAATTTTCAATGAAGACTCGCCGTTCCCAACGGTGAGAAAATTTATACTATAATTGCTGTTGGGAACGGCGAGCTTAGTTCAAAAAAATTTATATGGAGTTTTTTTTTGAAAATTCACCAAGTCGAACAGAGAGTTTCACTCTATGTGAATTTTCCTATATCCTCACCTTTCTCAACAGCGAGTTTAGTATAAAGAACCTTGTCGTTGAGAATGGTGAGTCTTGTTTGATAATTTTGAACTAAACTCGTCGTTCCCAACAGCGAGTTTAGTACAAAGAACCTCCCTGTTGGGAAAAGCGAGTTTTTGTTGAAATTTTTGAACTGAACTTGTCATTAGGAACAGCAAGCGAGTTTCTCCAAAAAAATAGCGCTAAACTCGCTTTGTCCCAACGGCGAGCATGAAACAACTAAACTCGCCGTTGGGAACAGCGAGTTTAGTTGTTGAGTACACGAATGCAAATACTTTGGCAATTGTCCTCTTTCTCCAAATAGTTTCGAAAAGTGGCATATAAAAAAAAAATCTACAGACTTAGCTGGAAAATTATTTATGTGACTAAAACTTATTGCAACAAGTTAAATAATCACTGGCCAAAAGATCAAACAGAAGATGACTCTTCTGGAAAGGCAATATACATGGGGACAAACAAAGATATTTAAATTGCATAAGATGAGGTTCGTGACCAAGATCTCTTTAAACCTAGTGTTCTAATGACATGATAAATCACAACTTCACCCAAAAGATTATTTTGATATGAGTGCATGCAGAGCAATTCATCACCATAAAGAGCAACCTTAGCACTATTTTCATCATATAAATCAATGACGAATTGGGAAAATAATCAGTCAAAGCAAAATGCGTACCAGGATTGGGATCTTGTCTAGATATATCTTCTTGGTTGTATCCAACTTCCAGTTCATTTAAAATATTTAAATCTTCTGATGAACCCTCACAAAATGAATCGGTACATTTACGGTCTCTAGGACACACTACAAACCCGGAAAGACACTTATTTTTAGCATGACCAACATCTTGGTTATGATACTCTAATGTGTCAATCTCTAAGTAATTTATGTTTTGATAAAGAGTCACTCTAATGTGTCAATCTCTAAGTAATTTATGTTTTGATAAAGAGTCACCGTGTTCAGCTACAAGATGAAGTTGATTTCCTTTATCAGGTTCCCTTCCTTTCTTCATTTCATTAGTTTCTATATGCTTTATTGGTCCTGAAAGACCCTGCACCAGAATCAGAAAGGTCGATCAAGTTCAGGAAGGACGAGAGAAATGTACGCGGTAATTAAAGACCACTCAATACTATACTGAGACAGTGCTTGTAATTTACAAATGAAAAAGAGTTAGAGAAAGATGAATAAATGCTAAATCATTCATACAGAAGCAAAAAACAATTTCACTCAGTCAACTAAAGAAGACAGTGAAGATTAAATGAATATCATATTATTCATGAAAACTATGATTGTCTTCCTCAGAAAAATTAAGCGCTTCTGCATCCTTATGTACTTCATGAATTTTCTCTTGACCAACTTCTGAAGGAAATCTAGCATTCACATAAAATCAAGACCCTTTTAACCATGTTATGTAGGTGCTTTCTAAACATGAAAGTATTAGCACAGAATACAATCATGTCAATAAGGGAAATCGACGCATTCGGATGCTATGATTGAATTCCACACACAGCTAACTCATTTTGCAAAAATAAACAAGACCATGGTTCACATCGTGGGAAAATAAATAGCTAACTATCCAAGAAAGAATATTTCTCTATATAGGATTGAAATTCATCATGACATTGCTACCAGAACAAGAAGACTCCTTTCTTCTTGAATTAGAAAATTAAAGTTTCATGTGATCAATGTTGAAGGGCTACAATGTCTCCCCCACAGTGAATAGTTCAATTAATCCAAACCAACTTATTAAAGCCCTATTCATTAATGAAAATTAACTTATAAATTATAATAACCGGAGATATGCTGAGTTTCCAATTACATACTTCCTCTCATAACAATTTATTTCTGAGGTAAATGCAGAGTGATGCTATCCCCATAGCCAACTTAACAGAAGTTCCATAATGTGACTTAACCAAGAAAGCTACAACAGTTTACACACCTTATCTTGTAATGCACGAAGAAGTCCATCCGTTCTACTCCTATTCGCCTCCATCTTCTCATTTGCAATCCCAACCAGGTATCTCACATACTCCTCCGAAACCATAACCTTCCCAACTTGACCCAACGGCACCTCCATCCGTATTGAGCACCATATCCCAATTATCACCCTTTTCTGTACACTCGTTATCCCTGCACCAACCAACAACAAATTAACTCCCCAACTAAACTAAATAAACAGCTAATTTATTAAAAAATCTCTCAAAGTTTACTACTTTTCATTGTAAAAGCTCCTCAATCTACATTTTCTTATCAACAACTACCCTAAAGCCTCTCCAACTCAAAGTTGGAACCTTAGGGTATCTCACATTTTTTCCATCCTCAGTATGTCTATTTCTAACAACCACTTAGGGCAGTTGCAAATAACAAAATGTGCATCACAGCATTTTACAATAAAAAGTAGTCAACTTCATGGCATTTTTGCAGATAGCTCAAACTTTACTACGCTTCATCGTAAAAATACCTTCATCCACATTTTTTTTATCCGCAACAACCCTAACCTCTCTCCAATTCAAGTTTGCAACTTGTTTAGATGAAAATGCTGAGCCGGAACGGAGCAGAGAGGAGTATTATACAACAAACAGTAGTAAACTTTGTGGTATTTTTGCAGATACATCAAAGTTTACAACTTTCCATTGTAAAACTAGATTTTCTTATCTGCAACTACCCTAAAACCTCTACAATTCAAAGTTGCAACTTTTTGCAACGAAAATGCCGATCGGGGGTATTTTACAATAAAAGGCAGTAAACGTTAGCGTAAGTTTAGCTCACCAGACTCCCTGAACCCGCAAGAAACGGCTGTGGAAACCAGCAGCTGCGCCGCCTCAATATCCTCGCACTCGACGGCGATGATGAGCGGCTCGAATCTGAAGATAATATCGGAATCCGAATCTTGTTGAGATTCCGTTCCGAAGAGGAGTCGGACGACGTCATCGGGATCTGCGAAGTCGGGGGAGACGAACAGCCACGTGCCGCCACGTGCCTGTTGTCTAAAATTCCTTGATTTTCTATAAATTTGTAATAAAATAAAATAACATAGAACAAAGTTACCGGCCTATGGAGAAGTCGCGCTGAATGCACTGTCCTAAGAGTTGATCCGAGGTCTGATGTGCAGACTGTTCTCAGATTCTCCTAGTGGTAAAAACCCCGGTATCACGGCTTCTCGCTCACAACTCCGAGAGATGCGACACGAACTTAGCCTTGCCCAAACCGAAACACGAAAGAGAATGGAGGTAGGAAGGTGGCTTGTTTTTGGAATTGAGAATTAGAGTAGCAGTTTGGGGTATATCAAAAATGTTACAACCCACAAGAGGAAAATGTGATCTATATATATAGTAAAACCCAAAAACAAGAAGCTAATAAAGCTCCAAAATGAGCTCCACGTTCAGCCAAGAAAAAACCTATTCAAAGGCCATCAAAACCGGATATTAAGTGGAACCACTCTCCCATGAGCAACCTAAGAACCGGTCAAAAGAGTGCAACACTTCAATGTGGGAGCAAAGGAACCGGACAATGAGAATTGACTTGGTTTTTACTTCTGGTGTGTGTGTGGACAACCAGCACACAGCTAACACTAAAGAACAATAAAAGAGAATTTCTGGGCAAGAATATGCTATGCATAAATGAGATGGACTACAGCCTTGAATCTCTCATAGTGACTATTGTCTTTGTCTGAAGAAGTGCATGATGGACTGTGCCTTGAATTAGACTTCTTGAACCAGATTCAGAAAATAGCACACACAGTATGCTAGAGGATCTTGGGTCTATCGGGTGGTGCTTTTGAATGGCCATGCGCACTTTTTCCATATTCATGAGAGTTGTCTGGGATCGTCCTGTTCCATAGTCGCGGCCTTCACGACCTCTCATATAGGTAAGTCCTCAAGGGTTGGTGATAGGTATCAACCATGCATATAATGCTTGGACATATTAAGAGTTTTAAAACTCATCCTAACCTTACCACACCAGAACACTGTCACCATAGGGATGGGATATCATTGTACAACCTCGTACAGTCACCTGGGCATTAGTTTATGAGAATTTAATCTCTGAGTCAATGTTCCATAATAGTCACCGAAGTCCAGCTTATTTCTACCCATTGAACCGGCTTCTTGGGATCTCCAGTCAGACTCGGTTGGGTTGCCACTGCTGGTGACTTACTTATGGGCTTAACCCCATCCCCCTCGATGATTCTAGGATCAAATCCCTAGACAGACCCTTTGTCAAGTGGTCTGCAAGGTTCTTTTCTGACTTTATATAGTCAAGAACCACATATTTGCCTAATAGGCTCTTGATTGACTTGAAGCGCAGCTGCAGGTGCCTGTTCATCTTAGCATTCACAGAATCATGCTTTAGTAGTTCTATAACATATTTATTATCACAGTTTATAGGAATAGCAGGAACAGGAATATTAGCAACAGGTATATGCATAATCAAATTTCTAAGCCATTCAGCTTCTGTACAAGTAGTGTCCAACACTATCATTTCAGAGTCCATAGTACTTCTAGCTATGATAGTTTGTTTACATGAACCCCATGAGATTGCAGCTCCTCCTAGGGTAAAAACATATCCAGTTGTGGATTTCACATCATGTGAGTCACTTACCCAGTTTGCATCTGAATAACCTTCTATGATATCAGGGTGTCTAGAATAATGAAGTTTATAATCTATAGTACCCTTAAGATATCTAAATACTCTTTCTAATGCTGACCAATGTGGCCGGTTTGGGTTACTAGTATATCTACTAAGTCTCCCAACAGCAAATGCAATATCAGGTCTGGTTCTATTTGTTATATACATAAGAGAACCTATCATCTGGAAGTATCTATGTTGTTCTACAGGTGAACTTTCATTCTTCTTGAGAATGATACTACTATCAAAAGGAGTAGGAGCAGGTTTCTTATCAAAGTACTCATATTTTCTTAGCATTTTCTCAATAGAATGTACTAAGGAGAGAGTATAACCCTCTTTGGATTTGGACACTTGCATTCCTAGAATCAGGTTGGCTTCACCTAGGTCTTTCATATCAAACATGCTAGATAAATAATCTTTAGTATTATTTATCAACTCAAGTATTGATCCTAAAATGAGGATGTCATCTACATACAAACATAAAATGACACAACTTCCATCAATATTTTTAGAGTATATACATTTGTCATACTCATTTGGTAAGAAACCATATTCTAAAATCACTTTATCAAATTTGCTGTGCCATTGCTTGGGAGCTTGCTTTAGGCCATAAAGCGATTTTACTAATTGCAAACTTTCTTTTCTTGATCTTTAGCAATAAAACCTTCAGGTTGCTCCATGTAAATCTCTTCCTCTAGGTCTCCATTCAAAAAGGCTGTATTTACATCCATTTGATGAATTAGCAAGTCATAAATGGATGCTAAAGCTAGAAGAGTTCTAATAGAGGCAATCCTAGCTACAGGAGAGTAGGTGTCAAAATAATCTAATCCCTTTTTCTGGGTGAAACCTTTGGCTACTAATCTACCTTTGTATTTCTCTATGGAACCGTCAGCTCTAAGTTTCTTTTTGAAGAGCCACTTGCAACCTATGGGTTTACTACCTAAAGGTAGGTCTGTTAAATACCAAGTACCGTTCTCCATAATGGAGTTGTACTCATTGTTGATGGCTTCTTTCCAGAAAGAAGCATCAAGAGAAGATATTGCTTCTTCGTAAGTTGAGGGATCACCCTTTATCAAATAAGTGAAGAAACCTTCCCCTAAATTCCTTTCAATCCTTCCTTATTTACTTCTTCTAGGTTCTGAGTCCTGATTAGGTTGAGAACTAGAAGGTTGAGAATGGAAACTGGTAGAAGGAACAACGGAAGAACTGGAGGGGTTGGAAGAAATTCTATCTTTAAAAGGGAATATATTCTCAAAGTAAACTGCATCTCTAGCTTCTATAATGGTATTGTTAGAGATTTCATTTACTTCAGAATGAGTCACTAGAAATCTATTGGCATTGCTATCTAAGGCATATCCTATGAACACAGCATCTACAGTCTTAGGTCCAATCTTTCTCTTTTTAGGTTCAGGGATTCCTACTTTTGCTAGACATCCCCAAACTTTGAGATAATGGACTCTAGGAGTTCCACCTTTCCATAATTGATAGGGAGTCTTATCCTTAGATTTACTAGGGATCATATTTAGGATGTAACAGGCTGTTAATAAGGCTTCTCCCCACAAGTTATCAGGAGCACTTGAGCTGAGAAGCATGACATTCACCATGTCTAACAGAGTGCGATTCTTTCTTTCAGCAACTTTGTTGGACTATGGTGAGTAAGGAGCAGTCACCTCATGAATTATTCCGTGTTCTTCACAGAAATTAGTCATTTCGTTTGAGGTATACTCTCTGCCACGATCAGATCTAAGGATCTTAATCTTTTTCCCTAATTGGTTCTCAGCTTCGGATTTGTAAGCTTTGAATCTATCTAGAACTTCATCTTTGGTTTTGAGAAGATTGGTATAGCAATACTTTGAGCAATCATCTATAAAAGTAACAAAGTATTTCCTACCGCCTCGGGTCAAAACCCTATTTGAATCACAAACATCACTATGAACTAGTTCTAGAAGGTCAGAATTTCTTTCTACAGATTTGAAAGGTAGTCTAGAATATTTGGTTTGAACACAAATCTCACACATGTGTTTATTATCTACAGGAGACTTGGGAATAAGATCTAAGTTCATCACCCTTCTAAGGGAACCCAGATTCACATGACCTAGTCTACCATGCCAAACATTGGAAGATTCAACATTGGAAATAACAGGAGAAGGATCTGAAATTTTATTTATAGTACTGAGAATAAAAAGACCATCCTTTACAAATCCTTTTCCAACAAAGGACTCATTCTTAGAAAATACAACTTTATTGGCTTCCATTACAATATTGTATTTAGATACTATAAGAAGGGAACCACTAACTAAATTTCTCCTAACCGACGGCACATGAAGTACATCATGAAGAAGCAAATTTTCCCTGATGTCATCTTCATATCTATTCTTCCTCTTCCCACAATCTGTGCCGTTGAGCCATCTCTTAGGGTTATGCCTCCTCCACATGATTCCTGATAGTTTGAAAAACAGGAGCGATCAAATGAAACCAGAACATTAGCTCCAAAATCCAACCACCAGTCATCAGAATGGTAAGAAATATTAACAGAAGGTTGGTAAGTCATAGACCTGAAGGAACTAGAAGATCCATTCAGAATCATGTTGGCTTCTGGTTTGACATGGCCTTTCCCCTTATAAGGAGTTTTGATAGGTTCCTTCTTCCTTTGGAAACAATTGAAGGATAGATGGTTTGTTCTTCCACACACCAAACAAAACTTCTGTTGATCCTGAGTCTGACTGAAGTTTCTAGTTCTATGGTTTTGCTGGTGTTGACGGTTTTGGTGGTTTTGGTGGTTCTGGTGATGAGGTTGAAAGTTCTTCTTCTTGAAGAAGTTATTCTTGGGTTTGTGAGGATTGTTAGGTTTGGGTTTGCCTTGGGATGATTCTACTAGGTTTACCTTTGCCTTAGACTCGGTCTTGGGGCTAGACCTTAGCCTAAGTTGATCCTCTGTTCTAATCTTCTTTAGGACTTAGGCAAAGGTAAGCTCACCTTGAGTATGAGTGAGATCCTTTTTGACATCAGACCAAGAAGGAGGGAGCTTATTTATTAGGCAAGCTATCTTATACTCAGTAGAAAATATTGTACCTTTGGCTTGAATATGCCTCACATATTCTTGGAATTCATGGATTTGGTCATTCATAGGTTTGTTATTTACCATGAAATACCTATTAAATGCAGAAGAATTGAATCTTTCAATTCCAGCATCATCACAATCATATTCATCTTCCAGAGCATCCCAAAGTTCTTTAGCGCTCTTATATTCAAAGAATATATCATAAAGAGAATCAGATAAAGCGCTTAGAATTCGATGGAAATAGTGAAAATCTATTTCCTTAGGGGTTTTAGGTTTTGGGGAACTAGAGGGTTCCTTAGGAGTTTGAGAGGAACTAGAGGATTCGGGAACTCCTTTGCCAGACTCAGAATTGTCAGAATCAGTTGTGATGGGTGTGGATCCATCAATTGTTGAAAGCAGTCCTAAAGTGGTGAGCCAGAATTTCATTTGACTCTGCCACCTCTTGAAGTGGGTGCCATCAAACTTAGCTGGCTTAGCAGTCGAAGTCTCATCTTTGCCAGTCATGGTAACTATTTAGCAGTCTAAAGTCTTCAAAAATAATATTGTAGCTACTCAATAAAGGTGGCAGGGGCTCTAAAATAATAGTTCAATAATCTTGCTAATCAACCTTAATAAATCTTTAGTCTATTAAGTTTCGATTAACTTGGGTTAGCTGTAGGGGCCGGTTCCCAGCTAGTGGTGCTCCGAAGACGCTTAAATACCGTGTCGCTTAGGGCTGTTTACACCCGTTTGACAGAAGGACCCTTTCGGCTTGTTCCCAAATTTACCTCTACTTTTTAGAACTTTGGATTTGAAGGAATTTGCAAGGTCAATAAACTATTCCTTTACTCTAAATGTTTAAAGAGACTGGACTTAATAAGAGTATGTATTAATGAGTAGCACTGGTCTCAACACAAGCTTACAAAAAAGTAGTTTGTAACCCAAGTCTAGTTTGAACTACTAGAATGTTGCAGGTGTTCACCAAAAGTGTAAATTTGCTAACAGTTTTGACAGTGTTAAAATATTTGCTTATAGTAACAATAGATATAGATTGCACTTTATCACTATACCAAAGATAATTTCTATATTCAACATGATTTTGTGTGCTGCAAATATTGAATTACCGTAGCCAAACTGAAACAGGAATATGAAAACTATTATGAAGAACTATTTTCTACACTTATTTAGAATTATCTATATAAATGTTATATAGATCTACTACTAAGAAATATATTAGCAGTGAATAACAAAAATAGCAGGTTTCTATTTTAAGTAATATTTGTATGCTACAAATACTAAGGCACAGTAGACAGATTAAATTAGAAAATTATCTACTAGTAGCAAAATTGCAGCACAAGGTTTAGAATAAAAGACAAAATTTTTAAATAGAAATAAATGATCATAGAAAAGGAAGTTAACATGTGCTAACAAATATGGCCAAGAGGAAAATTGGTATTATAACCGAGTGCTCTTACACTCGTGTTACCAACTAAGAAATGGGATTATAGGAAATGACAATAGCAAAGTATTATGATACTTCTTCGTGCTCAACTTTTGAAATGGGAAAGTATTGTGATACTAAGAAATGGTAATAGTACTACTAGTATTAGAATAACAGAGTACTTATGTTGCCACTACTTTATTACCTTAAATTGCATGAACTATAAGATAACGAAATAATTTTAACAAGGTATACAGATAAAAAGCATCTGAACACGGTAGTAAAGAATGGACATAGTAGTTGATAAGGATCTGACACGGTAGTAAAAATTGGACATAGTAGTTCTATGAAGCAGAGAACATAATTTTCTAGGGAGATGAAACAAGCAAAAGAACTTGTCTTTCCTAACAGACTTTTTTATTCTTGGGTTCTTCAGTTTGAATCAAAATTCATGTCAGTACTAACCAATCAAAATTCATGTCAGTACTAACCAAGGTAAGAATTTGTTGCCTCTGATTTTGTATATAAAGAATAGAATGAGGAAAAAGGTCAACTCTTAGATTGTTGTCTAAAATTCCTTAATTTTCTGCAAATTTGTAATAAAATAAAATAACATAGAAAAAAGTTACCGGCCTATGGGGAAGTCGCGCTGAATGCATGCCCTAAGAGTTGATCCGAGGTCTTATGTGCAGACTGTTCTCAGATTCTCCTAGTGGTAAAAACCACGGTATCACCGGCTTCTCGTTGTCGCACACAACTCCGAGAGATGCGACTCGAACTTAGCCTTGCCCAGACCGAAACACAAAAGAAAATGGAGGTAGGAAGGTGGCTTGTTTTTGGAATTGAGAATTAGAGTAGCAGTTTGGGGTAAATCAAAAATGTTACAACCCACAAGAGGAAAAGGTGATCGATATATATAGCAAAACCCAAAAACAAGGAGCTAATAAAGCTCCTAAATGAGCTCCATGTTTAGCCAAGAAAAAACCTATTCAAAAGCCATCAAAACCAGATATTAAGTGGAACCACTCTTCCATGAGCAACCTAAGAACCGGTCAAAGGAGTGCAACACTCCAACGTGGGAGCAAAGGAACCGGACAATGAGAATTGACTTGGTTTTTGCTTCTAGTGTGTGTGGACAACCAGCACACAGCCAACAGTGCCTTCTTCTTGGAAGTGGAATTGGTGGGATGGGAGAGGATGGAGTTGCAGCCGGAGCAGGAGGAGGTGGTGAAGAAGGAAGGGTGGGAGTTGACAGAGGTGATGAGGGGGATGATCGTAGTATCGAGTGAGCCTTTTGGGGATTTGTCGGATAGTGACGACGAAATGGCAGCGAGGGTTTCTGATTTTTGCTGCTAGAATTTGGACATCGAATTTGAATTCGACATTGTTGAAGATGATGACCAGTGCTTGTTCGACGCTGCCGTCTGTTTGATTGAGTCAGAACTGAGAAAGTACAATAACGAATCGGATACGGAAATTAAACCCGAAGTCGTTAAGGGAATGAGATCCGTTAACTCGTTGGCTGCTTTGGTTATCCTCACCATGCCTGAATCCTCTTTCCCTACCACCCTGATCCTTCTTCTTACCCTGAGCCTAACCTCCACATAGCCTGAAACCAATCCTCTTCTACTATCTCTCATTGTTTTCCAATAACATCTCGGAACACTGACTCCACCAAGCTCTCCGAGCTCGAGCTGAGTGGGTGCGGGTCCAATGAGAGGGCCCACCACCCGCTCATCCCTCTGACGGCAGATACTTTTGCTCCCCCTATTCCTCTTCCACCCCCCCCCCCCCCCTCAACCGTCATCTTCTGAACCAAACACAGTTTCTGTACTTACCGAGTTGCCCGCTCGCCCCCCCACCACAACAGCCCCCCCAAACCATCCCCATCAACTGAAAAGCCCCCCGAAGGGGGAAGCACAGAGGCTCAGACAAGCGCAATCCCCGCCGCGTGCACACCGGAGTGCGCATCAGCGACATGAGGGGAGAGGCTATAGTCATCATCGCCATGCAGAGAGGCTATACAGGGGACGGGCCCATAGAGGGGGTCCTCCTACTGGTCACTATGGGCATAAGAAACCCCCACCCCCTACCCCAGTCCAGCATCACCCTTATAGAAAGGGGAACTACCAGAATGACGATGTCTATGACCATCGTCGGCAAAACCAAAACAAGTTCCACTACCAACGAAGGAGGACAGAACCATACTCCAAAACCACAGTGTCTTCCCACCACCACAAACACCATCTACAAACCCCCACGACTACGGACCTTCACCCCAAACACCTTTCTCCTCTACCGCCTCAGAGGGACCCAAACCCTGCACTTAAATCTTGCGTTGAACGGGCCCATGATGGGGGTCTGCTTGACGGGATTACTGTGGAGGTTGACTCCCCCGAGGGTAGAGAACATTGGACTCAGGTCACCACCAAACACAACAAGAGACAGAACAGTCCCCCCACCCCTCAACTTGAACACAAAATGACACAAAGGAAAGGGAAGCGCAAGCCTGTACCATGCTTTAACTGCAGTGATTTGGGCCATTTCAGAAAGGATTGCACAAAAGAAGTAAGATGCCTGAAATGTATGAAATGGGATCACCTTTCGCATGTCTGCATAAATGTGGTAGAAACTAACGATGACGACGAGCACCCAGTGAGCAGAGGAAGGTCTCCTGATAACCCAACACTTATTCGTCTAGCAAAGAGCCTGGACACTATCAAGAATGAAGAGAAATGGCTCCGACAGTGGTGCGCAGTCGCCAGGGTAAGGTCAGGCAGCCCATCGGAGACGCACCTTTTTCAAGCTCTCAACTCAAGGTGGCCGATAAGGGCCCACAGAGATTGGGTCGTGAAGAAAATGTGCCATCAACAATTCTTAGTGTCTTTCCTATTGCCGGAGAAGTTGGTCGAATTCACTGATATGAGAACAGTGGACTTTGGCCATTTCAAATTGGAATTCTTTGCATGGTCACCAAGGGTCGGAGCAAAGTTGCCACAGGGCGACAAATATTGGGTTTGGATCCACAACGTCCCACTCCACTTTTGGAAGAGGGAGGCCTTCCAAGAGATCGTCGCCAAGTTCGGTGCCATCGAAGAGATCGAAGAGAAGACAGTTCAACGCTCGCAGATAGTGTCGGCGAGGATACTCATAAGGAGTGTTGACATCTCCTTGATGCCCAGGTTTGCTAAGGTTTTCTCCTTCGAAGAGTCATATCTGATCTGGTTCGTGCTCGACAAGCGAGCGGAGCCAGACACAGAGCTTGCGGCCATCATCTCCCCCACTCCTGCATCATCACTTAGAGACAGTCGTTCATACAAACATGTAGTATCACCTCAGTGGGATCTGACCCTAGATGGGGCTCACGAGGTGGAACGGGCGCACAGGGAGCTCATCAGAGCAGTGAGACGGAAGGAGCATAGCCATGTACCCACGGCGGAGGGATCAGAACCATAGAGAGTTTCTCCGATCAAAGGTGGTCGAGAAAGAGGCTTGACCATCAGATCCAAGGGCCCAAATCCATCAGATCCAACAGACCCATCAGATCCTACGGTGGATCTACTCAAAATTCCAGATTTGGGTCCTCTCGACGCTCGAGAAAAGGCTCTTCAAAAGGAGAGGCAAAAAAAAGCTTAAAGTGGCAGTCAACACCTTGGAGTTGATGGTGGGAAGCGGCGAGAGGAGCAGAGAGTGGAGGCAGAACGTACAAGAGGAAATAGGGCAAAAGCACCTTGGAAATCGACATGCAATACGACATGCAAAGTCAAACTCCAAAAGGGCAAGCTGGTAGCGTTGGGTCGAGAGTCGAGAGAGAACTCTACCAATTTAGGGAAGAAAACGAACAAAGGACGGAGCATTGACAAAGAATCCATCCCAAATGAGAGTGGCACAAGGTTAGGGGTACAGGCATAGGAAAAGGGGAGAGCTCAAAGAGGAAATGAGCTGAAGGGGAAGAACATGGGTTACAGCAAAGAAAAGAGTATCGAAGTGCCCAAGACTTCGTTCTTAGCGCTTACCCCTTCGATAACTCCGCCTCACACATCATGCGCTCCGCCAACCATAGAGGAAGCACCACATGGAACTCCCTCTAAGGAAAGAGTCAGAAAAGCGGACCAGATGAGCCCTAGGAAGTGCTTAACTTATCCTGCTCTCGACTCATAGCGTAAGAGAGCTCAGAGTGGAGACAGTAATGAAGCAGCGAATTTTAATGAACCTCGGGGGCTTTCAAATGGGCCTGGGCTCTCCGATGGGCCGATCTGTATTGAAGGGGGGAGTTTAAATAAGGAATGTTTTAATGGGCCCAAAGAGGGGTCTAGCTCAATAGACGGGGAACTACAAATTATCCCCGTCTCACCTCCTACTATAGACGAAGAAGATCGAGATGATAGACTATATCTCGATGATGACTTTGATTATTCAGAGGGAGAGTCGCTTGAATCTGAGGGACTAGCTGAAGAGCCTGTGGGTATCTCATCGGAGTTTGTTCCCTCAACTTTTCTGCATTCACAGCAATTGCAACCAGTCTACACTCTGAACAGTCCAGGATACATGGTTCAGAAAGTCGCGAAGAGGGCTAGTGAGGAGTCCCTAGACGACTATTTAGAGATTGCTGCAACTGCTAAGTCGACTAAGACAAGCGTCGAAAGTACAGGCTCTTTCCTAGCTTCTGTTTTTAATTTCATGATTGATAATGAGATCTTCTATCTAGCTGAAACCTGTAGTCTTGCGGTTACCGATATTGATAGGAATGCCCTCCTCCTTAATCAAATTAGAGGATGGGAGACCGATAGGGTTAGGCTTAATTTGAACTCAACATCCAGTACGAGTCATGTTCCCTCCCCTAGCCGTAGTTACTGGATGCCCTATTCTGGAACGTTAGAGGCCTCGGTAGGCGGGGTAAGCAAGAAATGGTTAAGGAAGTCATAGCCAGGTCAAAGGCTAACATTGTGCATCTCCAAGAGACCAAACTTTCGTACATGTCTAGACTTAGTAGAATAGGGAGAAATCGAGTCTCCGAATGGAGAATGTCCCCATCAGTTGGGGCATCTTGGGGCATCGCCCTAGGATTTAACCCCAACATCTTTTGTTGTCTAGACGAGCTCCACGGGCAATTTTCTTTGTCGGTATTGCTACAGCGAAAATCCGACGGGTGGACTCAATCGGTTACGGTGGTCTATGGACTGCATACTTCTGCCTCTAGAACGGCCTTTTGGATGGAACTAAGAGTGATCCAAGCACACTGGCCACATCCTTGGGTGGTGGGGGACAATTTTAACATCACTAGATTCGCCTCAGAACACAGAAGCATAGATTCCAGTGACCTCGATAGGGAAGCGTTTAATGAGGTCATCACGGACCTGGAATTGGTTGACATCCCCATCTCGGATAGGCTTTTCACCTGACCGAACATGCAAGCGATGCCCATTCTAGCTAAGTTAGATAGGATTTTGGTCTCCACGGACTGGGAGACCAAATTTCCTTTGTCTTCGGCTAAATCTCTCAGTAAATCAACCTCAGATCACATGCCTATTTTCATATCTTCCAGGGAAGACCAATCCAGAAAACCGTCAAAGTTTCGGTTCGAGAAAGCATGGTTAGAAATCCAAGGCTTCCACCATATGGTCAACGAGAGTTGGTCTCGCCGACCAAAGGTGGTGAGGCGTCCGCTATTTGGTGTGAAAAAATTAGTAAACTCAGGGGCAAGCTCAGGAAATGGAACCGTACCAGATTCGCACTGATTTGGAGAGCAAAGGAATCCCTTTTTGAAGGAATTAAGGAACTTAAGAAGACTGAAGAAACTAGAAAACTGCTACAGGAAGAGCAGAATCGATTGCTCCAATTCAGACAGGAAATTGACCAACTCTACAGGATTGAAGAGATCAAATGGCAACAACGATCCAGAATTTCGTAGCTCAAAGAGGGAGATGCGAACACAGCATTCTTCCACCGAGTTGCTAGTGCCCAGTGTAGATCTAACCTCATTCACTCGATCCACTCGGATTCCGTAATGGTACAAGGCGACATTGCTATTAGGCTGACTTTCCAGTCCCACTTCAAGCGCCTCTTTGGGCACAAAGTGGACTTAAGAGTCCCTCTCCAACAAGATTTCTGACAAGACCAAGCAGGCAATTCCGACCCTAGGCTGCAATCCCTCGAAGCACCCTTCACTGAGAAGGATGTCTGGAAGGCAGTCCAACAACTTGGAAAAGATAAAGCTCCAGATCCATATGGTTTTCCGATTTTTTTCTATCAGATATTCTGGGAGGAAATCAAAGGTGATTTGTTCGCAGACTTCTACGAGCATAAACTCAAATTAGGGAGATTCAACTCTGCGAAGGTTGTGCTGATTCCTAAGAAAGAAGACTCCCGACAAGTTGGAGACTTCCGCCCCATAAGCCTCCTTAACTGCTCTGTAAAGATCATTACCAAGACTCTCGCTAACAGACTGGGAAAGGTAATGGATGGCCTCATTAGTCAAGACCATATGGGATTCATCAAAGGATGATGTATTCTGGACAATATAGCAACGGCCGAAGAGACTATCCATCAATGCCACACTTCGAATTCTAAGAGCTACCTCCTGAAGCTGGATTTCGAGAAAGCCTATGACTCTGTTGAATGAAACTGTTTGTTGGAAGCGCTTGCTGGAAGAGGTTTCGAAGACAGATGGATCAAATGGATCCACACTTGTCTTACCACCAGTAGAACGGCTATTTTGGTAAATGTGGTATCCGGCCACCCATTCTCATGCAAACGGGGGCTCAGACAGGGAGATCCGCTCTCACCCCTTCTCTTTACCATTGTGGCAGACGTTCTAAGATCCATGATGGCTAAGTGCAGTAGAGCAGGTTGGATTGTACTTGTGGACAAGGGAGTCAATCGCCAAGGATGCTCTATACTACAATATGCAGATGATACGCTTCTATTTGGCAATGGAAACCTAGGAGAAACTACCGTCTTCAAAGGAATTCTGTATTGCTTTGAAGCTTGGTCGGGCCTCAGGGTTAATTTTCACAAAAGTGCTCTCATTTCCATTGCCCTGACTCTAGAAGAGGCTCGTGACCATGCCATAATCCTCAATTGCTCCACCGAGAGATTTCCCATTCAGTACCTAGGATTGCGGCTAAGACCCAGAAAACTCAAAAAGGCGGATTGGCTACCCATTATTGATTGGGTTGAGAAACGGCTAGCAGGCTGAAAAGGCAAAGCCCTATCTTTGGAAGGGAGAGTCAGGCTTATTAATGCAGTCCTCTCAAACCTTCCTACCTATTATCCCTCCTTCTTTGAAATGCCATGATGGGTAATCCAGAGAATTGACCGGACACGGAAATGGTTCTTATGGAAAGGGGCAGACCCGGACCAAGGAGGATATCAACTAATTAGATGGGAAAAGGTGTGCATGAAAAAGATACATGGAGGATTAGGTATAATTGACCTTCTAGATATGAATCTGGCGCTTCTGGGTAAATGGTGGTAGAAAGTATTCCACCCTAATGGAGAATGGTGGTAACAATTTGTTCAGGGATACATGCATGGGAATGAAACGAGAAATCTGAGCTTCAGGATAGGCCCTCAGGTTTTCTGGTTCTGGAAAGGCATCACTAAGGCCTACGAACCATTCAACAGCTGTGTGAAGTCAGCTATCGGTAACGGCAGACTCACCAGATTCTGGTGGGATAAGTGGTGTGAGGATCACACACTCAAAACCCTGTTCCCCAATTTATATGAGCAGGCATCACAACCACACTACACAGTGGCTGAAGCATGGAAAAGAGGCACCTGGAAACCATCTTTCCAACAACCGCTTGACCTAGGTTCTCAGTTTAGGCTAACGGAACTTTAGGCTTACATCACCAATGCTGGAATTGATTGCTCTCAGGGTCCCAATAAGAAATCCTAGGGATTGGAGAAGAACGGCAAGTTTACGGTGCGCTCCATGTACAATCGCATCCATTTTAGGGGATGTATCCCAAAGTGGTCAGCCATCATCTAGAAAACGAAAGCCCCGCTAAAAATCAAAGCTTTCTTATGGTTGGTACTAAATGATGCGATCCTGACTAGAGAAAACCTCGCTAAGCGTCAACCGAATGTGGACTCGCAATGCGGGTTCTGCCACGCTGCCCTGGGGACTAGAGACCATTTTTTCCTACAGTAAACTAGGAGCAAAGCGGTACTCGTAGAGGTACTCAGCAACCTAGGGACAACTCAATACCCTGGTACATACGAGGACCTGTGGGTAGGCCCAAAGTTTGCATCGAAGAGGGGTTCTATGAGAGAAGCGTAGTATATCGCTATCGTCACAATGACCTGTGTTCTCTGGCTAGACAGAAATAATCATTACTTTCGTAGAACTTGCAATAGTATTTCTGGCAATTTCACTTACATTATGTATTTTATTTCATTTTGGGCTAATGTGGCAGCAACAGGTCCCAGGTGAAGGATCGCAAGTGTATTCCAGGTAGAAGAGTTTGATGACGAGGAAATCGAGATCGGTCCGACGATCGATTGATAGTCAACACGTCCTACTATGATCATTGATACCCACCACCACAGGGTTTGTTGGGGGGATATGATGTATTTCTTTGCAGCTACTCTATGTTTCTTTTGTCCCACCCTCCATGTTCAGGGTGGGTTTATGTACTTTTTGTTTTGTTTGTAGGACTTTGTAGTAGGCTCAGTACTCTGAGTTTGTTTTATTAATCCCTTATTAATGAAACAGGGTGGCCATACTCCACTTTTTCTTCAAAAAAAAAACTCGTTGGCTGCTTTGAGATGCGCGCTGCATTGCATTATGGAACCTGAAAGATATTTTTATGTTTTTGAGGGGGCTCGTTGGATTTTTTTCCTTGTGAAAAAGGAGGATCTTTTAATTTCTAGTTTTCTTCTCTCTCTTTCAAGTTGTAATTAAAGGTGGCAATTAGCCCGAATCTGACCCAGACCTGCTTAGATCCGACCTGATAATTAGTGGCTTAAACTAATAATTCTCATTTCGGGTCGGGCTCGGGCTTACATTTTTAAGTCCGAGGAAAATTCGGGTCAGGCTCGCCCCGAAGTACTAACGCCTGATTAGCCCAAATCAAATTTTTATCTGTACAAGCATATGTTTCTGTATACATCATTGATGTTGCTTATTTTCGATGGGGGAGCAACATGTGTGAGTTCTTGTTATTTGTGAAGCGGAAGGGACGGATCTCGACCTTGGCTCGGGTCGGTTCCTAGAGGTCGGCTCGAAAGAGCGGCTGGAAGCTCGGACAACCGAAGTACCTGCAAAAGGCCTAGAAACACCAGGAGAAATCCCGGCGACAGGCCCTTCGACGATATAGTCAGTCACTGGAAAAGAGACTGAGCAGCGAAGGTTCAGATGGGGAAAGATTCATTACCTTTGAAAGTGGAGACGGGGTCTGGTATTTATAGGCAGGAGCTAACGGGTCTGACCCTACTGGGCCGAGTCTGACCCATTTACCTGTGGGCCTGACTTGGTAGAGGGCCCGTCTGACTTGTTGACCTGATGATCTGGGATGAGCAAAATCTGAGGAGATCCGACAGCCCTGATTGGGCCCCGTCATCTATACCACATCATAAGCCCCCCACTCCTGGAGGGTTGTGTGAAATAGCCGTGGAGGAGTAGTTTGTCTTTGTGAGAAGAGTGGAGGGGAGTATTTTGTGAAGATGAGTTGTTGAGTCCCTGAGAAGTGATTGGGGTCAGCGCCGAACCGAGTGTGATATAAAATCTGATCGAAGTTCGTGCCGGGCACCGAGCTCGAGGGGTCGGCACCTAGCATCGAGCCAGGAGGGTCGAGGCTGGTGCCGAGTGAGGCACTTCATAAGAGAAAGTGGTGACGATACTCGAAGTTCATGCCGAGCTCCGAGCTTGGGGTCGGTGCCGAGCACTTCGATTGAGACATTTTTTAAGAGAAAGCTGCATCGATGCTCGAGGTTCACACTGAGCTCCGAGCGCCTTGGTAGAGGCATTTCAAGAAAGCTCTGTGGAGGCTCAGAGTTCATGCCAAGCTTCGAGCTTGAGGTCGGCGCCGAGCTCCGAGCGCCTCGATAGAGGCATTTCTTGAGAAATCTGTGTGGAGGCTCGAAGTTCATCCCGAGCTTCGAGCTTGGGGTAGGCGTCGAGCTTGTCGATAGAGGTATTTTGTAAAAGAAAGCTGCATCGATGCTCGAGGTTCACGCTGAGCTCCGAGCGCCTCGATAGAGGCATTTCATGAGAAAGCTGTGTGGAGGCTCGGAGTTTATGCTGAGCTTCGAGCTTGGGGTCGGCACCAAGCTCCTCTATAAAGGCATTTTTTGAGAGGAAGCTGTATGATGCTCGAGGTTCACGCCGAGCTCCGAGTGCCTCAACAGAGGCATTCCATGAGAAAGCTATGTGGAGGCTCGGAGTTCATGCCGAGCTTCGAGCTTGGGGTCGGCACTGAGCTCCTCATTTGAGGCATTTTGTGAGAGAATGCCGTATCGCTGCTCGAGGTTCATGCTAAGCTCTGAGCGCCTCGATAAAGGCATTTTGTGAAAGAAAGCTGCATCGATGCTCGAGGTTCACGCCGAGCTCCGAGCGCCTCGATAGAGGCATTTTATGAGACAAAGCTGTGGCGATGCTCGAAGTACATGCCGAGCTCTGAGCGCCTTGATAGTGGGAATTCAAGAGAAAGCTGTATGGATGCTCGAAGTTCATGCCGAGATCCAAGCTTGGGGTCGGCGTCGTGCTCCTTGATAGAGGCCTTTTATGATAGAAAGCCGCATCAATGCTCGAAGTTCATGCCAAGCTCCGTGCTTGGGGTCGGTGCCAAGCGCCTCGATTCATTTCATGAGAAAGCTGTGTGGAGGCTCGGGGTTAATACCGAGCTCCGAGCTTGGGGTCGGTGCCGAGTGCCTCGACCGAGGTATCTTATGAGACAAAGTTGTGGCGATGCTCGAGATCCATGCTGAGTGTCGAGCCAGATGGACTTGCTTATGAGGCAATCTTATGGAAAAGCTAGGTGCCTGCTCGAGATCCATGCCAAGCGTCGAGCCAGATGGCCTTGTGGTGTAAGGTAATTGTGGAAAAGCTAGGTACCTGCCCGAGATCCATGCCGAGCGTCGAGCTAGATGGACTTGCTTCTGAGGCAATCTTGTGGAAAAGCTAAGTTCTGCATCGAGCCAGAAGGCCTTGCGTTGTGAGGAAATTTTGTGAAAAATCTAGGTTGATGCTCGAGATCCTTGCCGAGCGTCGAGCAAGAAGGCCTTGTGCTGTAAGGCAATTTTGTGGAAAAGCTAGGTTGATGCTCGAGATCCATGCTGAGTGTTAAGCCAGATGGACTTGCTTCTGAGGCAATCTTGTGGACAAGCTAAGTTGATGCTCGAGATCGTTGCCGAGCGTCGAGCCAGAAGGCCTTGTGTTGTGAGGCAATTTTGTGAAAAAGCTAGGTTGATGCTCGAGATCCTTACCGAGCGTCGAGCTAGAAGGCCTTGTGCTGTGAGGTAATTTTGTGGAAAAGCTAGGTTGATGCTCGAGATCCATGCCGAGCATCGAGCTAGATGGACTTGCTTTTGAGGCAATGTTGTGGAAAAGCTAGGTTGATGCTCGAGATCCATGCCGAACGTCGAGCCAGATGGACTTTCTTCTGAGGCAATCTTGTGGAAAAGATAAGTTGCCGCTCGAGATCCTTGTCAAGCATCGAGCCAGAAGGCCTTGTGTTGTGAGCCAATTTTGTGAAAAAGCTAAGTTGATGCTCAAGATCTTTGCCGAGCGTCGAGCTAGAAAGCCTTGTGCTGTAAGGCAATTTTGTGGAAAATCTAGGTTAATGCTTGAGATCCATGCCGAGCGTCAAGCAAAATGGACTTTCTTTTGAGAAAAGCTAAGTGTGGAAAAGCTAGGTACCTGCCCGAGATCCATGCCGAGCGTCGAGCCATATGGACTTGCTTCTGAGGCAATCTTGTGGAAAAGCTAAGTTGATGCTTGAGATCCCTGTTGAGCATCGAGCCAGAAGACCTTGTGTTGTGAGGCAATTTCATAGAAAAGCTAGGTTGATGCTCGAGATCTATGCTGATCATCGAGCCAGATGGAGTTGCTTCTAAGGCAATCTTGTGGAAAAGCTAAGTTGATGCTCGAAATCCTTGCCAAGCGTCAAGCTAGAAGGCCTTGTGCTGTAGGCAATTTGTGGAAAAGCTAGGTACCTGCCCGAGATCCATGCTGAGCGTCGAGCCAGATGGACTTGCTTCTGAGGCAATCTTGTGGAAAAGCTAAGTTGATTCTCGAGATCATTACCGAGTGTCGAGCCAGAAGGCCTTGTGTTATGAGGCAATTTTGGTGGAAAATCTAGGTGCCTGCTCGAGATCCATGTCAGGCGTCGAGCAGATGACCTTGTGCTTTAAGGCAATTATGGAAAAGCTAGGTACCTACCTGAGATCCATGTCGAGCCTCGAGCCAGATGGACTTGCTGACTGGCCAAAGCCTTGCCTCGGTATTTGGCTTGTTCGAGGTGCACACCGAGGCCCGAGCGTTTGGGACTTGGAGAGAAGTTGGGCTTGTGGAGAAATTGAGCCGCATGTGGGCCACTAATGTAGTGACACATGTCATGATGATGTCATGTTTTTTAGGATTTCTAGGAGTTGCTGGTTTCAATATATATCCCCCACTCCTCTCCTCATTTTTCACCTTTGCTTTCTTTCTCCATGTTCCCAAGTTCTCTCCTAGTGCAATTCAGTCACCGGCGGTGAGTTTTCTTGACAACTTCCCGGCATTTCGAACAGGTTAGTTTCTTTTCATTATGTCGATGGCTTAGTCTGATTCGTTCATCACTACCTCGGGACGGGATGATGGCCCGCATATCTCCGATTCAACATCGTCGAAATCAGTGAAGAGGGTTTATGAAGTCACGCCGCTCCGTAGCAGGAAGCCTTTTGTAGTAGACTCGAGTGACTCAGAAGGGAACGTGCACACGGTAGAGGGTGATGAATAGGAGGTTGTTGGTAGTGTGGAGGAGGATGAGCTGATTGAGGGAGTGGGGGATGATGAGGAGGTCGAAGTCGTCAAGGGGCTGAGGAAGGAGGGGACGATGCTTTGGCAGAGGAAGACAATCTAGGCCCTTTGGCGACGTGCTCTCCCCCGAGGGGTCATCGTGTCTGACGAAGGAAAACGAAGTGGATCCTACCAGACAGCCCGGACGAGATGGCTCCTGAAGTCAGACTCGATGTGTTGTTCACCGTTCAGCCGGGCTCCATCAGAATGTACCCGGACGATGTTGAGGAGTTGGTCCAATACGTGGGCGGTGGTGATGACGATGTGTAGGTGTCCTCGCCCGGTAGACAGAAAATATCTTTGGAAAAAATGCCAATTGTACTGACCGTGGACGATCTTCTAGTTATCCCAGCTAGCTACGTCATTGGTCTGGAATATGAGCTGTTGATCCCCAACCCCGGGCTCCGCCCCACAGACAACTTGGCCCCCTGCTTCTGCATGTTTCCGATGGATGCTTTTTGCTCAGGCTTGCGATTGCCACTCCACCCATTTATAAAGGAGGTTCTAAACTGGGTGTTGTTGAATCCGATGCAATACGGGCCTAACTCTTGGAAGCAGCTCGTGTGCTTCATGCTTCTTTGCGAGGAGAGGGGCGTTCCTCTGAGGCTGAAATACTTCCAAGAAATCTTGGGCATTAGCTTGTCTAGCGAGTACGAAGGGATCTACTACATCTCGCCACGCTGAGGGAAAAGGGTTGTACACAGGCATCCGAACTCCATTAAAGGGTGGAAGGGGAAATATTTTATCGTTTGGAGCCTGACTCCCTGGGTTGTACCCACGACTTGGTGATATTATAAGCCCAACCTTAAGGGCCCCCGCAAGTTTGATTTGATGGCCGAAGAGTGGGCAGACGTTGAGCGGATATGTTCGGGCAACAACATTGGTTGGCCGAATGAGACGGAGAGGCAGCTGGCTCGGATCGGACTAAGCCCCCCTCCTTCCAGTATGTCTTTTATCTAATTTTTCTTCAAGTGTTTTCCTTCGTCTTATGTGCTTCTCTTTTTTACAGATATGGATGCTGCGGAGATCGGTGAGAGAAGGGCGCTGCTGAAAAAGAGAAAGGTCGAGCGGGTCGAACAGGGTAGGCAGGGGAAGGTCCCCTCCGATGGGGTTTCGGAGGAACCTCCCCACCCGACACTGAAAAAGCAGAAGGCCTCCAAGTCGGGCCCAAGCTCCAGTAGCCAGAGAGTTACGGAAGTGGTGAAGAGCGCCCCCCCCCCCCCCCCAATCGCTCCATCTGTCGAGGAGATCGTAGGCGAGGCGGGGCTTCAACCATGGGCCCCAGACTAGGCCATTAGGGTCGGCGACACCTTAACGGATGGTCCCGTGGCCATCGAGGTGGTCCAGACACCTCGGGACCGGAAGGCACGGGAGTGCGACACTGTTGAGTCCAGCTACATGAAGTGGGCTCTGGCGAGCATGCAGGTAACCTTTGTTCTGTAACGACTCTTTTGTAGCTTGTTTGTTGTATAATATTTTTTGTATTTTGTCTAAGTCTGATTTCTCGGCTACAGGCCTGCGTGGAGGGCACTCCGCTGATGAATCTGCATGAGCAGGTTCTGCGGAAGGAGGTGAGGAACTCTCAGTGATATGACCGGGAGATGAAGAACCTCAAGCTAGCGCAGACGTCGATCGAGGCCCGCAACCAGGCCCTGCAGGCCGAGCTGGCTAACTAGGCCGACGCCTACATGAAGTAGATGGCCGAGCTGAGCAAAAAGGCTGAGAAGCAAGTGAGGAAGGTTAAGCAGGCCGAGATGGATAAATTCATTGAGGCCCAGGACGAAGTCTTCGCCCTAGCAATCCGACATGTTAAGTACTACCACCTGGAGTTGGATCTGAGCTAGTTCCATTATGACATGGAGCTACCCGAACACCCGCTGACTCCTGGGAGTGGTGGTGACGACGACACTATGGCGGCCGAATCCAATGCTTATCTATCTGCCGAGGAAGAGGTTGGCCAGCAGTAGTATTTGTTATTTTCTTTTCTTCCTTTTTTCCTGTTCGCATTTTTGTAGTCGCCGAAAGCGGACTGACCACCGCATTTTGTAAACATACTTTTTGAGTAATGAAAAAAGTTTTGGCTGAACCTCTTGAATTGAATTTTGGGCGTGGTTTTTAGCCAAGTATATACGGCTCAAAATGATGTTTCTCTGTTTGCCTGTCAGATAGATGTGACCTTGGGAGTAGATCCCGATTGTGTTGAGATGAGCCGGCTTAGGGGTAAGATCTTGGCCCTAGAGTCCGCTCTAACCGGTAAAGAGGCTCGTGATCGAGAGGTGGCTTTCCAATACTTCATGGATAAGTAAAAGGAACTTAGCTTGGAGCTGACATGCTTCAAGAAACTGATAGCCGACCATGACTTGGGAAGTGCTGAAGTTGTGTTTTTGATGGCTAGCACTTTTGCTTGGCGGCCGTCGTCTGAGTCTTTTCTTCGTGAGGTTATTGTGGAAACAGAATTGGAGGTACAACGGTATAAGATAATGCTTAGGATGTCTGGATCCCGATCCGTCTCTTTTAGGAGCACTTGCCCTTCTGTCAGAGCTTCGTTGCTGACTCCGAGAATTGGACCGGCGAGGCCTTTTGACGCACAGAGCTCGGTCGCAGGTGTGTCTACCTTGGCAGTACTGGGTGACCCGGCGGAGGACCCAACTCGCTCGGCTGACCTTGAACTTGCCTGTATCAACCCTACGGCTCCAATACAGGAGCCCTAGGCCGATTGTGAACGATGTAATAAAGTCTCCCCTTGTAACGATGCATTTTCTTTAGTTGAAATAATAATAAGAGAACATGATTGTATTGCTTTGATTGGTTCTTTTGCTGTGCGCTTACTTCCGATCTCCGATGATAGGACTTGCGTCCGGGCCGAAGGGGAAGTTCGAGCCGAAGGGTGATGCCGATATTTGAGGAATCCTGAACGCCTGGCAATGGAGGATGTTTCATCTTCCAATGTCATAAATTCCTATCAGACATTTCAACTTCCCATGCCATAAATGCGCATCACCTGAAGGCTATATAACCCTCACCCCCCTCACATCATATCATTCCTCACTTCACCGTAAGCTCTCGTCACTGGTGGCTCTCCTACCACCCTCTGACAATTAGGGTTAACAACGATGAATGTTGTTTTATCTCTAGTTTGTAGCGGTTGAAAGGGGGGGTCAACTTGGAGTGCAAGACTCGAGGCAGCCGCCCAAGGCGAGTGTCAAAAACAAAAATCTTATCTGAGGGATCCTGTGACTGGTGGCACTCCTACCACCCTCGAAAACTTAGGGGTAGCAGCGATGAAGGCTGCTCTACCCTTGGCTGTCGGTGGGTGAAAGGGGGGTCAGCTCGGAACACGGGGCTCGAGGCGCTTGCCACAGGCGAGTGCCCAAAATGAAAATCTTGTCTGTGGGCTCCAGTGACCGGTGGCTCTCCTACCGCTCGCTAACAGTTAGAGGTAGCGGCGATGACAGCTGCACTACCGCTGGCTATCAGCAGGTGAAAGGAGGGTCAGCTCGGTGTACGGGGCTCGGAGGTCCTCGCTGTGGGCGAGGACCACAAATCAAACTGAAACTTTGGGTAAGTGGTGAGTTGACGTCCGAGCCAAGGGGCTATTGCGACTTGAAGGATTGAAGAATCCCTCATAGGTGGTCGAAGTCCATGCCGAGCAGTGAGACGTTAGTAGCCGATGTCAGAGCCGAGGGGCTAGGACTTGTGGGATCGAAGAATCCCTTATAGGTGGTCGAATTCCATGCCGAGGGGAGAGGACGTGAAGGATTGAGAAATTCCACGTAGGTGGTCGAAGTCCATGTCGAGCGGTGAGGACGTGAGGGATTAAGAAATCCCTCGTTGGTGGTCGAAGTCCATGCCGAGCGGCAAGGATGTTAGTACCTGAGGTCCGAGCCGAGGGGCAAGGACTTGAGGAATTGTGAAATCTCTCATATGTGGTCGAATTCCAACCCGAGGGGCAAGGACGCGAGGGATTGATAAATCCCTCGTAGGTGGTCGAAGTCCATACCGAGCGGCGAGGACATTAGTACCTAAGGTCCGAGCCGAGGGGCAAGGACTTGAGGGATTGAAAAAGCCCTCATTGGTGGTCGAAGTCCATGCCGAGGGGCGAGGACATGAGGGATTGAGAAAGCCCTTGCAGGTGGTTGATGTGCATGGTGAGCGGCGAGGACGTTAGTACCCGAGGTCCGAGCTGAGGGGCAAAGATGTGAGGGATTGAGAAATCCTTCATAGGTGGTCGAAGTCCAAGCCGAAGGGCGATGATGTGAGGGATTGAGAAATCCCTCGTAGGTGATCGAAGTCCATGCCGAGCAGTGAGGACATTAGTACCTGAGGTCCGAGTCGAGGGACAAGGACGTGAGGGATTGAGAAATCCCTCATAGGTGGTCGAAGTCTAAGCCGAGGGCCGAGGACATGAAGGATTGAGAAATCCTCGTAGGTGGTCGAAGTCTATGTCGAGCGGCGAGGACATTAGTACCCGAGGTCTGAGCCGAGGGGCAAGGACTTGAGGGATTGAGAAATCCTTCATAGGAGGTCGAAGTCCAAGCTGAGGGGCGAGGACGTGAGGGATTGAGAAATCCCTCGTAGGTTGTCGAAGTCCAAGTCGAGGGGTGAGGACGTGAGGGATTGAGAAATCCATTGTAAGTGGTCAAAGTCCATGCCGAGCGGCGAGGACGTGAGCGATTAAAGAATCCACAAACTTTGACTTGTTAAACAAAATCTTCTGCCTTAATATCATGTTTGTTTGTTTATAAAAAATTTGGCTCCCAGCGCCCATTACAATAGTGGACTCTTCCTTACTTTCCTTCTTGAAACTTGATGAGGTGCTCCGCGTTCCAGGACCTCTTAACCATCCTGCCCTCCAGGTCTTTGTGTCGGTAAGTACCAGGACGAACCACTTGGGAGACCTTATACGGGCCTTCCCAATTAGGGGCGAGCTTGCCTCTGGCTGTGGACTGGGAGATTGCTAGCTTTCTGAGTACAAGGTCCCCTTCCTTGATGTTGGTCGGGCAAACTTTTTTGTTATAAAGCCTCTTAACCCGTTGCTGATATATGGCCCACCAGATGGTGGATCTTTCTCGGACTTCGTCAATGAGGTCTAGGTTCGCCCTGAGGTCACTTGAGTTTGATTCCCATGTACCTGGGCTAGGGGGGCCGACTTTCGGAGGGATGACCGCCTCGGTCCCATATGCCAGGTTGAACGAGGACTCGCCGGTCGGGATTCTCTTGGTAGTCCGGTGTGACCAGAGGACGCTTGATAACTCTTCGACCCATAGACCCTTGGAGGATTGGTCCAGCTGCTTTTTGAGACTGTCAAGAATTTTTCGGTTGGCATTTTTCGCTCAGCCGTTTTATTGTGGGTGAGAGATTAACGAGAAACTGTTGAATGCCTAGGTCTTCACAAAACTTGCAAAAAAAAATTTCCAGCGAATTGAGTTCCGTTATCGGTGACTAGCACGCGCGGAATCCCAAACCGACAAATGATGTTCTTTCAGAAGAATTGTTGAGCTTGATGCTCCGTGATTGTGGCTAGGGGTTCCTCCTCGACCCACTTGGTGAAGTAGTCGACAGCCACGATGAGGATTCGCCTTTGGCCGGTAGCCTGTGGAAAGGGGCCGACCAGGTCCATCCCCCATATGGCGAAGGGGGTAGGGCTGGCAAGCGACTTCAGTTCGGCTTAAGGCGAGCATCTAATGAAAGAGAACCTTTGGCAGGGGCCGCACCCTTTTACTAGGTCCTGAGCGTCTTGAAGCATAGTAGGCCAGTAGTAGCCGTGGTTGAGTGTTTTTCGGGCCAACGACCTGCTTCCCATGTGACATCCCCGAATCCCTTCGTGTAGCTCCTCGAGGACGTATTGAGCTTCGTCTGGTTTCAGACAGCGGGATAGGGTCTCCCATCAGCCTTGGTGTAGAAGCTCTTGAAGAGTACGTCCCTAATTAAGGTGAACCTTTTAGATCGGATCCTTGTAGTTCGTGCCATTGCACGGTCCTGTGGTAACTCGCCGTCGGTCAGGAATTTTTTTATAGGACCCATCCCTATCTCAGTTGGATCACCGGAGGCGAGGCAGAGGACTTCAGGTTCTTCGATGCTTGGTTTGAGGAGAACCTCGACTAGAACAGTGCGGTCTAGTCCTCCGAAGGATGACGACGCGAGTTTAGACAAGGAGTCGCCGTGACAGTTTTGTTCTCTTGGGATCCACCGGACCTCCGCCTGCTCGAAGCGCTCTAGGAGCTGTTTTGCGCGTGCTAAGTACTGGTTTATCCTAAGGTCACGGGCTTTGTACTCCCCTGTGATCAGATTGATCACGAGCTAAAAATCACTGAAGACCAGTATTTGCCTTGCCCCTACCCGGTAGGCCAGTGTACGTCCAGCAATCAGAGCTTCATATTCTGCCTCGTTGTTTGTGGCCGGAAAACTGAGTCGAAGAGAATACTAGAAGTCAAAGTCGTCGGGGCCCCTAAGGATGATGCCAGCTCTGCTCCCCTCTTCGCATGATGATCCGTCTACATAGATGTCCCATGCCGGGACGTCCCCCCGAATTTCTGGGGACTCGGGGATGGTGCACTTCATAATGAACTCAGCGAGAGCTTGGCCCTTGATGGACGTCCGAGGATGGTAGCTAATGTCATGCTGGCTGAGCTCGATTGACCAATTGATTAAGCGGCCAGAGTTCTCGGCCTTGTCGAGGACCATTTTGAGATTCTAGTCCGTAAGGACGCTAACGGAGTGGGCCTGAAAGTAGGGTCACAGTTTCTGTGCAGCCATCACTAATGCGTAGGCAATCTTTTCCGTCCTGGGGTATTAGACATCGGCATCGTGCAAGATCTTGCTAACATAATAGAGGGCTTCTGCACCTCGTCCTCCTCTTTAACCAACACGGTGCTGAGCGCGTGTTCCATGGCAGCCAGGTAGAGGAAGAGGGGTTCACCCATATCTGGCTTGCTGAGGAGCGGTGGGTTGGCAAGGTAGGCTTTAAGCTGGTCAAACACTTCTTGTTGAGAGGTTTCCCACTCAAAGCTTTTCGCCCCCCGGAGGGCCTTGAAGAATGGGAGCGACTTCTCTCCTGACTTGGAGAGAAAATGGCCGATGGCCGCCAGTTGTCCCGTGATCCTTTGGACTTCTTTGACGTTTCTCGGAAGGGCCATGTGGAGGATGGCTTGAACATTCTGCGGGTTCGCCTCGATGCCGCGCTGGCTTACAAAAATCCGAGAAACCTTCCTGAGGAGATGCCAAAGGCGCATTTAGAGGGGTTGAGTCTCATGTTGTGAGATCGCAGGGCTTGCAAAGCCCTCTTCGAGGTCGCTGACATGATCCTGACCCCTGTGATTTTTTACAAGCATATCATTAACATACACTTCCATGTTCTGACCAATCAGGTCTTTGAAGACCCGGTTGATGAGCCTTTGATATGTGGCACCGGCGTTCTTTTGCCCGAAGGGCATGACCCAGTACCTGTAGAGGCCTTGGTCGGTCATGAAGGTGGTCTTTAGTATGTCTGGAGGGAACATTCTTATCTGGTTATAGCCTGAGAAGGCATCGATGAAGCTCAGCATCTCGTGCCCCATGGTTGCATCTATCAGGGCATCGATGTTCGAGAGAGAGAATGGATCTTTAGGACAGGCCTTGTTGAGATCTGTGAAATCTATACAGATTCTCCATTTCCTGTTCATCTTCTTCACCATCACAACATTGGCCAGCCACTCTGGGTGGTTTACTTCCTGAATAAACCATGCCGAGAGGAGTTTGCCTAATTATTCCCTCATCGCCTGCTACCTGTCGGGAGCGAACTTACGTCCCTCTTGTTGGACCAGCTTCGAGTCTGAGCGGATGCTTAGCCGGTGCATTATAATATCTTCGGAAATCCCCGGTATGTCGGGGGCATCCAGGCAAAGAGGTCAGAATTCCGAAGGATTCCTTCGATGATTGCCAGCTTCAGGTCCGAGGCCAGAGACTGGATTACCCGGAACCATTTGGACATGTCTCCCTTGGAGAAAAGGGACCACCTCCAGCACGTCTACGGGCTCTGAGCCTTGCTCGGAATGGAGTTCTACTGCGTCAAGGGGAAAGACTCCGCCCCCCACTGCGGTCATGTAGCACGAACGTGCCGATTCCTGATTGCCCATGACTACATCCACCCTGTGATCGGTGGGAAACTTCAGCTTCAAGTGGTAGGCGGAGGGAACCGCCTGGAGTGTGCAAAGGCCGGATCTGCCGAGGATAGCATTATAGGCCGCCTTGATATTGACCACCATGAATTCCATCACTTTGGTCTGAAGGTTTGAGTCTGTGCCGGCCGTCACGTCAAGTGTGACAACTCCCTAGATTTGGATGGGGACGCCAAAGAATCCATGAAGTGTGTACCCCGCCAGCTTCAACTTTTCACAGGAGAGCTTGAGGTTTTCGAATGCGGTCAGAAATATAATATTGACTGAACTCCCGCTGGCCACAAGGATACATCGGATCTCGTGGTTCACCATGTCGAGGCTGATCACAAGAGCATCACAATGGGATAGTCGAGTGCCTTCAAGATCCTCATTGGAGAATGAGACTACTAGCCTTTGGTCCACAGGGGCGGATAGTTATGGACTGAGTTCACTTCTCGAACGAAAGCTTTGTGGGAGTTGTTCGATTCTCCCCCCATAGGCCCGTAGTGAACACGGTGAAGGATGGTCGTCGTGGAGCTCAGACTCGGGCTCGGGCCGCTTGCTGATCGTCCGAGGAGGAGGTGACGGTCGTGGATCCCTCTGGTCTCTGGGGGTTGTTCGAGTGAACTCCCTCAAGTATCCGCTCTGGATGAGGGCTTCGATTTTGTCTTTGAGGGTGTGGCAATTATCGGTCTCATGCCCATTGTCCTAATGGAAGCGACAGTAGAACCTCCGCTCCCTCTTCTTGTTGCTGTTAGGTCAGGGAGAAAGGCGAATGATGCCCTTGTCCTCGATCTCCAGGAGGATGGCCGACACATTTTGTATCAGCGGTGTGTACCTCTCAAAATAGGGGACCGGCGGGAAGCATTTCTGGGCAGACAGATCTTTCTGGGCCTTCTTCATAGGTTCGGATTCTACGGCCTTCCTCTTCCCCTTGCCTGGGGTTTCTTTCTGGCCTTCGGAATGTAGGGCCTCCTCGGCCCGAATGTACTTTTCGACCATGTTGAGAAGGTTGGGAAAGTCTAGAGGCGGTTTCTTGGCCAAAGAAGCCTTCAATTGGCCGTGACGAACATTGTGCTGAATGGCCGCCGAGGAGACACGGCATTGAGGGACGAGACTGCCCTGGCTTCGGCTGTGAACCTCCGCACAAACTCGTGGAGGGGTTCTCCTTCCTTCTGCTTGAGGTCCAGTAGGGACGCGCTCATCTTCTCGATCTTCCGTCTGGTAAAAAAGTAAGCAAGAAAGTTTGCTTCGAGCTGGTCGAATGAGAAGACCGATCCGGGGGCGAGCTTTGAGAACCATTCCCGAGCCAGTCCACGTAGGGTGGCAGGGAAGGCGCGGCATAGGAGAGGATTCGATGCGCTGTGAATCATCATGAGGGTTTTGAACTCTTCTGTAGCTCCCCAAATTTCCATACTGGAAATCTGAGACCCTACTCCAGGAGTCGAACTTCAAAATAGCCACAATCACAGAAAGTACAGGAAAATTTAAAACTTTTATTCCATATAAATGTTACATTTACAAGTGTTACAATATCCAAATAAGAATTACAAGATTACAACAATATAATAGCACTTGCATATGTCCCTTGGATGCTTGGACCAACTCGGGCTCTGCACTACCTGTAAATCGGCTCCGGATACCTACAAGGTGGGGAACGTCAGTACTTTGACTGACGCAAAGCTGATAATAACAACGATCCTCTAAACTACAATCACAACCAAAATTTTATGCAAAAGAAAAGTGATGTGCCAAACAAGGGTTTAATGGATTCAGGTTCTAGTGCAGTGGTATGCCATGATCCTACGACTAGATGCAAAAAATCACATGCCTGACTTTAATGCAAGCAGGACTTTGGAGAACGAATGCATCCCATACTACATACGCCCCCAAATCTAGTCGTATTTCTCCATAGTTTAGGGGTTCAAACCCTCGCCATGCATCCTACTCTTGTACTCAACCTGTTCCCAATAGATTATCCGTGCCCAAGGAGGTTGTAGTTGGTCGGTCTAGTTCCGCCACTATAGTGCCTAAGTGGTGGTCGCGTTTTCCACTCAGTACCCGTGCGCGGACCTCACTCAGAAAGCCGTGTCAATTTCCGGTAACAAGACCTGTACCTACCCGGTACCAAATAACGTCAATGATTCACATATAAAACAAAACCCATGTGCATAGGAACATGACGGACTCGAGGGTCAAATCCCCCTATCCGACAGGAGTTCTCTCCTGTTCCTTATCCCGACATCTTTAGGAATTAACAGATCGAGATACGAGACCGTGAACTCAATCATGAGAACCGAAAATGTATTCCTACGATAGGAAAGTACAACACCCGACTATGGTCTGCTAGTACTAATGCAATTTACAAATCCTTAATATACCACTCTAATCCATGGCTTATTCTAATCACTTTGGGTAAAAATAAGATTGCCTCCAAAAACACTGCCTATCGACCTCTGGTCCTGGCGATACCAGTTCAGTTCGCCACTTCCCCTAGCTTGGAGTTGTCTAGTACCATGGCCTGCATTCAGCCACAACCGGGCAATGAATTTATGTGTTCAGTCCTAATCGGGCAACAAACTTATGTGTTTAGCCCTACCCGGGCAATGAACTTATGTGTTTAGCCCTAACTAGGCAATGAGCTTAATTGACGGCATGACTTGGACGTCCTACACCTTGGCAGAAGTTCATAACTTAGGGTCGACAGACGTAGGGCATCACCCTACCCTAGTGACTAACTCGAGTCACAAATCCACAATGGGAGTCAAACAAACCAGCAATAGGCACTCATTGTCCCCAAATAGCAAGTCATCAACTCTAATGGTACACAGGGGAAGGTCCTCTCAATACTTAGTCAAAAACCCAAGACTAAGCAACTACGGTGTTTCTGCCTGAGAACTTAAAAAGATCATAACTCCCACAATACAACTCAAATTTGGGTGTTCAAGCCCAATCTGGAAAGGTAAAGACCTAGGCTACAACTTCCTAGTTGATCATAACCTCAGATTCTATCATCTAGTCCTCAAAATGGTCTCTCAAGCCTCAGCCTGTGTACTTCTCGCACACTGGCTGCACCTTACCGGTAGCATAAATCACTACCTACTCATCATAATGCTACCAACCCAGGTCCTATGGAAAGGTGTGGGTGTCCTCTACAATTTCCTAGTTGATCACCAATCCAAATTATGCCATTTGATCACCCTAAAACACACATTATTCTCAGGTGTACAGAACTACACACTAAGCTTTACTCAAACAGAGCACTCAGCTCAAATCCTGATCTCTGTCCAGTCTTGTAAAAATCATATTAACTCATCCACTCACAGGAATCACCTCAAATAAGGCTTGCTAGAAAGCTCTAGATGTCTACTACAATTTTCTACGAGAACACTCTCTCAAAATCTGCTCTTACAGAGCCTCAATTGTGTCATCTCATCAAGGTGTCTAATCTGACTGAATTAAGCACAGTACATGCTACAAAATCCATCATAAATCATATACTGATCCAATAGTCACCAAATTTATAGTAAAGAAACTATACATCATAATGAACAACATGCAAAAGGATTCATGTCCAAATTCTAAGTATACACTGAGTTCTTCATGTTTCAAACAAGCATAAAGATCATACTATTCTTCAGTCACAGTTCTAACTACTGTTGATAGACTAATTTTGAACATGGATGTAACTTCCTCCAATTAATTTCTTGATTTTTTCGTAGAGTCTAGATACATGTGAAAAAACATGGTAAAAATTTTAGAATATTATCATGTGTCAATTAATTATGAGAAATCCCTCAATTATCATAGTAAACAATCCTGCTTCTGCCTTACGGCTCTATTCCAAAAATATATTTTATTAAAATACCAACAACTTCAGAAAAATCCGAAATAATTCATGAATCATCTAGACACGTAAGGAAACAATCTATGAAAATTTCATCATCAAATTCCATGTGGGTTGTTCTCGAAAAATTCTAGAAAATACCATGCAGATCAAGATTTCAGGTTCTAGTTTCAGATTCAACATTCAATCTCTTAAACAACCATTCTAAAATCCTACCACTACTCATGCATGCAAGAATCAATCAAGATATAACAAGAAAATTTTAGAGAAACTCCCCACCCTGAATTGGTTTGGGAGTAGATGATGGTCTTGAGCTTTACTCCTCCAAGAATCCACTCCAAGAGAGCTCATCTTCAATCCTTCTTTCCTTTTCTCCATTTTTTCTTTGGGTTTGTGTTCTGAAAATTTCAGAACTTGGGAGGAGAAATAATAGGGTTTTAATGGAAAAAGAGTGAGGAAAGAGGGGGGGGGGGGAGGGGGTTTGTAGGCCAGCCTAGGGTAGTAGGGGGTAGGGGTAGACTATAGTGGTTTTGTGTAAAACCATGTCCAGCTCATGGGTTGAGGGTATAATGGTTGGCTGAACTTTTTAGCTCTTATTTGGGTTCTAGATGAGAGATGAGAGGTTTTATTTGAGTGTATGCAAAGTATACCCATTGTAGTATCATACAATGATATATTTGCATATGTACTGTACCCAAAACTAGTATCAGTTCTCCTCATTCTCGTGCATCATCCAAAATGCACCCACCCTCACGAACCGCCCCGCAATCCTAACCGCACACCAACATTCATACAGTCAAACAAAACACTGCAATCATATGCACGCATACAGACAATATATATATATATATATATATAAGTATTGTACAATCCGGGATATTACACCTTCCATATGTTCAGCTGGACCACTCTCGTCATTGTAACTCTCAAACTGAGGCGGCCTGAAATTCCTGGGAATCTCAGCGTCTAGAATTTTGGGGGAGAATGGAGGTCGGCTTGGGTGATGCACCTGGCAGATTTGTGGTCCTCCCTCGTGAATGCGGGCGAGGCGATTCTCCATCTCCTGGAGGCAGTGGAGGACGGTTTCGTTCTGCCGAGGTGTCTGGTACAAGCCATGAGACTCGGAACCCCGACCCTCTTCGCGCCTTGGGCCGGCGCTTTGATGTTCGATTTTGGGGCCGCCTCCGAGGGCTCGGAGGATCTTGGGCCTGAAGTGCTGGAACTTGGCTCTCGTGACTAGTGCCTGTTTGCCCTGATCGGGCGGAGGTGAACCACCCCTGGGGGAGCGGCTACGGTTTTGTTCCCTGCTTCGGGATTGGAGATTACTATGATTCGGAGCTGGGTCGAAAGGAGCCGCCCAGCTCCTTGATCAGCTGAGCTGGAGCCGAAGGTCAACGGAGGGCTGTCGGTGGTTGATGACATGCCGTAAATCACTGGCAACCAAGTGTGAAGCGCTCGGACCGGGTCCCGCTGCACCATTGATTGGTGTTCGATTAGATGTAACACCCCAGAATTTTAAATAATATATTTTTAATTAATAAATAATTTTTAAATCAATTTATTTAATTAATTTAAATTTTCGTAAAAATTGACATTTTCACACGTGCAAATATTTTTTGAAGTTTGAATTTAGAATTATGAGTTGATGATCAACTTCTATTATTTTTTATCGGGTATATTTTAATTTTTGGGATTTTTTTGAATAAATAAAACTATTTTTGTAAATTTTTGAAAGAAAGGGGTTTTTTTTGTAAAAAGTCATTTAGGGGTGAAAATTGAAATTAAAATTGTTTGGCTTCATTTAGGGCTGGCTATTCATTATAAGGTTCTAAGTAATTAGATTATGTCCATATTTCGTTGATTTTTATTGATTTAATTGAATAAATATATGATTACGTAAGTTTGAGATTGTTAGGGGCTTTATTGAAAATATTCTCCATGGAGTGTAAAAGTCAGAAAATTTACTTGGAAAATCTAATCTTTATTAGTAGATAATAATTCTAATTTTTCTGGATTTTTTATGAATATTTTACGGCTTATTTGCAAATACTCAAAAATGAAGGACTTTTGTGCAAAATTGCCACCTGGAGTAAAAACTCCAGAATTTTCTTGAAATTTTGGGCTGCATGTGGGCTGGTCAGATCTGGGTGTGAAGGGATTAAATTATTTTACTTTAAATTAATTTGAATAACTAAAAATTGAAAGGAATCCATATATGTAAATAAATAATCTTCTTGGGAGGTAAATTTGTAAACCTTTGTGAAACCCTAAAGGCCAATTCCGACCTATAATAAGGTCAACAGCCGACCACCCTTCTTGTGCACTCAAATCATCTCTTTCTCATTATTTTCTTGGAGTTAAAGCTTGGATCTTGGACTTCTGCGAGGTGGAGGCTTTTCTTTATTTCTATTATTATTCTTCTAGTTGATCTTCTTTAAGGTGAGTGATACTTCTGCTAGTATTTTGATGTGTTTTACTCATATTATCATGATGAATGAACTTATGGATATTTACATGAACTAAAGATGTAATTTTTATGAGAAATGATCGTGTTTTATTAATTTGGAATGTTGAATATTGATGATGGATGAAAAATCTAACTTGGGATCTGTGGATTTAATTGTAGTTAATAAAGATATGTAGAAATAATTAGATATTGCTCCATGCTCTTAAATTCATGCTTGACTGATTATAAAGTTGAGATCTTTTCATGTTATTGATTGTTTTTAATCATCAAAAATTGAAACTAAACACTAGGGTTTGAATAATTGTTGTATGGATCTAAGGCAATTTACTTTGAAGTGGTTTGTACATAAAATATGGAAAGAAATGTAGACTAAATTACATTTATTAAAAAACATATGGGGTTAGGGTTTGGGGGTTGAACCCCGGGTTAGGGTTGGGAGGCTCGGGTGAACATTACCGAGTACTGTTCAAACCCGCAACCCTCATTGCTGATTTCTTTGTGTGTTTTCCGATTTATTTTGATGTTTCGTGTGATTTACTGAACTTGCCTTGCTTCACTGGTAACTTCTTCCCATTCTGATTATCTGCTAGCCTCTTGTTCTTGTTCCAGGTATCTTGCTTTTTCTGGAATTGATCCATACCCTCTTCTGTCACAGCTGCTCTCCTGACCAGCTTATCAAACCTCATGACGCCTAATGGAATCATCTTCGACCTCAAGCCCTGCTCGAATTTTTTGGCCTTCTTCGCTTCATCAATAATCAGCTCCGGTGCATACCTTGACAGCTGAGCGAACTTAGTCTCATATTCACGCACTGTCATACTGCCTTGCTGCAGATTCAAGTGCCTTCCTCTCTTGAATATCCAAAGGAAAGAAACGATCCCTGAACTCATCTAGAAAAACCTCCCAAGTTACTTGCTGATCCCCAAACGTCCTCTTCACTAACTGCCACCAAACACCAGCATCCTTCTCTAACTGCATCGCAGCCAATTTCATCTTATTGACTGCTGGAGTCTCCAAGACTTTGAAGACCATCTCCATCTGTCTAATCCAATCATCATCCCTATCTGGATCAGACTGCCCTTCAAACACAGGAGGCTTCATCCGCTTGAAGGACTCAACTTGCTTGATCAGATCGGCATTAACAAACACTGGTCCAGCTTCCTGATTCTGATTCTAATTCTGTGCCATATTAGCTGCTATGAATGTGTTCAAGGTTTGATACACCCTGGCAATCTCAGTCTCAAGATCAAGTCCTGCTCCATGGGAACCTTCTGCCCCATCACCATTACCACCATTCCTGGTCCTGGGTCCTGCCATTATACTAAATACTGGAAAATGAGGGTAAAGTTAGAACATCACAACACAATTCATATTCACATCAATTTCCTATGGCAAAACCCCAACCATACCCCAAACCGAAACAACATGTTCTAACTCTTATGTCATACTCACACTCTAGTGTCCACACCTAGGTTTGTTTTCATACTATGTCTATTATTACTATTGAAGCATGCTCTGATACCAATCTCTGTAGCGCCCCAAATTTCCAATATAATATCTAAAAAATACGTGGTACAATTCCCAGCATCAACTTCAATTGTAATAGTAAACATAGCCAAAACACAGATATATATATATATATATATATATATATATATATATATATATATATATATATATATATATTCAACTTTTATTACAATAATTGTGTACAAAATACAGCGGAATACAAAACACCTTGATTTACAAATTTCTTTCTTTTACAACACTTTCTTTTACAATTTACATAAGCTCTGTTATTATTCAAGCACAAGCATCCAAATCTTAAGCTATAAGCGCCTACCTGTAAAACATGAGGCTAGAGATAACCCTAACCCCCAAAACTACAGGGGTCAGCCATGACGGTGTGAGTGACATAAAAACAAAAGCAACATGTATAAAACATAAACATGGATTCATAAAAACAAGTATCAACAGCAAGAACAATTGAAATAAGAAATATTAATACATAAAACATGAAATCATCAAGGAATATAAGATAATAATAATTAACACATGAAAACATCAAGTGAATCTAGACTAAGTGTCAAGTGTAGAAAAACAGAAATCATTATGCATAAAACCAAGTCAAGAAAACACAATTGCTATATGCTGACTCTCTAATGCATACTTATCGGATTCTATGCATTCCATACTACATAGGTCCGGTACAAGCCCTTAACGTTCTCCACTTTATAGGGTTAGATCCCTCGTTATGCAACTAATCCTACTATGGTGATGGAAACAAGATCCAGAATACTCCGCGAATAGGCACCATAGCCCTCGACGCGCAAGCATTATGTAAGAATAGCTCAAAAACCGGAGAATCACCTACCTCCCTGCCGTGTACCCCACGAATAGGCTTGCAAAGTCCTCGACGTGCAGATACACGAGGTACATTCCGTGAATAAGCCCGCCGACCCTCGACACGCGAATGCACCCTGCATGCTCCGTGAATAGGCCTGCAGACCCTCGACACGCAAACATACAAATGTCCTCTCAAGACAGAACAACAAACAGTTCTGAAATGCATCTGTTGGACTAACAAAACCAAGAGCATATACTTACATTTTCCAAGTTCCATCACATCTCCACTAGTGCCTGTCCTTAAGTTGGTTATTATTAAAACACAAAAGTTCCTTCTCTTTAGAGTTAGTGTATCCTGCCGGACTTAATTCCACAAACAAACCCAAGACCCCTCTGGTCTATATCCACAAAATCTCATTTGTCGGTTCATAGGACTCCCACTCAACTCCTAGAGACTCACAACTCAACCATTAACAGAAAAATAAATCTTTCATTATAATCACTTCATTTCTTTGTTAATTTACTCACAAAAAGAAATTCATTCATTCCCTTTTAAATAAAGTATGCACAAAGTGTATAAAATTCCCTTTTACTAAAATGCAGCTCTTAATTATATGCAGATATAAAGGAAAGTGAAACATCTGTATATGTATATAATATATATAAAACTCTTTGTACTGAAATGAAGTGTTTGTATGTTTATATCTATGATGTATATAGAATAGTCTTTCTTTACTGAGGTGAAACAATTTTGTGTATATAAAGTGTATAGAAAACCCCTCTCACTGATTTGAAGTAGGCAGATTACATAGAAAAGAAGCACTTTAATGAAATGAAACATGTGTATATATATATCTATAGCTGATATATAGGAAATGGTAATATGCAGGTGTATATAAAGTGCACTTTTGTTGAAGTTAAGTAAATGCAGTGCATATGGAAGATGCACCATACGCAGGTATAGAAATTTATCATATGCAGGTATATAGAATTGATTATATTCAGAAAGATAAAAATTGATCATATGCAGATATAGAAATTTCCATTCCTTTTTGGTTATTAATATGAACATATATATGAGTTTCTGTGATATATATAGATGTATAGAAAGCCTCTTTACTAAGCATGAGGCATAGGCAGGAAGTATATATCCTTTTTACTGATGTTTGAAGTGGGAGAATATGCAGAATATATGGAAATTAAACATATGCAGGTACAAAGTAGCTTAGCTTATTGAATTGAGAGCATGAGCAGCCTTAGGAGTAGATCTGTTAGTGAATTGAAGTGTGTATATGTTTGTATCTGATATACTGACATGAGGTAGGTGTAAATACTTATATATGATATAGGAAATCCTCTTTGCTGATACGCAATAAGCATGAGGTAGAAATGCCTCCAATGCCTACACAAAGACTACTAAACACAACACTCAACTACTACTCAGATAGATGCAGGTTGTGTGTGCAAGATGAAGTCTTCTTCAAATGTGCACTTGCACATCAGTGCAGTAGAAGTAAAATCTGCAGTGAAGAAAAAGGGAAACAGACACCCTACAAAACCCAAACACTTACTAATTAATAGAAGACATAGGGCTGGTTTACTTGGCAGTTGTTAAGGTATATTACGACTTCAAAAGTATCAGTGCTTGCATATATATAAACTCATACAGGTATTAACAGTAGCTGCTATATACCCAGGTTGGGTTTTGTGCATGTATCCGACTAATACTCACTTAGGCTTTGTAAACTTAAAGTCTAATTTCCTGGGGTGTTTAACCATCTCTAGCATAACATATAGGGGTTATAAAAATACACCAAGACTTATCAGGATCTCAAAATAGAGATTCACAAAAGTTCTTCAAAATCCAGCAAGAAGTATATATGTATATATGCAGAATGCACAATTTTATTTCAGTACCAATCTTAAACTCCTACATAACATAGTCTTTTATATAAGGTATATATATGCAGAATGCTTATTATTACTATTAAGAATAACATCAGAACCCTGGGCATCTATGTTCAAATAAGGATTAAGCATCAGTAAAGCATCAAAATTCACCAAATGTGAGTAGTCTAATGTTCCAAGACCATCTCAGTATCAAAACACTTAAAATCCAATCAAAACTTCTCAAAATTTACAAACTCTCCAAAACAGTATATGCATAACTGTGAATGTGCATGTCAGTGTGTGTTAGCATTAGTTTAAGCATCAGGAATTCATCAAATAAGAGTAGAAAAGGTTTCCAATTGACTCAGTATTGGACAACTCAGGTCCATATTAAAACTTCCACAAAAATTTACAAAACCCAATTTTTTGCCTGCACACAACAGACCCGAACTCAACTCCTTCTCAAACCTGATTCTTTTAGTTCAAACCTACTCTTGCAATTTCATTAAACATACACACCACTTCTTACATCAGTTACCCATGAATATATTTGAAAAACAACACGTTCTTTATCAAGTTCCTCTCCAATAAAATCCGTAACAGAGCATATATCAATATACACACAGTGAGTTCTCCTTTAATAAATTTATTTACTTTTCATATGACAACATCACTCAACTCAACATATAATGTTCAAATGAGCAAAATATGATTGATACATCCTACTCATGATTTCTATTAGGTTTCTTAACAATCTCAAGTCATTAAAATTAGGGTTTTAATCCTCAAGCATAGGTTTCACGAAAGAATCAATTTTTAATTCATCTACATATCAAAATTCATCATATCAACATACCATCCCCTAACAAACTTTCTAATCAACAAATCATCACATACAACATGCTTAGAACAAAAGAAAACAAAACATGTCACTCACCTTGTTGAAGAAATCAAACGAAGTTAATAAAAAACAAGAAAAATCCCTCCTTCGCAAGAAATCCAAGATCTTTGCTTTAAAACTACAAGAAATAATAATAATAAAATTCTTTGTGTTGTGCAGCAAAAGACAGCTGCACTCCACCTTTTAAATAGATCGGAATATAGGTTTTTAGGGTTTGTAAACAAATTTGTAAAATACCTCTTTTAAATATATCTTTACATATATAAATCCTTATACTTGGAAACTAAATAAAACCAACTTAATTGAGTTTTAAAAATAAAAAATAACCATCCTATAACCATCCGGTACTATTTGAGAAACCCAGAAAATGATTTTGCATTTTTGTCCTTCTAAATAGCAATTTTGCAAAAAGATCATCTTTTATCAAAACTTGTAAAATAAACCAAATTCATCTAAACAAAAAGTAAAACTTTTAACCCAGAGTTGACTAGGCATCAAGACCAGCCTAAAAATTCGAAAATCTAAAGTTTTCATTCCAACTGGTAATTTTGCACAAAAGTCCTTCTTTTTGTAATATTTGCAAATAGGTCCAATAAATGTCAGAAAAATCCAGATTACTCACAAATAATATTTAATGATAAATAATGAGTTTTCCCAAAATAATTTTTGATTTTGAACTCTCCAAGAAAACATTTACACAGGTTTTGCACGTGTAAAAAGATAAATTTTCAGAAAATATTTATTAAATCCCCAAAAATCATTTTAATTCATTTATAAATTTTTAAAAAATTATTTAAAAATCTGGGGTACTACAAATACTGATTTTAGAGTGTAATTTTTGAGTAATGAAATCGTATAATTTTCAGATTTTGTAAAAATCTATATTTTTGTGGATAAAAAGTGCTTCCATAAATATAAATGAATTCTCATGGACATATTGGTTGATTAAAAAGAATGTGAATAATGAAGAGTATTTTTGTATAAAAAAAAACAAGGATGGGTTTAATTTGAGACTTAATATTACGATGTAGACCCCAGAAAGACTATTAACGGTACTTTGAGTTGTGAGACTCTAGAGGTTGAGTGGGACTAACATACCGGAATTGAGATTTTGTGGATATTTGGCTAGTAGGGCTTTTTTTCTTGATTTAGTTAAGTCCGGTTGTCACGCCCCGCTTCCCAAAAAGGAATACGGAATACGGATACGTGACTAAGTCCAGCGAATAATTTTCATCATCCATAAGCTGTCAGGATCTTTACAACAAGCACAAGAATAATCAGAGTAGGATGCAAGAAAAGTCAACCACGTATACATATATGAATAAATGTACCAACAGGAATTTACTCGAAAAAAATATAATAATCTCAAATAATCCAGATCTGAACAAGTCAATAATCCTGGGTCACATTGCCCAATAAGAAAATAGTCCAAGTAACCAAGTACAATTATTCAAAACAAGCAACTGGAAATAATAATAATAGCAGGAAAATGATAATATCAAAAATCTAGTATCTAGAATCTCATATCACCTACACCATCTGGCAGATGATCTCCAAAATCTGCAATTTAATAAATTGCAGGAAGAAGAAAAAGAAAAACAAACTCCCGTCAATACAAGTTACGGGCTGCTTGTAGTGCAGGCACAAGTACAGGGATAAATAAACAAAATAGAATAACAGCGAAAACAACCATAGCATGGTATAGGCATGTCAATAGAACATGATAAATAACATGAATCACGAAACAAAATCAAGTAATAGGATATACTAACAGGGTACAGGTAACATGTATCAAGTGTCAAGTGTCATGCAAGCAGGTAAACAGGTATACAGATGAACAAGTAACAGGTACAGGTAAGCATGTAACAGGTGTCAGATTATGTCTTGCATTATTACTATCTAGGTAGCACTTCACGCGTCCCAGGTTTTGACCACATGGTTGCTACTGTAATACCCCGTATTTGCAGCGAACAGTTGACTGGTCTATTTAGCAGTCGACTGCTACTGCATAGTTGGGCCGGATTGGTTGAGAAGGATTTGAGAAGAATATTGAGAAATATAGTCCCACATGGGAAGTGCACAAAAATAATTTGAGTATAAATATAATTAGCCAATGATCAAGAGTCACCTAATTGGTTAACCACCTTTTGAGAGGCAGCCTGTGGTAGGCAGTTGTACTACATAGTATCTAATTTGTATTCTAAAAATATTAAAAATTGTCTGAGTATTGGGGCGGGGCGTTACAAATGGTATCAGAGCCGACTTTCGACACCGGGTGTAGTAGAGGTCAGTATGATCTGCGGTGCTGAGAGTCATTGATCTCCGGGGTCGGGTATATTCTGCGGTATTAAGAGTCACAGATAGTGATTGATAGCCGGGTATCCGATCTGCGGTGTTGAGAGTGATTGATCTCCGGGATCTTGGACTATACTACATCGGCTAGAAAAGGGCGGATCCTACACTAGATGTGTGTCCTGTACTCAGCGAGGACGCTGATTTCTAAGATGGGGTGTATGTAATACCCTGTATTTGCAGCGAACAGTCGACTGGTCCATTTAGTAGTCGACTGCTACTGCATAGTTGGGCCGGATTGGTTAAGAAGGATTTGAGAAGAATATTGAGAAATATAGTCCCACATGGGAAGTGCACAAAAATAATTTGAGTATAAATATAATTAGCCAATGATCAAGAGTCACCTAATTGGTTAACCACCTTTTGAGAGGCAGCCTGTGGTGGGCAGTTGTACTACATAGTATCTAATTTGTATTCTAAAAATATTAAAAATTGTCTGAGTATTGAGGCGGGGCGTTACAAATGGTATCAGAGCCGACTTTCTACACCGGGTGTATTTGATACACTGCAGGGTGCATTTGCGTGTCGAGGATCGGCAGACCTACACACGAAATGTATCGGGTGTATCTGTACGTCAAGGGTCTTGAAGGCCTATTCGTGGGGTACATAATATTTAGGTGTTCGCGTGTCGAGGGTCTACGGGCCTATTCACGGAGCATGCAGGGTGTTAGAAAGGCGGATCCTACACTAGATGTGTGCCCTGTACTCAGCGAGGACGCTGATTTTTAAGGGGGGTGTATGTAATACCCTAGATTTCGAGCGAACAGTCGACTGGTGGATTGAGCAGTCGACTGGTATGCGCTGGATTTGAGAAAATTGAGAAGGATTTGAGAAATATAGTCCCACATGGGAAGTTTACGAAAACTACTTTGAGTCTAAATACTATTAGCCAATGATCAAGAGTCACCAATTCGGTTAACCACCTTTTGAGAGGCAGCCTGTGGTGGGCAGTTGTACTACATAGTATCTAATTTGTCTTCTAAAAATTTTAAAATTGTCTGAGTATTGGAGCGGGGCGTTACAGCTACATTCAAATAACTTACGTTTAGATTTTGTCGTGGAGTCCATAGGGCCGTGTACTCAGGGATCAGGAAAAACAGGAACAGGAACAAGTAGAACCTAGTGGTCCCCTTCCGAGTACACCTTCCTATAGGGAAGTGTGTAGTCAGGTAATCAGGTAAACAGGTACAGGTAGAACCTAGTGGTCCCCTTCCGAGTACACCTTCCTATAGGGAAGCGTGCAGTCAGGTAATCAGGTAAACATGATCGTGTATCCTGTAGTCATGAACACGTAATAGGTGGAAAACATGGGCCCCTTCTAAGTACACATTTCTATATTTTCCACTACTAGATCTTTTTCTTAACCCCGGCTTGGTTATTTATTATTATTATCAAACAGGAACGTATGTGTCACAAAACAGAGCAAGAATAACATAGTATGAACAAGTAACAGGTTCAGGTTGCAAGATAAACATGTAAAAATGAAAGACAACTCATAACAGGATAGAACAACTTAATTTCTAGTTCAGGACAGCAAGAGAGTACTGCACTAAATCTGGAATTTCCGTTGCTACAAATATACAAACCTGGATCCGTCAGAGATTCAGGAAAATAGACTCCCGGGAACAGATTCCCGGGCAATGAACTCAACGAACAACGAACCCACGAACACAATAATGAGCAAATGAACACAATGAACGAACTCTGAACACAAACCACAAATAATGAGCAACTACTACAAGCACGCAATCACCACACACGAGATCAACGCAACCCAAACCCAAGACCAAAGGCAGTCGGGCCTGGGGTAGCTGCCGAGGGTGGTCGCGACTGGGAGGGGGAGCCCAGGGGAGTTGCTGCAGCACACGGGGTTGAGATAGTTGCCGGCGCTGCTGGCAGTGCAGTCGCTGAGAGGAGGAGCACAGTAAGGAGGTGCAGGAGGCGAGACGGGGGTCGCTGGCTGAGGGTTGTCACGGCTGATTGCGATGCGACGGAAGGCAGGGAGACGACGGGCTGCTGCAAGGGTGCGCGGCGTTCGAGAGGATGGAGCAGCACTGGAAGAGAAGACGGGAGGCAGGGGACCATTCGGGAGTTGGCTAAGAGGCCGGGGAAGCACATGGATGGGTTCGGGAGAGAGAAAGAAGGAGGTAGGGGAGAACAGTGTTAGAGCTAGGGTTTTCTGGTGTGGAGGGGGGAGATGCACAGGGATAAATATATAGGTAGAAGATGAAGTTAGGGTTTAGGTTTAAATGGTGACGGCTGATGGGTGGGGGGGGGGGGGGGGGGTTAACGGGTGCATTGGTGCAATTGGGTATAAGGGTTTTAACGGGTATGGGTTTTGGGGGTGAAAACAGGGTATAATTAATAAATGGGTATTGGTTAAGTGAATTGTAGTTGGGTGTTTAGGGTAGAAAAGATCCAATAGGGTTTAAATGGATTAGGGTTTAAATAAATAGAATACAGGATGATCCAAAAGAGATGGGAAACAAGGTGAACAAATAATATAGGGCATGGATAATAAAATCAAGAGGATCAAAATAATGGCTCGATCAGACAGAGACAAAACAATGGCGGACAATAGGATCAGGAACCCAAAAAAAGAAGACGAAACAATAAAATGAATATATTGAAAAAGAAGATCCAATATACGGTCTAAAAAGAGATACAAGATGAATAAATACCCCCAAAAGAAAAATACATCCAAAAATACAGAAAAGGGAAAACAGGGGTTACACCGCAGGGTACACCAACTCTAGGGAGGCTGTGATTTAATTAATAAAAATAACCAACCTAAGGACAAGCACTAGTAGAGATGTGATAGAGCTTGGGAAACGTAAGTAGGGGGCCCTGTATAGTGGACAGATGAGATTCGGGATGTAGCGCCCCGAATTTCCAATATAATATCTCAGAAATACGTGGCACAATGTTCAGAATCAACTTCAATGTAATCATAAACATAGTAACCAAATACAGGGAAATTAAAACTTTTTATTACATCAATTGTTTACAAAGCACAACGGAAAATTAACACCTTGAATTACAAATTCTTTCTTTTACAACACATTCTTTTATAATTTACATAAGCCATAACATCATTTTGGCACATGCATCCGAATCCTAATGCTAAAAGTACCTACCTGTAAAACATGAAGCTAGAGATAACACTAACCCCTAAAACTACAGGGTTCAGCCATAACGGTGTGAGTGACATCAAACAAAATGCAACATGAATAAAACGTAAAGGATAAAGTCAGAAACAACATGTATCAATAGTAAGAATAAATGAAAAGAATATGAAATAACAATAAATAAAATATGAAAACATCAAGTGAAACTAGACTACGTGTCAAGTGTAGAGAAACAGAAAACAACATGCGTAAAACCAAGTCAAGAAAACACCAATGCTATATGCTGACTCTCTAATACACACTTGTCGGATTCTATGCATCCCACTCTACATAGGTCCGGTGCAAGTCCTTAACGTTCTTCACTTGATAGGGTTTAATCCTTCTTTACACAACTAATCCTACTACAATGACTACTACGAGATTTAGACATTTTGCAAGTATCGGTTCTCGCCCTTGGAATATTAGAGGCCAATCCCACTCCGCGGATCATTCTTTGGCCTATTCATCCATCGTCCCGAAAAACTGGGGATTGCCTCACTCCGCAGGTCATCCTGGAATCCTCATTGCACAAACATCCCATGAGCGTCGCTCTCGTCCTCGGAATACTGAAGATCAATCCCACTCCGTGGATCACTCTGTGGCCCTTACGTCCATCGTCCCGGAAAGCTGGAAAATATCTCACTCCTTAGATCATCCTGGAGTCCATAACTCACGTTTGCACTCATTTCATTATATCACCATCTAGTGTCTGTCCTTATCTTGTTAAGTTAATTAATTATTTATGAATCTCCTATAGTTGGTGTACCCTGTCAGACTTAACTCAAATGATCAACAACAAGGCTACAACTGGACAAACCACAAAACCTCAACTGCCGATGTACTAGGGTCCAACTTACCCTCTAGAGACTTCAGAACTCAACCATCAACACCAAAACTTTCATTAAAACTCTCAATTCCATTATCAAACTTCTAAAAATCAACAAATCCAAATTCATTTAATACACTCACAGATTTCACAATTTGAAATAAAGTATTAAATTCGTTAAATAACTAAGAATCATATTTTAAAGTCATAGAAAATCAAAAAATATCACTCCTTTCAAAAACTGTATATATTTCACAACTGTATATATTTCACTTTATAAAGTCGTAGAAATACAATTTAAATTCTATTATAATCAAATTATAACTCTCTGTAAAATACTATAATCTGTAGTAAAAACTTCATCTAGAATAGGAGATCAATAATCCGTAATATCGAAGAAATAACCATTTAAAGAAAACATCATAAAACTCAAGAAACCCATCAGCCAGAACAATGACAGTTGACTATCGAAAATGGCCGGTCGACTGTCCTGCAAAAATTCGAAACTCAAAAAAACCCATCAGCCAGAACAATGACAGTCGACTGTCGAAAGTGGCCTGTCGACTATCCTGCAAAAATTCGAAACTCAAGAACTGACATTCAACTGCTGTCTTCAGTTCAAAGCGAAGCGGTCGACTGTAAATTCCATCAAACTACAGTTTTGAAATTTCGTGCATGTTTTACTGATAAATCCATCGTTCTTTGTAAAATCTTAAATTTGCAAAACTAAAATCCTGAGATGGTTTAGTATGACTTGTATAACATATGGGAGTATATAAAATAAATCAAAACCACTTCAAATCCATCAAAGAGTAAATTTGCACAAAATTCCTTTAAAACATCAATATGTGCATATATATGTGTAAGTGTGTATATGTGTGTATTTGCATCAGTTTAAAACATCAAAATCTCATCAATTAGAAATGTTATAATGTTCAAAATTATTTCAGTACCAATAACTCAAATCCAACTCGAACTCCACAAAACTCACAAAACTCATTTTTCTTCTAGAACAGCAAGATAGTTTATATATATATATATATATATATATATATATATATATATATATATATATATATATATATATATATAAGGTAATTCAAGCATCAGTTGAGCTTCAAAGTACACCAAATAAAAGTAGTAAAATGTCTGATTCAATCTCCGTACAAATAGTCAAGGTTTTTACAACTTCACAAAATATACAATATCTTAAGAGCAGTGAATAGTGTTCATATGCATATATATGTATATAAGTGTATGTGTGCATATTTTTATAAGTAAACATCAAGAATTCATGGTATGTATGTAATATAATGTTCTCAATTCAACTCAGTATCAAACAACTCAGGAATCCATCGAAACTAAACAAATTCACAAAAATCAAATTTTTGGTCAAACTCCATCAGACCCGAAATCTGATTATCCTAATCCAACTTGAAAACTTGATCTTTTAAAATTCAATAAACCTTCTTGTGATCCATTTAACTCATATAAAATCACTCACAATAGTTTACTCATGAATATAAGTAATTATAACGATCATTCATCAAGTTTCTACTCAACAAAACCCCCAAACAGAACATATGCAGTATATACACAGTAAGAATCCACTTTTGTTCACTTTTATACAATATCATCATGTAACTCATTATAATAAAATCAAAACAGCAAGTATATGAAATAAAATAACCTACTCATGATATCTATTGAGTTCTATTCATCTATATGAATTTTTAATCATCAAAGCATAGGTTTCATGAAAAGATTCAATTTTTAGTTCATCTACTCATCAAAATTATTATATCTTCATACAAATCCTTAACATGTTTTCTAATAGACAAATCATCACATTCATCATGTATAGAACAATAAGAAATCAAACATATGTCACTCACCTTATTGAAGAAATCAACCAAATTAATAAAGAATAAGAAAAATCCCTTCTTTTGCAAAAAGTCCAAGATCATCGCTTCGAAACTCCAAGAAATCAATAGTATAAATATATTTTATTTTCGCAGAGGAGAGGGACGACTGTAGTGGCTCTTTAATAGGCCAAAATCTGGAGTTTTTAGGGTTTTACAAGTTTATGGAAACATCCTTTAACATATTATTACTTTACATATATAGACCTTTCCTTAATAAAGTAGTTAAATAAGTTAAATAAATTAAAATCAAATCAAATACCTTTACTACTGAGTTATCCAACCATCAAGCATAGCCCAGAAATTTTTTTAAAAAAATCGGATTTGTACTCAAAGTGGTAATTTTGCACATAAGTCCATCTTCTTGTAATATTTGCAAATAGGCAAAATAAATATCAGAAAAATCCAGAAAATTCATAAATAATACCTACTAATAAATATTAGATTTTCAAAATAAAATTTCTGAATTTTAGTTTCCAAGAAAAATATTTGCACAAGATCCAACTTAAATTTAATATTTGCAAAAATACTATATTTGTTTAAATCTTTACCAAATTAACTCTAAATAAAATTTAAATAGATTTTATTTTCAATGATGACCATGGCCAGCCCAAAAATCAACAAAACTAATTTTCATTATTTGTTTGAGGTCCAAACGGTTTTTTTACATAAAAGCCCCTCTCTTTCGAAATATTTATAGAAAATAATTTCTTTATTCAGAAAAATCTCAAAATTTAGGATATATGTAATTATAAATAGGAGAATTTATTCAGAAATCTAAAAGTGAAGATTTGCACCCAAAAATTTTTGCACGTGTAAAGTTGACAAATTTATAAAATAGTCAAATTAATTTAAATAAATCTGAATAATTAAAATATCATAAATAAATTAGAAAAATCAATCATTAACAATAAAATTTTAAGAATTCAAAATTTTCTAACTTTGCACGTGCAAAATTGCAATTTCAAGAGAATAATAAAAATAGTCAACTTTACCAACATAATATTATTTAATAATGTAAAATAAATCTTTTTATTTTGCGGGATGTTATATAAATATATATAATATGTTCAAAGTATAAAAAGGTAAGTAGTTGTTTCTGTTTGATAATAAATGAAATGGATATAAAATGAAATGGGTAGGTGGGGGTCCCACGTGGAGTAAAAAATAGCATGGTTGGCTGTTGAATTACTCCTTCATGATATGCTGACGTGGAGGAAGACTTTGGGGCCCCACCTTCGGTATTGTGTAGGCAGAGAACAGAGGTATATGGAGTAGAAATATCCCATATCGGCAATAAGTATCAATATAATAATATTAAAATATAATAGCCTATGATCAAGGGTCACCTAATCGGTTAACCACCTTTTGAAAGGCAGCTTGTAGTGGGCAGTTGTACTACATAGTATCTAATTTGTCTTATAAATTGTATAAATTGTCTGAGGTAGGGGCAGGGGCGTTACAAATGGTATCAAAGCCGACTTTCCACACACATTTAAATCAATCTTTGAGCAGCATGTATACTTCAATTTGTCAAGCTCTTTACCCTGCATGTAAGCTATCCTCTCTATACCGGAACAGTATAATGATTTTCCATACCTAAACAACCACAAACTTGATCACAAGACAAACTACAAGGGACTATCCTATTGATGTGGTGTTGTGATGTGCACTTAGTCCTTAATGCAGTTGTTTACATTATATGACACTAGTGCGCACTTGTTCAGAGTTTATGCAGCCCATACTACATAGGTCCGAGGGCAAGCCCTTAATCGTTCTTCATCTTATAGGGTTCAATTTCTCGCCATGATTTAATCTACTACTGTAACCATGGTAAGTATCTTAGGCATTCTATGATATACGAACTCACGTCTAGGCGCCCTGGAGAGAATCCCAACGCACTGACACATGACTCATCATGCAGGCATCCTGTGGTAATTCATCTTCTACCATAAATGTGACACCACCCGCAGTCATTAGATCACCCCATAAGCGTCGCCACCGGGATGGTACTCTGGAGTAGTATCCACGCCCTAATCATGACGCATCATGGGACATCCTGTGAATACTCTCACGCCGCCAATCCAATGGCCCTCATACTCATGTTTGTCTCTTACGTTCATCACATCTTCACTTTGTATCTTTTCCATATTTATAATTGAAGATCATTATTTTAGAATCTAGCATTACTCCTACATCGGTCTTTTCATCATCAAGTTTCATCAACGACCCAAACTTGGTCAAAATATCATAAATTCTCTTTTCACTGTTTTTCATTCTTGCCGATGTAGAGTCGTAGCCAATTTCTAGTATAAGTCCTCTTTTCACATTCAATGAAGCATGTTCACAAAATTTCACATTTCATCACATTCTCTTTTTAACACATTTCTATGCACAACTTGCATATTCAAAAATCCTCATTTGATTCTACTTAACAAAAAGTCTCAATTCATCTCTTTGCAATCATTTCCATAGTCAAAATTTTCATTTCTTCATTTTAGAATTTCAAAAGATCAAAACTAAAGTGAATTCTTCACTCTTAAAAAAATTGTATTTCTCTTTTTAAGGGTCCATAAGTCCAAATAAATTTTCTTTTGAAGTTTATATACTCAAGGATTTTCTAATATTTTTTTTTCAATATTTGTTTTATTTTTTAAAAGCTCGAAATAATCAAAAAGAAAGAAAAAGAGAAAGAGATTTTCCTTTTTTTTTCCAAAAAGAAATTTGGTCACTGCCAAATTCGAACCGCACAACACACACACAGTGCACAGCCACCGAGACCCAAGGCCCCATGCGCTAGCCAAAAGGGACAAGGTGCCCAACTGTCACAAAGGGGAAGTAAAAGGGGTTTGAGTTTGATTCTCGGTATTTGGAAAAAATCGAATTTTTGGAGATAAAAGCCTCTGTCGAGACCCGAACCCACACACACTCAGTCACAGGTTGGTACAGTAATGCAACTAATGCCCCCCTATAACCAGTATGACCATAGGAATTAACTGATATAGGGTTGGTTTAAAATAGGTTTAAGTCGAATCTGTTTTTATTTGAAATATTTCATTTTTCAAAAGATCATAACTTAGTTTCTTCTTCACAAAAATTCCTAAAAATTTCCAGATTACTAAATTTACATACATTTAACAAATCAGTGTTTTTAAAATAATTTTTGACAATAAAACAAGTATTTTCACTCTAATTTATGTTCTATGTTTACAAATTGTAAAAATTCAGTTTAACAAATCCTATACTCAATTTCTTGCATTAAGACTTTATTAAAAAGTGTAAATTCCTATTTTTCCCACTTTATTCATAATACTTATAATCAAAGTTTCATTCCTTGAGCAAACAATACAATGGTTCAATCAGCGCAAAATTTAGCAATTCATTCACTAACCAATACATGAACATTTTTATCCAATTACATGGTTCCAATTTCACAATTTCATGGCAATAAGTGAGTTTAACTGCATTAAACATGAATTATAACCAATAGCACGCAATTCATCAAGCATTTACTCATTTGTCTAGCAAGTCCTTTTTAGAGTCAATAAGTGATTATCTTATTAGTTCTTTTGGCAAGCATATATATATCAAAATTCCTAGCATGATGTCTAATATTAGAAGTATAGAAAAACAACCACCTATTTGAAGAAAGTACTACAAAACTCCTAGAATCTCCTTGAACACACGAGCGGTCCTTCTCCTCCTAGAATGAGCTACCACCATGTTCCTCCTCCTTGCACTTGGTGAAACCGAGCCTCTCCTTGCCGTGGGTTGTAGTAACCGGCCTCCAAGTACTCAAACTTTTTACTCTCTCTCAATCTTTTACTCTCCTATATAGTTTTCTTTCTTTCAAAAAATTTCTTAGTGTTGTATGCATAAAGGGAGGGGTATTTATACTAGTTTTAGGGTGGAATGAAGGGATATGATTGCATTAGATGGTTGTAGATAGATGGCTAGGATACAATGGGAAGTTGTAGCAACCACCCATGAACACAAAAAACACCACTCCACTAATCCACACCCCTACTCTCTATTTCATGCAATCTGGCCAAGGAGGGTGTGCAAAGCACACACACGTGCAAGCACGTGTCCCAACTAGTGTCCCCTCTAATTAAAGTTGTACATTATAAATTAATTAATTGTCTACAAAAATATGTCTACATGACAAGTTATTTAAAAGAGTAATTAATTCATGGGCTTTAAAAATAGTGGGCTTTTAGAAATAAATAATTAATTTATTAGGTTGGGCTTTATTTAGAAAATAAATTTAGGCTTCTTAAAATGGGCTTAAAAGGAAAAGAGAAGGAAAGAAATTAATTATTTGCTCATGTTATATAAAAATCACTCATAAGAAAATATTTTTACTCAAATTTTGCACGTGCGTAACACGTAAAATTAACAATCTCACATTTAATAAAAATTCAGGGTATTACAGTAACACCATGTTAAAATATAATATATATATATATATAATATGTTCAATTTTTTTAAAAAAAAAGTATATATAATGGCTGGTTGGTAAAGAGTACATGGAGGGTGTTATATTCGTATATATGTGAATTGGTGCGCGGGGGGGGGGGGGGGGGGGCACGGAAATTGGGTAATACAAGCAGCAAGAGTGCTGACTTTGTTCATGAAAGCCATGGTGATGTGGCTTACTCAAAGGTGGGGGCCCCACTTGTGCTGGTTGTTCTCGGAGAGAGAGAACAGGGAGAAAAGGTATGGGATTTGATCCCATATCGGATATTAACTATAATAAAATAATATTAAAATATAATAGACTATGATCAAGAGTCACCTAATCGGTTAACCACCTTTTGAGAGGCAGCTTGTGGTGGGCAGTTGTACTACATAGTATCTAATTTGTCTTATAAATTGTATAAAATTACCTGAGCTAAGGGCAGTGGCATTACAAATGGTATCAGAGCCGACTTTTGACACCGAGTGACACCGAGTGTGGGTAAGAGTGGGCGAGATGTATGTGTAAGTAACACCTCATAGTTTTCAAAAATACATATATATAGTACACAAATATATATAATATGTTCGAAGTATAAAAAGGTAAGTAGCTGTTTCTGTTTGATAATAAATGAAATGGGTAGGTGGGGGTCCCACGTGGAGTAAAAAAATAGCAAGGTTGGCTGTTGAATTACTCCATGATATGCTGACGTGGTGGAAGACTTGGGGGCCCCACCTTCGGTATTGTGTAGGCAGAGAACAGAGCTATATGGGGTAGAAATATCCCATATCGGTAATAAGTATCAATATAATAATATTAAAATATAATAGTCTATGATCAAGAGTCACCTAATCGGTTAACCACCTTTTGAGAGGCAGCCTGTGATGGGTAGTTGTACTACATAGTATCTAATTTGTCTTATAAACTGTATAAATTATCTGAGCTAGGGGCAGGGGCGTTACACTATAGTTATAGTTGGGCGGTTTGATTCTGAAGGCTACAATTATCATTGTCATCTCTCGGGTTTGCATGCTGAGGGTCTTTTATAGTTGGGCGGTTTTATTCCAAAGGCTGAGACCTATTCGTGGAATTTCGGCGGGTTTGCATGTTGAAGGTCTTTTATAGTTGGGCGGTTTTATTCCAAAGGCTGAGACCTATTCGTGGAATTTCGGCATGGAATGTTCAGGGCAATGCTTACATGATGCTTGCGCATTGAGGGTGCTGGTCTGTCTGGTAGATACCGGGACGTAGGATTAGTTGCATAACGAGGGATTAAACCCTATAAAGTGGAGACCGATAAGGGCTTGCACCGGACCTATGTATTGTGGGATGCATAGAATTTGACAAGTATGCATTAGAAGTCAGCATATGCATTTGTGTTTTCTTGACATGGTTTCATGTATGCTTGTTTTTTGTTTTCTTACACTTGACACTTAGTCTAGTTTCACTTGATGATTTATGTCTCATTTATTGTTATTTCAGGTTCCATCGGTATTTACTGTGTTAATATGTTTTATTTGTTGGCTTATGATTTTATTCTTCATGTTTCTATTTAAATTTGTATTTCCTTTGAGTATCACTCACACCGTTATGGCTGATCCCTGAAGTTTTGTGGGTTAGGGATATCTCTAGCCTCATGTTTCACAGGTAGGTACCATCAGCATGGAGTTGGAAGCATGTGGTAGAATGTTTAAATGTTTATGCATATTTTGTAAAATGAATGATTCTAAAGAGAAAGTTGCATTATGGTGCTTTTAAATACCGTTGTGTTGTAAAAAGAAATTGTAGTTCAAAGTGTTAAATTCCGTTGTGCTTTGTAAAAGAGTTGATGTAATAAAAGTTTTAAATTTTCTTGTATTTGGTTTTTGTGTTTATGATTAAAATTGAAGTTGATTCTGGAATTTGTGCCAAGTATTTCTGAATTTAATTATTGAAAATTTGGGGCGCTACATTAGATCCCTGAGTGTTCACACGACTGTCAGAGGGACGAGGGTCTGGACGGCGTCCAGCGATGAAAGCTCTTTTGGCTTTGGGAGCCATGGGAGGGCACGACTTCAAAAGAGATCCGAGCTTAGGATTGAGTCAGTCGTTTTCCATAGATGGCGCCAACCTGATGTTGCTTGTTTTCGGTGGGGGAGCAAAAGGTGTGAGTTCTTGTAATTTGTGAAGCGGAAGGGACGGATCTTGACCTTGGCTCGGGTCGGTTCATGGAGGTCGGCTTGGAAGAGTGGCTGGAAGCTCGGACGGCCCAAGTACCTGCAAAAGGCCGAGAAACACCTGGAGAAATTTGGAGACAGGCCCTCTGACAATCTAGTCAGTCACTGAAAAAGAGTCTAAGCAGCTAGGGTTCAGATGGGGAAAGATTCATTACCTTTGAAAATGGAGAGGGTGTTTGGTATTTATAGGCAGAGGCTAACGGGTATCTGACCCTACTAGTTCGGGTTAGACCCATTTGCCTGTGGGCCTGAAATTGTAGAGGGCCCGTTTGACCCATTAACCTGATGATTTGGGATGAGCCAAATCTGAGGAGATCCTACAGCCTTGATTGGGCCACGTCATTTATACCACATCAATCATGTATATTTATATATGAGTTTTTTTAAAAGATAATATTCGTAAGTTGAAGTGAGCGTTAAGGTTTATAGATAGAGAAATTATGCCTTGTATATAAAATTAAACAAAAATAGACAAATTATATGTGAATTACTCAAAAGTTTGTACTATTCATATTATTGTTATTTTTTAATTGTATACTATATTCTTGATATAGTTTTATTTTATGAGAAAATTATATATTAGAATATCCATAAGTAGTTCGGACCTAGGCCCGAACCTATTTATGTGCCTAATTCGGGCCGAGCTCGGGCCTAATGTTTTAAGCCCGAAGAAAAGTCGGGTTGGGTTCGGACCTATGTTTTAAACTTAGGGTTCAGGCCCGGGCCTATGAGTCCGGCTTAAACCCAGCCAATTGCTAGCCCTTGGTGTGATTTACTGTTTGGTGTGCGAAAAGTGTACGTTGCCTGCAATTTTGTTTGAAAACTTTCTCTCTTATTAAGGTAAATTTTTGTTTAATTGGAAACTTTTTGGGGGTTTTGGGGACCAGAATATAGGTTTTAGTGTGAAATTGAGAAAAGGGTTTAGAATTGTATGAAATTACTTTGGGAAGATTTTGGGTTTTATGGTCAAAAGATGTGGAAAACAAAGGTGATTTTGATTAAGATTTTTGATTAGGGTTGTAAAGAGAGAAGATTATGCATAAGAGTATTTATAGTACACAATTATTAAATTTGCACTTTTCTTCTTCTTGTGATTGTTGATGTTAATAGAGATATTGGTTGGATGTTGAATGCAATGTCCACATTCATTTGAACAAATTTTGGACACAAAAAATGTCTATAATATGACCCCCGGCCGTTCCTTGAGTCTTTACTAAGATCCGCGAGGTTTGGGTTGATTTGGTTGAGACCATATTCCATCAACATGTGGCGACTAACCACTGCGGGCTAGCAACGGGTATTTGTGCAAATGGCTTACGACTAGACCTTCTCAGTTATTTCTCAGTGCTATATATAACTGAAACTAACTGAAATAACTATCTTGTTGAGATTCCTTTCGTATTTTTATGTGTCCACTTTCAGTGCTACTGAGCATTTATAATTGGCGGTATTTGAAATATTGAAATATATATGAAATAACCAAGGTTGAACTTGGGTGATTTGGAATTATATTTCTTCTTATATTTGGATGATTTCCAAAGACAGAAATCATAGAATTTTTTGTAAAAAAAGTTCTGATATCATCTCTATTTTTTATTCTCTCTTCTATTTTATTAAGCTTTGGTCTGTGCTTCTCCGTCCTTCTTTAAAAAAAGGATATTGATCTTCATTTGTTATTCAGAATTATATTTCTTTAAATATTTCTGTTGCATATTCTGCAAATGATATTCAACAACATGTTGTCAACAGTCCTGATCCTGTCAAAATCTCTGATGCTGGTGGTGCGGCTAATTTTATGCAAACTGATGAGGTTAGTCATGCAGATGTTGAAATTGTTTCTGATAATTTTGCTGATGTGGATCCTGTCTCTGCGACTTTGGAGTCTATTTCTGCTATGTCCCCTCATTAACAAGAATTTATCACTGGTGTTCTCCTTGTGTCATCTATCCAAGTTGCTTATGAATATAACGAGATTACGAGTGATGGTGATCCTCTGGTGGTTGTTGACCCTTGACTGCTGCTAATCTTCTCTTCTTTGTATTTGGGTTAATTTCCAGTTCTTTTGTTTTGTAACTATAATGTTCTTTTGTTCCTGGGTGCTTATTTTGTCTGTTGAACCTATATGATTCTTCTTGCACCAGAATGCTTTGTTGGATCCTTTTTTATGTAAGATTTTTTGTTTTTAATAGTAAGTTTGGCTGGAATCCCTTAGGATTCTATCCTTTTATAAATAAATAAAAACAAAAACAAAACCAAAAAACCCAAGGTTGAACTTTGATATGGCGTGGATTGCGTGACCCCTTCTGGGCCATTAGATCTCCTCAGATTTCGCTCCCCTATAATCATCAGGTCAAAATTGGCCTAACGGGCTTCGGCACATTCAGGCCCACAAGTAAACGGATCCGACCCGGCCCGGTTGGGTCTCAGACCCGTTTACCCCTGCCTATAAATATCAGCCCCCCTCCTCACTTTCAAAGGTAATAAAATTTTTCCCACCTGAACCCTAGCTACTGTTGCTTTCTCAGTGACTAACTAGATCGTCGGAGGGCCTGCGTCGTGACTTCTCCCGATGTTTCTAGGCATTGTGCAGGTACCAAGATCTGAGCCGAGCCTCTAAGATCCGAGCCGACGTACGAAGATCCGAGCTGAGCACCCAGCCACTTCCACTCTCCTACTACCCCCGAGCCGGTCCTACAGCCGAGGGTCAGACCAGCGCCAGTGTCGTCCTTTCCATTTCACAAAATACAAGAATTCACACGTTGCCCCCACACCCAAAAACAAGCAGCATCAGGTTGGCGCCGTCTGTGGAAAGTTGACACTGACACCGATCCGACCCCATCCGATGACGTCACCTCAAAGAAAACTTTCCCAGGGCTCCCAAAGCCAGAAAGCTTTTACCTCTGGACGTCGTCCAGATCCTCCTCCCTCTCATAGCCATGCGAACACCCATGGCCCTCATCAACCTCGACCCAATGGTGCGGCAGGACCCGAACCGAGCACTTCACGCTCGGTCGCTGCTCCCGAATTACGACATGTAATCCAGAACCGGCAGATCAGCCGGTCCAGGGGAGGGGTCGCTTCCAACTTGGTCCCGAACCATGGCAGACGATCGACCCAAGAACGGGAACCAGGACACAGCCACTCGCCCCGAGGACCTCCACCCTCGTGCGAAATATTAAGGAGGTTCAGCGGCATGGCCCCTCCCAGAAATATTAAGGAGGTTCAATGACTCACGGGATGACTGGCGGCCATCGGCCACTTCCTCTCCAAGTCTGGAGAGAAGTCACTCCCCTTATTCAAGGCTTACGAGGGGCGAAAGGCTTCGAATGGGGCGACCCTCAGCAACATGCGTTTGACCAACTAAAGACATACCTCGCCAACCCTCCACTTCTAAGCAAACCCGAGCCCGGAGAACCCCTCTTCCTCTACCTTTCAGCCTTGGAAAACGCGCTCAGTGCCGTGTTGTTCCGAGAAGAAGAAGGAGTTCAGAAGCCTCAGTACTATGTCAGCAAAGTCCTGCTCGCGGCTGAGACCCGCTACAAAAAGATGGAGAAGGTCACCTACGCCCTGGTCATGGCCGCACGGAAGCTCCGTCCTTATTTTTAGGCCCACTCGATCCAGGTCCTTATGGACCAGCCCCTCAAGGCCTTCCTCCACAAGCCAGAAAATTCTGGCTGCTTAGTCAAGTGGTCGATCGAGCTGATCCAGTACGACATCAGCTATCAACTTAGGACGGCCATTAAAGGGCAGACCCTCGCCGAATTCATCACAGAGTGCACCATCTCCGAACCTTCTAAAATTCAGGAAGGGCATCCGATTTGGGAGGTCTATGTCGACGGCTCGTCTTGCGAAGTCGGAAGCGGTGCGGGTGTCATCCTCAAAGGTCCCGACGACTTCGTCCTCCAATATTCCCTACGCATGAACTTCCCCACCTCTAACAACGAGGCAGAATACAAGGCGATGATTGCAGGGCTCACATTGGCACATAATGCTGGGGCAAGGCAAATCAGAGCCTTTAGCGACTCCTAGCTCGTGGTTAACCAGATCACAGGGGAGTATGAGGCTCATGACACTCGGATGGTCCGTTACTTGGCGCTAGTCTAGCAGCTCTTAAACGCCTTCGATTTCACCTTGGTGGAACAAATCCCGAGGGACCAAAATGCCCAGGCTGACTCTTTGTCAAAGCTCGCCTCATCGTCCTTCGAAGGCCTCGACCGCACCGTCCTAATCAAAGTTCTCCTCAAGCCTAGCATCGACCTCCCCGAGGTCCTCTGCCTTGCTGTTGAGGCTCAATTGGACAACTGGATGGCTCCCATCCGAAGGTTTCTGAGGGAGGGTGAGCTTCCTCAAGACTGGGCCGAGGGGAGAAGGACCATAATCCGTTTAGAGAGATTCACCATAATCAATGAGACACTCTTCAAGTGCTCATACACAAGGGTAGACGGAAGACCTTACCTTCACTGCCTGGCCCCTGATGAGGCCAAGTACGCGCTGAAGGAACTACACAAGGGAATCGGGGGATGCCACATGGGGAGCAGGTCGCTCGCTAGAACAGTCCTAAACCACGGATACTACTAGCTAACCATGTTACAAGACGCCCAGGACCTTGTCAAAAGGTGCGGCCCCTGCTAAAGATTCTCCTAGATAAAGCGGCTTCCACAAGCCAACCTCCACTCGTTAGCCAGTCCGACCCCCTTTGCCATGTGGGGGATGGACTTGGTCGGCCCCTTTCCAAAAGCATCGGGCCAGAGGAAATTCCTGGTGGTAGCCATCGACTACTTCACCAAGTGGATCAAAGCACAACCCCTGGCCACGACACGGAGCAACAAACTCAATAATTTTTCTGGAAGTACATCATCTGTCGGTTAGGGTTCCCACAGATACTCATCACCGATAAGGGAACCCAATTTTTGGGCAAGAACTTTCGGAAATTCTGCGAAGACATTGTCATTAAGTAGCGCTTCTCATCGATATGTCATCCTTAATCAAACGGCCAGGCAGAAAATGCGAATTGCCAAATCCTTGACGGGCTAAAGAATCGATTGGATAATTCTCCCAAGGGAATGTGGTTCGACGAGTTACCGAGCGTCCTTTAGGCACACCGGACAACTCAGAGGATCCCCATGGGTGAATCACCATTCAATTTAACCTATGGCACTGAGGCAGTCATCCCCTTACAAATCGAACTCCCTTTGCCCAGGATCATGGGCTTCAACGAGAAGAAAAACTCAACAGACCTCAGAGCCAACTTGGAACTAATCGACGAGGTCAGAGAATAGTCCGTTGTCAGAAGAAGCATATACCAACAACGAATCGAGAGATTTTATAACAAGAAGGTTCGCCCCAGCGACATCAAGCAAGGTGACCTCGTGCTCAGAAAACTAGCTTTATCCGACCCCAGCAAAAAGAGAAAGCTGGCCCCCAACTGGGAGGGTCCATATAAGGTCTCCGAAGTGGTATGCCGCGGCACGTACCGACTCGAAGATCTGGAGGGCAGGGTAGTGAAGAGGCCCTGGAACGCGGAGCACCTCATCAAGTTCCTCGAAGGGGAGGACTAGACTCCTTTTGTAAAAAAAACTTATGTAACTGACCACCTGTAATCGGCAGTGCGTGCCGCTCTTTTTGTGTAAACATAAAATAGTAGAAAAAATAAAGTGTAATCTTGTTTCTCCCCCTCCCCTCTTTTATGTTTTGTTCAAATTTTTGTGCATTCTCACAAGCTAGGGGGCTCGACGTTCAGCATGCGCTGCGAGCAATGCCCTAGCTTTCTCACAAGCTGGGGGACTTGACGTTGGCATGCGCTGCGAGCAACGCCCTAGCTTTCTCACAAGCTGGGGGCGTTCGGCATGCGCTACGAGCAGCGCCCTGGCTTTCTCACAAGCTAGGGGGCTCGACATTCGGCATGCGCTGCGAGCAACGTCCTAGCTTTCTCATAAGCTGGGGGGCTCGACGTTCGGCGTTTTCTATGAGCAATGCCCTAGATTTCTCACAAGCTAGGGAGCTCGACATTCGGCATGCACTACGAGCAATGCCCTAGCTTTCTCACATGCTGGGGGGGCTCGACATTTGACATGCATTGCGAGCAACACCCTAGCTTTCTCACAAGATGGACGTTTGACATGCGCTGCGAGCAACGCCCTAGCTTTCACACAAGCTGGGGGGCTTGACGCTCAGCATGCGCTGCGAGCAACGCCCTAGCTTTCTCACAAGCTGGGGGGCTCGACATTCAACATGGACTTCAAGCACCCAAGAGGGATTCCTCAATCTTCTCAAGTCCTCGCCATCGACTCAGACTACACCCGCTCACGACCTCGCCACTCGGCATGGACCTCGAGCACCCACGAGGGATTCTTCAATCTCTCAACTCCTAGCCATCGGCTCGAACTACACCTGCTCACATCCTCGCCACTCGGCATGGACTTCGAGCACCCACGAGAGATTCCTCAATCACTCAACTCCTAGCCATCGGCTCGGACTCCCCCCGCTCATGTCCTCGCCATTCCGCGTGGACCTCGAGCTCCCACGAGGGATTCCTCATTCTCTCAACTCCTGGCCATCGGCTCGAACTACATCCGCTCATGTCCTCGCCACTCGGCATGGACTTCGAGCACCCATGAGGGATTCCTTAATATCTCAACTCCTAGCCATCGGCTCGGACTACCCCCGCTCACGTCCTCGCCATTTAGTGTGGACCTCGAGCACCCACGAGGGATTCCTCAATCTCTCAACTCCTAGCACTTGGTTCGGACTACACCCGCGCACATCCTCGCCGCTTAGCTTGGAAATCAAGTACCTTCATCAAAATGAGCTAAGTCTTAAACGTTCAGCTAGACCTTCAGCTAATCTTGGTACCTAAAATTTTTGCTAGGATTTATGGCCCTCGCCCATGACGAGAACCACCGACCCCCAAACCACGGATCGACTCACCTTTCACCCGCTGGCAACTGGGGATAAACAGTGCTTCTAGCCGTTACCCCCAATTGTCAGAGGGTGGGAGGAGAGTCACTTGTCTAGGACTCCCGAGCAGAAGTTTCATTTAGGCCCTCGCCTATGGCAAGCACCCCAAGCCATGTACTCCGAGACCGGCCCTCCTTTCACCCGCTGGCAACTGGGGATAAAACGACGCTCATAGCCGCTTACTCCCAATTGTCAGAGGATGGCAGGAAAGTCACCGGCGATGAGAACTCACGGTGAAGTGAGAAAGTTTTTGATGAAGGGTGAGGGTTATATAACCTTCCGGAATGCGCATTTATGGTATGGGAAGTCAAAACGTCTGATAGCCATTAATGACCTTGGAAGACGAAATGTCTTCCATTACCCGACATTCTGGGTGCCTCACCCTCGTCATCACCCTTCGGGCTCGAACACCTCCCTCAGCCTGGATATCAAGGACCTGCCCTCGGAAATCGAAAATCTTACCTTCCTCACAAGCTGAAGGGGCTCGGTTCACAAGTCGAATGGAGCTACTGGACCCCTTGTCACCACCACTTGGCAAGGACTACAAGACACAAACGGGAAATTGCCAAATGGAGTCATTCTCAAGGAACAATTTCAAAACAGATGGAAATAATCATTTTTTATTATAATGCCTTGAAGGGCTATGGTACAACAAGTTTTTATTACAAACGGCTATCACCTCAACCTAAGTTTTCCTCAGAGGATCTTTGGGCTAACATCGACTAACTTGAGCCCCACTGAGCACGTTTGCTCTCCAACGGGCTCGTCTGACCCCGTTGGCATTGCCAAAGTAGACGCTCCGACAACAGCGCCTGTGCATCTCCCAACCTCGCCATTTCCAAACGTAGGGTCGGGGATTGACCCGCGACGGAAGGTCGACCTCCCCCGAAGGGACAGGGCCGACCCCCGCCCAACATAATCTTCATCCTCTTAATCTCCAGCTCCTTCTTCACCACGACCTCACGAAGGAATGACTCAGAGGTCGGCCATCTGGTGGAGGCATCGGACAACGACCACACTGTCTGAGCACTCCCCCAGTCACATTCGGCGATGGCCTTCTTCAGGTGAGCCGCCTCCACGCTCAGCTCTTCAGAATTGTTCATAAAATAGTTAATAGCATCTTCCCAATCACGGGCCTGTTTGCGATAGCGGATCAAGATAGACTCCTTAAACTCCAGCCTGTCTCAAAGTCGCTTGACCTTGGCCGAGCTAAGAGCGGCTCCGAGGGTCTCATCCATCTGACACAAGGAAAAAGAGAAAGTAAAGTGAAAAAATAAGGAGGGGGGTGGAAGTTTTATAGAGCAACTATCGACGCCTCGAATTTTGCGAAAGAATCCTAGCCTTCAAATCTTAATCATCAAGATCTAACGGCTGGAGAGATTTCAGGTGCCTCGATTCTCCCCCCATGACGTCAGCATCACACGTGTAACACTGCAACTTTCTCAAGGCCTAGCTTTTCTCAAGCAATAAGGGCTCGATGCTCGGCAGGTGCCTCGAGCAACGCCCTAGTTTTTCTCACAGGTTGGGAGGCTCGACGCTCGGCATATGCCTCGAGCCATACCCTAGCTTTTCTCAATCTATAAAGGGCTCGATGCTCGGCGTGTACCTCGAGCCACGCTCTAGCTTTTCTCACAGGCTGGGGGGCTCGATGCTCGGCATGTGTCTCGAGCCACGCCCTAGCTTTTCTCAAGCTATAATGGGCTCGACACTTGGCGTGTACCTCGAGCCCCACCCTAGCTTTTCTCATAGGCTGGGGGGCACGACGCTCGGCATGTGCCTCGAGTCATGCCCTAGCTTTTCTCAAGCTACAAAGGGCTCGACACTCGGAATGTGCCTCGAGCTACGCCCTAGCTTTTTCTCAAGCTACAAAGGGCTCGACGCTCGGTGTGTGCTTTGAGCCCCGCCCTAGCTTTTCTCACATGCTGGGGGGGCTCGACGCTTGGCATGTGACTTGAGCCATGCCCTAGCTTTTCTCAAGCTATAAAGGGCTCGATGCTCGGTGTGTACCTCGAGCCCCACCCTAGTTTTTCTCACAGGCTAGGGAGCTCGACGCTCGTGATGTGCCTCGAGCCACGCCCTAGCTTTTCTTAAGCTACAAAGGGCTCGATGCTCGGCATGTGCCTCAAGCCATGCCCTAGGTTTTCTCATGCTACAAATAGCTCGACACTCAGTGTATACCTCGAGCCCCGCCCTAGCTTTTCTAACAGGCTGAGGGGCTCGATGCTCGGCATATGCCTCGAGCCACACCCTAGCTTTTATCAAGCTATAAAGGGATCGACTCTTGGCGTGTACCTCGAGCCCTGCCCTAGATTTTCTCACAGGCTGGGGAGCTCGACGCTCGGCATGTGTCTCGAGCCACGCCCTAGCTTTTCTCAAGCTAAAAAGGGCTCGACGCTCGGCATGTTCCTCGAGCCAAGCCCTAGTTTTTTCACAAGATACAAGGGCTCGACGCTCGGCAGGTGTCTCGAGCCATGCCCTAGTTTTTCTCACATCTGGGGGGATCGACACTCAGCAGGTGTCTCGAGCCACGACCTAGCTTTTCTCAAGCTTCAAAGGGCTCGACGCTCGGCATGTGCCTCGATCCACTCCCTAGCTTTTTCTCAAGCTACAAGGGCTCGACGCTCGGCATGTGCCTCGAGCCATGCCATAGCTTTTTCTCACATCTGGGGGGATCGACACTTGGCAGGTGCTTCGAGCCACGACCTAGCTTTTCTCAAGCTACAAAGGGCTCGACGCTTGGCATGTGCCTCGATCCATGCCCTAGCTTTTTCTCAAGTTACAAGGGCTCGACGCTTGGCCGGTGCCTCGAGCCATGCCCTAGCTTTTCTTACAGGCAGGGGGCTCAACGCTCAGCATGTGCATCAAGCCACGCCCTAGCTTTTCTTACAAGCTGGGGGGCTCGACGCTCGGCATATGCATCGAGCCATGCCCTAGGTTTTCTCAAGCTACAAAGTGCTCGATGCTCAGCGTGTAACTCAAGCCCCGCCCTAGCTTTTCTAATAGGCTGGGGGGGCTCGACGCTCAGCATATGCCTCGAGCCACGCCCTAGCTTTTCTCAAGCAATAAAGGGCTCGACGCTCGGTGTGTACCTCAAGCCCCGCCCTAGCTTTTCTCACATGCTGGGGGTTCAACGCTCGGCATGTGCCTCGAGCCACGTCCTAACTTTTCTCAAGCTACAAAGGGCTCGACGCTCGGCATGTGCCTCGAGCCAAGCCCTAGCTTTTTCTCAAGCTACAAAGGGCTCGACGCTCGGCGTGTACCCCGAGCCCCGCCCTAGATTTTCACAAGCTACAAAGGGCTCGATTCTCATCATGTGCCTCGAGCCACACCCTAGCTTTTCTCGTAGGCTGGGGGGCTCGAGCCACGCCCTAGCTTTTCTCACAGGAGGGCCCTCGATGCTCAGCATTTACCTCGAGCCACGCCCTAACTTTTCTCACAGGCAAGGGGGCTCAGCGCTCGGCATGTACCTCGAACCACGACCTCGCCCTTCCACGCTCGATGCTCGACACTCGGCATGTACTTAGAGCAATGCACCAGCTTACTGAAAAGAAGAGTAGCTCGACGCTCGACGCTCGGCACTCGGCACTAGGGGCTCGAGTCTCAGCACTCGGCATGATAACTCCTTAGGGTTTTCCCATCCTACTCACAAGCAACACTCTCCCTCGAGGGGCCTCGCTCGGCACCCTGTCCCGCGACACTACTGATGCTTGGCTTGGTGCCGACCCCTATTCCTATTCAGGAACTCAACGATCCACTTTTGCCAGATACTCCCCTCTGTTATTCCTACAAAGACAAAAAATACTCCACGGCTGGATTACACATCCCTCTAGGAGTGGGGGGCTCCTGATATGGTTTGGACGGCGTGGCCCCTTCTGGGCCATCAGATCTCCTTAAATTTCGCTCCCCTATGATCATCAGGTAAAAACTGGCCCAACGAGCTTCAGCCCATTCAGGCCCACAGGCAAACGAGTCCGACCCGGCCCGTTAGGGTCCCAAACCCGTTTACCCCTGCCTATAAATACCAGCCCCCCTCCTCACTTTCAAAGGTAATAGAATTTTTCTCACCTGAACCCTAGCTACTGTTGCTTTCTCAGTGACTAACTAGATCGTCGGAGGACCTGTCGCCGGGACTTCTCTCGGTGTTTGTAGGCATTGTGCAGGTACCAAGATCCGAGCCGAGCCTCTAATATCCGAGCCGAGCTACGAAGACCCGAGCCGAGCACCCAACCACTTCCACTCTCCTGCTACCCCCGAGCCGGTCCTACAGCCGAGGGTTAGATCAGCGCCAGTATCGTCCTTTTCATTTCACAAAATACAAGAATTCACACCTGTTGCTCTCACACCCAAAAACAAGCAGCATCAAGTATTTTTTCTTTCCAATCTGCACTCATGTTCAATAATATACTTCTCTGATGTCTGTAATCAATCCGAGCGCAAATTTGTCATGTGGATATTAAGTTCAACAAGAAAAATACCGAATCTGTATATGTAACCTCTACGAAAACAAATATGAATATAATAATACTTATATCGGCTTAGAAGTATTTGTTTATGTACCTTAAGGATTAATCATATTGATTTACTACCCAGTAACTCTGCATTGGATCCCTTCGTTTCTTTCTCTCTTTAAAACCAAGAATAGCTTATCAATTGTAACCTATTTGAGCATTATTTTGTTCAGCCTTACATGCAAATGATGCCTCAGTTACATTTTTCTCCAACTTATTTTCCCAGATAGACTCCATATGGAAACACTAAGCCCACTACGATGCCAAGTACTACCACGCATGTACTTACTCTAAAGGCAAGAAGCCCAAATATCAACTGAAACACTATTTTATTGCACTATATTAAGTTATTGACTTAGTCTTTTTCTGATTTTGTTTTTGTAATTATCTCTAACCATGATTGTAGCATTCAGTTGTAACCTCTTTCTCTGATTTTGTCTTTGTAATTATCTCTAACCATGATTATAGGATTTAGTTGTAACCACATGAGTTAGTTTAGGAAATATTGTTGTAAACTCTCCTGTATAAAGGTTCAAGCAATCTGAATGAGAAATCAAGCAATCTTTTTTATATCTATCATTTCTTTACATGGTATCAGACTAGCCTACACCGATCCTACGCTATGTCTTCCGAAAACAACCAGATTACTCCTTCCGCTACTCAAATCTTGTTCACTGCTTCTGGTGGCGCCGTGGCCAACCTTCAATTCCCGGCGCTAGCAGTCCGTCTTGATCGCTCCAATTACTCTCTATGGCGTGGCACTATTTGCTCGGCTCTTGAGGCTTATGAGCTTGAGGGATTTCTTGTCGCTGGTGGTGCTCCTCCGCCGACTGTTTCATCGGCCACAGGTTCATCAACCACCACCAGCCCGAATCCTGACTTTGTTGCTTGGAAGCGCAAGGACCGACTGGTTCTTTTATGGCTGCGATCCACTCTCTCCACTCCTATGCTTGGTCATGTTGTTCGGGCTGCCACAACCGCGGAGCTTTGGTCCATGTTGGAGCAGATGTTTCACTCCCAAACTCGTGCCAGGCAGATGCAGTTGAAACAACAACTTCAATTGCTCTCCAAGGGCAACCTGTCTATCTTGGAATATGTTGAGAAGAAAAGGGCAATTTTTGATTCCCTCGCTGAATGTCTCACAATTGTATCAGACGAGGATTTTGTCTCTTATGTGCTATTTGGCTTAGGGGCTGAATATAGTGCGTTCAAAACAGCCCTAAGTATGCGGATGGAACCGATTTCGTCGAATGAGCTGCTCGGCCTCCTTCTTCAGGAAGAACAGCTCATACTTGACTCTTGCACCGAATCCAGTTTTCCGGTGGCCCATGTTGCTCATCGGAAAGGCGCGGCTGCAAATCGACATTCCCCATTAGACTCTGCCACGACTGGAGACCGTTCCCGTCCGGTGTGTCAAATCTGCGACAAGCAGGGTCATGAAGCACGGAATTGCCATCAACGACTGAACCTGTCTGCCTTCCCTGCCACCAATCGTCGCGCCGCTGATCGTCTCCGCCAGTCTGCCAGCAAGCAGGCTCATGTGGCATACACCGCCAGCCCGTCCGCCATCACCGACCCATGGGTGGTCGACTCTGGAGCGACGAATCACGTCACGGCTGACCTGTCCGGCCTCAACCTCCAGTCCGAGTACACTGGCGGTGACAGCCTTGTCGTCGCAAACGGTCAGTCCCTTCCCATTACGCATACAGGCAATCTTTCTTTATCTACTAAACATGTTGCTAAAACCCTTACCCTTAAAGATATTCTTGTTGTGCCTAAAGTATCTAAAAACCTTCTTAGTGTTCGTCAATTATGCCTCGATAACAATGTTTTTGTGGAACTTCATGCTAATCATTGTTATGTTAAGGACCTTCAGGGCACGAGAATACTCAAGGAAATCGTTGAGAATGGCTTGTACCGGCTTCCTGTTCGCTCACCCGCTCCCAGAGTTTTTGTTGGTGAACGAGCCTCTGTCTCTTGTTGGCATCATCGCTTTGCTCATCCTCATGAATCCATCTTGCGTCGTCAATTAGTTACTTTTAATTTACCTGTCTCTGCAAATAAATCATTGCCTTTGTGTAGTGCTTGTCAATTAAGCAAGAGTCAAAGACATCATCTACCCTCTTGTCATGTTCCCTCTAAAAATCCTTTTGATTTAATTTATTCAGATGTTTGGGGCCCTACCTCTATATCTTGTTTAAATGGTAATCGCTATTTTGTCACTTTTATTGACGATTGCACCAAATTTGTTTGGGTTTATTTCTTGGCAGCTAAGTCTCAGGTTTTGTCTGCCTTTACGTCTTTCAAAACTATGGTTGAGACACAGTTCTCCACTAAACTCAAAGCTTTTCAATCTGATTGGGGTGGCGAGTATCGTAATGTATCAACTTTTCTTGCATCTAATGGCATACTTCATCGTGTTTCTTGCCCTCACACTCCAGAACAAACTAGTGCTTCTGAAAGACGGAATAGGATTATCATTGAAAAATGGTTGGCTCTTTTGGCACATTCCCATCTTCCTATGGAATTTTGGGAACATGCATTTCATACTGCCATTTACTTGAACAATAGAACTATAACTCCTATTCTTTAGAACAAGTCTCCTTATGCATGCCTATATCAGCGTCACCCTGATTATAATTTTCTGAAATCCTTTGGTTGCCTGTGTTTTCCTTATCTTCGCCCTTACAACAGTAGCAAGTTGGAATTCCGTTCTATGGCGTGCATCTTCTTAGGGTATAGTGCTAAACATAAAGGCTATCTGTGCTATCACGTTTCTTCCTCTCGAATGTACATTGCTCGTCATGTTGTCTTTGATGAGTCTTCTTTTCCTTTTCCGGAGCATAATTCTCATACCAGTCAGCCAGATTCGCCTTATCCTGAACTCTCTCTTTTTCCACTTCAAGAAGCTGCATTAACACCACTCTCGGTTGCATCTCCTCCTTCGGATTCTTCTCGGTCGACTCCCATTCAGTCGCCGTCTTCATCTCCTTCCGACCTCACGCCACATTCCCACACGATGGTGCCACCTTCCCCACCACCGATCCCTTCGCCGGTTATGCCATATCAACATGCTCCCTCATATTTCCGCCCCTCCAACACCTCGACACACGGTATGGTCACTCGAGCCTCCACTACTTTCCTTAAACCCAAAGCCCACACTGCTACCAAACACCCTATTCTCTGTGATTCCTCTGATTTTGAACCCAAAACCTTCTTACATGCCAAAAAGAACCCTAATTGGCAACATGCTATGCAACTAGAGTTTGATGCCTTAATTACTAATGGGACTTGGGACTTGGTTCCTAGGCCCCCCTCTTCTAATATTGTTGGTTGTAAGTGGGTTTTCAGGATCAAGAAGAAACCAGATGGCTCTACTGATCGGTACAAGGCCCGTTTGGTTGCCAAGGGATACAATCAAGAAGAGGGAGTTGACTACTTCGACACATTTAGCCCGGTCATCAAGCCTACCACGATTAGGGTGGTATTGAGCATTGCTGTCACTCGTAATTGGCCTCTCCGCCAGGTTGACATTAATAATGCCTTCCTCAATGGTGATCTAGCAGAAACTGTCTATATGGAGCAAGCACCGGGTTTCACTTCCCCTGATCAGCCATCATATGTCTGTCGCCTCAAAAAGGCACTTTATGGCCTCAAGCAAGCTCCGCGAGCATGGTTTCAGAAGTTCAACCATGCTTTGCTTCGTCACGGGTTCCGGCAATGCATCTCCGATACCTCTCTTTTCATCAAACGTCATGGCTCCGATGTTGTCTATGTGCTTGTTTATGTGGATGACCTCATTATCACCGGTTCCAACTCTTCCTTCATTGATGAGTTTGTCACGTATCTCAACTCGGTTTTCTCTCTGAAGGATTTGGGTGCTCTCAACTTTTTCTTGGGAATTGAAGTCCATCGTAATACAGCTGGTCTTCTACTCTCCCAACGAAAGTACATTTTGGACCTCCTTGATCGAAGCAACATGATGGGTGCTAAACCCATAGCCTCGCCAGCTGTTCCAGGTTCTCGGCTCGTTTCTGGCGGTGATCCGTTCTCCGATGTCCATCTCTACCGCAGCATCGTAGGAGCTCTCCAATATGCCACCATCACCCAGCCTGAGATTTCCTACTCAGTCAATCGGGTCTGCCAGTTCATGCACCAGCCATCAGAACATCATTGGGCTGCGGTCAAACGAATCCTTCGCTACCTCAAGGGTTCACTCGATTCCGGCCTCTTCTTCCGTCCTGCTCGTGACACTCGGCTTGTTTGCTTTACTGATGCTGGCTGGGCTTCTGATCCCGAGGACTGCCGCTCTCAACACGGGTTCTCTGTTTACTTTGGAGGCAACCTTGTGAGCTGGTCTTCTCGCAAACAGAATGTGGTTGCTCACTCTAGCACTGAAGCTGAGTACAGGGCTATTGCTTTTGCCTCGGCTGAACTTATTTGGCTTCAACAGCTTCTCAAGGAAATGGCGGCACCTTCTTCTGGTCCTCCCATTCTTCTTTGTGATAATCTCAGTGCCACTTTTCTTACTGCAAACCCGGTCTTTCACCAACGGTCCAAGCACATCAAAATCGACTATCACTTTGTCCGGGAACAAGTTCAGGCAGGTGCTCTATTGTTAGGCATGTCAAATCTGCTGATCAGATAGCGGACATTTTTACCAAAGCTGTTGGCTCCTCACGGTTTCATAACCTGCGGTCCAAGCTTCTCGTTCGTACCCGATCGTGAGCTTGCGGGAGGGTATTAAGTTATTGACTTAGTCTTTCTCTGATTTTGTTTTTGTAATTATCTCTAACCATGATTGTAGCATTCAGTTCTAACCTCTTTCTCTGATTTTGTCTTTGTAATTATCTCTAACCATGATTATAGGATTTAGTTGTAACCTCATGAGTTAGTTTAGGAAATATTGTTGTAAACTCTCCTGTATAAAGGTTCAAGCAATCTGAATGAGAAATCAAGCAATCTTTTTCATATCTATCATTTCTTTACACACTAAGATGCTGAATTATTTTTCTTAATTCTATGTTCTAGTTTGATCATATATATTTACCATTCTTTTTTGGTGTAGGAGTCAGTGCAACGTGACAGGAGCAAGTAGTGCTTACAAAATTTTACAAGCAGAGAAATGTATGAAACTGGTGTTACTGTTGTTTGCTATGTGGGGTTGCTTTGCAGGTGCTAACTCTATAAGTGCTTGAGATTCTAGCTCACTGGAACTATTTGAGATAATATTGGTTGCACTTTTATCTTCAGTCACTTTATCTTTAAAATTACGAGTCTCAGTTTCAAATATTACTTGATAATATCCTAGGTATCCTGTAGATCATAGAGATATTTTATTTAGTACTGTTTTTTGTTGCATGCATGCATGCATACCTAATTATTGGGAAGTTCATGTAGTAGGTGTGCAGGTTGTCCATGCAGGGAGAGGGATAGGAAGAGAGCTTTGAATAACTTCACAGTTTTGCATTTTAAAATCACGAGTCAATATTGACTATGGTTCTGTTCCTAACTTTACGGAGATGAGAAATTGTCTAAGTACAGATCATATCATCTTTGGCATCATCTTAAATTACTTTAAATATTAAAATTTTGTTGGTAGTTTCGTGGAAGTGTCAATTGATTTTAGTCCTAACGTAAATCAGATAAGTTTTTTTTTTCCCTATAATAATGTCTTCATCTGCAAACCGCTCCAACATTTCATTTCTCTTATTACTAATAAAGACCAAATGGTCCGAGAAAAGCCTGGACGAAAATTATATAATCATGGTGTCTCTGTTTCAAATCATGTAGCAAAATACTACCAATTTCAAATTTACTACTCTTTTTCTCCTCTTCAAAAGATGAGGAACTTTGCAAATCTACTTCCTACAAACCTGCTGTTGGGCATTTCTACCGAAAACCCCTTTTAAGATTTTGTTGAGTTATTCGATACAATCAACACAAACTATCAGCACACATGAGATAATACCAAACACACCAAAGCACACACAAATTTGTCCTGGTTGGAACTTTTGCCTTAATACGGGAGAGAAAAAACCCAACATGTTATTCAACTACAGAAGATACAAGAATATGACAATTCTCACTACGATCATCTCTCAAATCTCACCATCAAGTACTAGTTGTTTACAATTAGAAAATCACTCAATCTCTCCTTCAATGAAGTACTCTCTCTCTTGATTCTCAATGGAGGCCAATAACAACAATATATAGAGATATGGAAAAAATCTAGTTTGATATCTTGATACAATAACCATTGGATATTCCTGAAGAGATAATCCTACGATAAGAGCCGTAAGATCTGACTTGAAGAGCAAGTTGGGCTTCTCACGAATCACCAAGACCCGACCCAAATAATCCATCAGCGTCACGTTCGGTCGACCGCACCATAAGATCGGTCGACTGTCCCCCTCTCGGTAACTTCTGCATAGTAAGGCAGTCGACCGCACCCCAAGTACGGTCGACCGCAACTCCACCGACTGCTAGTGCTGCTGACTGTTTCCTTTGCTTCCACTCCGTCTCCGATCATCTCGATTCCTCCATCGTCTCATCATCTTCTTATCCAACATAGTATGTAAGACATAAACCTAACAATCTCCACCTTAGATTGCATACTCATGAATTCACACCTGTGTGATTTAAAACCTTCTAGACTCTTTTTCTTCTCTTCTTGAAAACAACTCGTTTCAATGGATCCCTCTGCTAGTTGAATCTATCTCCACCTGTTTTTCTCCCGCTATATGCCCCCTCAAGGGCACACCCCAGTAGATGTAATCATGGATGTGCCACCCTCCACACGAACTCCACTTACCTCAAGGTTCTCTCCACCTTCCGACGATATTCGAACGCCGCAGTCTCGCTCGGATGATTCTAGTGACGGTAAACTAGATAGTGCTTTAGGAACAATGTGTAACGCCCCTGCCCCAGTCTCAGACAATTTATATAATTTATCAGACAATTTATTTATAGTATAGTACAACTGCCCACCACAGACTGTCACTCAAAAGGTGATTCATCGGATTGGTGACTGTTGATCATAGGCTATATTATTTATAGTTAATTATTCAATTTTATTTCCCGATATGGGACTATTCAAATCACCTCTTCTCTAATCCCGTGCACACAAGCCCGTACATGGGGCCCATCTGCCACGTCATCAGACAAGACAAAGAAAACACTTTGCTGCCTTTCCCAAACACTAGGTGGGACCCCTTGAGACTGACGTCATGAGCCACAACATCACAACACATCTGCTATAATTCAACCCGTGGCCCCTCCCCCCTCCCCCCTCCCCCCTCCTTTTCCAATTAATTACCAATATGCCATCCCCTATATATATATATATATATATATATATATATATATATATATATATATATTTTAAATCCCTTCATAAATCAGCGTCCTCGCTGAGCACGGGACATGCACAATCTAGTGCAGGATCTACTTTCTAGCCGATGTGGAGCATCTGCTCTCCTATTCGCCCGATTAATCATGATCTCGGAATCCACCGCCCTATCAATCATAATCCCGGATTTAATTGAGCTGCCCTCCTATCCGCCCGACTAATCATGATCCCAGAATCCACCGTCCGATCAATCACAGTCCCGGATTTAATTATGGGCTCACCACAGTTCTGGAATCCACCGCCCGACTAGGTCTGTAGTCTCGGAATCCACCACCCTACTATATAGACATGCCCCACACTCGGTGTCGAAAGTCGGCTCTGATACCATTTGTAACACCCGTTTCCAGACTCAGACAATTTATATAATTTATCAGACAATTTATTTATAGTATAGTACAACTGCCCACCACAGGCTGCCTCTTAAAGGTGGTTAACCGGATTGGTGACTTTCGATCATAGGCTATATTATTTATAGTTAATTATTCTGTTGTATTTCCTGATATGGGACTGTTCAAATCACCTCTTCTCTAATCCAGTGTACACACAAGCCCGTACACGGGGTCTATATGCCACGTCATCAAACAAGACAAAGACAACACTTTGCTGCCTTTCCCAAACACCGGGTGGGACCCCCTAAGGCTGACGTCATGAGCCTCAACATCACAACACATCTGCTGTAATTCAACCCCGTGGACCCCCCCTTTTTTCCAATTAATTACCAATATGCCATCCCCTATATATATATATATATATATATATATATATATATATATATATATATATATATATATATATATATATATATATTGGAATTTCGGGGTGTTACACAATGGGCTTCAAACCACTTGGCTAAGGTTTCCTGTTCCTCCAAAGCTGGTAGAGGTTGTACTGACCCTACTCAATCCCCCACTCACCCTTCATCACCTTGCGATAACTTTTCCAACCTGAACAAACTCCACCTGGATCTGTGTACCTGCAGTCCCGAGCTTCTAGAGTTCTCATGGATATAAGGCTCCACTTCATCAAAGGAATATACATGCCCTCCTTTAGTGTGTGTCCCCTTCCGTTTATCATCTTCAACTCATTAGTTTTCTCACCACTTACTTCATAAGTCTTGTCAACTTCGTTCCCACACAATGACACGAGGCAAACTTGTAAGTAGAAATCATTACTTCACAAATCTTATCAACCTTCGTTCTCACACGATGACATGATGCAAATTTGTAAGTAGAAACCATCTCTCTCTCGGAGCAAACTTCAGAAGAACTAACCGAATCAAAAGAACAACTGGAATTCACATCTAAAGAACTTGAAACAAAAGCACTGTTTAAGCCATCACCTGATTCAACGGTACTGTATTTGGCGCCCCTCTAGCTCAACCGCTTGCAACAGTCTCTCATGTAATGCTCATTCCCTTTGCACTGGTGGCCATAGACCTTACCCCTACATAAACTTTTCCTTCCAATCAAAGTACAATCCACCTCCAAGCAGCTCACAGAAGTTGACACCGATTTCTGACTCTCCTTCTTAAGTGCATCCTTCTCCAACCCCTTGATCATACTTGCTATGAAAAACATCTCTTTGGTAGATTTCTTATCTAGCACAGTTACATGTTGGATGGATTTGGTGATGAATTTATTGAGTTGGAAACCCTTACATTATCTGCGTTGAACGCCCTCAGATAAGATAACTCCATGTTGAACTCCGCTACATGATCCAAAAGAGTGGTACTTTACTTCATTGAGAAACCCCATAACTTTCTTTGCTGGTACATCCGACCCTGTGATGACGAACCCGAGTAGTCAGTTCTGAATCTTGCTCAAAGACTCGCCATGCTTCTCCAATACCTGACTTCGCTCGTTGATGACAACCAAATTTTGTTAATTCTTGGTTTTGATGACTACAACACAATGCAAAGTTGTGCTACTTCTTATATATTGCAGGATGTATCAATGTCAATTACACAAAGGCAAAGTTGATCCAATGAAGCCCTCAAAGAAAATTTGATCAAGTCAAGCAAGCTTCAACAACTAAAGATAATGGCTCAAGCTCAAATTCAAGACTCAAGATTAAGACAAGATTCAATGCTTCAACGTGTTTTATTAAATGTCTTGTAAACAATTGTAATTTTATTTTTTTGAGTCTTAGACTGATATAATAGCCTTGTCACACACACACACACACTTACACATATCTTTATAATTGAGTGTTTTTCACAAGTTTAAAGGTCGAAATAAGCTTGATTAAGATCAACTGTTGAGTACCGGTCGACTACCGTTTGGCACCAGTCGACTGTACTAGTACGAAACTGTCTGAATTTTTTCAAACTCTGGCCAGTCGACTCATCATGGCAACCCAGTCGACTGTTCAAGTCGTTTCGACAGATTTCAGAATTTAAAACTTATTTTTCGAATTAAAAATTTTTATATCTGTTTTAAATCAGTTTTATTAACTGTTTTACAACGTCCTAGTGATTCCTCTCTATAAATAGAGCCTAGGTATCACCATGGAAAGGTTCCAAGCATTTTGATAAAAGTTTAAGTTTTTGCTTTTGAAAAAAAGAACAAATATTCAAACAAGCATTCACAATCTTTTAAGTCTTACTTCTCTGAAATCAGTCTAGTATAACAGTGAATTCATTTTAAACTGATTTTGGAAGTTGACCTATTAGCCTCCATACGAAAATAACAATCGCAACAAGGCTATAGGTTGTTGTAACTCTTTTATTGTTTTCTTTCACTCTCGGGTTGTGAGAGTGGTCCTCTCGGTTGGAGAGTAGAGCTCTAAGTTATAGAGTCAGGTTTTCACTCTTGGTTGAAGAGTGGGTTTGCTCTCTCTAGTGGTGAGAGAGGTCTACGGGTTAGACAAGGTTGTTGTCAAAACGTTGTAGGGTATTCTTGTATTTTTTCAAGAATAGTGGAAAATCTCAAGTGGGTTGTTTGGGGACTGGATGTAGGTCGGGAGGACCGAACCAGGATACATCGCTGTATACTCTGTGGTTGATTCTATTTGTGGTTGTATTTTCTTTACTTGCTTTTTAATTTCTCTATGAAACTTGTCTGGCAAGTCGATTGTCCGTCTTCTATAAGTCAACTGATCAGACTAGTATAACATAATCTTTGAAAACTTTTCTAACAAGTGGACTAAGTTTCGCTATAAGTCGACTGGTCAGACTTGTATAAAATACTCTTCTAATCTGACGCCTCAATCGACTGTATTCCCTTTTCAAGTCGACTGGACAGTAAGAAAAAGTTCAATTTCGTTAATTTTTTTTATACAACACTATTCACCCCCCCCCCCCTCTAATGTTTCTTGTATTGCCTAAAGGATCCAACAATTGGTATCAGAGCCTGGTTGAGTGCAATGAAAACTACTTCTAATGCAAGCCAATCCACACAAAGGCCACTCCTATTCGATGGAACCAATTACAACTATTGGAAGTGTAGAATGAAGATCTATCTTCAGTCCATCAATTATGAGATATGGAATATGACGGAGACCGAGTACACCGCTCCTACCATTCCATATGCACAATGAAACGACGACATGAATAGCGAAACAATGAACAATGCAAAGGCGATGAACGCTCTATTTTGTGCCCTTACCAAGGAAGAGTTCAATCGTGTGTCCAATACAACAACGGCACATCAAATTTGGCACACACTCGAGGTAACTCATGAAGGAACTAATAAAGTTAAAGAGTCTAAATTATCTGTTCTTGTTCACAGGTTTGAAATGTTCCGCATGAAGGAGAACGAGAATGTGTCTGAAATGATCACAAGGTTCACGGATATTACAAACTCTCTTGTGGCACTTGGAAAGGCGTACACTCAAGCCGAAATGGTGAGAAAAGTACTTCGTACACTAACACCCGAATGGGAGAAGAAGACCACCGCTATAGAAGAGGCCAACGATTTAATACAACTCTCTTTTGAGAATCTTGTGGAAAATCTTATGGCATATTAGGTACAACTTGAAGAACGCAAGAAGGATCAAGAACCTCAACAATCAAAGAAAAAGACTCTAGCATTCAAAGCCATGTCGGACTCCGATGATGAAGAAGAAGATGAGAAAGATATAGCCATGTTCACGAGAAAGTTCAAAAAGTTTCTAAGGGAAGGTAAATTTAATTCAAAATCTAAGGATACTAATAAACTTCCAACTTGTTTCAAGTGTAACAAGACATGACATATGAAGAAGGATTGCCCACTAGAGATTGCGAAATCTAAAGGAAAGGCTTTCAACTTCAAGAAGGAGAAGTACACCAAGAATAAGAACATGAAGAACAAAAAGGCGTATCAAGCAACTTGGGATGATAGCGACTCTTCATCGGAAGAAGAAAGTGAAGAGACAAACGAGGTTGCTAATGTATGCTTTATGGTTTCACAAAATCAAGTAAGTGATGATTATGATTCGAATGATTTATTAGATGCGTTCAATGAGACTTTTCAAGAGATTAAAAAAGAAAAAATTAGAACTAAAAAATTGGAGAAAGTAAATCAAACACTTTACCAAGAGAATCTTGTAATACCCTAAACTTTCATTTTAATAAAAATATTGATTTTCACGTGTTGTGCACGTGCAAATTTCATATGTATATTATTTATTTATTTTTATATACAAAATTTCTTTTGGTAGTATGAACAATTATTTTTCCTTTCCTTTATTTTTATAAAAGCCTATTTGTAAGCCTAAAACACTATTTTATTTGTTGAGCCCACTTTAATAATTCTTTATTAATTTATTATCTTGGCCCACAAGCCTAAGTCCACTAATTGTGAAGCCCACAAGTTTAATCAATCAACTAAATGGTCACACTTGTCATGTAGACATAAAATGTGGACATTTTGATTAATTAAAAGTGTACAAACTTCAAATAGGGGGTACTAGGAGGCACGTGCATGCACGTAGTGTGCAATGCACACTAGTTTGGGGCCGGGTATGCATGGAGAAGGTGGGAGAGTGTGTGTGTGTGCATGGGTGGTTACCTTGTGCATGGGTGGTTGCTACAACTTTCCCTCCTATCCTAGCCATTCATCCTATAACTATCCAATAAATCATAGCCCTCCAATCTATCCTAAAATTAGTATAAATACCCCCCTATCTACTTGTATTCTATACTAAGAAACTTTAAAAGAAGAAATTATATAGGAGATATATAGTGTGTGTGAGTGTATGTGTGTGCCCATTGGAGGCCGGCCATCATACACCCTTGGAGCTCTCGGTTTTGGGCAAGGAAGCAAGAAGGAGGTTCGTTGCATCGCAATCTAGGAGGAGAAGACACTCTCGCTCATTCTAGGGGACTCTAGGAGATTTCTTATTGGTTTTTCTTCAAAAAGGTGGGTGTTTCTCATGACTTCTAAAGTAGAAATCATGTTAGGAATAAATTAAAATTGTTATTAAAAAGTAATTAGTTGAGATAAAATACATGTTGCCTATTTAGAGTAGAAATTGATAAACTAGTAAATGTGTGTTATTGTGATGGTTAGATTCATTTAATATAAGTGAAAGTGTATGTTCTCATTGTTTATGACATTAGAATGCATGCTAATTATGCTTTAATTATAATTATGTGAAATCCACTAGTAAGAAGTTAGAATCATGTTTATTGATTAAAGTGCTAAAGTAGAATGGTGTGTTAAAGATGAATTAATAGAATAATTTACTAAGAAATGATTGCTAATAGATGTAATGAAATTCCCCATTGCTATATATGCCATGTGAAAACTAGAATAAATGGAAAGAATGTATTTTTGGCAAACAAATAATCGAATGCTTCATGTGTAGACTAATCAATAAAAATAGAGGTTTTATTCATTAATTTATAAAGATGATTTTTGTGCTCTAAAAATATCATGATTGTTAATGAGTAAGAAAACATCATTGTGATGATTTTTGTGTGTGAAAAACTATCTTTAATTTTGGAGAAGTATGTATTAGTTCACGAATGTTGAAATAGTATTCATAAAATACAAATTGATGCTAAATACATGTTTTAAAGAGTTAGAAAATATTTTTAAAAATACTGGTTATTGTTAAATTAAATGTAGTTTTATTCTGGACCTTTTCAATTTCAAAAGAGGAGAAAAAGAGACAATTTCGTTTTGAGAAATTTTGAATTGTAGTTTGAACAGAGAATAAGATCAAAACCTATTTTTAATACTTTCTAATTGAATTGGCCACTTAGACCAACTGGTCGGAAGATGCTTGGGTCGCTGTAGGGGTTGGAGGTCTCGGGTTCGATACCCAGAGACAGTGTTTTATTTTGTTTATTAAAAACCCAACTAGCCGAAACAGAACACATAGGGATTATAAACCCTAGTTATGACGGTTGGCAGCTTTGGCGCGTTGGTCTTGTGCGCTGTCTGTTTCGCCGCTGGTCGCTGGTTCGAATATGGTTGGGGGTATTTGAGTTTAAAAAATGTTTTTTTTGGGATTTTGGATTTAATTGAGTTTTTAAATAGAATAAAAATTGGAAAATTATGGATTAATTACTGAAAAATTATTAGAACTTTATAAGAAATATTTATACAACTTTTGATAAAGTGTGAATAAGAGATTGGAGTTTTGCAAGAAAGGACTTCCTTTGGAAACTAAATTGTCCTTTTAATAAAAGAAAAATAAATGGGGATTTTTGAGTTATAAAAGATGAATTTTTGGAAGTTGTGACTAGTGTGATTAAATGGATTTATAAAAATGTGTTTGTAGTAAGATTTTTGAAATGCGAATAATGGATTTGTGAAATACATGAATTGTTGGTGACTATTAATTGAAATTTATTCTTACACATAAGCTACACGTGAAATTGAGTTATTGATCATGATGAGTTATGAATACATGAATGCTATGCTTGTGAAATATGAGTTGTGATTAATCATGAAAAGATCTTATGAGTATGACATTGAAATTATGAGTTGAAATTGAGAATTAGGGTATAGCCATGCCTTATACCGGCAATGAAAGAATTGTGAAATGATATTTGAAATGAGAAGACCATGGTTGGGTCATGTGAAGTAAATGAATAAGACCGGTATAGTGGGAGTGCTACATTCTAAGAGTTGATTTTTATTCATGATTCAATTAAACTAAGGACTTAGATACATAGTGAAGATGTGATGAAAGTAAGAGAAAAATATTAAGTATGAGGGCCATTGGATTGGCGGCGTGAGAGTATTCACAGGATGTCCCATGATGAGTCATGACAGGATGTGGATACTGCTCCAGAGTACCGTCTCGGTGGCGACGCTCGTGGGGTGTGTGACAACTGCGGGTGGTGTCATGTCTATGGTAGGAGCTGAATTACCACAGGATGCCTACATAATGAGTCATGTGACAGTGCGTTGGGATTCCTTCCAGGACGCCTAGACATGAGTTCGTAGGTCAGAAAACATCTAGGATACTTACCGTCGTTACAGTAGTAGATTAAGTCATGGCGAGGGATTGAACCCTACAAGATGAAGAACGGCTAAGGACTTGCCCTCGGACCTATGAAGTATGGGCTACATAGACTCTGAACAAGTGCGCATTAGTGTCATATAATATAAATAATTGCATTAAGGACTAAGTGCACATTCACAATACGACATCAATAGGATAGTCGCTTTAGCTTTGATTGTGACAAGTTTGTGGTTTGTTAAGAAATGAGAATCGTTATACTGTTTCCGACATAGAGAGGATGGCCATGTATAATATTTCGTCAGTTGAATGAACTGACGCGCCCATAGTTTTATATACAGGGTAAAGATGATTGACACAATTGAAGTATGCATGCTGCACAAGATTGATTTAAATGTTGTTCATTGTAATTTATTGTAAAATTACTTCCGCTGTGATAATTTAAAAGTGTAATGTAATTCGGATGAAAGAAAAGTTTTTATTTCCTTGTAAAAATTGTACGAAAGAAGTGTAAAGATCCTGTGGAACTTGAATTTAGTTGTATTTTGGAATTCGGGGTGTTACAAATCTTGACTTAGATAAAGAAGTCAAGTCTTTAAATTCTCGACTTTCAAGTTTGGATATAGATCTTGTATCTCATAAGAAAAATAATGAAGAGATATCCAAGAATGTATCTAAATTTATTGAAGGGAAGGAGAATTTAAATGATGTTCTCCAAAATCAAGTTCAATCTAATAAGAGATTTGGACTTGATTTTCAAAAGTCTCTTGAAAAACCTCATGTTACTAAGAACACTAGTATAAATAAGCCTGAATCTATTTCTAGTGTTAAGAATAAACTATATGATTTTTTTGAAAAACCTATAACTGTAGTTTTTAATGAAAAAAGCAATTTTGTAGTTCAGACCAGTCGACTGAACCCAAATTTCAGTCGCCTGTCCAGAGGTCTTGAGTCTTATTCAACAAGACGAAAACCTCAGATAAGTCGACCTATTACACCTCTCAGTCGACTGGATTTCAGTAACAGTCGACTGAAAGGTTCGATAAAGTCGACTGGACAGAGCAAAAATATATGGGTTCCAGTCAATCTGAGTCAGAAAGATAGAGTTACTTATATAAAATCATATATTCTTGCTGTATGTAATTCTGTAGATTATATTCCTGCATTTGGTGGAAAATCGAACTCACTTTGGGTTTGGTTTCCCAAAATCTCTTTTGGACCCAATGAAAAGGCTACCATATTCACTTTGTAAATTTTATAGGTACCTAAAAGAGAACATTGGATACTTAACAGCGGATGCTCAAAGCACATTACTGGTCATGTCAATCTCCTATCTTTCATTTAAGAGATTGATGGAGGAATAGTCACATTCAGTGACAACAACAAAGGGAAGGTTATTGGAATAGGCATGGTCAGTAAGCACACTAACCCTTCAATAGAAGATGTTTTACTTGTTAATGGTCTTAAGCATAATTTATTAAGTATTAGCCAACTGTATGATAAGAGATATAAAATTATTTTTGAAAAAGATGCATGCTTAATTTATTACTCTACCATGCAAAATATAATTTTTCAAGGAATTAGGAAGAATAATATTTATGAATTGTGTTTAAATCAATTGAATTTTCGAAAGATTTTTGCTTAGTAGTTTCTAATAATGATTCTTGGCTTTGGCATAAGCGATTTGGCCATGTGAACATGAAAAATATTGCTAAATTGTCTAAATACAACCTAGTTAAAGGGCTGCCAAGACTATCCTATAAAAAGGATAAGTTATGTGATGCATGTCAACTAGGTAAACAAATCAAATCTACTTTTAAGACAAAAAAAGTAATTTCTACTAGTAGGCCTTTCAAATTAATCCACATGGATTTATTTGGTCCTACTAGAGTTGCTTCTTTAAATAAAAGTAGGTATGTATTTGTTTTAGTAGATGATTTTTCACGATTCACTTAGGTTTTCTTTTTAAAACATAAGAATGATGCTTTTGATGAATTTGCAAATTTTTGTAAATGGATTCAAAATCAAAAGTCTCTAACCATAGTCACTATTAGAAGTGATTATGGCGGAGAATTTGAAAATGAAACGTTTTCAGAATATTGCAACAAGAATGGTATAACACATTCATCTGCATTTCCTAGAGCTTCCCACAAAATGGAGTGGTCGAAAGAAAGAATAGGATTTTGCAAGAGGGTGCACGTACCATGCTTGTTGAAAGCAAGTTACCTAAGTATTTTTGGGATAAAGCTGTTGCTATAGCTTGTTATGTTTTAAATAGAATTTTGATTAGGCCTAAGCTTAAGAAAACATGTTATGAACTTGTTTTTGATAAAATTCCTTAAGTATTTTATTTCAAAATATTTGGATGTAAGTGTTTCATTTTAAACACTAACGATAATTTAGATAAATTTGATCCTAGATCTAATGAAGGTATCTTCATTGGATACTCAAATAGGAATAAGGCATATAGGATCTTTAATAAGTCAACTTTGACAATTGAAGAATTCATGCATGTTTCATTTGATGAATCTCTGACTTCATCTACTGTTAATAAAGATGATGAAACTGATTCATCACCTTTAAATAACGTCATTAAATCTTTAGAGCAGACTACCCTAGCGGATAAGTCGACCGATAAGGAAATCAAGTCGATTGATGTGAAACAACCGACTGATGGACAAGTCAAGTCGACTGATCCTGTTGTGATGATTCAAACTTTACCAAAATCTTTTGTTGAAGTTAGAGATCATCCTCATGACTTAATAATTGGTGACATCTCACGTGGTATTCAAACCAGATCTCATGTTAACATGATTTCTCATACAGCTTTCTTGTCAGATTTTGAACCTAAAAATATACAAGAAGCCTGTGAGAATGAGTTTTGGATGAATGCCATGCAAGATAAATTAAACCAATTTATAAGAAATGATGTATGGAATTTAGTTCCATGACCTCCTAACCATACTATAACTGGTACCAAATGGGTATTCAAGAATAAATTAGATGAATCAGGACAAGTCGTTAGGAACAAAGCTAGATTAGTTGTTCAAGGGTATAATCAAGAAGTAGGCATAGATTTTGATGAAACATATGCTCCTATTGCTAGACTAGAATCAATTAGGATCTTGTAATCTTTTACTTGTTTTATGAACTTTACACTTTTCCAAATGGATGTTAAAAGTGCTTTTCTTAATGGTTTTATAAAGGAAGATATTTATGTTAAGCAACCACCTAGTTTCGAACATGAACAATTCCAAAACCATGTTTTTAAATTGAAAAAGGCTTTATATGGTCTTAAACAAGTACCTCGTGTTTGGTATGATCGATTGAAGACTTTTCTTTTAGAAACTAGTTTTGAAATAGATAAAGTAGATACTACTTTGTTTATTAGGAGAAAAGAGACCGATATTTTGATCATACAAATATATATTTATGACATAATCTTTGGTTCTACTAATAGTAATCTATGTCAAGAGTCTGCCAATACCATGATAAATGAGTTTGAGATGAGTCACATGGGTGAACTCAATTATTTCCATGGACTACAAATTAAGTAGTCACCAAATGGCATATTTATTAATCAAGAAAAATATGCTAAGGAATTACTCAAACGGCTTGGCATGGATAGCGCGAGTAGTAAGACCACACCTATAGCTACTACCACTACCCTTGACAAAGATGAATTAGGTAAGAGTGTCGATCAAAAAGTATGATTGGCTCGCTCTTATATATAACTGCTAGTAGACCAGACATTATGTTTAGTGTATGTTTGTGTGCTAGATATCAGTCAAGTCCTAAAGAGTCTCACTTAAAAGCTGTGAAACGTATTTTAAGATACATTAAAGGCACGTCTGAGTATGGTCTATTTTATCCACGCACCGATAATTGTAAACTTTTGTCGTATAGTGATGCTGATTTTGCTGGCAGCAAAACTGACCGCAAAAGTACTAGTAGAAAATGTCACTTTTTGGAACACTCCCTAGTCTCTTGGTGCAGTAAGAAGCAAAATTCGGTATCTCTATCTACTATAGAAGCTGAATATATTGCTGCAAATTTGGCCTGTGCCTAAATTTTGTGGATGAAACAAACTTTATTAAATTATGATATTTCATTTTCAAAACCTGCAATAATGTGTGATAATACCAGTACCATTAATTTATCTAAAAATCCGGTTCAACATTCACGTACAAAACACATTGATATTAGACATTATTTTTTACGTGATCATGTTTTAAAGGGAGATATATCTTTAGACTTTATTTCTACTGATAAACAAGTAGCAGATATCTTTACTAAACCACTTAAGGAAGACACATTTATCACCTTAAGAAGAGAACTAGGAATTTGCAGTTTTTATGATATTTCTTGATTTTTTTTTATATGGTAAGTCGACTTAGCAATAATTTTCGGTCGACTTCCCAAGTATTTTTCGAGATTAATTTTTTTCTGAGGTTTTTTTTTGTGTGCTCTGGACAGTCGACTGTGAACAGTACTCAGTCAACTGCTAGAAGTATTACTTGAGTTTTTTTGGTTGTTTTATTTACTCTTGACTAAGTCGACTGTTGCGCTTCAGTCAGTCTTTTAGATTCGAAAACGGCACACCTTTTTTAGGTGATTTCTTTTACTCTTTCTTACCCTTTGCCCGATCTGATCCCTTGATTACTCATAGACTCAATCTCAGCCTTTGATTCTAATGTAAAAACCCTAATTCTCCTCTTTTTCATTCTCTCTATCTCTTTGAAGACATAGACAGTCGACTGCTCCTCATCCTAACGATTTCAGATTTTTGAAGCTCACAAATTGAAGACTTCGTTCACATTTCAAGTCAATCACTTGCTGAAGTTCTTTCCAGGATCTCTTGAAGTCCTCTGCTTCTCTTTGCCTCTCATTGGCATAACTCCTTGATTTCTTTTCTTGTTTTAGTGTTTTGGGTTTGAATCATGCCTCCCAAAAGATCACGTAGTTCTAATGTTGAAGAAGGACAATCTTCTAGCAATTATCTTCAATATCTTAGGAACCCAAACCTTGTTGAGAAATTTTTTCTCATTAGTCAAATTGCTATCTTTCTAGGGAGATTTGTAAATTTTCCTGATTTAGAAAGATTCCCTTTAGCCCCATTATTTGAACAATGTGTGTTATTTAACTTGTTTTCCCTTGTTAATCAACCATATTACTCTCCACAACATATATATTTGTTTTATACAAATATGAGAGTTGTAAATTCCGAGGATGGTAACAAAATATTTATTACTACTACGGTAAAAAATATTCGTATGAGGTTGACTCCTGCAAAATTGGGAATTATTTTGGGTATTCCATCTGAAGGATTAGATTTAGGGGAGACAGATATGGATGAAGACTCTATCCATTCAAAAATTTTCTTGCCAAATCGCGGTCCCCCAATGTCTAACCAAACAATTACACCGCTTGTTAAGCTAGTTGCAAGAATTTTGTCGTATAACATTATCCCTAAAATGGGGAGTTACGATCAATTTTTCCACGAGTTGCAACAAGCTGTCTATGCGATTTTTGGCAAAATTCAAGTAAATTGGAGTCGAGTCATTTTCAATCGTCTTCATAGGGCTCATACTTCTTTTCTTCCTTTTGGTGCAATACTTACTCATGTTTTCAATTTCTATGAAGTTGATCTTACTTCTGAGTCTAGTGTTGTTACTCATTATGAGTCTTTTGATCGTGCGAGTTTAGCTCGTATGAAGATTCTACACTCTCCTCCTCGAAGAAATACCTCCTATTCCCTTAGCCACTTCAGCTCGTCGGTCTTCTGTTTCTAGTTCATCTCATCCTCGTGCTGATTTTGATGATCCTAGGAGTCTTTACACTTCTGTAAATTATCTCATGGATCGTCAGGACACCCTTGAAGCCAGTATTTCCCAACTTAATCACTTGTTCACTTCTCAGTTTCCACCTCCACCTCCTCCCTCTCAAGGTTCCGCAAACGATGATGAAGACGAAGATTGGTTAGCTATATTTTTTTCTATATTTTTCTACTTTTTACGTATTTTCTATTTTATGTAGTTTTTTGAACAATGTACTCCGAATTTCATATGTCTAAATTTGCTTTGGTTTTGACTTGTGTTTGTTCTCTTGCAATATGCTCCTCTTTATTTTTTTTCTCCTTCTATTTTTTTGTTGATGCCAAAGGGGGAGAAAAAGCTTGTGTATGTTATATGTGTATATGTTGTATGTGTAGTAAGCTATTGTTTGCATTTGGTGCATGTTTTTGTGCATGTTTTTTAACTTATGCATATTGTACACTAGTTAGGGGGAGCATTTGTATTTTTATTATTATTGTAAGCTATTGTGTTGTCATCATCAAAAAGGGGGAGAATGTTGATTCTTGGTTTTGATGACTACAACACAATACAAAATTGTGACACTTCTTATATATTGCAGGATGTATCAATATCAATTACACAAAGGCAAAGTTAATCCAATGGAGCTCTCAAAGAAAATTTGATCAAGTCAAGCAAGCTTCAACAACTAAAGACATTGGCTCAAGCTCAAATTCAAGACTCAAGATCAAGACAAGATTCAGCGCTTCAATGTGTTTTATTAAATGTCTTGTAAACAATTGTAATTTTATTTCTTTGAGTTCTTAGATTGATGTAATAGCCTTGTCACACACACACACTCACACATATCTTTATAATTGAGTGTTTTTCACAAGTTTAAAGGTCAAAACAAGCTTGATTAAGATCAGCTGTTGAGTACCAATCGACCGCCGTTTGGCACCAGTCGACTGTACTAGTACGAAACTGTCTGAACTTTTTCAAACTCCGGCCAGTCGACTCATCATGGCAACCCAGTCGACTGTTCAAGTCATTTCGACAGTCTTTGAGTTCATAGGTTGATGTAATAGCCTTGTCACACACACACACTCACACATATCTTTATAATTGAGTGTTTTTCACAAGTTTAAAGGTCAAAACAAGCTTGATTAAGATCAGCTGTTGAGTACCAATCGACCGCCGTTTGGCACCAGTCGATTGTACTAGTAGGAAACTGTCTGAACTTTTTCAAACTCTGGCCAGTCGACTCATCATGGCAACCCAGTCAACTGTTCAAGTCATTTCGACAGATTTCAGAATTTAAAACTTGTTTTTCGAATTCAGAAGTTTATATCCATTTTAAATCAGTTTTATTAACTGTTTTACAACGTCCTAGTGATTCCTCTCTATAAATAGAGCCTAGGTATCACCATGGAAAGGTTCCAAGAATTTTGATAAAAGTTTAAGTTTTTGCTTTTGAAAAAAAGAACAAATATTCAAACAAGCATTCACAATCTTTTAAGTCTTGCTTCTCTGAAATCAGTCTAGTATAACAGTGAATTCATTTTAAACTGATTTTGGAAGTTGACCTATTAGCCTCCATACGAAAATAACAATCGCAACAAGGCTATAGGTTTTTGTAACTCTTTTATTGTTTTCTTTCACTCTCGGGTTGTGAGAGTGGTCCTCTCGGTTGGAGAGTAGGGCTCTAAGTTATAGAGTCAGGTTTTCACTTATGGTTGAAGAGTGGGTTTGCTCTCTCTAGTGGTGAGAGAGGTCTACGGGTTGGACAAGGTTGTTGTCAAAACGTTGTAGGGTATTCTTGTATTTTTTCAAGAATAGTGGAAAATCTCAAGTGGGTTGCTTGGGGACTGGATGTAGGTCGGGAGGACCGAACCAGGATACATCATTGTATACTCTATGGTTGTATTTTCTTTACTTGCTTTTTAATTTCTCTATGAAACTTGTCTGGCAAGTCGATTGTCCCTCTTCTATAAGTCGACTGATCAGACTAGTATAACATAATCTTCGAAAACTTTTCTGACAAGTGGACTAAGTTCCGCTATAAGTCAACTGGTCAGACTTATATAAATACTCTTCTAATCTAACGCCCCTGTCGAATGTATTCCCTTTTCAAGTCGACTGGACAGTAAGAAAAAGTTCAATTTTGTTAATTTTTTTATACAACACTATTCACCCCCCCCCCTCTAGTGTTTCTTGCCTTGCCTACAGGATCCAATAGATTAAACCCAAGGCTTCTGAACATATCTTCTTACAATTCTCCTGCTTTGTGCCGATTGGTCTCCCTTTATCTCCTTCTAGAACTAGATCCAAGTCCTATTAAACCGATGCTTCATGCACGTTCACCTTCAAGTGATCAAAGTTGATCTTGCCTTTAAACCGCTTGATCTTCGTGATCTGATCTGCCATCTTCTTCAAGGAACTCGAACAAACCCTTGAACCCAAAGCTCTGATACCAATTCTTAGGGATTTCTACCGAAAACCCCTCTTAGGATCTTGTTGAGTTATTCGACGCAATCAATACAAACTACCAAGCACATATGAGATCATACCAAACACACCAAAGCACACACAAATTTGTCCCAGTTGGAGCTTTTGCTTTAATCCGGGGAGAAGAAACCCAAGATGTTATTCAACTAGAGAAGAAACAAGAATATTACAATTTTCACCACGACCCTCTCTCAAGGCTCACCAGCAAGTACTAGTTGTTTACAATTAGAGAATCACTCGATCTTTCCTTCAATAAAGTACTCACTCTCTTAGTTCTCAATGGAGGCCAATAACAACAATATATAAAGATCTAGAGAAAACCTAGTTTGATATCTTGATACAATAACAATTGGATATTCCTGAAGAGATAATCCTACGATAAGAGCCGTAAGATCTGACTTGAAGAGCAAGTTTGGCTTCTCACGAATCACCAAGACACGACCCAAATAATCCATCAGCGCCGCATTCGGTCGACCTGTAACACCCCGTGTTAAAAAAATATAATATATATATAAAGGGGATTTGGAGTTGGCCCCATAGGATTTCCTATGGGGGTTATATGGGAATTTAAATGTGTATGGAATAATGAATGGGGGGCCCACGACTTTGAAACAGCAAATTAGTGCTGTGGAAGAATGCCATGACATGGCATTTGGAGCATGGGACCCACCTCATTGTGTTTGAAGTCAGAGAAGCTTCTTCTTTGATGACGTGTGTACGGGTATACACAGGATAAAAAAGAGAAAGAGGTTTGAGAATTGTACCACATCGATAAAATACTAAGAATAATATATTAATAAATAATAATGCCTATGATCAAGAGTCACCAATTCGGTTAACCACCTTTTGAAAGGCAGCCTGTGGTGGGTAGTTGTACTACATAGTATCTAATTTGTCTTCTAAATTGTATAAATTATCTGAGCTAGGGACAGGGACATTACAAATGGTATCAGAGCCGACTTTCGACACCGGGTGTGGGTAAGAGTGGACGAGATGTATGCGTGAAATGGAGCTAGCAGATGTACGAGTATGCCTGAGAGGGAGCGAGGTGGTGGCATGAAATAATGGACCACCCGCAGAATCAGGGTACGGTGCAGCTAACAGAATCAGGGTACTCCACTCCACATCGGCTAGAAAGGAGATCCTGCACTAGATTGTGCATGCCCCGTGCTCAGTGAGGATGCTGATTTCTGAAGGGGGTGTCTGGAACACCCCGTGTTAAAAAAATATTATATATATATAAAGGGGATTTGGAGTTGGCCCCATAGGATTTCCTATAGGGGTTATATGGGAATTTAAATGTGTATGGAATAATGAATGGGGGGGCCCACGACTTTGAATCAGCAAAGTAGTGTCGTGGAAGAATGCCATGACGTGGCATTTGGAGTATGGGGCCCACCTCATTGTGTTTGAAGTCAAAGAAGCTTCTTCTTTGATGACGTATGTACGGGTATACACGGGATAAAAAGGAGAAAGAGGTTTGAGAATTGTACCACATCGATAAAATACTAAGAATAATATATTAATAAATAATAATGCCTATGATCAAGAGTCACCAATTCGGTTAACCACCTTTTGAGAGGCAGCCTGTGGTGGACATTTGTACTACATAGTATCTAATTTGTCTTCTAAATTGTATAAATTGTCTGAGCTAGGGGTAGGGGCGTTGTCGAACTGCAGCTGCTGCTTGCTGTTTTCCTTGCTTCCACTCCGTCTCCGATCATCTCGATTCCTCCATCGTCTCATCGTCTTCTTATCCAACATAGTATGCAAGACATAAATCCAACATCTGTATCTGTTGATTTTTGTCTTTCTTCTTGTCTCAGTAAGTCTTGGTCCAAAAAGATGTTTGGCTGGAAGCATCAAACCAAACTCGACAAAACTATTCGATATTGGAGTGTTTCAAGACTGGTATGTGGGTTGGGAATGCTGCTCACCCTAATTACTGTACAAGGCTGAAGGACTCCAAGAAAGATAATGTCTCTGCCGCATCTGCTGGTAAAATACTATGCGACTCTTTTCATTATTTATGGTAATCAGAAGATACATGATTAGCTTCTACTGTCGAGAAGAGATAATTTTGCTTGTCTTATTGCATGGAGATGATTACACTATATAGATACAAACTGTACCTGATTGGGAAAGATAATAGGTAACAACTTTGGTTATACAACAACCTAGCTAAGAGATAAGAATGAGAAGATAAGATTGCTACAAGATAGTTACAACAAACTCGGATAGTTACAACAACCAGCTTGAGATTAGCTAAGGATTAGTATCCTTTACATCTACTAGCTCAAATGAATTGAGCTGGCTTTGTTTTACTTGAATAGATAATCATATTCTCATATTTATTGAAATAATTAACTCATATTCACTATCATGATAAGAGAAGGTTGAAGCCAACTCACTTAAGTATTATGAGGAATAATAAGAGAAAATATTAGGATTAACATTCTAGACTAAGGTGCTTGAGAGATATTATACCTAGGTATTAAGATTGGACTACCTATACCACTACCTCTTGTGAATATTTATAGGATAAATATTGGGTTTCGGTACCGGACTCTAGGCCTACTCAACCCGTGGTCCAATATCTGTACAAGTATATGTGTACCCATACAATATTTATATATTATTATCATAATATAGTGAGAGTATATATATACATGTGTGTGTAAAGCAAACCTACTTTGATCTGTAAGCAGCTTTCACTTGTTCTTTCTGATCTCACCCATTAATTCCTCCTTTTTCACTGAGTACAATAGAAGTGGATTACAAATCATTATTTACTCTCTTATTCATTATTCATTGTATAAGCTCTTAGACTAAATTATGATAACTAAAGTTATTTTTTTTAGGGGTAAATATGAACAAATCTCATTTAAGTATTGCCAATTTTAAAAATATCTCACAAAACTTTTTATTTTTATTTTTTCAAAAAATTCCAATCAACTATGTTTTCAACACAATTTTTTTTTTAAAACCTCACTTACCCATACATTGAAAGCATGGTTGAGGAAGGTTTTTTTTTATAAAAAAATAGTTGCGTGTGATTTTTTAAAAATTGGCAATACTTGAGTGATTTTTTTTCACATTTAGCTTTTTTTTGTGGAAGAACAAATTTCAGTCAGCAACACGTGCTTGGGAGGAGATACGCGGAATTATACTAACTCCTCGGAGGCTCCAAACAGTCTAAACGAAAGATTACTGCAGCTAAGTTGATAACTACACGTAACTGGTGTTGTTCTACTTATTCCCATATCCAAATGAATGTGCATCAAAGTTCTTGAAATAATGAATTGAATAAGTTTAAAAGTTTCAACACAATATTGTAATTGAACCTTTATATCTATGTCAGTTAGGCACATTATCGATCATTCATCTTTTTTCTTTTTTCTTTTTTCTTTTTTTTTTCTGCGAAACAAGAAAGTTACAATGTCAGTTGATCAGTATTCCTTTTCCAAATGCGCGCAGCTCTTTATTTGTTGAAGAACGTCCGAGCAATTGTTGGCAGCCAAATATCAGCTCAAGCAAAATTCATTGTCAATTGGAGAAATTTCCCAGACTCCCATCATATCAGTCCTTCTCCGCTACAACCCCCTTAATTTTTCCTCTCATCGATCCCTTCCCCTCAAAACCCCTACTTTATTCAAACTGGTGTTAGGGACTCTTCAGAGCATAGTGGGTAAATAACCCACTTTTCAAAAATATTTAGCCAAATACCCTTCTTCCAAAAATATTTAGTCAAATACCCCTTTTAATTATAATAACCAAAAAGCCAAATTTTATATATAACCCCACTCTAGAAATTATAAAGTATAATATACCTTAACCTTAAAAAAAGCTAGATAATTCACAGAAAATAAAGAAACTTAAATTAAAAAATCTTTCAAAATTCAAGATTAGATACGTTGATAAAAGATTAGTGGAAAGTAAGCATATTGCCAGTAAAGAAATATCAGAATACCTATTACTAACAATAAAAGTAACTAATCAACTACCTAAAGAGATACAAAAACAAATAGCATACAAAGTATTAGATTACAGAAACGAAGAAGCAAGTTGGTATTACCAACACCTAAGAGCAGACAAAATAGTAAGACATGGAGCCAAAAATTTATTTAAACATACAAGACTTGGAAGAAGATTACAGCGGTCCTGAAATGTTCAGTGATATAAGAAAAGATTTAAGAATCATAAATAAAAATATAAAAGAATTAGGAAGATATATGACAGACTACCCAGAAGAAGAATTGGGCATAACAGAAGAAGGTATGAAAGAACTAGAAGCCATAACAAAGATTAATATAAATATCTTGGAAATAGAAGATTTAATGGCAAATCCTAATTCAGAAGAAGTGCAAGAAGCCTTAAAAAACCTAGATATAGCAAACGAAGAAATAAAAATGGACCAAGATAAGATTATTGAAAAACCTTCAAAAATTCCAAGTAACATGTATGAAATATTAAGACCACCACCTAACAAAAAACCATACCAATTACCATGGAAATGGCAAAATACAAAAAGAAGAATGCAACTAGGAAAAGATAAAGAAAAAGAAATTCCAAAATATGAACCAACAGAACACTTCGAAAAAGGAATAGCAGGAAATGGAGAATGGTTAGACCTAGATTGCGTAAAAGACGTAGATAGAACAATTGAAGAATGGGTAAAAGCGTCACTAATAGTAGGATTTAGGCAAAACCTTAACGGAAATGCATTTGAGAAATTTATAGAAGCCACCTTTATGGGAGTAGTAGCAAAATGGTGGAATGGACTAGAAGAAGAAGAAAGAAATACTATAAGAAAATCAAGACCAGTTGATGATAAAGGAACTGAAGAAAGTTCAGCACAATGGACGTTAGGTTTAAAAGAAATAATTACAAATTACGAAAAAGCAATAACAACCGAATTCAGTGTATACGATAAAGGAGAAAAACACACTATATATAAAAAGAATCAAGCAAGATGGAGACTAAGTAACTTAGAAATATGCGACATGTGCCATTTTGACAACTATGCTTGTGAATTCCGAGAATACTATCAAGATAGTTATTATACAAAAGAAGAACGGAGTCCAATTTTAGACTCATTCTTCCTAAAATTACCTGATCCATGGAGCATAAACATATATAGTGCATACATAAATGAGAAAGTGAAACCTGAAGTAGACACTTTAGGGTATAGAACACAATTTGTAAAAGATTATAGAGACAAAGTATGCCAAGATGCCAGAGCAACAATAAAATATTACAGAACATATAAACAAAGAATTTGCTGTGAAGATGTAAGACCAAACCATTGGGAATGCAATAATAACTATAGATACAATAACTATAAATACACAAAGAAGAATAATCACAAATTCCAAAAATATCAACCAAAATATAGGAAAACTTTTAAGAGATATAGAAAACCTTTTAAAAAATACTTTAGAAAAATGAATAAAAATAAAAATAGGTAGTATACGAAAAATCCAAAAAAATGTAATTGTTACATATGTGGAGAGGTAGGACATATATCACCAAATTGTCCTAAAAGAATGAAAAAAGAAAATGTAAAATACGTAGAAGAAATTGAAGAAATGAATAACATAAATTACGAACTTATAGAATATGATGAAGAATGGTCAGAAATAAGTGAAGATGAAGAAATAATGGTGATGGAAGAAGATAGTGGAAGTAGTGAAGGTGAAACAGAAGAATGTAAAATATACATGTTAACTGATCTAACAGAAATAGGGGAACCCTCAGAAAGAGAAGAAAACAATGAAGAATTAAGAGAAAGAATGTGCTTTGACATACATAAGTACGATAAAATAAGAGAGACCAAATTAGATATAAATCCAAAAGAAATCTTTAAACTACCAATATTTGAAAGAAAGAAAATCACCATAGTAATAGCTAGGAATAATGAACAACCTATAGACATTGAACAAGCACAAGGCAAAACCATAATCCCATTAATAACAGAAAGAATAATAAGACAAGAGATGGAAAAGATAAGCGAAAAGACCAGAAAAACATTAAGACACATACATTTAGGAGCTGTACAAATAATAATAAAAGCCTATTTTAAGGAAGGAATAAATACGCCCCTCCAAATATATCTAATGGATGATAGGATAATATCAAGTACACAAGATGCCTTAATAGGACTAGTACAAGGAAACTTAATGTACCAAAAGATAAAATTCACAATAAAACCTAATTTCTCTATAAGCATGACAGAAGAAAATAAAGATAAAAGTCTAGTCATGTATCATAGGTTATCAGGTATAGAAATGATAGAAAAAAGCAAAATTATGAGCATACAAATAAGAAATATTTACGCTTTCACTAGTAAGTACGAAGTAAAGAATAGAAATACAGACAATTTTAAAATAGAGCCGCTATTCAGCGAAATCATAAGGTACAAACCAGCTAGAGAAAACCTTGAAATGACTATACCAAATTATATAGAATTCGACTTTAATAAAGCAAAAGAAACCGAAAAAGGAAAAGCATCACAAATAATGTTCGGAAAGAGGTCACTATCAATAAGAAATAAACAACAAGAATTGGAATTAATACCAATAATAAATACATTAGAACACCAAAATAATAACCAATTTAAAATAGAAATAGAATATTATGACAACGGAAAATGGAATAAACAAATAACCTTAGTTGACACAGGAGCTACTAATTCACATATTAAACAAACAAATATAAAAACCACTGAATTGATAACATTAGATAACCCATATTATTACCTAGATTATTACAATAATAGACATCCAATTATACATAAAATCATACTACCACTAAGGATAAATGGTAGAAAGGAAATATTGTTACACTTACATGTAGACGCAGAACAATATGTTAATGACATGTTATTAGGAACTGACTTCCTTACATCAGTACAACCTTACTCAATTCAAGAAGAAAAAATTACAATAACAGTAAATAATGAAAGCATGGTAATAAATAGGATATCGGACAAATGAATCCATTAAGGGCAACAAAAAACACATTATACATCCTAACAGAATTTGTTTACGAAGGATACAAATCAAGAAACTATCACAGTCTAATAGACACCGGAGCAGGTACTAGTTTATGCCGCGAAAATATACTACCAAAATGGAAACAAGATGGTTTTAATAAAAAAGCCATAACTGGGTTAACTGGACAAACCATCATACTAGACAAATATCAACAAAATATTAATGTACAAATAGGAAGTTACATACTAAAAATACCCATAGTATACCAGTTTGACGATATGAATAATGACGTACTCCTAGGAAATGACTTTTTCCAATAATATTATCCCATAACTATATCACATAAATCAGTTGTATTTATAACACCTTGCGGACACCAAGCAATAGCAATTATAATAACCCAACCGTATTCCAGAACTGACCTACCACACATCATAGTTTCTTCAGTCCAGCGTGGTGAATACCAATACTTACCAAATAAAACTAGAATACAACAAGTTCAAATAACAACTACAAATTTTTTTTTACAAAAAACAATTAGAAGATCTGTGCGGAGAAGACCCCTTGGCAAAATGGAACTTAAGTAAACCCATGGCACATATAGAGTTAATAGAGAAGAACAAAATAATTAAAATTAGACCAATAAGACATACTCCAACAGACCTAGAAGAATTCAAAATACACATAAAAGAATTGGTGGAAAATAATTATATAAGGAAATCACAAAGTCCACATTCATCACCAGCATTCATAGTAAAAAAACATTCAGAAGAAAAAAGAGGTAAATCTCGAATGGTAGTAAATTATAAGGAATTAAATAAAAATACTAAGAGATTTGGATACCCACTACCAGATATGCAAATACTACTTAACACAGTAAGAACAAGAAAAATATATTCGAAATTTGACTGCAAATCAGGATTTTATCATGTAAAATTAACAGAAGATTCAAAACCTTTAACGGCATTTAGCACACCTCAAGGATTTTATGAATAGAATGTATTACCATTCGGCTATAAAAATAGCCCAGGAATATTTCAAGAATATATGGATAAAATTTTTGAAAAATACAACAATTTCATATTAGTATATGTAGATGATATTCTAATAGGATCAGAAAACGAAGAACAACATAAAGAACATCTACTAAAATTCATAGAAATAGTGAAAAATGCAGGCATTATACTATCAAAAAAGAAAATGGAATTATTCAAAACTGAGATAGAATTCTTAGGAACAAAATTATCACATGAAGGAATAGTATTACAACCACATATAGCAGAAAAAATAAAGACTTTTCCTAATGTCTTAAAAGAAAAAAGAGAAGTGCAAGCTATAATAGGATTACTAAATCAAACAAGAGCTTACATACCAAATTTATCAGCAAAAACAAATTGGTTACAACAAAAACTTAAAAAGTTTAAGAAATGGGAATGGACCCCAGAGGATGAAGAGAAACTTAAAATATTAAAACAACAAACTTCAGAGTTACCAAAGCTAAAACTATCGGTTAAAGAATGTTCTTGAATAATAGAAACTGATGCATGTGAAACTAATTGGGGAGCAGTATTAAAATTTATTGAAATAGGAGAAAGTGAAGAAAAATTAGCTAGATATACTAGTGGTTCTTTCACACAAACCCAACAAAATTACCACATAAACGAAAAAGAACTACTAGAAATCTTAAAAGCTATAAAAAAGTTTGAACTATTCATAATACATACAAAATTTACGGTAAGTACAGATAATACCCAAGCAAAGAGTTGGATTAATAAAATAATAGACCCAACCATAGCAAATAAAAGATTGGTAAGATGACAGATGGAGTTAGCACATTACGATTTTGTAATAGAAAACATAAAAGGAAAACTTAATATTTTAGCCGATTTTTTATCAAGAAATTAACTATTTCACTTGTTGCAGAATGGAGACCAGATTTCAGCAAATAGAACACGATATAGTCTACCTAAAGGAGACAGTAGAGCAATTAAAAGAAGCATTTAACCAACTACAGCTGCAAATATGTGGTCTTCAAAGTATATTTTACCAACATATAAGTACGGATCATATTGAAAAAATGAGCGAAGGGAGTGAACCTACTAACCCACAAAATACAAGTGGGATCACAAAAATAGCCACACAAGAAGAAAACTCCACATCCATACAGCCCACTACCTACAAAGAGAGTTTACTCTCAGATCCTCCAAAATACTCCAAGAAGAATTTATTTTTACAATATATTGAGAAATTATGCCCGACCACTCAGGTCAATCAGTTTATCAAAACTATTTCTCAGCAACATATGAACAATGCGATCATACTACCAGGAGCAAATCCAAAAACTGTAAAAGTATTGTTTGAAAGAGGACTTATTCACTGCATTTATCCATCTCGAGAATGTGAAGAACTTAGCCAGTTACCAAAAGAAGTATATAAAGCTGCTAAAAGTTATTTTGGTCTTACAAAGACATCCAAAATATATGTCCGTATATTTTCAGCAATTCCAGAATTCCTTGAAGATAATGAAGAACTACCAGCTGAGCATATTATAAAAATAGGGATGACTATGCAAATCTTGTTTGGAGCAACCAGTATCATACCATATAAAGCCGAAGAATTTGAAAAACTAATTCCCGAAAGAAGAGCTACGGGATTTAGAACAATGTATTGTGAACTAAAGGACATACAAAGCAGAGAAGGTAATATATGGATCTACGACAGCCCTGACCCACAAAAATTAATGATCTACCTTAGTCAAAAAAAGAAGTCTTTGACAGCTGGTACCGAATCTTGCATAAAGGAGATATGACAATGACGGAAGAAACAACTGTCCACTACTGTAGATTGATGAGGATGGAACCACAGCATTCATGTGACTATTGCAGAAAAGGACAAGAGCAGACTGACGAAGAGCTGTTCCTGATGTGAAGCACGTGAAGATGTCCCCTACATAAGCAGCAAATATCTCAATTATTTAGCTATGATGTAAGCACTGATGTAAGAAAAGCAATAATTGTATATGTGATGTAAGCAATGATGTAAGGAGGATAATAATTGTATCTGGTGTGAAGCCATCCCTTCGTCTATAAAAGGGAAGGCAGGGTAAGGGAGAGAGACAGACGATTTTGGAGAGAGAAAAAAAATTCCTCATAATCTTAGAGAGTCTGTTTGTAACAAGCTTGAAGGAAATAAAATGTCTTTTATGAGTTCATCTATCAGCCTCTGTAGAAAATAAGGTATGAACAACTAAATTCCTTTCCTCTAGGGAGAGTTTTGTAAGGCTCTGCCTGGATAATCTTGCAAAAAGACTCATTTGCAACCTTCTATAGTTAGACTTTTGTGGTTGTCTGTACCGAAGTGCTACTAGTTGTTCTAGACGTATCTCTTGAATGAAGCTCTATTGAGGGCATAGTAATCTTGAGATGGGAAGAACGTAAAAGCAGCAAAGAAATCGGGGTGCATACCGGAGGTATTTTATCCACTGGTAGTAATTGGTACAGAACAGATCAAAAAAGTTTAACTAGGTCGGAAGCATGATGGGCCGTTTTGTTTTGATTTTTTAGGTATCCTTAGAAATCTCTCTCTGCTCTTTATTTCATAATTGCTTATTGTTCGAAAGAACTAATGGATAATAATTTTGGTATTGCCTCACCAATTTTTGAATTAATGGTTAATTACCAAGGAAGTGATAGAATGCTAGTTTTTTATGTTTATTATCCTCATAGACAAATAAGCATGGATGATTGCTACGAATTCAAATTATTCTTTTTTAGCATTCAACGAGTAATAATTATAACAATAAACCAAATAATTCCTGGAGAAACTAGTAATATAAATGTTGAAATAATTGACGACCTAACTTATCATGAAAGATCTTTGTTATTTTATGAAAATGGTATATTTAGTAGTTATGTTTGGAGTCCTACGACTGCATACAGACAATTTCTAGAAGAACATGAACAGAATGGAGGAGAAAATAGACATACAGAATAACTCGAAGAACCCCCATATGATAGTAATAGTGAAGGATATGAGACAGAATCAGAATATATAAGAGAACTTGACGACGATGACGACGATATTCCCATCATTCCTGATTACTTTTTCAGAATTGACAATATCCATTATTTCAACGAATATTATTTTTCAAACTTTGATCTTTATTTTAACTCTTTAGACTTTACTCTTTAGACTTTTAAAAGTTTTTGATACTCTCTTCCTTTTGATTTTCAGGTCTCCAGGAGATTACGCGCTACTCACACCTACAACTTAAGAGATTTCACGCACCCACCAAAGTGTGGTATCAGAGCCAGTACAAAGTAAGTAAATTTAATATTTTTCCATATATTTATTAATAATTTATAAGGTAGAAAGCAGAAAAACTAAAATCTAATAATAAAAATAAAAATTATCCTAAAACCCAAAAACTTTTAGTTTTTGTAGAAAGGTCACACATCCTATAAAAATTATTATAGGAAGAATACTATAGAAATCTAATTGAGGACTAGGGTATTTCACTAATTATTTTCAAAACAAGGGCATTTTACTAAATATTTTAAAAAAGGAGGTTAATAAGCCAAATAACTCGACTCTTCACAGGTCAGAGCCATTACTGTTGTAATACTATACTGCTTTACGGCCAGACCAAGGTAGGTAATACCTATTCTTGAAAACAGCAAGTACTGGATTGGCATTGTTCCCTATCTTGTTAGACACCTTGGAGACTGCTGAACTGCATGCATTTTCCATATACTGCAGCATGATCTCCCTTAAAACCTCCGATGACCAAATTAATCCTTCATGAGCTCTACATTAATTACTGTATGGACATGCAAATCCATGTCTTCATTGTGCACATATCGAAGTCTGTTCTTGAAGGCAAGAGAGGCCGGAATGATGGGCAACGGCTATGCTTTGATCTTTATCTCCATAATTTCAAGCTCTTCAACCTCCTGGACTCCTCAAACTTTGATGCATTTCATGGATATTCAACCATTAAGCAGTGCATTTCAGAGACTGTAGTTAGCGGGGAATTCAACAATATATTGAGGGATCCTTTAAGCAAGAAGAATCAATGGACAGAAGCCAAACTACTCCAACCTAGGATCTACGCCTATTGGGCTTGAAAATTTTGCCGAAATGCCCTTGTTTTTGAAAATAATTAGCGACCTATCCTTATTTCGAAAACATTTAGCGATTTGCCCTTGTCTGTGACACGTCAGCAACAAACGTTATTGGGAAAAACGGCATCAGCTAATTGTATGCCGTTATTCCCAATAACGGCATCTTCATCTGAAAAAATTTACGTGCCGTTATTCCCAATAACGGCATTGCTTATTTTTAGTATAGATCTATAATGTATCAACATTGACTCGAGATTGGAAAGCAAAAAACAAAAAAACTGATGCCGTTATTCTGGAGAACGGCATCGTTTATACTGATGCCGTTTTTCAGAATAACGGCATCAATTCTTTTCTTTTTGCACAACTCCCTATAATCGAAAACCCCTTTCTTCTCCCCCTCTTCACTTCGATTCTTTCCTTCACATTTTCCACACCGAAAACCCTAGACGCTCTTAAAAAAAAAATCCACAAGATCTTCGGTGTGTTATTGACTTCTATTTCGGAGTATATTCTTCAATCCTTCATTCAGAGTTCCTTCTCATTCCGAATCCGAAATCTTTGTAAGTAACCAAAAACCCTAATTTGTATTTTGTATAGTTGATTTTGACTATTTTATTATGTAGTATAGTACAAATATTGTAGATTAGGGTTATCGAAGTAGTAATTTTGGAAGTATTGTTAGCGAAGTAGGGTTTACTAAATGTTGAATTTTTGAGAAACACAAATTCTTAAATATTGAAGTACTTTATTTTGAAGTAGGGGTTTTGAAGATCCTAATACACTTAATTACTACCAAGTAAACCAGTCCTATGTCTTCAAACAATTGATAAGATGTTAAGTTTTGTAGAGTATATGTTTTCCCGTTTTTTGAAGTAGGGGTTGTGCTCACATGAACAAAAGTTTCATCCCCATTAACACATCCAGTACATGTGATTAAGGAGTAGTTGAGTGTTGTGTTTGGTAGTTCTTATTGTATGCATAGAAGATCATCTTTTATATATATCCTGCATTGCTAATTTCAACAAAAGGGCATTTGCTACACTATCTGCCTAGGCTCATCTCAGTGTAAGGAGATTTGTATACATCACCTATATATATATACACACCTACTTCATGTCAGTGTGAGGGAAATTTATATCAGATACATACATATACACACTACAATTCACTAGCAGATCTACTCCTAAGACTGCTCATGCTCTCAATTTTTCTACTGAAAATGTTGTTGATTAGTGTTTGTTAATTTGTACAGGCCAATGGATCCTGCACAACCATCTTCTTCGCATGGTGTTGGTGCTTCTTCTACGTCTTCATTTGGACCACGGGGACATCCGGGTCCATTAGATCCTACAGTTCTGTTTCTGCAAGAAGACCACAGATCACAGGCCGTTTGGACCAGGGATGTGGAGAAGATGAGTTTCAGGATGCACAAGATCATGCCTGTGATCACCCGCTGTATTGCTATGGAAAATTATTTGGTTAGCAGTGGATTTAGCGGGATGTCAAAGCTGGCCAAAATAAAGTGTGATCACGCCTTGCTTACCGCACTGGTAGAGCGATGGAGGCCGGAGACACACACCTTTCACTTACCGTGCGGTGAGATGACGGTCACCCTACAAGATGTAGCGGTGATTTCGGGTCTTCCAATTGACGGGGTGGCCGTCACCGGCAATTTGATGTTTAACAAGGTTGCACTGGTGCGAGATTATTTGGGCTTGGATGTTGATGAAGTTGACCACGGCATATGGGTTGGGAAATCCATTAGACGTTCATTCCTAGACGATAGTTTCACTCATCGAATGGCAGAAGTGCCGACGGACATCGAAATTCAGAACTATACGTGCGCATACTTACTGTCGATGATTGGAGGGATTCTATTCCCTAACTCTTCAGGTGACGTAGTCCACCTCATGTATCTTCCATTGATAACTGACCTGCAGACAGCCGGCAGGTATAGTTGGGGAAGTGCAGCTCTAGCCTCCCTTTACCGTGCACTCTGCAACTGTTCGATGGGGTCGATTCAAATGACCGGGCTGACGTCCATCTTGCAAATTTGGTGTTGGAAAAGAATACACCTCGGCCGACCCCGTGTGACGGTACTATCAGAGAGTTGGAGAATACTCCAAGATAATCCCTTGATGAGAGCTCCTCTCGGTGCCTACTGGGCAGGGAAGCGTACGTGGAGGGATAACCCACGTGGTGTCCTAACCTATTATCGGGACGAACTAGATCAATTGAGGGAAGAGCTCGTCAATTGGACCCCGTACACGGATGATCGGCTGCAACGTCTACCACCTATTTGCACTGCTAATGCACAGTTGTGGTTGACCCTAGCTCCACTAGTGAACTTCTCAGTTGTGGAGTTTTATTACCCCGGCCGTGTTCTTCTCCAATTCAATGCACAACAACCCGTTTCCGTGAACTCATTATACGATCGTAGACTACACAACATCACGGGCCAAGGTCGTTTACCAAACATGGATTGGGCCGATCACCACCGCGCTTATGTAGGAGCATGGAATGAGCGGAGGTATGAGTTGGTAGTTGAGGGTATTGAACGTCCGTATGACGGATCTATGCAAACAGCTTATATGGCCTGGTACCATCGCATCACGAGACTTTATATCGCGCCAAAAACGGATTTTCCAGTGGGCATCCAACAACCGATACCCGCGCCCCAGGTTGAACCACCACCGACATTTTCATCATCACAACCGATGTATCAACCGAAAGCTTCATCATACTGTATAATGGTAAATTAGTTTGTTTGTTGAATTTCAATTATTTCGATTAATTTTACTTATGCATCTTTACTTACAACATATATGGTTTACTATTATAGATCGAAAGCACATGGGACATGGCTAGAAAATGTGCGAATGTGTTGAAGAGCAATGCCAATAAGGCATGCAAAGAATTTGCACGAGACCTCCTGTGCAATTGTCGTACCTCTCTTGAAGAGGTTGGAGATGGTCCTCGTTTCAATGAACTAGTGCGGTCAACCGAAGGGCAACGCCAACAAGAACGGCCTACCGCTAGCCAAGCTACACCTCCACCATAACAAGCATTGGAATTGGGAAATCCATCACGTCATCGAAGATCCAAGACCGTTCGTGACCCTCCACAGCAAAGCGGATTGGCAAATCCGGAGATTGAAGAAGGAAGAGGTGACGAAGAAGAAGGAATTGGTCCAAGTGGATCCCCAACGCAAGAACAACGGGAACGTAGGCGGAAAGTTCCGGCTCGGATGAGAAGAGCCACTACAAAAGAAAGTAGCTTTCCCGGCGGTTTTTTCCCGGCGTTTTACTAGTAGCGCCGGGGTAGGGAGCCAGTAGGAATTGGGCGCCAGATGGGATGGTCATACACCGGCGGTCTATTTAAAACGCCGGTGAATGTTAGAATTCACCGGCGTTTTAGCTGAACACGCCGGTGAAGTTTATTATTCACCGGCGTTTTTTATTATAAACGCCGGCGAATATACTGGCACATTCACCGGCGTTTCCAATTAAAACGCCGGTGAATAACTGGGAATAAAACCCGCGAACCCTAATCGTTCGCTCGCCATTTACCCATTACCCAAAAAAAAAAAAAAGGGAAAAAAGGCGCTTCCTTTCCCTCCTTCCCCGCTCTATTTCCCGCGCGTTTGCCTCCGCCGCTTCGTCCTCTTCGACGGCCTTCGACCATTCGAAATCGTCCCTTATTCCCTTCGTCCTTTTCGATTTCGTTCTTCCCTCTCTCGATCTGGAGGTGAATCGGCGGTCGCCCCCCCTCTCTCTCTCTCCTACGCCCCCGCCCTCGTCGCCCCGCTCCCTCCCTCTCTCTTCGGTATGATCTCTTGATTTCCCTTATTTTCCAAAAAAGGCAGCTTTTTTCAGTTTGGCATGAAAAATATATGCTTAGATAATGAAAAATATATGCCTGTTACGTGTTCGATTTCCTTAGCATGAACGGTTTAGTTGAGATGAAGAATTAATAGAAAAATATATGCTTAGATAATGGAAATTTTCATCTTCTTTTACTGTTAATGAAGCTGATTTCATGCATCTGATTGTCTTCATGGCATGTTTGTTTTTTTACCCAAAATGGGTTCACTGTGAACTGAGGATATTGTATAGGTACGTATGCCAAAATTCTCTGGCCGGATATGCACCACACTTGGGTTTTAGATTTAGTTGGGCACAGTGAATTAGTAGAGCAACATATAAGCTCAGTTAATGGGAAATTTTCATTTTCAGATACTATTAAAGTAACCTGATTGCAATCTTTGGCATGGTTTTTTAACACAAAATGGGTTCACTTCCAAACTAAGTATGCTGCATAGCATACCCGTTTTCTTTCACTGTTAATGAAGCTGATTTCATGCATCTGATTGTCTTCTTGGCATGATTGTTTTTTACCCAAAATGGGTTCACTGTGAACTGAGGATGCTATAGGTACGTATGTCAAAATCCTCCGGCCGGATACGCACAACAATTGAATTTTAGATTTAGTTGGGCTAAAGAAGTAGTAGAGCAACATATAAGCTCAGATAATGGGAGATTTTCATTTTCAGATACCGTTAAAGTAACCTGATTGCAATCTTTGGCATGGTTTTTTTACACAAAATGGGTTCACTTCCAAAATGAGTATGCTGCATGCATAGCATCCCCAGTTTGTATAGGTTCACTTCCAGACTAAGTGAACTGAGGATGCTATAGGTACGTATGCCAAAATCCTTCGGATACGCACAACAATTGGGTTTTAGATTTAGTTGGGTTGAAGAAGTAGTATAGCAACATATAAGCTCTGATAATGGAAAATTTATCATTTTCAAATACTGTTAAAGTAACCTGATTGTCAATCTTTGGCATGGTTTTTTATACGAAAATGGGTTAACTTCCAATCTAAGTATGCTGCTAGCATCCCCATTTTCTTTTTTTGTTGTTAGTGAAGCTTATTTTCATGCATCTGATTGTCATCTTGGCATGTTTTTTTTACCAAAATCGGTTCACTGTGAACTGAGGATGGTATAGGTACGTATGCCAAAATCCTCCGGCCGGATATGCGGCTACAATTGGGTTTTAGATTTAGTTGGGATGAAGAAGTAGTAGAGCAACATATAAGCTCAGATAATGGGAAATTTTTCATTTTCAGATACTGTTAAAGTAACCTGACTGGAATCCTTGGCATGGTTTTTTAACAAAATGGGTTCACTTCGTAACTAAGTATGCTGCATAGCATCCCCAGTTTCTTTCACTGTTAATTAATTGAAGCTTATCCCCTGCATCTGATTGTCATTTTGGCATGTTTTTTTGACCAAACTGGGTTCACTGTGAACTGAGGATGCTATAGCTCTATGCCAAAATTCTCCGGCTATGTACAACAATTGGTTCAGCGTGCAAAATATATGCTTACATACTAGACATTTTAATTTTTCTTTTACTGTTTCTTTTGTTTAGTATTATTATTATTATTATTATTATTATTATTATTAGCAGTGACTGTGAACAATTGTTCTTAATTGGGCTGTGATTAGAAAGAGACGAGTTGGAGTGGAGAAGGGAAAGAAGGGGTGAGAGAGAGATGAGGAAAATGCCGCTATGTTAGCCTGGTGTATCCTCATTCTCTACCATTCCTCTTTCTGGCTTCTATATTTGGTTTCCTTCCACGATGACAATTCCAGTTAAAACTACACTTGCTATGAGCCCTATTCGTATTTTTCTTCCATGAACTGAGGATGGTGCATAGGCTGGTGCCTGGTGTATCCTCATTCTCTAGCATCCCCAGTTTCTTTCACTGTGAGTGAAGCTTATTTCACAAACCTGATGGTCTTCTTAAGCTATTGTATGGTCCCATTTTCACTAACTGTTAGTGAAGCTCATTTCAAGCACCTGATTGTCTTCTTGGCATGTATGTTTTTAAACCAAAAATGGGTTCACTGTGGTCATCAGATGATGGAGAAATTTTCATTTTCAAATACTGTCAATGTAACCGGTTTTTTTAACACCAAATGGGTTCACTTCCAAAATGAGTATGCTGCATAGCATCCCCAATTTCTATCACTGTTAGTGAAGCTTACTTCACAAACCTGATGGTCTTCTTAAGCTATTTTATGGTCCCATTTTCACTAACTGTTAGTGAAGCTCATTTCAAGCACCTGATTGTCTTCTTGGCATGTATGTTTTTATACCGAAAATGGGTTCACTGTGAACTGAGGATATTGTATAGGTACGTATGCCAAAATTCTCCGGCCGGTTTTGCGATATAGTTGGGCTAAAAAAGTAGTAGAGCAACTTATAAGCTGAGATAATGAAGAAATTTTCATTTTCGGGCACTGTCAATGTAACCTGATTGCAATCTTTGGCATGGTTTTTTTAACACAAAATGGGTTCACTTCCAAAATGAGTATGCTGCATAGCATCCCCAGTTTCTTTCACTGTTAGTGAAGATTATTTCACAAACCTGATGGTCTTCTTAAGCTATTGTATGGTCCCATTTTCACTAACTGTTAGTGAAGCTCATTTCAACCACCTGATTGTCTTCTTGGCATGTATGTTTTTAAACCAAAAATGGGTTCACTGTGGTCATCAGATGATGGAGAAATTTTCATTTTCAAATACTGTCAATGTAACCGGTTTTTTTAACACCAAATGGGTTCACTTCCAAAATGAGTATGCTGCATAGCATCCCCAGTTTCTATCACTGTTAGTGAAGCTTACTTCACAAACCTGATGGTCTTCTTAAGCTATTTTATGGTCCCATTTTCACTAACTGTTAGTGAAGCTCATTTCAAGCACCAGATTGTCTTCTTGGCATGTATGTTTTTATACCGAAAATGGGTTCACTGTGAACTGAGGATATTGTATAGGTACGTATGCCAAAATTCTCCGGCCGGTTTTGCGATATAGTTGGGCTAAAAAAGTAGTAGAGCAACATATAAGCTGAGATAATGAAGAAATTTTCATTTTCGGGCACTGTCAATGTAACCTGATTGCAATCTTTGGCATGGTTTTTTTAACACAAAATGGGTTCACTTCCAAAATGAGTATGCTGCATAGCATCCCCAGTTTCTTTCACTGTTAGTGAAGATTATTTCACAAACCTGATGGTCTTCTTAAGCTATTGTATGGTCCCATTTTCACTAACTGTTAGTGAAGCTCATTTCAACCACCTGATTGTCTTCTTGGCATGTATGTTTTTAAACCAAAAATGGGTTCACTGTGGTCATCAGATGATGGAGAAATTTTCATTTTCAAATACTGTCAATGTAACCGGTTTTTTTAACACCAAATGGGTTCACTTCCAAAATGAGTATGCTGCATAGCATCCCCAGTTTCTATCACTGTTAGTGAAGCTTACTTCACAAACCTGATGGTCTTCTTAAGCTATTCTATGGTCCCATTTTCACTAACTGTTAGTGAAGCTGATTTCAGGCACCTGATTGTCTTCTTGGCATGTATGTTTTTATACCAAAAAATGGGTTCACTGTGAACTGAGGATATTGTATAGGTACGCATGCCAAAATTATCCGGCCGGATATGCACCACACTTGGGTTTTGCGATATAGTTGATGCTGAAAAAGTAGTAGAGCAGCATATAAGCTCAGATAATGGAGAAATTTTCATTTTCGGATACTGTCAATGTAACCTTATTGTTTAACACAAAATGGGTTCACTTCCAAACTAAGTATGCTGCATAGCATTCTCAGTTCTTCTTTTGTTGATAGTGAAGCTTATTTTCATGCATCTGATTGTGATCTTGGCATGTTTTTTTGAGCAAAACGGGTTTACTGTGAACTGAGGATGCTATAGGTACGTATGCCAAAATCCTCCGGATACGCACAACAATTGGGTTTTAGATTTAGTTGGGCACAGTGAATTAGTAGAGCAACATATAAGCTCAGTTAATGGAAATTTTCATTTTCAGATACTGTTAATGAAGCTGATTGCCATCTTTGGCATGATTTTTGAACAAAAATGGGTTCACTTCCAAACTAAGTATGCTGCTAGCATCCTCATTTTCTTTCACTGTTAATGAAGCGTATTTCATTAAGATCCAGGATGGCAAATTTTGACTGGGCTATGATTGGATTGTTTAGTGGATGTGGTCTATGTTCTTAATTGGGCTGTGATTAGAAAGAGTGGGCTCGAGTGGAGAACTGGAAACCCATATAGAGACATCTTGTTCATAATAATTTATTATTATTGTTGTTCTTGTCGCTCTTAAGGTGGTTGCTGATGTCTCTTTCTGTTCGTGTGCTGAAGGGAAATAAGGGATGAGAGAGAGATGAGGAAAATGCCGCTATGGTAGCCTGGTGTATCCAAAGTCTCTACCTTTCTTCTTTCTGTTTCCATTTCTGGCTTCTATATATATTTGGTTTCCTTCCACGATGACAGTTTCCTAAAAATACACTTGATATGAGCCCTATCTTATTTTTTCTTATTTTTCTTATATTTGGTTTCCGTCCACGATGACAGTTTCATGGATTGTCTGAACAATCCATGAAGGACATGCTTAGATACTGAATTTTCATTTGTTTTATTGTTTTAGATAGTTGATATTCCCAATCAGAGGAGAATATAAAGGTTTCGAGTTAGATACTGAATTTTCATTTGTTTTGTTATTTTAGATATATTTAAAAACAAAATTAAGTACGAAATTTTTAGCATTGCAATGTAATTATTTTACCTCTGTATATAGCATTAACAATTCCATTTGCAGTTGGCACTTTCATCTTATAATTCGAGACACAGGTAGTTCTTTTTGCAAGTTCAAAAAATATGTATATTCTGTATTGTGATCTACTGTTCAATTAAACTATTATTTTTTATTCACAGAGTGGTCGTCAAGATGAAGGAAATGCAGATGATCAGAGCTGAAGCTACTCGAGGGGTATGAATCTGCGGTCCTCCTTGCTGTTCTTATGTCCTCCTTGCTGTATGGTTGTTGTTCTTATGTCCTCCTCCTTGCCGTTGTTATGTCAGACTGGTTTTTTTATGAGAGTTATGTCATACTTTGAATTTGGGATATTTTGGATATTTGTCAGACTGGTTTGTTTGGATATTTTGGATGTTAGTCTCTATATTAATTTGTTAATTATGACATTGTTAATTAATCAATGAATTTGGACGTTGATATGACACGTGTGAAACTTGATTATCTTTAATTATTCTTGTGTTTGGCTGTGGTTTGCGCAGTAGTATGCAACGAAATTGATCGAATCAGTTGTGAGAATTAGTTTACAGGTTATGTAAATGAAACTGTGAATTAAAATCGAACGGAAAAGCGGAGTATCGAAAATAAACGGGCATAGCCAGAACGGCGTTTTAAAAAACGGCGGTGTATATAATTTAATTGTTGGAGTGTATGATACACCGGCGTTTCAACGTACGCCGGTGAAAGTTTTCAGCTGTAACGGCACAGGTATATACCGGCGTTTTATAAACGCCGGTGTATATAACTACACCTGCGTTTTTAGTCGCGCCGGTGTTCGTAAACAGGGAAAAATAGGCGCTTACAAACGGACATACACCGGCGTTTCCTGACCGCCGGTATACTTTCGATATACACCGGCGTTTTTATTTACGCCGGTGAATGGATAAATACCGGCGGTTTACGACCGCCGGTGTATGTATATAGGCACACAAACACGGCACCCAGAAATGGACATACACCGGCGTTTTATGACCGCCGGTGTAGTCCTAGTATTTACCGGTGTCCCCCAAAAACGCCGGTGTAGGACCCTTCGTTTCAGCGACGCCCGCTTCGGCGGCAGTTGGACCGGCGTTATTGTAAACGCCGGTGAAAGTTTCCCCGGCGTAAAAAAACGCCGGTATAGACGGAAAAAACCGCCGGGAAAGCTACTTTCTTTTGTAGTGAGCACCCCAACATTTCACACCGAGTTAATTGGAAGCAATATTTGTCGTTTTAATGGTTTTTTTTGTAATACAACACTTTCTTTAGTATTACACTTTATTCTTGGATTTTGAAGTCTGTGCATGTTTTGTGAATTTTAGAAGATATGGGAGTATCAGCATGTTTTGAAGTTTGTGCATGTTTATGCATTTGAGTTTGTTTAATTTGAAGTATTTGTAGGTAATAATGAGTTTGTTTAATCTTCAATGAATTTTTGAAGCTATATGTGCATATAGTATCTGCAGGAATTTGAAGCTACATGTTTTGAAGTTTGGAAGTATCATATTAGATGTTGAAATTAGATGTTGATGAGTTGAAATTGAGTTGAGTTGAAATTAGATGCAGAAGTTGAGATGAGTTGAAATTGAGTTGAAATAGACAGATGCACATGCATGAGTTGAATTGAGTTGAAATTAAATCTATGAATTGAGTATCTGTGTATCTGTGGTTTTTAATCTATGAATTGAGTTGAGTTAAATCTATGAATTGAGATGAGTATCTGTGTATCTGTGAATTGAGTTGAATATATGAAGTTGATGTATCTGTGAATTTTAATATATGAATTGAGTTGAGTAAAATTGAGTTAAATGAATTTTAGAAGTTTGAAGTCTTTGGATGTGCAGAAGTTTGAGTGTTTGTGGATTTTAGAAGTAAAACTGAGTTTGAAGTCTGTTGAAGTTTTAGTAAAATTGAGTAAAATTGAGTTAAATGAATTAAAATTGAGTTAATGCATAAAGTTAAATTGAATTTTAGAAGTCTGTGGATGTGATAATTAGAATTTTAGAAGTAAAAATGAATTACTTTCTTGAGTTAAATTGAGTTGAGTTAAGTGAAATATGAAGTTGAATCTGATACTGTGCATGTCTGAAATATGAATTAAAAATGTATCTGTCTAAGTTTGTTTTTGATACTGTGCATGTCTGAAAAGTTGAAAAAAAGAACAACCGATGTCGTTATTCTCAATAACGGCATCTTAATCCTGTAACGTTATTGAGAATAACGGCAACTTCATATATGGAAAATTAGAAAATTTGTAGTTTGCTGCCAAATTCCTGTCTCCACAGTCGTTTTTGAGAGTAACGGCATAGATCAAAGATGTCGTTATTCTCAATAACGGCATCTTTTAACTATGCCGTTATTCTCAAGAACGGCATCAGTTATACTCAAAATATCAAGATTTGAGTATTCTGCCAAATTCCTGTCTCCACAGTCGTTTTTTAGAGTGACGGCATAGATCAAAGATGCCGTTATTCTCAATAACGGCATCTTTTAACTATGCCGTTATTCTCAATAACGGCATCAGTTATACTCAAAATCTCAAGATTTGAGTATTCTGCCAAACTTTCTGCCTCCACAGTCGTTTTTGAGAGTAACGACATGGATCAAAGATGCCGTTATTCTTAATAACGGCATCTGTTAAATGTACAGTTGTGCATGTTTTGTGCATGTTTTGTCTTGTTTTATTATAAACAACATATATAACTATATCCACCATTGATTAAAAACACAAATCTCATTCCAAATAATTCAAACGTAAATTACTCAACATTAAGAAACAACTTTAAAATACCGTACTAACGCTTACAAAGGAAAACATTTAACTAACATCTAATAACTAAGAAAATATTCAAGTGCGGGTAGATTGTGAAGTCCCCACACTTTGTACATTCTTACAGCTACGTCTATTATGTCCGCTCACACCACATTTTGAACATACTTTTCCACTACTCTCACCTTCTCGAGCGTCCATGTCATTGCGGATACGAGTACTCTTTGGCCTCCCCTTGACCCGACGAAGACTAGGATCAACTATTAGTACCGGTGCGCTTTGGGTAGGCCAATAAGATTCGTCTGGGATAGGATTGAAAGATGGTGCCCATGTTTTTGCCAACGAATCTGTAGATTAGAAAGGATCTATGTACGGTTGATAATCAAGCGCCCGGGAAGCACATGCCGCTAACACATGAGAGCATGGAACGTGGAACAATTGAAATTTCCCACATGTACAAGTTCGGCCTTCTAGGTCCACCGTATGCCAATGCCCACCCTTTTGATATCCACCGTCCATTCTAATGCCCGTTTTCACCCCAAAGACACCAACGCGATTATTGAACATTATGGCCTCATGTAAATTGGATTTTTCATGCCGGACATCAATAAGATCCTGAATCCGGGGTGCCCATAGTTTACCTTCAGCAATAAGTGTCTGCGCGGCCTCACGGCGGTCGGTGAAATACATGTTGAGACGGAAAAATATATGTTCTACAATTGCAGTGACAGGTAAGCTACGAACACCTTTTAGAACCGAGTTGAAAACTTCGAACAGATTTGTTGTCATAATACCATATCTACGCCCACCATCAGCAGTAAGTGCCCACTTCTCAATTGCTTTTTCCTTAACCCAATTAGCCACATCAGCATTGCTAGCTTCGAGTTGTGCCATCTTTTCCTCGTACTTTTTCCACTGATTTTGACAAGCAATTACCTTTAATTTATTCATCAAAAATTTCGAACCAAATTTTTTATGAAAATTGCTAGCAAAATGCCGCATACAATACCGATGATATGCAAATAGTTCCCTCCACGTGCCAAACTCATTTCCCATTGCTGATAAAATACCGGCATGTCGGTCCGAAATGACGCAAAGACCTTCACGATCTGTCACATAGCACTGAATACAGTTCATGAACCATGTCCACGTTTCTATACTTTCACCTTCAACAAGTGCAAAGGCAAACGGAAACAACCTCCCGTTTGCATCTGGTGAAACCGCAATCAACAAACAGCCTTTGTATTTTCCGTACAAGTGAGTACCGTCTACACTTATAACTGGTCTACATGATTTGAATCTTTCAATAGAAGGACCGAATGACCAAAAAACACCCTTAAATGTTTCTATACCCGGCCCGGTCGTAGTCTTCGCCCACTGTACAGCCGTACCCGGATTTGAAGCTTGAATTGCATTGAGTAGGTATGGTAATTTAGTGTACGCTGTTTCAAAAGAACCATATAGTTTCTCAATTGCTTTATGTTTTGCCTTCCAAGCTTTCCAATATGATATTGTGTATTGGAGTCTACCCTTCACCTGCCCAATTATGGCTCTTGGTGTTACAGAGAGTTGTTCCCTCAGAGTATCTATTATCAGCATCGATACGACCGTCGAGTCAATTTTGCTGTGATCCTGAGTCAATGTAGGATTCACACATGTGTGTACACCTTCAATTTGTTTCACCACAAAATAATCACGACCTTTGGGAACAATTGCACGCAAGCGCCATGGACAACCAACTACATTTTGAAGTAATGGATTTTCTGCAATCTGCTCGGCTGAATGGTTGATGGGCGCGTATTTACATTTCACATGGTACAGACAACGATCTGATTTTACCGTCACGAATTCCCTGTGGTTCTTCACGACATACATCTTTACTTGATGTTGTAGAGCATCTTTGGATGGAAATCTTTGACCAATGAAGAGTTCATCCAAGTTGGAAGACCCAATGAAAGACTGGCCATGCTCATGTACGGTGGCACGGGACATCCATTCACTTGATTGCAATCCACGCATAACTGGACTTGTGTCCTGACTTGGCAACACGCAGGCATTATTAACCGGCAGATGAACATTGGCATCAACAACTGGAGCTTCAAGGGCGATCTCCTCATCATCATCCTCGAGCCCGCGTACCTCATCTTCTTCCTCTTCTACCAAATCGTTATTTACAACGGCGTTGTCAAAGTCTTCCAAAGCAATGCCAGCTACCAAAAAATTTTGTGGCAATGGGGTCGGATGTACCTGCTCGTATTCGAAGGAAACAGGTACCGTTGGAGATGTGTTAGTATCTCCAACAGTATTTGAAATCCTTGCGTGTGACTCTTCAGATGGTCTCAAAATCCTATTTGGCCTTGGAGCTTCGATAACAACTCTTGTAGTATTTGGAAGCCTCGTTTGATCAATATATAACTCAACTATATTCCAACCACAACTTGGATGAAGTGTCCTAAGCAGGACAGACCTCAGAGAACTGTCACTGTCTATGGGTACCAACCTGAAGTACTGCCCATCCCCTTTACCAGCAGAATAACGGGCTCTCAATTTCAGACTCATTTCACTTCTGTCCCAATTGGTTACTTCATATATCTTATCTATTAATTCGAAGTAACCAAAATTGGGGGTAGCCCAAATAATTACCGGATCAACATCACTATAAGAATATCCAATTTTTGGATCCCTAATTACTTCACCCCCATAATATAACCAAATAGGGATATCAAATTCCATACCTATGCATAAAAATTAAAACATATTCAAGTTATTCACTACTAAAAAAAATAAAACATTGAAATAAAAATCAAACATAAGGTTAATATGATAATACCTTTCAAATTATACCAAAAAAACCACCGGCAAAAAATTCGTTGTTGAGGAAGACTGAAAATGAGAGTGGGAGTGAGGAGGTAAGATGTATGGAATTTTATAGGACTCAAATGGTTGAAATTTTTTGATTATGAGATCTAGGGTTTGTGGGTAAAAGGGGTGATGTGAGAGAGATGCGTTTTACAAATCAGAAGGGGAAGAAAAGGGGAGAAGAAAGGGGTTTTCGATTATAGGGAGTTGTGCAAAAAGAAAAGAACTGATGCCGTTATTCTGAAAAACGGCATCAGTATAAACGATGCCGTTCTCCAGAATAACGGCATCAGTTATTTTCTTTTTTGCGTTCCAATCTCGAGTCAATGTTGATACAGTAGAGATCTGTACAAAAAATAAGCAATGCCGTTATTGAGAATAACGGCACAACAATTTTTTCAAATGAAGATGCCGTTATTGGGAATAACGGCATACAATTAGCTGATGCCATTTTTTCCAATAACGTTTGTTGCTGACGTGTCACAGACAAGGGCAAATCGCTAAATGTTTTCAAAACAAGGGTAGGTCGCTAATTATTTTCAAAAACAAGGGCATTTCGGCAAAATTTTCATTGGGCTTATGACACAACATGCATGGGGACTAGCAATGGCAACAAAGAGTCTTATTTTAGAGAATTCAAGCTCAAATGAGCTTAAGTTCAGTTTGGTGGGTGATGATTCAACTGATTTGGGGAGTCGTGGGTTTAATCCAAATCTTAGAATGCATCGTAACTCCCTAGTGAGGATTAACAGGGGATTCTCTGCAATCAAGCAAATCCTGTTAAGATTGTGGCCTCAAATACACTTAGGCACAGAGTACTTGAAGTTTGAGAAGAAGAGGAGAAGACGAAGATAACAAGAGAATGCAACAACATCTAGAAGAAGTGCAGCTTGAGAGTTGTGGTCGACTGTCCTGGGGTGCTGTCGACCGACCACCCGACCGTAACTAGGCTGCTAAGTATCTTCGAGTGTACAGGGTTCAACAGAGAAAGGGACGGTCGACTGGTCATGTCTCGGGTGTGGGCTTTATAAGTTGCGGTCGACCGACAGCGGCGCTGTGTATTATTTGTGCTGACGAGCTTAAGGTCCAATAAGCTGGATTTGTGTTTATCTTTTAGAGTTTACTTGAGGGCAATATATATGGCTTTAGACTGTAGGGTTTGTATTACTGATGAGAGAGAATTGGTGAGCCGTTATCATTGTTCAACTTCAAGAAGGATTGTGTTGAGTGTTTCAAAGGTGATGGAGGTAGATTGAGAGCTGTAATCTTTTTTGTAATCATTGTATTTCTTGGAAAATAAGAAATATTGGTTATCTCTACATATTGATTGTGTTCTTGTGAGATCTTGCATATATCTTGGTAGCTTGTTCATATGATCATCAAAGTCTTGGTAGTTTCTATTGCTTGTAGTGTGTTTCCGCTATTAGCACTACGAGTTGTAGTAGATTCTTCAACTGATCCATGAAGAGCTGGGAGTTGAGAATGAGAGGGTCAGGCGTAGGAGGAGGTTATTGTCTAACGCTAGCTCTGAGAAAGTAATGCAGCAAAGGAACTTGATGGCAGATACAAATAGAGTTAGAGAAAGTGAAATCTTATCTATTAGGGGAATACAAGCCAACAATATATATGAAACTATACAAGATAGGATAAGCTCGTGTCATATACTACGATATATACATATATATTAACAACCCCTCTCAAACTAACGGTGGATCAACAAGAGGGAGTTTGGAAAACAACATCTATTGTTGGACTCTCGTCTGAAGAAATCTACTCATTGAACTTCATAAGGCACATAATGAAGAGATATGACCTTAGGATACGTTCCGTAGTGAACAAGACATCAACACCTTTAGTAAGCTCATGCATGATCGGATCATCGGCAATTTTGATGGTACTAGTATTATCACAAAAAGCAGGAGTAAGCTTTGAAACAATACCAAAATCTAAGTAACCATTGTAACAATTCAACTTATGGTGGTGATAGCAAGAGCATGAAGTTCAGCTTCTGAACTAGAATGAGAAACCGTAGTTAAATTCTTGGACTTCCAAGACATGAGAAGGAAAACACAATAGCCCGTGATGGATTGCCTATCATCAAGGTCACTAGTCCAGGTGGCATCGGCATAAGCATGCAATGCTAGTGGAGATGACTTGGAGAATAATAGGGATTGAGTAATCGTGCCATGAAGATAGCAAAGCAACTGAAGCAGATGAGCATAGTGCACATACGTTGGAGCAGACACAAACTGGCTCAGAACATAGACCGCGTGTCTAGTCGAGTAATAGTGAGATATGTAATGAGCTGATATTTCATTAAGGTAAAATTATTTTATTTTGCACGTAGTGTGTACGTGCAATATTTTTGGTTGAATTAAACCTTATAATTATTTTCATTGTGATGGGTATAAATATTTAAATTTGTGCTTTCAAATTATTTTATACAAAAGCCTTCTTTTAAATAGATGAAAAGCCTTTTCTTTTAAAAAGCCCAAAATGTGATTCATTTATTGGCCCATAAACTAAAGCCCATGAGTCAATTTATTTTTAAAATGCAACTTGTAATGTAGAATACAAGCTAGAGTTTATTTTTATATAAAATGAAATGTACAATTTTGGGCCTAGTTGCATGCACGTGCACTACACGTACACGTGCAAATTGCACTCTCCTATGTAGGCCAGTTGCATTCTTTGGAGGGAAACCCAAATTTTGAGTGGTGATCATGGTGTGGTGGTTACTTGGATGTGGGTAGTTATTGCAACTCCTACTTTCATCCTAGCCCTCCATCCTACAACCAACCAATTGATCCTAGCCCTCCATTCTTCTTGATTTTTAGTGTAAATACCCCCCCCCCTCCCCCATGGCTAGTTATTCTTGTGCAAAACTATTCTCTTCCAAACTTATAGTCTATTATACATTATCTAGTAGTTATTTTTGTGAGTTAAAAGATTGAGTTGTGTGTGGGAGTTGTGCTTGCTTTCAATCAAAGAAGGGGAGGCCGGCTAGCAAAGGAGGAGCTCACGGTTTGGGTGCTCGGGCTTGGCGTGTGTGCGCGCTTCTAGGAGGAGAAGTATTCGGTTGCAAGGACTTTTGTTTAGGGAGTTGCTAATTGTGTTTTCTCTTCATACAAGGTGGGTAGATTCTCCATATTTCTAACTTAGAAATGCACGCTAGTTTAATTAGAAAGATTGAAGAATGAAAATGATTAAGAAGAGCACACTTTAATTGGGAAAAATTACTCCTTGAATTATTGAAATGTGGATATACAAATTGATATGTGGTTCTATTATTTGAGTTGTATGTGAATTGATTAGAATCATGGATTGATTGATAGAAAACACATTTATTACCATCAAGAATTACACACAAAAGTTAGTAGGTTGATTATACCATTTCATGTGTTAAATAGATCTTTTGTGTTGATATGGGCATGAATAATTTAAAAATATGTGTTGTATACTAGGTAAATGATTAAAGTCATAGAATTAAGGTGAAAATTTATTGATAAAAAGATTAGAATGCTAAATGCGGAGAAATGTCGAAAAGAGAAGAAATGTAGTATTATAATGTATAATTTGAATTAGTGTATGAAAATATGTTTCAATTGTTACAAAAATTATTTTGCTCATACTGGTATGTAATTTATGTGAGGAATAATTAATCTGGAGTTATACAGTAATTTTCATGAAAGCAAAATGAAATGAGGACTAGTTGAACATCGAAACATTTTAACAACAGAGGAAATTGGTTCAAAAAGAGTTTAAATTGTACTGTGACAACCTGAGCACGTAGCTCAAGTGGTCAGAGAGCGCGGTTGGGTTCTTTGTGGTGACTGGTTCGAATCCCGTGAGCAACACTATTTTTGTTTGTTTTTTAAAACAAATTTAACAGCGGGCTGAGAGCATTTAATGCTCTCAACCATGTTTATGCCGCTTAGCACATACGGCCTGGTGGTCTGTGCTTTCGGCTGTGTCTCTGGGGTGCTTGGTTCGAATCTTGCCCTCGGCAAGATTGAAAAAATTATTTTTTGGGGGTTTTTAATTGTCCAAAAATTATGAAAAAAATATGGTTATTCTTCTAAAATTCTACGGGACTTTATAAAAATGATTTGAGAATTATTTGCATGAAATACACTATGGTTTGAGACTAAAATGCATAAATAGAACTATGGTTCTATATTTATACTTTATGAAAATTATACCTTGCAAAAAGAACTTGAAATGAAGGATTAGAAGATTAATATAGTAAAGATTGAAGTGATATTATGTGATGGAGGTGATTTATTCCAAATTGAGAATAGTATGAAAAATATGAATTGTGAATATTCGTTAGTGATGTAAAGTATTTCTCATTTGAGAATAATGTGACAACTATGAAATGTGAATTATTCTCGTTGGAGAATAATGCGACAAATTATGATGCGTGAATATCCATCTTGATTGAATACTAGTGATGTGGGTTTTTAATGTGAAAATAATAATTCATGAGTTACATGATGAATAGTTGAAATTCATGTATAGTTATGGACTATGTGAACGAATTGGAAATCATGATTTGAAAAGAAAAATACTTTTGAGTATGATGACTCAACATGGAAATTTATGAATTGGAAATGCTCATTTTGGAAATTTTGAATTGAAAATTGAAACAAAAGAGTAGCTAAGTCTCCCCCGGCATTTGAAAATAAATGAAAGGAAAATTGAAATGAAAGACCAAGGTTGGTCGTGTTTGAATGAATGAATAAGTCCGGTTTAGTGGAGAGGCTAACTCTAGAGCTTTGATTTTTGTTCATGATTTTGATAAGAACTAAAGATTAGTACATAGTGGAGACGTGATGAAAGTAGGAGAAAAATACGAGTATGAGGGCCATCAGATTAGCGGTGTGAGAGTGATCCACAGACTGCCTGCTTGATGCGTCAAGACATGGCGTGGGCACTACTCCAGAATTATCGTCCCGGCGGCGACGCTTGTGGGATGTTTGAGTGGCTATGGGTGGTGCCATTGTTCCATGGCGGAGGCTGAATTGTCCATAGGTTGCCTGCTCGATGCGTCGTGTCAGTGCGTGGGATTCCCCTCCAGGCTGCCTGGACATGGGCTCATAGATCATAGAACATCTAAGATACCTACCGTAATTACAGTAGTAGATTAAGTCATAACGAGGGATTGAACCCTACAAAGATGAAGAACGATTAAGGACTTGCCCTCGGACCTATGTAGTATGGGATGCATAGAATCCGAACAAGTGCGCATTAGTGTCATGTAATATAAATAAATACATTAAGGAATAAGTGCACAATCACAACACGACATCAATAGGGTAGTCCCTTTAGTTTGATATGTGACAAGTTTGTGTTTGCTAAATATGGAAAATAAGTTATACTATTTCCGGCATAGAGAGGATGACCGTGTATAATGATCGTCGGTTGAATAAACTGCCGTACCCACAGTCTTATATGCAGGTAAATGGCTTGATAAAGATTAAAGAGGAACAAATGCTTAAAGATTACTCAATGCTGTTGTATATTTGTTTTATTATTGCAAAGTTTACTTCCGCTGTGCAATGTAAAGTGTAATGTATTCATGTAAACTCTGATGTAAAGTGAAAAGTTTAAATTTCCTTGTAAAAGTGTACTAAAGGAAGCGAAAAGATCCTGTAGAACATCTTGAATTCAGTGTATTTAGGATTCGGGGCGTTACAAGATACATAAGATTACCCACAAGATGTCTGTATCTAGTGTGATCAGGAATATGAATGAGTTCCATAGGAGTTGCTTCAGTACGACTATCAGAGATATTTTGCTGTAAATTTTTGTTGAGAACAAAAATAACCATAGACACTATAGGTAACATCAATCCCAATAAAATACTAAAGCAATCCAGATCAATCATAGAAAACTAATTCTGTGGATAGGTTTTCATAGTCTGAATATGGGCAGGGTAATGATCAATCATATCATCAACTTACAACAACAAATTTCTGCAATCTTTTTCAGATGAGTGAATGAATATAATCGGATCATGGACACTTTGACAAAAATCAGCAAAGCGAACTGTGGAACTAAAATGCTCAAACCAAACCCATGGAGCCTAAGTGAACATTGAAGATGACATACAATATTCGGGGGATAATTTAGACAAGGTGGAGAAAGCATAAAAACTTGTTCACGAAGCTCACCATACAAGAAAGCATTCTTCACATCCAGCTGCCACATAAGCCAATTACGGACTACAGCAACACCAACAAGATTCCTGACCATGGTCATGTGTGAACATGAGAAAAAGTCTCCTGATAATCAATCTCATATTCTTGTTGAAAACCTCGTGCAACAAGAAGACCCTTGTAGCGCTCAATAGTGCCATTAGAACGGGTTTTGATCTTTTATACCCACTTGCATGTAATTAGACGTACTACTGAAGGGGATGAAACAAATTTTCAAGTACATATTATAATTAAAGCATCAAACTCATTTTTCATAGCCTGCTGCTAAATGGTTGTGATGCTTCTTTAAAATTTTGAGGTTCAATTTGAGAATGAATAGTAGCAAGAAAAGCAGAGGACTCCGGATTACCCGGAGATGGGTGGGTAAGCCGAAGAGGAGGAAAATGGGACCCTAAAGGATAGTAAGGCTCAAGGTCATCAGCAAGTGGAGGCACCGTAGGAGCTGGTGAAGACACTAATAGTTTTTGTGTCATGGGTCGTGCTCGACAATTAAATGATGCAGAAGCAGCTGAATACGATGACGAGAAGGTAGAGGACCAGACACGTGGGAGGATAACTCTTGTGTGGGTGTGAATATGATCGAAGGCGGTGTTATAATCATATGATATGAATCAAGGAAGGTAGAAGAGAGATATATAAAGTTCAAAAAATGAGGATCATATGCGGGAGAGCCAATTTTACTGAAATATTATTGATCTTCTAAAAAGTGAACATCACGAGACTCACGAAGACATTTTGCTTTGGTATCATAGAAACGATAGCTCTTTCGCACAGGATCATAACTAATGAATACACACTCACTAGATTGTTCTGATAATTTGAACATAATAAACACAACCAAAAATCTGAAGGTGGTTATAAACTGGTGGTTTGCCCTTAAGTTGAGAGAAAGGGGTATCGCCATCAATGATAGTCGAAAGATGGATATTAATTAAGTAGACAATGGTAGGAGTAGCTTCAGCTCAAAACTGATGAGGAATAAAGGCAGAAAGAAGTAAGGCCAAAGTGATTTCAATGATATGCCTATATTTCCTTTTAGCATTGACATTTTGAGCATGATGACCAGGACAAGATATTTGAAGAAAGGTTTCTTGAGTGGCTAAGAAATTTCGAAACTCCGTAGACATATACTCTCCACCAGAGTTAAACCGAAATGTTTTGATCTTACAATTGTATTATGTAGTAGGGGTGGGCATCGGTCAGTATCCGACCTATTATGGATCATCCCCCACCGATCCAAAGAAGATCAGGTTTTTAATTTTCTCATCCGCAATTAATCCGAACCTTAATTGAATTAGTTTCCATCCAAGTCGATTATGCTCGGTTTGGATTAGAATGGATGGTCGATTTGGCGTGCTACTTTTCACATTCAACATCATTCATAATTTTGTTGAAATTTAAAAGATCAACTTCAATCAAACTTAAGAAACAATCTGCTATTTGTTATTCAGAAATGAATTTAAAATAAAGATTCATAAAACTACAAGTTGTTAATGAATTTTTCAATAATTATTTGAGATGATGACGTTTAAATTTGTGAGATAAATTATTTTTTCACTTGCATACTTTTGTAATCTTAGTTTATTATCATAAAAGAAACATCAATAACCATAGCTAATTGAATTTCAGGTACAATAAACAAGGATTTAGAAAATTATTTCTGCTTGATTTGATTAAAGTAACTACTAAATGTTACATCAACTTCATGATTCTATTAAGCTGGGCCACACTGTAAATCAAGCATTTCTCAACAACATAACACACATGATTATGGAGAATTAAAATATAGGTAGAACAACTGCTCGGTTTGTATTAAAGAAAAAGACTATTTGTATATCAAAGAAAATGAGATGACTATTTGTATATTCAAGAAATTAAAGAAGAACTATATTTTTTATGAGGTACGGTCGGTTTGGTTTCATCGGTTATTTGAAAGCCTCATTCAACAACCGAACCGGTCCAGTCGGTTATTGAAGATCAAGAACCGGGCCAATCAAAACCCCCAATTGGTTCGGTTAAAAACTGGTCGGTTCGGGTTGGATTGGTTCGGATTGGTCGGTTCGGATAATAATTGTCCACCCCTATTATGTAGCAATCATTATGACAAAAGCTTTGTAAATTCTATAAAAATGACTACTAGAGTGCATGAAATAAATCTCTAATACTGTAGTGCGAGAGTTGGGGTTGTGTAATTTGTAGATAAACTGTAATTTATAGTCAACCAACCATGTAATCTCAATGACTCAATTTTAAGTGGGAGTTACACTAACCGTCAATTTACTCAATTGTTGTCAGTTACCATAATACCATCAAAGTTCACATTTATTTACAACATAATTTTTTACAAAAAAATGTAACTTATATAAAATAAAAATTAGTGTCACTAAGGGTAAATTATAAAGAGTATGGTAAGAGTCTGGAATGGGTAAAGGAATGTCTTAGATTCGAGGCCAAAGCACGTCATAGTCTTTAATATATATATATATATATATATATATATATATATATATATATATATATATGACGTGCATCGCACGTGCAGATTACTAGTGCTTGTAAAACAAGAGTAATCATTAATGAAAATAACATAATATTTATAGCCTAATTTCAATACATGTGAAGGCCCCCAAACTTTGGTCCACATAGTTCAGATTGATAGCTGGTAATTTTTTCATTACCCTATGTAACCCAAAATGGATAATCTCTATTAGAGTCTATAATCTAATATAATTTAATCATGTATCCATCCAAATGATTTTCCAATGTGAAACTATTATTCAAGCAACAACCTCAATAACTTGGGACTAGCTTATATTTCTCTTTCTCCGCAATGATTTTTGCCAATAGTTCAATATCTATACTTACCGTCTCTAATTATCTTCAGAAATGTGTGATTTTCCAAACCTATACTTATTTGTTTTCAGCATTCCTTTTGAGGCAGGGGAAAAGGTAATGAGCAACTTGACGAAGGTTGTGCTGCTCATATGGCTATTTGTGGTCCTCATCCTAACGTCGAGTTGTACTGCTATTTTAAGCACAATGCCCACAGCAAAACAACTTCAACCTACAGTCACCAACCTTCAAGAGCTTTAACAAGGGGACTATGTTGGGGCCAAGGTGAATTACTTCCAGTTGAGATCACTAAACATTGACATATCTAAGATTAAATCATTTGTAACTGCAGAAGAATATGATGAGGCCTAAACTCTAGGAAGCTCCCGAGGTGGAATTAGTGCAATGATCGCAGAGACCCCTTATATTAAGGTTTTTCTATCCAAGTAAAGTGGAAAATACACTATGTTCAAAATGTTTATAAGAGTAGTGGAGTCAGATTTGTAAGAATTTCTTATCTCATCACTCTCGACTAGTTATATTTTGTTCCTTCTTTAGAACTTTATGTCTATCCCACAAAAGATCTCTTTCAGACCAAGGGTAATGTTTTCTCGTCACATATCATAGGTAACTTTAGGTTTTGGAGAAGTGATTTTGCCCTTTTAAGTACCATTTGGAAACAAAGGCAAGGAGATACAACTGGAGTATGTAGAGGTATCTAAAATTCCTACAGTTATCTTACCTCTAGGTCTGTTTGGAAACTATTTTATAGGTCCTATCTTAAGTCTTTGGCCCAAAAAGTTAAGATATCTACAGTGATCTCACATCCAAAAATCTTGAAGTATAATGCTCACTTAGAGCATCCACAGTCGTTTGCTATAATTTCCACTTTCTCAAATTATAGCAAACGAATCGAAAACAAGTGCTGCAGTCGTTTCTCATTTTGCCATATTTTGAGAAACTTTCTATTTCCATTTCTCATATTTGAGAAACGAAATGAGCTTTCTCATATTATAAAGGACGGGGTATGATACCCCGTCTGTTCGATATAAAGATTTTTTAATCGTATCAAACGGAGTATCATACACCGTCCCATTAATTTCTGAATTTTTTTTTTTTAAAAAAGCGGACGGACGGGGAATGATACCCCGGACGGGGTATCAAACCCCGTCTATCTAATTAAACGAATTTTTTTTTTAAAAAAAATGGTTCAAACGGGGAATGATACCCCGTCCGGGGTATCAAACCCCGTCCGCCCAAAAAGGATCCAGTCTTCCATGCTGGCATAATTAATGCTGATTAATTATGTTGCAGTAGGTTTAGGTAGTGCTGCAGTAGGTTTAGGTAGTGTAGTAATTAGGTTTAGTTAATATAATATTATTTAATTTAGTTAATTAATATAAATTAATAGTTAATAAGTAATTAATATTTTTTAATTTCTTTTAAACGGTGAGACGGGGTATCATACCCCGTCGCTCGCTTTTTTCTAAAAAATGAGAAACAATATAGCAAACGACGACTGCAGCGATCGAACCCATTTGCTATTACTGTAGCTGCCATTTTATACCATATGAGAAAAACGACTGTGGATGCTCTTAGTAAACTAACTTATTATCTAAACTTCGTAAGTAAAGGCAAAGTTACATATATGTTGCATACCTCTATTTCTACTTAAAGGATACCTATATGTAGCTAATTTTGTTTCTAAATGAGGCCAAGGAAACTTAATCAAAATACTTCTCATGTTGGATATTATGTTATATATTTAGCCCCATATCGGATTATATATTAGTTTAGTATTTGGTTCCCTTATATATATAGAAGACATTGTACTCAATTATAATCAATCCAATAAAATTTACTTAATCCCTCTATTAACATTAACATGATATCAAAGCAGTAACCCCTAACCCTAATCTCTTCCCATCCCTAATCCCTAACCCTAATTACTCTATCACAAATCCAACTCCGTTGTTTTCTTCATCGGCAGCAACATCACCAACTCGGCAGCAACATCAACAGCATCCCCAACAACCACTGCGGCATCATCTTAATCAACAACAACAACAACTGGTCAACAGCAGCATCCACCCCCCTATCCCGCATACCTCCGACATCTCCGACAAACCATCCCTGTCGACCTCTGCCACCTCCGAAAATCCATCCTCGTTGACCTCCGACATCTCCGAAAACCCATCCCGAACACCCTGTCGAACTTCACCATCCCGAACACCGTTAACCACCAAAATCCCCTCACTCTCACCATCAAATCCAACGACCCCAGACCTCCCTACCAGCCGCCACACCCAAACCCCCTCCCAAACCCTAACCCAAACCCAATATTCCTAACCTACACTAAACCTGAAATCAAAACCAAACCCAAAACCTGACCCGGCCACCCAAACCCGTTCATCATTTAAAAAAAAAACGAACCCAAACCCAAATCCAAACCCACACCCAAAATCCTGACCCATTACCAATCAAAACCCGAACTCCTAACCCTAACCCTACCCTACCATACCCTAACCCTAACCCTAACTCTCCCTCCTCTCGCTTGTCTGTTGCTATCGCCGTTGATCGTTGTCACAACCGTCGTTCGTCGTCGTCAAAAAGAATTCCAAAAAACAAAAAAAAAATGATTTTTTTCTTCTTCAGGTACTTGTGTTTCTCCATGGAACTCCAATTTCGTCTGTATCTTCTAGTCTCCACCGATTTCCCCATTTTCTCTACATAGGATTGGACTGATTGGTCTGCCTCTATTAAGGCCACTCTTCTCGGGCATTCTTTATGGGGTCACATTGATGGCTACACTCCTCGTCCCAAAGATCCCGCTGATACCTCTTCTGAAGAAGAAAATAAACTGATACACACCTACCAGTCCACTTTGGATGATCATGATCGTCGAATCACTGCCTTCATCATCTCCTTCCTCGACCGCTTTCTTTGTGCTGATCTTCTTCGTGTTCGTCCTACTAAGGCTCTTTAGCTCCAGTTGACCACTCAATATGTTCAGGCTAGCGAAGCTCGTGATTACCAGCTCCTAGTTCAGTCTATTCTTGATTGTCATGGTGATCGCAGTATTCAGGATCATTACACAACCATGCGCAATGTATGGCGCGAATTATAACAACTAGAGGATAGTGATACTCTTGTTACTCATGAACATCGTCATTTTATGTATCTATGATGGGTCTTCAACTAAAGTACCAGTCCCTATGCAGTCAGTTGATTCACTGAGACCCAGTTTCCCGCCTTGAAGCTACAATTGCTGAACTTGTTGCTAAAGAAACCCAGTTGCGTGCTCTCCCAACCCTTAACTCTACCCTAACATCCAGCAATGAAAGTGTTCTTACTGTCGCCCCTCATGCCACCTCCTCCTACAGCAAACCTCGCCCTGAACCCATGCCTATGCCTTCTGACCATCGCAGTGTCTCTGATCGTCTAAGTCACCTTTGCATTATTTGCAAGCATACTGGTCACTTTGAGCACATGTGTCATCTACTTTTTTGTACCCACTGTCAGCGGAATGGTCATACTGATAGTGAGTATTTTATCCAGCATCCACAACTTCTGGTTCAGGCACAGCAACACAGGAAGCAACATGGTTTACCTCCTCTTAGTATTCCTTCTCGTACACCTCGTGCAATAGTCGTTACTCCAGTCATGCCTTCTTCTGCTCCTTATGATATTTCTCAGCGACGTCTCGCTCTGCTGGACCTTCAGAACTTGGGTGAGTCCATCAATGCTGGCTCCCCTAGCCCTACTTTCTCTGTTACTCCTGGTATGAATTCTTCCTGTCTTTTAGATTCTAGTGCATCACATCATCTTACTAGAAATTATGCACTCCTCACCACTAGCATTGCACTTACCTCTCACTCACCGTCACTATATACTGTCGATGGCTCACTACTACTCACTACACACTCAGGATCTATTAGCACTCCCACTCTCTCTTTACTTTTCATACTTTATGTCCCTCATTTATCCATAAACCTTATTTCCATTAGTGCTTTATGCAATAGTGGCCTTACGGTTACCTTTACTTCTTTGGGATGTTCCATACAGGATCCTCAGACTAATCATACGATTGAGTGGGCTAGCCGACGTTGTCACCTATATCATCTTGATTTTCTTCATGCTCATGGTTCTAATTCTAGTTTTGTTGGTATCGTCAGTTCTGATGCCGAATTGTGGCATAGACGTTTAGGTCATGTTAGTGAGTTTCATTTGAAAATTTTAGTCTGTAGTGGTGTTCTTGGAAATTTTAATTTCACTCCGTAGTGGTGTTCTTGGAAATTTTAATTTCACTCCGTTATCTGTTTGTCAAGGTTGTAAGATTGTAAAACACTTAGCTCTTCCTTTTAGTAATAAAAGTATTTCTCAGTCCACTCATGCATTCAACTTATTCACTCTCATATATGGGGACCATCTTCTATACCTTCTCACAAGGGCTATCTCTATTATGTTAGTTTTATCAATGACTTAACTCGATACACATGGGTGTTTCTTATGCGCCACCGATCTGAGATTTCTGCTATTTACTAGGTATTTACGACCATGATTCACACCTAATTTGGTGTGTGCATCAAAACCTTTTGCTCAGATGGTGCTCGTAAGTACACTTCCACTCCTATGCAATCGATTCTTCTGTCTCACGATACACTATTTCAGCAGTCATGCCCTCACACACATGAACAGAATAACGTAGCTGAACGTAAGTATTGTCACATTATTAAGAGGACTCACATTTTTTTACTCTCATCTTATGTTTCTCTTTCTTTCTGGGTTGAAGATATCATGACCTCTGTCAATCTCATTAACATCACTCCCCCGTCTACCCTATCTGGTACGACACCTTATGAGGCTCTTCATCACTAACCACCGAATTACAGTATGCTCCGTACTTTTTTGTGCACATGTGACGTCCTTCTTCCTTCCACTGAGCACATGAAATTGACAGTCCGTGCTGCTAAGTGCGTTCACCTAGGTATCAGTTCAGAGCACAAATGATATCATTTTTTTGATCCTTGAGTAGGTCGTGTCCGTATTTTTCGATATGTCTCCTTCGTGGATGACTCTCCTTACTAATTGTCCTCTCCTGAGGATACTAGCTTTCTCGATACCCCAATTATTGGGTCTAGGGACACATCTTCACGCGTTCTCTTTGAACTCACTCCTTTGGCCCATCTCCCATCAGACGTTACACCTATTGTTCCTCCTATAGCGACACATCCCACACAACCTGCATCACCACAACATCATGCACCCACACCACCTGCATCCTCACTGCCGCATGCACCCACCCCACCGACCTCACCCCCACACCCTGCCAATCCACTACCGGTTAGTCAGTGTACATGTTCCACTTCGGGCATACCATCAGCACGTTATACACCTGATGCGACTGGTCTTTTTGACCAATTTGGCTTTGCCACCCTAGCCTCCTACTCACCATAGTTCCATGCATATTTCACTGCCATACACTCCACACATGAGCCCAGCACATATCAGGAAGCAATTCAATATCCTGAGTGGTGGAAAGCTATTGTAGAGGAGTTCAGTGCATTTGATCAGAATGGCACTTGAAATGTTGTTCCACTGCCATTGGGCGTCTAACCTGTTAGTTGCAAGTGGATATTCAAGGTCAAATATCGACCTAATGGCTCTGTTGAGCGGCACAAGGCTCGTCTAGTTGCCTGATGATTTATTCAGGAGCATGACATTGATTATGATGAGACTTTTACTCAAGAATTCGTATTACATTTTTTTTCACTTCATTGCTAACCAACCCTTTGATTGATTTTTTCCACTCATAGTACATTACTACTGCAGTTTCTCACAGTAGATACCTCAGTGGTAATAAAAATTAAAATTTTAATTGTTTTAAACTTTCATTACTCAGTTTAGCTATTGAACTCATTGGATATTTATAGGTGTTTCCTAGAGGATCGTCTTTGGTTCCTGATATATCGAGGGAAATGCTAAAACTGTTGGGTTTATATGTCTTGCATACACATGTTCAATGAAGAAAACAATGAAGCGATCAGATGGATCGAAGAGAATATTGAAGATAGAGAAGTAACAATTAGCAATAGTATCAGAAACTGAAGCGGTTGCGGTTGCGGTTGAGGTTGCGGTCGACCGGCCACTGTACAGGGTTTTTCTATGAAGGGGACAGTCGACCACAAGTTGTGTGCGGTCGACCAAGCATGGCTGATGGGTTTTTTAGGTGCGGGTCTAGCTGATTCGTTTGAAGCCCAACTTCGTCTTCAAATTAGATCGTACGACTCTCAATGTATGGTTATCTCTTCAGTATACATCGGATGGTTAGTATATCAAGTATATCTAAACTAGGGTTTTCTCTAGATCTATATACATATTGTAACAGCTCCAAGAACCATATGATTCTATTGAGTGTCGAATAGGAGAAGAGAGTACTTCATCTGATATGTGAGAGATTTCTCCATTGTAAACAGCAAGCAAGTTTCAGTTATGCTTGAGAGATGGTCGTGGTGAGAATTATAATATTCTTATATATTCTCTAGTTGAAATAATATCTCAGTTCTTCCTCCCCCGAATTAAGGCAAAAGCCCCAACCGAAAAAATTCTTGTGTGCTTTGTGTGATGATCTAGTATTTGCTTGGTGGTTTGTATCGATTGTGTCGAAGACTCAACAAGATCCTCCAGAAGGAATAATTTCCTAACAAGTGGTATCAGAGCATCAGGTTCTTGGATTTGTTCCAGTTCCTTAGATAATATGGAAGATCAAAAGATGAAGATCAAGCAGTTTGACAGTAAAATCAACTTCAATCTATGGAAGGTGGACATGTATGATGTATTGGTTCAGAAGGAATTGCATCTTGCCTTAGAAGAGAAGAAACCAACTGACATGAAGCATGAAAAGTGGGATGAAATTTGTTTGAAGGCCTTGAGTTTAATCCAGTAGCAATTGGCGGACGAAGTCAAGTGTAATATTCTTAAGGAGAAAAGTACGATATGTCTATGTGCGAGACTCAAATCTGACTACTCGGGATCGTCGTTGTTGGATCGAATGCACTGGAAGAGGAAGATTTTTCATTTCTCAATGAAGGAAGGTACCCATCTTCAAGATCATATTGTGGAGTTCAATAAGGTAATATCTGAATTGAAGGCGATTAACGATGATGATCTTAGCAAAGAGGATAAAGCTTTCAACTTGATTTTTTGACTGCTAACTTTTTATGATCACTTGATAACTACCATGCTACATGGGAAATCTACCAAGAAGATACTTACAGTAGCCAAGGTGATTAAGGGTCTGAAGGAACATGAACTAAGAAAGGAGACTCATAAAGGATGGTCTATTTCTTGACTGCTAACTTTTTATGATCACTTGATAACTACCATGCTACATGGGAAATCTACCAAGAAGATACTTACAGTAGCCAAGGTGATTAAGGGTCTGAAGGAACATGAACTAAGAAAGGAGACTCGTAAAGGATGGTGTTTAGCGATGGATGGTGATAGTTCAATTGAAAGGGATAAGGCACATAAGGGTAAGATCTGTTGCCACCATTATAAAGAAATTGGGCATTATAAGAGAGACTGACGCAAGTTATTGAGTCAGAAGGGTGCTACCACAAGAGGTGATCAAGCCCACATAGCCAGCGTAACTCATTCAGGTAAATCATAAAAATTTGGTAACTTTGAACTATGTCTTCTTGTTTCTAGTTCTTCATATGTCGATTCGAGTTGGTATCTTGATTCGGGAAGTTCTTCTCATATTTGCTCAGAGAGAGAGATATTTTCTACTTATAAGCCGTCAGCAGGCCCTAGTGTGAGAACGTCAATTGGGGAGATTTTTGAAGTGGTTGGTGAGGGAACAATTGAATTTAGAGATGCCAGATGGTAAAAGGTTCACACTATAAGAGGTCATGCATATTCCTTCGATAAAACAGAATCTGATATCCTTTGGGACTCCTGATTCTTGGGGCTAAAGGTACACAGCTCGAGGTGGAGTTTTGACAGTTTGGGAGAGTCGTCATAAGGTGATGAAGGGTAAGAGGGAGATTGGGCAGGGTCAGCACAATCTCTACCAGCTTATGGGAGAAGAAAAACTCGTCTAAGTGTATGGAAGCCCATTGTTCTTAAACCATCATCAAGTAAACCGTCACTAGAATCACCGAAGCGAGGCAGCAATGTTCAAATATTGTTGGAAGGTAGAAAGAGCCTTGGGGTAAGCGGAGTTCGTGTGGAGGGTGACACCTCCATGATAACATCTACTGGGGTGTGCCCATGAAGGGGGTATACGGTTGAAGGAAAACAGGTGGAGCTAAATTCAACTAGCAGAAAAAGTCATAGAAACGGGTTATCTACAAAGCAGGGATGAAAGTTCTAGAAGAGTTTTGATCACACAGGTGTGGATTCATGAGTTTGCAACCCATGGTTGGATTGGTGGGTTTATATGTATTGCATACACATGTTCGATAAAGAAGATGATGAAGCGATGAGATGGATCAAAGAGAATATTAAAGATAGAGAAGTAACAGTCAGCGGCAGAAGTAGCAACTGAAGCGGTTGCGGTCAACCATACCTAGGGGCCGATCGACCAGCCACTGCATAGGGTTTTCCGTGAAGGGGGCAGTCGACCGTAAGTTATGTGCAGTCGATCGAGCACAGCTGATGGCTTTTTAGGTGTGGATCTGGCTGATTCATTTGAAGCCCAACTACATCTTCAAGTTAGATTGTACGACTCTCAATGTATGGTTATCTCTTCAGTATACATTGGATGGTTAGTGTATCAAGTGTATCTAAACTAGGATTGCTCTAGATCTATATAGGGATGGAAACCGGGCCGGGTTGACCCGCGACCCGCACACACGAACTCGGCCCGCTACCATGCAGTACGGGTCCGAGTCGAACCCGCGTGTCTACCAGGGTCGACCCAGGTCGTAAAATTTGCGAACCCAACCCGCTCGACCCGTTGATCTAGTCAAACCCGTCCGCCAACCCGCGGGTCGACCGCAGGTTTGGACCCGTTTGACCCGAACGTTCGACCCGCGGGTCGAACGGTCGGCAACAGCAGACCGTTGGCTAGCAATGTCTTTTTTTTTGTTTTTTTTAATTTTTCCTATAAATACCCCTTTAATTCAATCTAAAAATTTCACACCTTACTCTCTTACTCTCTCTACTGCTACTACTCAATTCAATCTCAATTCAATCAAAATTTTTCAACAAAGAAGTAAAAAAATTCGATCGTATCGAATTGTATTGATTCAACTCTCAACTACGTCTACTTCAACTCCTCCAACAAAGAAACTCTTTTTCTCTCTTTCAAGTTTCAACGACTACCGAATTACCAACTACTCCCTAATTTAATTTTCTCTCTCATTTGTATATTCGATTATCCGTGAAGTATGGTACGAAAATTTCACAACCCTCCTATTGTCTTGAATTTTGTTATAGTTCTAATTTTTTGTATCATACTTGTTTGTTGGTTTTTCGCTTTACTCTCTCTCTCTCAACCCTCCTATTGTTTTTTAGATTTTATATTTTAACATATACCACCTAGATTGTTTCTATTATTTCATACACTAGTAAAATACTAGAAATCTTTTTTTTTCACATACACTATTACCATGTCTAGTTCACGAAGTTGCGGTCGTAGCCAAAGTGGACAAGATTCCACTGGTACTTCACATCGATCTCCAATAGTCCCACAAATTGAACCAGGATTTACACATAATCTTATGGTAGGAACTCGCGATATCCCTACACCCAAAATAGAAGAAGAAATGCATGATGTTGACACACAACACAACAAACCAAACTCACAAGTAGTAGAAAAACTAGGGGAGAAACAAGTAATTGGCACAGATTTTCTGACTATATCCCCGATGAGAATAATCCGGGTGTAGGACATAAGATTTGTAAACATTGTGACAAGAGTTACAATTGGAAGAAGGGTGAGGGAACAGGTACAATTAAAATACAAATTTTAAATGTACACAAAGATTTAGTATAAGACCAACAAGGCCAACAAAAAATCAATCCTAGGACCGGACAAATAGATAGCCAACCCTATGATCCTGAACTTGTTCGTCGGGAAATGATCTGACTAGTTATTAAGGATGAGCTACATTTTTCCTATTCCGAGAATAGGAATGTAGAGTCTTTGTTATGCCCCGCTTTCCAAAAGAGAATACGGAATACGTATACGTGACTAAGCCCAACGAATGATTTTCATCATCCATAAGTTGTTCAGAATCTTTACAACATCTCACAGAAATAATCAAAGTCGGAAGCAAGAACAGTCAACCCAAGCATGCATATATGAACCAATACCAATAGAATTTACTTGAAATGAAATATAATAATCTCAAATAAATCAGATCTGAATAAGGCAATAATTCTGGGTCACATTGCCCAATACAAATAATCCAAGTAATCAAGTACAATTGTTCAAAATAAGCAACAAGAAATAATAATAAAAAAATTCCAGCATCTAGTATCTCATATCACCTACTCCATTTGGCAGCTGATCTCCAAAATCTGCAATTTAGCAAATTGCAGGAAGAGAGAAAAAAAAACAAACTCCCGTCAATGCAAGTTACAGGCCGATTGTAGTGCAAGATATAAGTACATGGGAAAGAATAGTAAATACAGAATAACAGTAGAAACAACATAGCATGGTATAAGCATATCAATAGAACAGGATAACTAACATGAATCAAGTAACATGATATACTAACAGGTACATGTAGCATGTATCAAGTGTCAAGAAAGCAGGTAAACAGGTATACAGATGAATAGGTAAACATGTAACAGGTATACAGGTAATCAGGTACAGGTAATCATGTTAGGTCAAATCTTGTATTATTACTATCTAGGTAGCACTTCATGCGTCTTAGGTTTATACCACATGGTTTCTACATTCAAACAAATTACGTTTAGATTTCGTAATGGAGTTCATAGGGCCGTGTACTCATAGATCATAAAAATAGGAAACAGGAACAGGTAGAACCTAGTGGTTCCCTTCCGAGTACACCTTCCTATAGGGGAGTATGCAGTCAGGTAATCAGGTAAACAGGTACAGGTAGAACCTAGTGGTTCCTTTCTGAGTACACCTTCCTATAGGGAAGCATGCAGTCAGGTAACAGGATCTTGAATCATGTAGTCATGAACACGTAACAGGAAGGACACTGGTCCTCTTCTCAGTACACATTTCTATATTTTTCACTACTAGATCTTTCCCTTAACCCCGGCTTGGTTATATTTTGTTATTATTATTATCAAACAGGCATGTATGTGTCACAAAATAGAGTAAGAATATTATGGCATAAATAGGTAATAGGTGCAAGATGAAAGATAAGCATGTACAGGTGAAAGATAACTCATAACAGGATATAACAACAAAATTTTTAGTTCGGGACAGCAAGACAGTACTGCACTAAATCTGAAATTTCCGTTGCTACAAAAATGCAAATCTGGATCCGTCAAAGAATCAGAAAAATAGACTCCCGTTCGAATCCAGAAAATATATATAAGTCATATGGTATTTTACAACAACAAGTCTCAAAACAGGTTTGAATTCAGAAAATACGTTCAGCCAGAAATCAGAAGACTATATTCAAAGTCAGGAAAACAGCATGAAAACTCATTAATTAAATCCACTAAAAAATCTTGGGTATTCCTCTATATGTGTAGAATCAGAATCTAAAGTTTCATAATTTTTTAATATAAATAGAGAAGTCAAGTAAAATCAAAAAATATCAAGATACAGTAGTTTAGTAAATCTGGAATTATAAACACTGCAGTACGAAAACAACAATATCTCACAAACCATAAATCCAAATCCAAATCCACCAAAAGGTTGATAAAATAGTTACAGTAGGCTAACTTTTATATTCATAAATGTTTTACAAACAGCAAGTAGAATTAGGTCAAAAATCAGGTTCTTTACTGAACAATATGAAAATTCTGAATGTATAGTAATTGTTTGGAAACATAGAACGGTTTGTAAAACTCATCAAATAAATCCAAAAAAATTCAGGGTTAATCTCAATCATTCTAGTTGTATTATGCAAAATTTTGGATCAAAATAATATTTTTTAACATCATGATAAAAATAGATTACTTTTCAGAATTCATAAAAAACAAGACCTGGAAATCTCTCTACACCTCTGTAGTAAAATAGACATAACTCACAACCCATAAAACGAAACAGAGATTTGTTAGCAGGATTGGAAAATAGGCAGAATTCTATACAAATATTATTCACAAAAAAATTCATATACTGACCTTAATATGGTCTAAAATACTGATCAAAAGCAAAGTAACAGAAATTACAGAATTTCTCTTCGAACATAAAGTCATCTAGTTCATGTAAAACTCATCCAAATCCATCCAAACATGAAATATAGTGTACTAGATGTCCAAACAACATGGTATAGAGTATTTTACAAGTCTACAAAAGTTATAGCACGAATAACACATCAAGCACACGATATCACAAAATAGCATGCATATATACAACCAAAAAGTGGTCATCTGTTATGTATATCGTGAGGCAACTATGGTCGAATCAACACAATAGAGACAATATATAACAGAGGATTCACACATAAATTATCTCTAGATCCCAACTACACTACAGCCGGTATTTAGTATTTGTATTACACAAAGAAAAGAATACCAGTTACTTGCCTAAAAGACGACGACGGAAATCGCACAAATGCAAGAATAACGGGAACAGATTCCTGAGCAATGAACAGGATGCCAACGATCACAAACGAGATGATCACGAACAAGATGAACAACCGATTGCGAACAAGATGAAAATGATCCAGATCACGAACACAATCAGACGGCTGAGATCAAAGATCAAGATCAAGATGATCGAATCAGATCGGAAGGCCAGATCAAGACTGATGAAGATGGAGACGATGATCACGATCAGATCATACGGTCCAGTTCTCCATGATGATGAAGATGATGATGATCAAGACTGATTGACGATCGAACGGTTCAGATTGATCCTGATGTTGATGATGATCAAAATCCATCGGATGGTCCAGATCAGATGATGGAGATCATGATGATCAAAATGATCAAGGAAGATCTGACGGCCCAAAATCAAAGTGATCAACCCAAACAAATAGTAACCCCCAAAGGGGCTTCGGCTCTCGTTCGATGGCGGATGGCAACTGGACGGGGTGGACTGGTGGTGCAGCGAGAAGCACCGGGGGGACGATGGTGGATAGGCAGCGCGATAGCGGGAAGCGCTCACCGCTGGCTGCTATCAGTCGTCGTCGGAGGTGCTGGTGCTCAGGAGGAGCAGGATAACGGGACTGGACTGAGTTCGCCTGGCTATCAAAGGAACCCAGGGGCTGGCGTTGGCTAGGAGGTGCAGGGTGCTGGTGTCGAGGAGTGTAGGGCTCGGGGGAGCAAGGCAGTGCTGTGATACTACGGCGCTGTCGAGGACAGGATAGAAGTCAGTAGGGGAAGACAGGGCACTGGACTGTCGGCGACGTTCTGAAGTCGCGAAAGGGGGACAGCCGACAGGGCACTGCGCTCTCGCTGCTGCAGTCCGTCGAAGGGAGGTATGGGCTGCTGGTTGGAGCTGAGCGGTTAGCGTGATGCTGCAGGGTGGCACAAGGAACCAGGGTGCAGCACAAGGAAGGGCAAGCATCGACCTGGTGCTATGGGTGGCTACGTCGTGGTGTGAGCAGCGAATGGGGTGGCTAAGGAGGTGCACAGAGTGCTCGGAGGCTGGCTGCACCGCTGCAGAGGGGAGTCGGGGTCGCGACACAGGGACGAGGTGTAAGGAGAGAGAGAGTAAAGAGAACAGGGACGAATGGGGTAAACAAAGCGGCTAGGGTTGATGGGTAGGGGCGGCTGTAGGGTTAGGGTAACAGGGTAGGGGGTGTCATATATAGGTAGAGAGTAAGATTAGGGTGAAACGGGTCTGGGTATTGATAACGGGTTGAGCAATTAATGGGTATGGGTTTAGGTTGGGGTATTGGATAATAGGTTTCGGGTTTGGGTTAAAATCTATTTGGGAAATAAAAATAACCAAATAAAAATATAATTAAATTCAGATAATTTTGGGGACATTAAAAAGCAAAATTTAGTAACAATAATAATAATAATAAGAGTAGTTTTAATAACAATAATAAGATTTGTATAAAAATCATACGAAATAGTTACTTTATTGATAAAAATAGGTTTAAATGGAAGATTCAAAAATACATTTTAACACAAAAAGAATTTAAAGCAGGAAACTAATTTACAAAATTTTAAATACAGGAAATACACATAAAATACAGATTTGCGAAAACAGGGGTTACAGTGTTTCAACCAAAATGCGCTTAATCCACATTTTAGAAGAATTCCTAGAAATACACTAAAGTCCGATTGTTTTAAACTTTACAACGAAATGATAGACGCTTTAATTGCAATCTTGTATTCTTTAACTTGTAGAGTATCGTTAACTTCTGATTGTTGGAAAGGTTGTAAAGATATTCCGATGATGGGCTTAACTTGTCATTGGATAAATAGTGATTGGATGATTCAAAAGAGAATCATCTCACTTGCGGCTTTGCCATGTTCCCATAGTGGACTAGTTATTGCAACACGTATTTTAGAAGTTTGTAATTTATATTATATTCGTGATAAAAATTTTACTATTAGTTTTGATAATGCATGTAACAACAATGCTTCCGATTAGTACATTAGAAACACAATTAGCTCCTCCATGTAAGGAAATTTTCCATGTTAGATGTGCGTGTCATATTTTAAATTTATGTGTTCAAGATGCATTGAAAGTTGCCGATTCATATATAATTGCAATTAGAAATTGTGTAAATTTTATTGCTTTGTGTGGTCCTATGCTTCAAGAATTTAAAGTATAGTGTAAAGCTAGGGCAATATATTTTAGAAAATTTTCTAAAGATGTTAAACACCGATGGAACTCTAATTTCGATTTACTAAATATTGTTACTCAATACAAAGATATTATAAATGATTTTTGTCTTGCAAAAAATATTAAAAATTTTCAAATGACTCCTCATTCATGGTATTTTGCCGAATCTTTATTACGATTTTTGGAACGTTTTAAAACCGCAACTTTGATGTTTTCTACATCTTATAATTCTACTTCTAGTAGTATTTTTATTTCAATCATTACTATGATGCAAACATTTCAAGAAATGATTTCGGACGAATATATTGGCCATATTGCTATTCCCGCTTATACAAAAATTTTGAAGTATTTTAATCCCCCTCCTATGTTGTATTGAATTACTACTGTTATGGATCCTCGTATCAAATTAGCAGGTACGAGGAGTTTGATTGAATTGTATTTTACTTTACATGGAGATGAATTTGAAATTGATTCCGATAAATTTTTAGCTAGCTTTGAATCGACATTGAATAACTTGTATGATTATTATGATAAAACTTTTGCATCTAGTAGTACAACTAGTATAGTTACTTCTTCTTCTACTTCTAGAGGTAAGGGTAAGAGTACATTAGAAGATGCCATTTTTAATTTACTTGCATGTATTCAATCAAAAAAACCTATGACTAATGCACCTAATGAATTAAATTAGTATAATCAACAAAATAGTGAGAGTTCTAGTACTAAGATTGAAGTGCTACAATGGTGGAAAGAACATGAAAATCTTTTTCCTATTCTTTGACATATGATTAGAGATCTACTAACTCCTCCTATCTCCACAGTTGTTTTTGAAAGTGTTTTTTCTTCAAGTGGCAGAGTTCTAACAGATTACAGGAATCGCTTAAAGCCGAATTCATTTGAGATGCTCGTGTGCACTGATTGGATGTAGGCTAAAGACAGAACTCAAGGAAAAGCGACATCTACATCAACAAGTGGAAGTAACTCCCCTGAAGTCCAACAACAAGATTAGAGAATTTAGGAAGATGAGATCCTAGGTTTAAGTTAAGTAGAGGTGCACGACAGTCGTCAAATGCCCTCTCTTCAATCTAACTCTAGGCTATCTCGACTTTAGATTGTCCTCTCAAACATGTAATTGAAGGAATTTGTAAATTTATTTAACAGTATTTGTATGTAAAAAAAATTGTAAAATTTTCAAAGAAGTTGAAATGAATAAAAATATACAATTTTGTTTAATTCTTAATCTCTTATCTTTGTTGTACAATTTTTATTTTTTATTTTTTTTTAGGTTAAAAGAGGGTGGACTTTTATTTGTAAATTATATGTAAAAAACTTGTAAAAAAATCATAGTTGTTGAAATGAATAATCAACAAGATATGCATTTTTTCACTTTTATACGGTTATACTTGTTTTAATTTTTTTTCTTTTAGTGAAGTTGTAAAAATAAATAAAAATAAAATAAAAATTAATAATAAACGGGCCAACCCGCGACCCGGCCCGACCCGAAATGGGTTTGACACTAATGGGTTCGCGGGTCGACCGGGTCAACTTTTCCAATGTCGAACCCCTCTCGGTTGAAACCCCGACCCGAATGCCAACCTAGATCTATATATACATTGTAACGGCTCCAAGAACCATATAATTTTATTGAGTGCCGAATAGGACAATAGAATACTTCATCTGAGAGGTGAGAGATTTCTCTATTGTAAACAACAAGCAAGTTCCAGTTAGGCTTGAGAGCGGGTTGTGGTGAGAATTTTAATATTCTTGTATCTTCTCTAGTTGAAATAATATCTCAGTTCTTCCTCCCCGGATGACGGCAAAAGTCCCAACCGGGACAATTCTTATATGCTTTGTGTGATTGGCGTGATTTAGTATTTGTTTAGTGGTTTGTATTGATTGCGTCGAAGACAAAAAAATATTATCTAGAAAGAATAATTTCTAACAAAACATCAAGATACAATTCACAGAATGTTTGTCTGGAACGAAACTACAACACAAGACGAAAGTACTACTTTAATTAGCCTCTCATTTGGTAGCTTATGGGGCCTCTTTCTCCTAACAAGGATCACTTCCACTTTAGCCCTCACCATATTCTGAATTTTCTTTCTTTACGAGCATTAGACCTGGCCCTCGGACCGGGTCGGGTACTCATGGGTACGGATCGCTTGACCCACGGGTTCAACAAGCCAAGTCGAAAAGTAACCGCGGATTTTTTTTAGTTTTTTTCTCGACGCGGACCCGGCCCACGGGTACCCACGAGTACCCGACAATATTTTGTTGTTTATTTTGAGTTTGTTTTTTGGTTTTTTAAAAAAAATTAAAAAAATATTTTAATTGAATAATTGATTAAAAACATAAGCAACATACTATCATTTTAAAAAAATTTAAAATAAAAAAATGAATAACTGAAACAACAGCAAATGTAATTAGGAATTGATGCGGTTTGTTTTTAGGAGGCATGTGGATGCACCAGGTGTGAGTTCTTACTCGATTTGTATTGGAGGAAACTCCTGTGCAGGCGGCCCTCGGCCGGGCGAACGGTATTGAGGTAGGTGGTGTTGAAGTGGAGACTGGATGCTCGGCTCGGATCCGAGGTCTCGTGTACCTGTAGACGTTCTAGAAACACCGGGGTTGGTCCCGGTGGTAGACCCTCCGACAATCTAGTTATGCTACTGAGAGAGAGAGTAACAGTAACTAGGGTTTGAGTGGGCAGAGATTGATTACCTGGAAAAGGGGTAGGGGTCTGGTATTTATAGGAGAAGCCAACCGGGTCTGGACCCGTTTGGGGCCGGGTCTGGATCCGGTTGCCCGTGGGGCTGAAGCGGTGGAAACCAAGGCAGTATAGGGCTGACGTGGCAGAGGCCCGGGCAGTTTCCAGGCTGACGTGGCAGAGGCCCAGACGGTTTTCCGATGCTGACGTGGCGGATCCGGATGATCCGGAGGTGCACGTTTCCTGAGGGGATCCTGTGGCCCAGGAGGGGCCACATCATCCGACCCATATCACAAGCTCCACACTCCTGGAGGGCTGGGTGAACTGGCCGTGTAGGAGTGGTCCTTCGCCTCTGTAGGAAGAGCAGGGTGGAGGGTGCGGTGAGGAAGTAGGATCTGCTACTTCCAGAAGAGGCCGGGGGGTAGGAGGAAGGGATCCCTTATTGGAGTTTACGTAGGGTGCTAAGCGTAGAAGGGTCGGAGTGATGCTTGCCGAGCCTTAGGGTCGGCAGACGAGCCTTGGGAGTCGGCAAACAATCCTCTCGCTAGTTGGAAGAGCGAGGGGACGTCGAGGTCTGTCCGATTGAGGCTCGGTTTTGCCAAGCGTCTGGGGTCGGTAGAGGAGCTCCGAGGGTCGGCAGACAGTCCTCTCGCTAGTTGGAAGAGCGAGGGGACATCGAGGTCTGTCCGATCGAAGCTCGGTTTGCCGAGCGTATGGGGTCGGTGGAGGAGCTCTGAGGGTCGGCAGACGATCCTCTCGCTAGTTGGAAGGGCGAGGGGACGTCGAGGTCTGTCCGATCAAAGCTCGGTTTGCCGAGCGTCTGGGGTCGGTGGAGGAGCTCCGAGGGTCCGCAGACGATCCTCTCGCTAGTTGGAAGAGTGAGAGGACGTCAAGGTCTATCTGATCGAAGCTCGGTGTGCTGAGAGTCTGGGGTCGGTGGAGGAGCTCCGAGGGTCGGCGGAAGAGCTAAGGGTCGGCAGACGATCCTGTTGCTAGTTGGAAGAGCGAGGGGACGTCGAGGTTTGTCGTGTCGGAGCTCGATTTGTCGAGCGTCTAGGGTCGGTAGACTGGCTCCGAGGTTCGAAAAGACGACCCTCTCGCTAGTTGGAAGAGCGAGGGGACGTCAAGGTCCATTGGGTTGGAGCTCGGTTTGCCGAGCGTCTGGGGTCGGCAAATGATCCTCTCGCTAGTTGGAAGAGCGAGGGGACGTCGAGGGTCGGCAGACGATCCTCTCACTAGTTGGGAGAGAGAGGGGACATCGAGGTCTTCCGAGCGGGGGTCTTCTCGCCGAGCATTGGGTGGTCGGCAGGCGAACCCCTCACTTGTTGGAAAAGCAAGGGGGCGTCGAGGTCCTGTTTTGTAGGGGCCAGCATGCCGAGCGTCGTGCCGAGCCCGGAGCGCCGAGCCCGGGGTGCCAAGCCCGGAGAGCCGGGCCAGGAGAGCCGAGCCTGGAGGGCCGAGCCAGGAGGGCTGAGCCAAGGCATGACTGTGAGATAGCCAGTTGGTGGCTAGGAATCAGTGCCGAGCCCGGAATGCCGAGCCTGGAGGGCCGAACCAGGGCATGATTGTGAGATAGCCAGTAGTTGGCTAAGAGTCAGTGCCGAGCGCCGAGCCTAGAGTGCCGAGCCTGGAGTGCCGAGCCCGGAATACCGAGCCTGGAGGACCGAGCCTAGGCAAGACTGTGAGATAGCCAGTTGGTGGCTAGGAGTCAGTACCGAGCACCGAGCCCGGAGTACCGAGCCCGGAATGCTGAGCCTGGGCGAGACTGTTCAGTAGGAGCCTGTCTTGCCGAGCGTCTAGGGTCGAGAGACGAGCCCCTCACTTGTTAGAAAAGCTAGGGGCTCGCGGTGACATCCGAGCGCCAAGCCCAAGCCGTTTATGAGAAACTTTTTGGGCTCGCGGTGACATCCGAGCTGAGTGCCGAGTCCGGAATACCACTACAAAAGAAACCAGATTTACCGGCGAATATTCCCCGGTGTTTTACTAGTAATGCCGGTGTAGGTAGCGATTAGGATGGGGCCACCAGATGCGATGGTTATATACCGGCGGCCGAATTAAAACGCCGGTGAATCCGATTATTCGCCGGCGTTTTATTTAAAAATGCCGGTGAAGTTTATGATTCACCGGCGTGTCTAATTAAAACGCCGGTGAAAAGCTGCGATAAATCCCATCTGCCTAACCTTTCGCTCGCCATTACCCTAAACCCCAAAAAAGTAAAAAGGAAAAGGCGCTTCGTTTTCCCTCCTTCCTCGCTCTCCTTCCCGCGCGTTTGCCTCCGCCGCTTTGTCCTCTTCGACGGGCTTCGAACATTCGTCACCGTCCCCTCTTCCCTTCGCCATTTTCGATTTCCCTCCTCCCTATCCCGATTTGGAGGTGAATCGGCGAACGGAAAACGATCGTGTCGCCCCGCTCTCTCTCTCTATCTTCCCCCCCGCGCTCGTCGCCCCGCTCTCTCTCTCTCTTCGGTATCATCTGTTGATTCCCCTAATTTTTGATACTTAGCATTTTTTTCTGATAGATGCATGTTGAAATTTTCATGTTCTTATAATGTTAATGAAGCTGATTTCATGCATCTGATTGTCTTCTTGGCATGTTTTTTTGATATAAAATGGGTTCACTGTGAACCGACGATGCACAACAATAGGGTTTTAGATTGGGTTGGGCACAACCATTAGTGGAGCAACATATATGCTCAGATAATGTAAATTTTCATTTCAAGAAACTGTTAAAGTTACCTGCAGATTGCCCTCTTTGGCATGATTTTTTAACCAAAAATGGGTTCACTTCCAAACTAAGTATGCTGCGAGAAATTTCATATACTTTCTTATTGTTAAATAAGCTTAGTTTGGAAATTTCATCTTGGCATGTTTTTTTAACCAAAATGGGTTCACTGTGAACTGAGGATGTTATAGCTACGGATGCCAAAATCCTCCGGATATGCTGAACAATTGGGTTTTAGATTTAGTTAGGCTAAAGAATTAGGAGATCAACATATATGCTCAGATAATGAAAATGTTCATTTCAAGATACTGTTAAAGTAACCTGTTTGCCATCTTTGGCATGATTTTTTAACAAAAAATGGGTTCACTTCCTAACTAAGTATGCTGCTAGAATTTTCATCTTCTTTTACTGTTAATGAAGCTTATTTCATGCATCTGATTGCCTTCTTGGCATGTTTTTTTGGTATTAAATGGGTTCACTGTGAACTGAGGATGCTATAGCTGTATGCCAAAATCCTCCACATATGCACAACAATTGGGTTTTAGATTTAGTTGGGCTCAAGAATTAGTAGAGCAACATATAAGATCGGATAATGGAAATTTTAAATTGGCCATACTGTTAAAGTAACATGATTGCCCTCTTTGGCATGATTTTTTAACCAAATAATGGGTTCACTTCCAAACTAAGTATGCTGCTAGCATAGGCCTCATCTTCTTTCACTGTTAATGAAGCTGATTTCATGCATCTGATTGTCTTCTTGGCATGTGTGTATTTGAATCCTTGACAGGTACAACATGCCGAGGCGTTTAAAGAGGTCAACTATAAATGATGGCAACGAGAGCCATGGGGATGAGCAGCCACTACAGAATAGTGGCAGTCAAACCGAAGAGGGTGAGGGTAGCACGCCGCCCACTGTCAAAAAACATCGTGGGCGGACGAAGATGACGAATGTTTGGAGGCTTCAGAATGATGAAAGGATCGAGGTGGAGGCGAACGATGTTGGGCAACCAGTTGGCGACAACGCCAGCAAATTTTCCTCCTTCATTGGTGTCATAGCAAGGAACCCCCGCATACTTCCTCTGTCATACGAGAGTTGGCCGAAGGTGCCAACCACCACAAAAGCCACCGCTATTACGACCGTCAAGGTATTTCTCATCTAAAATACATAATTGGTCGGCGAAAAATTATTATTGAAATATGTATTATTAGTGATGGGTAATGAATTTTGCAGCAATACTTCTCGTTCGCCGACTCCCTTACTCCTTGGGTTGAAAAGTCACTCTCGAAGAAGTGGAGGGACCACAAGAGTGAATTGAAGTCGAAGTTTTATAACAAAGAGCTTTCAGAGGAGGAGAATGCAGTGAATGTGCCAGAAAATGTGGAGCCTTCGGATTGGCAATTTCTTGTGCACTACTGGAGTTCGGTGATCGGTCAGGTATTTACATTAAACACACAAAAATCTAATGAGTATGTGGTTGTATGGCGGCTATAATGAATTTCTCTGTTAACTTCATTGTGGCATGTACAGAAAAGGGCGGAGGTGGGAGCTGCCAGTCGGTCAAAGCAGCTAGTTCTGCACACCGCTGGTACACAGAGCTTCGCTCTGGTGCGGGAAGAATTGGTAGGCGCAGAACAATTTTTTACTTACAGTTATTTGTTTATAACCATTTTATCTTACTAATGTATAGGCAGAAGATTTGGGGGGGGCTACGGAGTTTGGGGACATCGACTTTTTTGATGCCACCCACAAATCAAAGGATGGGACGTATGCGAGCCCTGAGGCAGCACGGATTCTGGTAATTTGTGAACTAATATCTAATGAGTAGTCGAAATCTCATCTGCTTTTAACTCTGATTGCTATGTCCTTTTACAGACTAATGCTCGGAAAAGGTATGATGAAATCTCCTCTGATTCAGATTCGGACCCTACGGCTCCACGCCCAGATTGGCGTACCCGGCAGAGACTTGCCTTGACCGATGTTAGGGGAAAGGAAAGGCATGGACGTGTCCGTGGTATGGGCCTGGGACCAACCCCCTCGCGGCTATTTGGACGGAGTCTATCTAGTTCAAGTGGCAATCACGACGAGGATATGACTGCCTTAAAGGCACAAGTTGCACTCCTCCAAGAACAAATGGCCAATTTAATAGGGCAGCAGTCCCAAGTCCCACCCAGGGTAAGTATTTAAATTGGTTTTTTTAAAGAGATTATGGTCTTGAATGCATGAAAGACACGTACTAGTGTTTGTGAGTGTGCATTGTGGGTGTCGTCTATAAGTATTTCGTCTATGTTTCTTAAGTGGGCTGTGATTAGAAAGAAAGGGCTGGAGTGGAGATCTGGAAACCCATATAGAGACATCTTGTTTATTATAATCTATACTTTTTGTTGGACTATTCCCCTCTTGTTGTTGTTGCTGATGTCTCTATGTGTCCGTGTGTTGAAGGGAAAGAAGGGATGAGGGGAGAGATGAGGAAAATGCCGCTATGTTAGCCTGGTGTATCCAAAGTCTCTACCATCCTTCTTTTTGGCTCCATATATGGCTTATATATTAAATGGGTTTCCTTCCACGATGACAGTCCATAATACTACACTTGATATGAGCCCTGTTCATAGCTGCACCCTATTGCATACTCACAAACAACTAATACGTGTCGTTCGTGCATTGTATTACCAATCCCACTTTGACACATAACATGCTTAGATGACATAGTATGACCTGCTGATAAGGTTTGTTCAGCCGCGTTGTTGTACTGATTTGGAGGATTTTGGTATGCTAGCAGCATACTTAGTTTCATAGTGAACTCATTTTGTTTTACAAAATCATGCCAAAGATGGCAATCTGCAGGTTACTTTAACAGTACCTGAGCTTATATGTTGCTCTACTAATTCTTGAGCCCAACTAAATCTAATTTTCTTAAGTGGGCTGTGATTAGAAAGAAAGGGCTGGAGTGGAGTTCTGAAAACCCAAATAGAGACATCTCGTTTATTATAATCTATACTTTTTGTTGGACCAATCCCCTCTTGTTGTTGTTACTGATGTCTCTATGTGTCCGTGTGTTGAAGGGATAGAAGGGATGAGAGAGAGATGAGGAAAATGCCGCTATGTTAGCCTGGTGTATCCAAAGTCTCTACCATCCCCCCTTGTTATATATTAAATCGGTTTCCTTCCACGATGACAGTCCGTAATATTATACTTGATATGAGCCCTGTCCATCGCTGCACTAAATCTAATACCCAATTGCTGTGCATATCCGGAGGATTTTGGCATACGTACCTATAGCATCCTCAGTTCACAGTGAACCCATTTTGTTATAAAAAACATGCCAAGATGACAATCAGATGCATAAGATAAGCTTCATTAACAGTAAAAGAAGATGAGGCTGGCAATCATGCCAAAGATGGCAATCAGGTTACTTTAAAAGTATCTTAAAATGAAAATTTCCATTATCTGAGCATATATGTTTCTTTAAAAGTGACTGTGAGCAATTGTTCTTAATTGGGCTGTGATTAGAAAGACACGAGTTGGAGTGGAGATCTGGAAACCCAGATAGAGACATCTCGTTCATAATAATTTATTATTATTGTTGTTCTTGTCATCCTTGCTGTTGTTGCTGATGTCTCTATGTGTCCGTGTGTTGAAGGGAAAGAAGGGATGAGAGAGGGATGAGGAAAATGCCGCTATGTTAGCCTGGTGTATCCTCATTCTCTACCATTCCTCTTTCTGGCTTCTATATTTGGTTTCCTTCCACGATGACAATTCCAGTTAAATCTACACTTGCTATGAGCCCTATTCGTCATTTTCGATTTTCCTCCTCCGCTCTCTCTCTTGCTCTCTTCGGTATCATCTCTTGATTTCCCTTATTTTCCAAGCTTAGCATATTTTTCAGATAGATGCATGTTGATTTCCTTAACTTGAATGGTTTAGTTGGGATGAAGAATTAATAGAAAAATAAATGCTTAGATACCGGAAATTTTCATGGTCTTTCACTGTTAATGAAGCTCAGTTCATGCATCTGCTTGTCTTCTTGGCATGTTTTTTTGATACTAAATGGGTTTAGTGTGAACTGAGGATGCTATAGCTATGTACGCCAAAATGGTCTGTGATTTGCACAACAAGTTGGTTTTAGATTAAGTTGGGCACAACAATTAGTGGAGCAACATATAATTAAGCTCAGTTAATGGAAATTTTCATTTTAACTTACTGTTAAGGTATCCTGCCGATTGCCCTCTTTTGCATGATCCTTTGATCAAGTAATGGGTTCACCACCAAACTGCGTATGCTGCTAGCATCCCCATCCTCTTTCACTGTTAATGAAGCTCATCTCATGCATCTGCTTGTCTTCTTGCCATGTTTTTTTGATAATAAATGGGTTTACTGTGAACTGAGGCATTAATGGAAATTTTCATTTCAAGATACTGTTAAAGTAACCTGTTTGCCATGTTTGGCATGATTTTTTAACCAAACAAGGGTTCACTTCCAAACTGAGTTTGCTGCTAGCATGCCCATCTTCTTTTACTACTACTGAAGCTTATTTCATTAAGATCCAGGATGGCCAATTTGGATTGGGCTGTGATTGGATTGTTCAGTGGCTGTTGTCCATGTTCTTAGTTGGGCTGTGATTAGAATGAGAGGGCTCGAGTGGAGATCTGAAAACCCATATAGAGACATCTTCTTCATAATGATTTATTATTATTGTTGTTTTTGTCGCTCTTGTTGTTGTTGCTGATGTCTCTTTGTGTTCGTGTGTTGAAGGGAAAGAAGGGATAAGAGAGAGATGAGGAAAATGCCGCTATGTTAGCCTGGTGTATCCTCATTCTCTACCATTCCTCTTTCTGGCTTCTATATTTGGTTTCCTTCCACGATGACAGTTCTAGTTAAACTTACACTTGCTATGAGCCCTATTCGTATTTTTCTTCTATGAAGAATTGTTCTATGACTTCAATCTCCATTCAAAACCCAATTGTTCTATATTTGGTTCCCTCTTGCTGTTGTTGCTGTTGTTGCTGTTGTTGAAGTGAACCCATTTTGTTTTATTGTTGGTGAAGCTTATTTTCATGCATCTAATTGTCATCTTGGCAATTGAATTTGACCAAATAATGGGTTCACTGTGAACTGAGGATGGTATGTAGGTACGTATGCCAAAAATGGTTTGCTTAACACAAAATGGGTTCATTTCCAAACAAAGTATGCTGCATAGCATCCCCAGTTTCGTTCACTGTTAGTGATGCTTCCTTCACAAACCTGATGGTCTTCTAATTCCAAACAATTTTTTGGGTCCTATTTTCACTTAACTGTTAGTGAAGCTCATTTCATGCACCTGATTGTCTTCTTGGCATGTTTGTTTTGATACCAAAAATGGGTACACTTTGAACTGAGGATGGTATATAGGTACGTATGCCACAATCCTCCGGCCTGATATGCACAACACTTGGGTTTTGCGATATAGTTGGAGAGCAACACATAAGCTCAGATAGTGGAGAAATTTTGATTTTCAGATACTGTTAATGTAACCTGATTGCAATCTTCGGCCAAAAATGGTTTTCTTAACACAAAATGGGTTCATTTCCAAACAAAGTATGCTGCATAGCATCCCCAGTTTCGTTCACTGTTAGTGATGCTTCCTTTACAAACCTGATGGTCTTCTAATTCCAAACAATTTTTTGGGTCCTATTTTCACTTAACTGTTAGTGAAGCTCATTTCATGCACCTGATTGTCTTCTTGGCATGTTTGTTTTGATACCAAAAATGGGTACACTTTGAACTGAGGATGGTATATAGGTACGTATGCCACAATCCTCCGGCCGGATATGCACAACACTTGGGTTTTGCGATATAGTTGGAGAGCAACACATAAGCTCAGATAGTGGAGAAATTTTCATTTTCAGATACTGTTAAGGTAACCTGATTGCAATCTTCGGCCAAAATGGTTTTCTTAACACAAAATGGGTTCATTTCCAAACAAAGTATGCTGCATAGCATCCCCAGTTTCGTTCACTGTTAGTGATGCTTCCTTCACAAACCTGATGGTCTTCTAAGGCTACCATTTTGTTGGGTCCTATTTTCAGTTAACTGTTAGTGAAGCTCATTTCATGCACCTGATTGTCTTCTTGGCATGTTTGTTTTGATACCAAAAATGGGTACACTTTGAACTCAGGATGGTATATAGGTACGTATGCCACAATCCTCCGGCCGGATATGCACAACACTTGGGTTTTGCGATATAGTTGGAGAGCAACACATAAGCTCAGATAGTGGAGAAATTTTGATTTTCAGATACTGTTAATGTAACCTGATTGCAATCTTCGGCCAAAAATGGTTTTTTTATCTGGGCTATGATTGGATCTAGGATGGCAAATTTTGACTGGGCTATGCTTGGATTGTTTAGTGGATGTTGTCTATGTTCTTAATTGGGCTGTGATTAGAAAGAGTGGGCTCGAGTGGAGATCTAGAAACCCATATAGAGACATCTTGTTCGTAATAATTTATTATTATTGTCGTTCTTGTCCCTCTTGCTGTTGTTGCTGATGTCTCTTTGGGTTCATGTGCTGAAGGGAAACAAGGGATGAGAGAGAGATGAGGAAAATGCCGCTATGTTAGCCTAGTGTATCCAAAGTCTCTACCTTTCTCTTTTCTGTTTCCATTTATGGCTTCTATATATATTTGGTTTCCTTCCACGATGACAGTTCCCTAAAAATAAACTTGATATGAGCCCTATCTTATTTTTCTTATTTTTCTTATATTTGGTTTCCGTCCACGATGACAGTTTCATGGATTTTCTGAACAATCCATGAAAGAGATGCTTAGATACTGAATTTTTATTTGTTTTACTGTTTTAGGTAGTGGATATTCCCAATCAAGGGAGATAATATAGAGTTTTCGAGTTAGATACTGAATTTTCATTTGTTTTGTTATTTTAGATATATTTAAAAAACAAAATTAAGTACCGGATTTTTAGCATTGCAATGTAATTATTTTACCTCTCTATATATCATCAACAATTCCATTTGCAATTGGCACTTTCATCTTATAATTTAAGATACAGTTAGATATTTTTTGCAAGTTCAAAAAATATGTATATTCTGTATTGTGGTATACTGTTGAACTAAACTATTGTTTTTTTTTGTTCACAGAGCGGTCGCCCAGATGAAGAAAATTCTGATGATCAGAACTGAAGCTCCTCGAGGGTATGAATCCGTGGTCCTCCTTGCTGTCCTCCTTGCTGTTCTTGTGTCCTTGCTGTATGATTGTTCTTATGTCCTCCTTGCTGTTATGTCAGACTGTTTTTTTTGGATGAGAGTTGTGTCAGGCGGTTTAGTTGGGATATTTGTCAGACTTGAGATATTTGGGATGTTGAGATATTTGGGATGTTCGTCGGTCTGTTAATTTGGTTGTGATTATGACTGTTAATTTTGTGATGAATTTGGTTGTGACTATGACACTGGTAATTACTTTGTTGAGATATTTGGATATGACACGTGTTAAACTTTATTATATTTCTTGTGTTTGGTTGTCATTTGCGCATTAATATGAAATGAAATTGGTTGAATCAGTAGTTATGAATTAGTTTATGGGTTTTGTAAAAGAAATTGTGAATTGAAATCGAACGGAAAACGGAGAAAGGAATACAAACGGGCATAGCTAGACTGGATTTTTATAAAACGCCGGTCTATCTATTGAATTAGTTGCAGAGTGTGATAGACCGGCGGCCACACAAACGCCGGTGTATGCCGCTAGACGCCGGTGAATAGCGTCAGTTGTAACGGCAAAAAGGAACACCGGCGTTTGATAAAACGCCGGTGTAGTTCGGTTTACCGGCGTTTTTGGTCACGCCGGGGCTTGTGAGTTGGGAAAAGAGGGCAGCTATAAACGGACGTACACCGGCGGCCATAGAACGCCGGTGAACGTTCAACTATACACCGGCGTTTAAAGAAATGCCGGTAAATTGATGAACACCGGCGGTTTACAGCCGCCGGTGAATGTATATCTGAGGTAAAAGACGGCACTCAGAGGGCCCAATACACCGGCGTTTTTGGGCCGCCGGTGTAGGTTTCACATTTACCGGCGCCCAGTAAAACCGCCGGTGTAGACCCCTACCTTTCAGCGACGCTCGATTCGGCGACACTTGGACCGGCGCTATTGTAAACGCCGATGAATGTTTCACCGGCGTAAAAAAACGCCGGCGAATAGGTCAAAAAGCGCCGGGAAATCTACTTTCTTTTGTAGTGTACCGAGCTGGAAGGGCCGAGCCTGGAGGGCCGAGCCAGGACATGACTGTGAGATAGCCAGTAGGTGGCTAAGAGTCAGTGCCGAGCGCCGATCCAGGAGTGCCGAGCCCGAAATGCCGAGCCTGGAGGGCCGAGCCTGGGCATGACTGTGAGATAGCCAGTAGTTGGCTAGGAGTCGGTGCCGAGCACCGAGCCCGGAGTACCAAGCCCGAAATGCCGAGCCTGTAGGGTCGAGCCTGGGCATGACTGTAAGATAGCCAGTAGTTGGCTAGAAGTCAGTCCCGAGCGCCGAGCCCAGAGTGCCGAGCCCAGAATACCGAGCCTGGAGGGCCGAGCCTGGGCGAGACTGTTCAGTAGGAGCCTGCCTTACTGAGCCCCGAGCGCCAAGCCCGGAGTGCCAAGCCTGGAAGGCCGAGCCTAGAGGGCCGAGCCTGGGCATAACTGTGAGATAGCCAGTTAGTGGCCAGGAGTCAGTTCCGAGGGCCGAGACCGGACTACCGAGCCTGGAGGGCCGAGCCTGGGCATGACGGTGAGATAGCCAGTAGTTGGCTAGGAGTCAGTGCCGAGCGCCGAGCCCAGAGTGCCGAGCCTGGAGGGCCGAACTTGGACATGACTGTGAGATAGTCTGTAGTTGGCTAGGAGTCAGTGTCGAGCGCCGAGCCCATAGTGCCAAGCCCAGAGTGCCGAGCCCGGAATGCCGAGCCTAGAGGGCCGAACCTAGGCATGACTGTGAGATAGCCAGTAGTTGGCTAGGAGTCAGTGCCGAACGCTGAACCCGGAGTGCCGAGCCCGGAATGCCGAGCCTGGACATGACTGTGAGATGGCCAGTAGTTGGCTAGGAGTCAGTGTCGAGCGCCGAGCCCAGAATGCCAAGCCTGGAGGGCCGAACCTAGGCATGACTGTGAGATAGCCAGAAGTTAGCTAGGAGTCAGAGCCAAGTGCCGAGCCCGTAGTGCCGAGCCTAGAGAGCCGACCCTGGGCATGACGGTGAGATAGCCAGTAGTTGGCTAGGAGTCAGTGCCGAGCGCCGAGCCCAGAGTGCCGAGCCCGGAATGCCGAGCCTGGAGGGCCGAACTTGGGCATGACTGTGAGCAGCCAGTAGTTGGCCAGGAGTTAGTGCCGAGCGCCGAGCCCAGAGTGCCGAGCCCGGAGTGCCAAACCCGGAATGCCGAGCCTGGAGGGCCGAACCTGGGCATGACTATGAGATAGCCAGTAGTTGGCTAGGAGTCAGTGCCGAGCGCCGAGCCTGGAGTGCCGAGTCCGGAATGCCGAGCCTAGAGGGCCGAGCCTGGGCATGAGTGTGAGATAGCCAGTAGGTTGCTAGGAGTCAGTGCCAAGCGCCGAGCCGAGAGTGCCGAGCCCGGAGTGCCGAGCCCGGAATGCCAAGCCTGGAGGGCCGAGCCAAGGCATGACTGTGAGATAGCCGATTGGTGGCTAGGAGTCAGTACCAAGCGCCGAGCCAGGAGTGCCTAGCCCGGAATGCCGAACTTGGGCGAGACTGTTCAGTAGGAGCCTACCTTGCCGAGCGTCTAGGGTCGAGAGATGAGCCCCTCACTTGTTGGAAAAGCAATGGGTCTTCTTGTCGGCAGTCGACCCCCTCACTTGTTGGAAAAGCAAGGGGCTCGCGGTGAAATCCGAGCGCCGAGCCCAAGCCGTTTATGAGAAACTTTTTGGGCTCGCGGTGACATCTGAGCTGAGTGCCGAGTCCAGAATGCCGAGCCAGGAGGGCCGAGCCTGGGCATGACTGTGAGATAGCCAATAGGTGGCTAGGAGTCAGTGCCGAGCACCGAGCCAGGAGTGCCGAGCCCGGAATGCCGAGCTTGGAGGGCCGAGCCTGGGCATGACTGTGAGATAGCCAGTAGTTTTCTAGGAGTCGGTGCCGAGCACCGAGCCCAGAGTACCGATCTCGGAATGCCGAGCCTGGAGGTTCGAGCCTGGGCATGACTGTAAGATAGCCAGTAGTTGGCTAGGAGTCAGTCCCGAGCGCCGAGCCCAGAATGCCGAGCCTGGAGGGCCGAGCCTGGGCGAGACTTTTCAGTAGGAGCTCACCTTGCCGAGCCCCGAGTGCCAAGCACGGAGTGCCGAACCTGGAAGGCCGAGCCTAGGCATGACTGTGAGATAGCCAGTTGGTGGCCAGGAGTCAGTTCTGAGCGCCGAGCCCAGTGTGCCGAGCCCGAACTGCCGAGCCTGGAGGGCCGAACCTGGGCATGACGGTGAGATAGCTAGTAGTTAGCTAGGAGTCAGTGCTGAGCGCCGAGCCCGGAGTGCCGAGCCTGGAGGGCCGAACCTGGGCATGACTGTGAGATAGACAGTAGTTAGCTAGGAGTCAGAGCCGAGCGCCGAGCCCGGAGTGCCGAGCCCGGAATGCCGAGCCTGGAGGGCCAAGCCTGGGCATGACGGTGAGATAGCCAGTAGTTGGCTAGGAGTCAGTGCCGAGCACCGAGCCCGGAGTGCCGAGCCCGAAATGCCGATCCTAGAGGGTCGAGCCTGGGCGTGACTGTGAGATAGCCAGTAGTTGGCTAGGAGTCAGTGCCGAGCGCCGAGCAGAGAGTGCCTAGCCTGATTGCTGAGCCCGGAATGCCAAGCCTGGAGGGTCGAGCCTAGACATGGCTGTGAGATAGCCGGTTGGTGGCTAGGAGTCAGTACCGAGCGTCGAGCCCGGAATGCCGATCCTGTAGGGTCGAGCCTGGGCGAGACTGTTCAGTAGGAGCTTGCCTTGCCGAGCATCTAGGGTCGGGAGACGAGCCCCTCACTTGTTGGAAAAGCAGGGGGTCTTCTTGCCGACAGTCGACCCCCTCACTTGTTGGAAAAGCAAGGCGCTCGCGGTGACATCAGAGCGCTGAGCCCAAGCCGTTTATGAGAAACTTTTTGGGCTCGCGGTCCGAGCTGAGTGCCTAGTCCGGAATGCCGAGCCGGGAAGGCCGAGCCTAGAGGGCCGAGCCTGGGCATGACTGTGAGATAACCAGTAGGTGGCTAGGAGTCAGTGCCGAGCACCGAGCCAGGAGTGCCGAGCCTGGAATGTCGAGCCTGGAGGGCCGAGCCTGGGCATGACTGTGAGATAGCCAGTAGTTGGCTAGGAGTCAGTGCCGAGCACCGAGCACGGAGTGCCGAGCCCGGAATGCCGAGCCTGGAGGGCCGAGCCTGGGCGAGACTGTTTAGTAGGAGCTCGCCTTACCGAGCCCTGAGCGCCAAGCCTGGAGTGCCGAGCCTAGGGGGCCGAGCCTGGGCATGACTGTGAGATAGTCAGTTGGTGGCCAGGAGTCAGTTCCGAGCACCGATCCCGGAGTGTCAAGCCCAAAATGCCGAGCCTGGGCATGACAGTGAGATTACTAGTAGTTGGCTAGGAGTCAGTGTCGAGCGCCGAGCCCAGAGTACCGAGCCTGGAATGCCGAGCCTGGAGAGCCAAACCTGGGCATGACTGTGAAATAGCCAGTAGTTGGCTAGGAGTCAGTGTCGAGTGCCGAGCCCAGAGGGCCTAACCCGGAGTGTCGAGCCCGGAATGCCGAGCCTGGAGGGCCGAGCCTGGGCATGACTGTGAGATAGCCAGTTGGTGGCTAGGAGTCAGTACCGAGCGCCGAGCCCGGAGTGCCGACCCCGGAATGCCGAGCCTGGTGGGCCGAGCTGGGCATGACGGTGAGATAGCCAGTAGTTGGCTAGGAGTCAGTGCAGAGCGCCGAGCCCAGAGTGCTGAGCCCGGAATGCCGAGCCTAGGCGAGACTGTTCTGTAGCAGTCCGCCTTGCCGAGCGTCTAGGGTCCGGAGACGAGCCCCTCACTTGTTGGAAAAGCAAGGGTTCTTCTTGCCGACTGTCGACCCCCTCACTTGTTGAAAAAGCACGGGGCTCGCGGTGACATCCGAGCGCCGAGCCCAAGCCGTTTATGAGAAACTTTTTGGGCTCGCGGTGACATCCGAGCTGAGTGCCGAGTGCCGAGCCCATAGTGCTGAGCCCGGAATGCCGAGCCTGGGCGAGACTTTTCTGTAGGAGCCCTCCTTGACGAGCGTCTAGGGTCGGGAGACGAGCCCTCACTTGTTGGAAAAGCAAAGGGTCTTCTTGCCGACCGTCGACCCCCTCACTTGTTGGAAAAGCAAGGGGCTCGCGGTGACATCCGATCTGAGTGACGATCCCAAAATGCCGAGTCGGGAGGGCCGAGCCTGGGCATGACTGTGAGATAGCCAGTAGGTGGCTAGGAGTCAGTGCCGAGCTCGGAATGCCGAGCCTGGAGGGCCGAACCTGGGCATGACTGTGAGATAGCTAGTAGTTGGCTAGGATTCGGTGCCGAGTGCCGAGCCCGGAGTGTCGAACCCGGAATGCCAAGACTGGAGGGCCGAGCCTGGGCATGACTGTGAGATAGCCAGTAGTTGGCTAGGAGTCAGTCCTGAGCCGAGTCCGAAGTGCCGAGCCCGGAATGCCGAGCCTGGAGGGCCGAGCCTGGGCATGACGGTGAGATAGCCAGTAGTTGGCTAGGAGTCAGCGCCGAGCCCCGAGCCCGAAGTGCTGAGCCCGAAATGCTGAGCTTGGGTGAGACTGTTCTGTAGGAGCCCGCCTTGCCGAGCATCTAGGGTCGGGAGACGAGCCCCTCACTTGTTGGAAAAGCAAGAAGGCTTTTTGCCGACCGCCGACCTCCTTGTTGGAAAAGCAAGGGGTCTTCTTCCCGAGTGTCGAGGGTCGGCAGGCGAGCCCCCTCACTTGTCGGAAAAGCAAGGTGCTCGCGGTGCCATCCGGACTCCGAGCCTCCCGTTCAATGGAGGAGGATTTTGAGGCTCGCAGTACCATCCGAGCTCCGAGCCTCCTGTTGAATAGAGGATGATTTTGGGGCTCGCGGTGTTATCCGAGCATCGACCCTCCTGACTGGTTGGAAAAGCCAGGGGTTTTTAGCGGCTCTTGGTGCCATCCGAGCGCCGAGCCTCAAGCTTGTCGGAGAAGCTTTTGTTGCACGCGGTGACATCCGAGCGTCGAGTCGCCAAAACTTGTTGGAGCTTCTAAATGGTTTGTCATCGTTGGGACAGTGTATTGGTAATGGCGGCCGAATGAAATCTAATGATTTCATTTCATTTAATGCATAAGGTATAGAAGCCTTCGTGTCTCGCGGTGACATCCAAGCGTCGAGCCCTAAGTTCGCAGGAGAAGTTTTTGTGGCTCGCGGTGCCATCTGAGCTCCGAGCCTCCTGCTGAATAGAGGAGGATTTTGGGGCTCGCGGTGCCATCCGAGCTCTGAGTCTCCTGTCGAAAAGAGGAGGATTTTGGAGCCCCTACACCATGGGGAAAGCCAGTGATGGGCGTGGCTGTAGGTCGTAGCCGAGCGTACTGGTCGAGCGGCTTTGAAGAAAACCGTGGCCTTGCTTAGGGTTGACGACGAGGTACCATTCGTTCTCAGGAAGACAGTACGGGTGTAGCTGGCGGTTGCCGCCTTGTGCATAGGTTGATGGGCTTGAAGAAGCCCAAACCATGCTAGGGACAGGTGCCGAGCCCCCACACCGGGGAGAAAGCCGGTAACGAGCATAGCTAAGGGTCGTCACCAAGCGTTAAGGTCGAGGTGCTTTGAAGAAAGCCCCGGCCTTGCTCGAGGCCAACGCCAAGATCCCATACTTGTTCTCAAGAAAGATGGCACGGGTGTAGCTGGCGGTTGCCACCTCGTGCATAGGTTGATGGGTTTGAAGAAGCCCAAACCATGCTAGGGACAGGTGCCGAGCCCCCACACCAGGGAGAAAGCCGGTAACAGGCGTAGCTGAGGGTCATCGCCGAGCGTTAAGGTCGAGGTGCTTTGAAAAAAGCCCCGGCCTTATACGAGGCCGACGCCGAGCTCCCGTACTTGTTCTCAGGAAAGACGGCACGGGTGCAGCTGACGGTTGCCGCCTCGTGCATAGGTTGATGGGCTTGAAGAAGCCCAAACCATGCTAGGGACAGGTGCCGAGCCCCCACACCACGGAGAAAATCGATAACGGGCATAGCTGAGGGTCGTTGCCGAGCGTTAAGGTCAAGGTGCTTTGAAAAAAGCCCCGGCCTTGCTCGAGGCTGACGCCGAGCTCCCGTACTTTTTCTCAGGAAAGACGGCACGGGTGTAGCTGACGGTTGTCGCCTCGTGCATAGGTTGATGGGCTTGAAGAAGCCCAAACCATGCTAAGGACAGGTGCCGAGCCCCCACACCGGGGAGAAAGCCGGTAACGGGCATAGCTGAGGGTCGCCGCCGAGCGTTAAGGTCGAGGTGCTTTGAAGAAAGCCCCAGCCATGCTCAAGGTCGACGCCGACCACCCGTACTTGTTCTCAGGAAAGACGGCACGGGTGTAGCTGGCGGTTGCTGCCTCATGCATGGTTGATGGGCTTGAAGAAGCCCAAATCATGCTAGGGACAGGTGCCGAGCCCCCACACCGGAGAGAAAGCCGGTAACGGGCGTAGCTGAGGGTCATCGCCGAGCGTTAAGCTCGAGGTGCTTTGAAAAAAGCCCCGGCCTTGCTCGTGGCCGACGCCGAGCTCCCGTACTTGTTCTCAGGAAAGACGGCATGAGTGTAGCTGGCGGTTGCCGCCTCGTGCATCGGTTGATGGGCTTGAAGAAATCCAAACCATGCTAGGGACAGGTGTCGAGCCCCCACACCAGAGAGAAAGCCGGTAACGGGCGTAGCTGAGGGTCGTCGCCGAGCATTAAGGTCGAGGTGCTTTGAAAAAAGCCCCGGCCTTGCTCGAGGCCGATGCCGAGCTCCCGTACTTGTTCTCAGGAAAGACGGCATGAGTGTAGCTGGCGGTTGCCGCCTCGTGCATCGGTTGATGGGCTTGAAGAAACCCAAACCATGCTAGGAACAAGTGTCGAGCCCCCATACCGGGGAGAAAGCCGGTAACGGGCGTAGCTGGGGGTCGTCGCCGAGCATTAAGGTCGAGGTGCTTTGAAGAAAGTCCCGGCCGTGCTCGAGATCGACGCCGAGCTCCCGTACTTGTTCTTAGAAAAGACAACACGGGTGTAGCTGGCGGTTGCCGCCTCACGCATCGGTTGATGGACTTGAAGAAGCCCAAACCATGCCCGGGGCAGGTGCCGAGCCCCCATACCGGGGAGAAAGCCGGTAACGGGCGTAGCTGAGGGTCGTCACCGAGCATTAAGATCGAGGTGCTTTGAAGAAAGTCCCGGTCTTGCTCGAGGTCGACGCCGAGCTCCCGTACTTGTTCTCAGGTAGGCAGTACGGGTGCAGCCGGAGAACATCGCCGAGCGTAAAGGTTGCGTGGCTTGAAAAAGCCGGGACCCTGCTCGAGGTCGATGCCGAGCCCCCCTCACCAAGAGTAGATTTTTGTGGCTCGCGGTGCAATCCGAAGGTCGAACTCGCGACTTGTTTTAAGGAAGCTAATATGAAGTTGAAGTTTGTTTTAAGAAGGAAGTTGTGAGGTCCCCGTAAAATGATGTCCGCACCACTCCTCGCCTCGCAGGAAGAGCCTGGAAATAGGGACGGAGCTTCCACGCAACGCATTGAAGAACGGGAGGGACTTCTCTTCGGAATTGGAGAGAAAACGGCCGATGGCCGCCAGTCTTTCCGTGAGTCTCTGGACTTCTTTGATGTTTCTAGGAGGGGTCATGTCTATTATGGCCTGAATCTTCTCGGCTTTTTGTTGGTCATGAAGTGGGCGAGAAAGTTGCCCTCCAGCTGGTCGAAGGAGTAAATGGAGCCTGGGGCGAGCTTAAAGAACCATTCCCCAGCTGGTCCCCGGAGGGTGGCAGGGAAGGCACGGCACAGGAGGGGATCCGATGCACTGTGAATCATTATGAGGGTCTTAAAGCCCTCCATTTGATCAGCAGGATCACCCTCGCCGTCGTAAGTCTCGAATTGAAGTGGGTGAAAATTTCGGGGTATTTCCGCTTGCAGGATTGCGGTGGAGAAAGGAGGTCGGGCCGGCTTGTGACCCTGAGCCGGTCTCAGGTCGCTGTCGCCAAGTGGTCGAGGCAGTCTTCCATTTTCTGGAGGCGCTTCAAGATTTCATCATCATACTCCGGCTGGACTGTCGGGACGCGAGACACGCTGGCCTCAGCATCCGAACGGGTGTGAGAGCAGCAGATGTCCTCATCGATGGGGGTCCCTCGGATGGCTTCCATGATTTCTTTTCGGAAGTCTTGGAACTCCTGATGGGTGACCGGGGCTCGCTCAACACGGTTTAGTTGAGCAGGAGGTTGCTGTCCGACACGGCTGAGTGCCGGCCCCCGTCCTTGGGACGGAGGTTTTGGATGGTTCGGGGTCGAGTTGGAAGCGGCCCCTCCACTGCTGCGGCTAGTTTGTCGGTTTAGGATCACCCCCCGCAGGTCGGGCTGGACTGGTCGGGAGGCACCCGGTTGGGGTCTGTGACTGACCCCCGGGTTGTTGGATGCCTGAGCATCAGTGCCGACGCCCTGTGGAGGCACGTCCTGCCGACACGCTGAGGTAACAGCTTTCGTGGTTTTGGGCGCCATGTGAGCTTGGGTTGACGGGGTACCGTTAACGGCTGAGCTCGGATCGGCGTCTACAATAGAGGTTTTCTACAGACTGGGCCAACCTGATGCGGTTTGTTTTGGGAGGCGTGTGGATGCACCAGGTGTGAGTTCTTACTTGATTTGTATTGGAGGAAGCTCCTGTACAGGCGGCCCTCGGCCGGGCGAATGGTACTGAGGTAGGTGGTGTTGAAGTGGAGACTGGATGCTCGGCTCGGATCGGGGGCTCGGATCCGAGGTCTCGTGTACCTGCAGACGGTGTAGGAACACCGGGGTTGGTCCCGGTGGCAGACCCTCCGACGATCTAGTTAGGCTACTGAGAGAGAGAGTAACAGTAACTAGGGTTTGAGTGGGCAGAGATTGATTACCTGGAAAAGGGGTAGGGGTCTGGTATTTATAGGAGAAGCCAACCGGGTCTGGACCCGTTTGGGGCATGGTCTGGACCGGTTGCATGTAGGGCTGAAGCGGTGGAAACCCGGGCGGTATAGGGCTGACGTGGCAGAGGTCCGAGTGGTTTCACGGCTAACGTGGCAGAGGCCCAGGCGGTTTTCCGATGCTGACGTGGTGGATCCGGATGATCCGGAGGTGCACGTTTCCTGAGGGGATCCTGTGGCCCAGGAGGGGCCACATCATCCGACCCATATCAGGAATCAGGAATGATAATTTGATAATGTTGTTGTTTGTTGTCTTTTTATGCCCCTTGTTCAAATAAACATATGATATCAACATTCAAAATCCAACTAGTACTTCAATTAATCATTTCATCAACAAAAATAAAGAGCAATAATTTGTTGAATCATGCAAAGAAAGTGCAATTATTTTTCAAAGCATACATACATAACTGAGTCTAAACAAAATTTAAGCATAACCAAAAATACAATTGCAAAATCAAAACAATGAAATCATTTGACAAACAAGTTTCTAAAGTCTTGAAATTAATTATATTAAAAATAATGAAACCAAATAAAAAGCAGACTCAAAACATACTCAAATAAATTACAACTCAACTTGATGTGTATTTAATTTAATTTAATTTATTTAGATACATGGATACCCATCCGTGGGTATAACCGACCCGACCCGCGGGTTCACAGGCCGGGTCAAAAAGTAACCAATTTTTTTTTCAAAATTTTTCTTATCCATACTCAGCCCATAGGGTTACACCCGCGGGTACCCAAGGGCCACGGGTCAAAATTTTCAGGTCCAACGAGCAGGGCCGGTCCTGAGTTCCCGGGGGCCCGAGGCGAAAGGTCCAAATAATTATTTTTGGGGGCACCTAATAACAATATAATTTTTTCACGCACAAAATATGTGTCTATATTTACATGAAAAATACAAATTTAGGGGTTCCTAAAATTGCAAAAAATTCAGGGGCATGAGGCGACCGCCTCACCGGCCTCAAGGTGGAGGCCGGCCCTGCCAACGAGCATCGACAATCTTCTCTTCACAAATAACTCAAGGCAAAATATGTTGCAAAGGCTTGCCATCATCTTCAAATTGTTAGATCAAAAGAACTCGTCTCATGCATTGCAAGAACAACAATGAGGTGGAATTGAACCAAAAGTCGGGAAGGATGGATCTATCTTCATACATAATTTTCTTAGGAAATCCACCCCCCCCCCCGCGCGCATTGCTTTTAGGACATAAGAGAACAAAATTTGAAGGTTACATGAGTGTCTATCTACTAGAAAAGTTTTGACCATTTTTGTAGTGCATGCTGTTATCATGAGTTTTAGGGGGCATAAGATTGATTAGTATAGAAACGGATTGATTAGTATAGAAACATTTTTTTATTGGAGCAGTGATACATAGTAACAGGTTAAAGTTACAACCAGAAGGTTTTAAGCCTATAAAAACTAATGTACATGCATGATAGTTGTTATGGACATCTACCTTCAATTCTTCTTTTTTATATAGAACAAACCACAAAACTGAGTTATCATTCAGTTTCTTCGGAGGAGCTTGACTTCCAAAATCATCTAGTGTTTCCAAATTCTGACTCTTAGTCTTTTTCTAGAGACCTGTAACTTCTGCCATATTAATTCTTCGTTCGTTCTATTCTAGTGTTAGGAAAACTGAGAATTTTGAGAATTTTGTTGAAACTTTAACACAATCATCATAAACCATCAAATAAAACTAGATCGCACTAATCACACAAAACACATAAAAATTGTCCCAATTGGGACTTCACCTTAATCCAAAAAGAAATAACCGAGATATTATTTCAATTAGAGAAAATATAAGAATATTACAATTCTCACCACGGCCCTCTCTCAAGTCTTACTGGAACTTGGTTGCTATTTACAATGGAGAAACTCTCTCACCCTCTAATATGAAGTACTCTCTTTTTCTGTTCGGCACTCAATAGATCATATCGTTCTATGAGCCGTTTACATTGTATTTATAGATCTAGAGAAACCTAGTTTGATACACTTGATACATTAATCATCCGATTACTAATGAAGAGATAAATCTGCATTAGGAGCCGTACAATCTGACTTGAATACGAAGTTGGGCTTCTCCCGAATCTCCAAGACCCGACCCAAATAATCCACCAGCGCCGCAGTCAATCCATCGTCCACAACAGTCGATCGACCGTTCCCCTCTTGGAAACCCTGTACAATCGGAGCGGTCGACCGCAACTCCACCTGTTTGCTTCTGCTGACTGTTTTCCTTCTTCTTTGATGTCTCGCTTCGATCCATCTCAACGGTTCATCGTCTTCTTCATCGGACATATATATGCAAGACATACAAACCCAACAATCTCCACCTTGAATTGCATACTCATGAATTCATACCTATATGATTTAAAACTCTTCTAGACCTTTCTTCTCCACTTTGTAAACAACACGTTTCTATGGCTTCTTCTACTAGTTGAAATCTACCTCCACCTTTTTTCCTCCAGCTGTGTACCCCCCTCAAGGGCACACCCCTATAGATATAATCATGGAGGTGCCACCCTCCACACGAACTCCACCTACTTCAAGGCTCTCCCTACCTTCCAACGGTATTCGAACATTGCAGTCTCGATTCAGAAATTCTAGTGACGGCTTACTAGATAATGTTTTAGGAACAATGGGCTTTCATACACTCTGTCGAGTTTTTCTGCTCCCACAAAGCAGAGGTTGTGTTGACCATGCCCAATTTTTCTCTTACCATACATTACCTTACGACGACTATTCCAAATTATCAAAACTCCACCTTGAGCTGTGTACCTGCAGCCATGAGCATCAAGAGTCTCCAAGGATATCAGATTCTGTGTACCTGTATCGAAGGAATATGCATGACCTATTCTAGTGTGAACCCTTTACCATCTAGCATCTCTAATTCAACTGTTCTCTCACCCACTACTTCGCAAATCTCACAACTTCTCGTTCTGACACTATGCCCAGTTGACGACTTGTAAGTCGAAAACATCTCCCTCTTGGAGTAAATATAAGAAGAACTTTCTGAATCAAAATACCAACTCGAATCCACATTTGACTAACTTGAAACAAGAAGACAATAGTCATTATTATTACCTGACTCAGTTGCGCTAACTATATGGGCTTGTCCCCTTCTTTAGTAGCACTCTTCTGACTCAACCACTTGCGACAGTCTCTCTTGTAATGTCCAACTTCTCTACAATAGTGGCAATAAATTTTACCCTTGTGTGTCGCATCCCTTCCAACTGAAGTATCACCATCCACCACAAAACACCCTGTAGAAATAGACCCTCCTTTATGAGTCTCATTTCTTAGTTCATCTTCTTCAGACCCTTAATCACCCCGGCTACTGTAATTGTCTCCTTGGATGATTTTCCATGTAGCATGGTAGTTATCAAGTGATCATATGAATTTGGCAGTGAATATATCAAGTTGAAAGTTTTATCCTCTTCGCTAAGATCATCAGTATTAATCGCCTTTAGTTCAGATATTACCTTATTGAACTCCACAATATGATCTTGAATATGGGTTCCTTCCTTTATTGAGAACCTAAACAGATTTCTTTTCCAATACATCCGATCTAGCAATGACGACCCCGAATAGTCAGATTTGAGTCTCGCCGCACTTGTCTCCTCAAGAATATTACACTTGACTTCGTCCGCCAATTGCATTCGGATTAAACTCAGAGGCTTCAAACAAATCTCATCCCACTTCTTCTGCTTCATTTCAGTTGGCTTCTTCTCTACTAGGGCAAGGTGCAAGTCCTTCTGAACCAAAATATCATACATGCCCACATTCCATAGATTAAAGTTGATCTTACCATCAAACCGCTTGATCTTCGTATTTTGATCTGACATCTCCTCCAAGGAACTCAAATAAATCCACGAACTTGATCTCTCTAATACCAACTGTTAGGAAAACTGAGGATCTTATTGCGTCTTCGACACAATCAACACAAACTACCAAGCAAAACTAGATCGCACCAATCTTACAAAGCACACAAAAATTGTCCCAGTTGGGGCTTTCGCCTTAATCCGTGGAAGGAAGAACCGAGATATTAATTCAACTATAGAAGATATAAGAATATTACAATTCTCACAATGACCCTCTCTCAAGCCTTACTGAAACTTGGTTACTATTTACAATGGAGAAACTCTCTCATCCTCTTATATGAAGTACTCTCTTCTTCTATTCGGCACTCAATAGAATTATATCTGTAGAACCCCGTATTTTCAAATATTATTTTAAATATTTGAAAATGAATTAAAATGATTTTTTTTGGAGATTTAATAAATATTTTCTAAAAGTTTATCCTTTACACGTGCAAAAACTTTCTTGAGAAGTTCAAAGTCAAATTTTCTTATGGAAAATCATTATTTAATATTTGGAATTTATTTATTATTTTTCCATATTTTTCTGAAATTAATTGGATCTATTTGTAAATTTTGAGAAAAGAATGACCTTTTTGCAAATTTATCGTTTTTAGGGGTTAAAATGCAAAATGTATTTTCTGGACATTTTGAACAGTACCTGTTGAGATTAATGAGTATATTTTACTTTTAAATCCTAATTTAAATGATTTTTATTGAGTTTCCAAGAATAGAGCTAAATATGTAAAGTTATATTTTGGAAGGACTATTTTGCAAATGTATTTCTAAAATCCTAAATCTTTACTTCCGGCCTGTATAAAAGAGAGTGTGCAGCCGTCATTCGCTGCACAACTCAAGTTTTATTATATTCTTATTTTCTTGGTGATCAAGAGGATGATTTTTGGATCTTGCAAAAGGAGAGGCTTTTCTTGTGGGATCTCTTCATTCCTAAGTTGAGTGACATGTTTGTTGTTTTGTGTATTTTGCATGTATTGTTTTGTTGATTTGTTTATGTATGTGATTTGGTACGATTTGATTGTTTGATCTATGAATGTTTGTTGGATCTGGGATATTGAATTGTGTTGCTAGAAAGCATGTTTAAGGGTTGAATATGATTATGTATATTATGGATTGGATGAAAAATTGGATCTTTGAGAAGCACCCTAGATATTCGTATGTGAATGATTTTAGATTGTTGGAAACCTAATATAAATTGTAAGTAGACTTTTCTTTTGGATTATTGATTTGATTAAGTTTGACAGATGTTATGCATTAATTAAATTAAAGATGAGATTTTTGGACTATTGGTGAGTTGGATAAAAACAGCTTGACCATGTTGAGGATTAAATTGTTTGTTTATGAATCAACTATAGAAAATAGTTGAGATTGAGTTAAGGAATTTTATGAATGATTTATGGTGTAGAAGACCATGTTTTGAGGATTTGAATTATGAGAATTTAAATTGGGGATTTGTGATTTTTGTAAAAGATGTTGTTTAAATTTGGATTTCTCAAATGCTAAGTTTAGATCTAATTATTTTGGTATTAATAAGATTTGGAAAAATAAAAGAAATTTATTTTGATATATGACTGATTCCTAAAAACCCTAGTTTTGACATGCGCACAACCTAAATTCTGTAGTCTGTAGGCCGACAGTCGACTGGCATGACCTTCAGTCGACTGGTACGATCCGGCTGCTATGATCTTTAGTTTCCTTGAAAATCCATTCTGGACAGTCGACTTAGACTATTTTCAGTCGACTGGCACACTTAGAATATTTTCTTAAAGATTTCTGGAGTTTCTCTCTGGTAAGTCGACTTATGACTTTTTAAGTCGACTTATATTCTCTGGTAAGTCGACTTATGACTTCTATAAGTCGACTTATATTCTCTGGTAAGTCGACTTATGGCTTCTATAAGTCAACTTATATTCTCTGGTAAGTCGACTTATGACTGCTATAAGTCAACTTAAAACACTCTGGTAAGTCGACTTATGACTTTTATAAGTCAACTTATAACACTTAGTTTATTTTCTTAAAATCATGGAATCTTCCCTTCTGGACAGTCGACTTACTTCCGTATTAGTTGACTGGTACTGATGTATGCTTATATCTATGAATGTTCCTTCAAGTTATTGACCTTTGGGGTCGGGTATATTCTGCGGTGTTGAGAGTCATTGATCTCCGGGGTTGGGTATACTCTGCGGTGTTGAGAATCACTTGAGAGTGATTGATAATCGGGTATCCGATCTGCGGTGTTGAGAGTGACTGATAACCGGATATCCGATCTGTGGTATTGAGAGTCATTGATCTCCAGGGTTGGATATATTTTGCGGTATTGAGAGTCACTGATGGTGATTGATAGCCGGGTATCCGATCTGTGGTGTTGAGAGTGACTGATAACCGGGTATCCGATCTGTGGTATTGAGAGTCATTGATCTCCAGGGTTGGATATATTTTGCGGTATTGAGAGTCACTGATAGTGATTGATAGCCGGGTATCCGATCTGCGGTGTTGAGAGTTACTGATAACCGGGTATCCAATCTGTGGTATTGAGAGTGATTGATAGTCGGGTATATTCTGTGTTATTGAGAGTCATTGATCTCCGGGGTTGGGTATACTCTGCGGTGTTGAGAATCACAGAGAGTGATTGATAACCGGGTATCCGATCTGCGGTGTTGAGAGTGACTGATAACCGGGTATCCGATCTGTGGTATTGGGAGTGATTGATAGCAGGGTATCCGAACTGCGGTGTTAAATAGTTTGATCTATAACTACTTGTACCTTTTTCTTCAATTGCACCCTATTACATGAAGACGTTAAGGGCTTGTACCAGACCTATGTAGAATGGGATGCATAGACTCCGACAAGTACGCATTAGAGAGTCGGCATATAGAAATTGTATTTTCTTGACTTGGTTTTATGCATGTGGTTTCCTGTTTTCTACACTTGACACTTAGTTCAGTTTCACTTGTTGTTTACATGTTTCCATGCTACGTCATATTTTATGTATTCTTGTTTATTACATGTTGTTTAAGAATCCATGCTTAATCTTCATTTATGTTGCTTGTTTTATGTTACTCACACCATTTATGGCAGACCCTTTTAGTTTTGGGAGTTAGGGATCATCTCTAGCCTCATGTGTTACAGGTTGTTGCTTAGAGCTTGGGGTTTGGATGCTTAAGTTAGTTTTGGAGATTAAAACTGATGTAATAGAGCATTGTGTAAATTTTGTAAAAAGAAGTGTTGTAAAAAAAAAGTTATAATTCAAGGTGTTTGTATTTCCGCTGTGTTTGTAAAGATTGATGTAATAAAAGTTTGGAAATAATATTATTTGTATTTTTGGGCTATGTTTACTATTACATTGAAGTTGATGCTGGGATTGTGCCACATATTTTCTAAAATATTATATTAGAAATTCGGGGCGATACAGATTGGTATCAGAGCATGCTTCAATAGTAATAATAGACATAGTATGAAAACCAACCTAGGTGTGGACACTAGAGTGTGAGTACCTAGGTGTGGACATCAGAGTGTGAGTATCACATAGAGTTAGAGCATAATGTTATTGTTTGGGGTATGGTTGAGGTTTTCCATAGGGTATGGTTGTGAATGTGAAATGTGTGTGATGCTCTAACTTTTCCCTCGTTTTGCAGTATTCAGAATGGTTGCACCCAGGCCCAAGAATGGTGGTAACAATGAGGATGGATCTGGAAGTTCTTGAGGAACTGGAATTGATCTTGAGGCTGAATTCGCCAAGGTGTATTAGACTCTGAATGTGCTAATGGCATTTAATTTGGCACAGAGTCAGAATCAACATCAGAATCAGCAACAAAATCATGGAGCTGGACCGGGATTGGTTAATGTCGATCCTATTAAGCAGATCGAGTCCTTTAAGAGGATGAGGCTGCTAGTTTTCGATGGACAATCTGATCCAACCGCAGCTGACGATTGGATTAGAAGGATGGAGACAATCTTCGAGGTATCGGAGACTCCGACAGCCAGCAAGGTGAAGTTGGCTACGATGCAGCTGGAAAAGGACGCTGGTGTCTGGTGGGAGTCGCTGAAGAGGACTTTGGGAGACCAGCCGATGACTTGGGAAGCCTTTCTGGAGGAATTCAGGGATCGCTTCTTTCCCCTAGATGTTCAGGAGAAGAAGGCGACAGAGTTCCTAAACCTTCAACAGGGTAGCATAACCGTGCGGGAGTTTGAGACCAAGTTTGCTCAGCTTTCGAGGTATGCACCAGAGTTGGTCGTTGGCGAGGCGAAGAAGGCCAAGAAGTTTGAGCAGGGCTTGAGGCCAAAGTTGAGGTCGAGAATGATCCCGTTGGGCATCAGAAGGTTCGACAAGCTGGTCAGGAGAGCAGCTATGACCGAGGAAGACATGGACCAGTTCCAGGAGAAGCAAGAGACCGGGAACAAGAAAAAGAGGCCAGCAGATGATCAGAATGGGAAGGAATTCCCAATGAAGCAGGGCAAGTTCAGTGATCCAGTGCAGAAAGCACCTGCAACTCAGGAAGTGACTTGTTATTACTGCAAGGAGGCAGGTCATTACAGGTTAGCGTGTCCGAAGTTGGTGAAGCAGACTTGTTTTCATTGTGGTCGTGAAGGGCATATTCGACCAAACTGTCCGCAGCTGAAGAAAGATGGTACAGGGAAAGGCAAGGATCTGAGGCAGGGGCGAGAGTCCACATTGACTGAGGAGGATGCGGGTAACTCAGTAATGTGATCCGTGTGTGCAAGAATTTAGAAATTCATTCTTTTGTATTAAGTAAAACTTTTATTTGAGGAATAATTGAAGATTGAGTATTTTTCTTCATGTAACAAGATTTATTTGGATTAATGGAATAAAAACAAAGTTTTATTTGAAACTGTTTTCTTGCATATAATTGTGTCACCCAATTATTGCTAGTCTTGGATGTGGAGCTTAAGGTGTTTCCAGGCAAGGTCTTGAGGTGGCTATCCTTAGTTATGTCCTTTCTAAGGAGGGAGTGGCCACTGATTTTTTGAAGGATGAAGCAGATGTGGAAGGTCAGAGTTGGATGCAGGAGTTCAGTAGTTGTTGTAGCGTGACTTCCGATAGCAAGTTATCAGAGTTGCACAGCGGAAGGTCGATTTTTTGAATTCTTTGCATGATTGTGTTTCTTCTGTATGATGTATTTCTTTTGTTGGAATGCATTCTTTGGTGTGATTGTATTTTCTTAAATTATGTTTGTATCCATGAGTTTTCATTCCTTGTTGGTGCGTTTGTTTGGACCCCATTAGCAGTATTTCTGAGGACAGAACTCTTCTAAGGAGGGAGTGATGTAGAACCCTGTATTTTCAAATATTATTTTAAATATTTGAAAATGAATTAAAATGATTTTTTTTGGAGATTTAATAAATATTTTCTAAAAGTTTATCCTTTACACGTGCAAAAACTTTCTTGAGAAGTTCAGAGTCAAATTTTCTTATGGAAAATCATTATTTAATATTTGGAATTTATTTATTATTTTTCCATATTTTTCTGAAATTAATTGGATCTATTTGTAAATTTTGAGAAAAGAAGGACCTTTTTGCAAATTTATCGTTTTTAGGGGTTAAAATGCAAAATGTATTTTCTGGACATTTTGAACAGTACCTGTTGAGATTAATGATTATATTTTACTTTTAAATCCTAATTTAAATAATTTTTATTGAGTTTCCAAGAATAGAGCTATATATGTAAAGTTATATTTTGGAAGGACTATTTTGCAAATGTATTTCTAAAATCCTAAATCTTTACTTCCGGCCTGTATAAAAGAGAGTGTGCAGCCGTCATTCGCTGCACAACTCAAGTTTTATTATATTCTTATTTTCTTGGTGATCAAGAGGAGGATTTTTGGATCTTGCAAAAGGAGAGGCTTTTCTTGTGGGATCTCTTCATTCCTAAGTTGAGTGACATGTTTGTTGTTTTGTGTATTTTGCATGTATTGTTTTGTTGATTTGTTTATGTATGTGATTTGGTACGATTTGATTGTTTGATCTATGAATGTTTGTTGGATCTGGGATATTGAATTGTGTTGCTAGAAAGCATGTTTAGGGTTGAATATGATTATGTATATTATGGATTGGATGAAAAATTGGATCTTTGAGAAGCACCCTAGATATTCGTATGTGAATGACTTTAGATTGTTAGAAACCTAATATAAATTGTGAGTAGACTTTTCTTTTGGATTATTGATTTGATTAAGTTTGACAGATGTTATGCATTAATTAAATTAAAGATGAGATTTTTGGACTATTGGTGAGTTGGATAAAAACAGCTTGACCATGTTGAGGATTAAATTGTTTGTTTATGAATCAACTATAGAAAATAGTTGAGATTGAGTTAAGGAATTTTATGAATGATTTATGGTGTAGAAGACCATGTTTTGAGGATTTGAATTATGAGAATTTAAATTGGGGATTTGTGATTTTTGTAAAAGATGTTGTTTAAATTTGGATTTCTCAAATGCTAAGTTTAGATCTAATTATTTTGGTATTAATAAGATTTGGAAAAATAAAAGAAAGTTATTTTGATATATGACTGATTCCTAAAAACCCTAGTTTTGACATGCGCACAACCTAAATTCTGTAGTCTGTAGGCCGACAGTCGACTGGCATGACCTTCAGTCGACTGGTACGATCCGGCTGCTATGATCTTTAGTTTCCTTGAAAATCCATTCTGGATAGTCGACTTAGACTATTTTCAGTCGACTGGCACACTTAGAATATTTTCTTAAAGATTTCTGGAGTTTCTCTCTGGTAAGTCGACTTATGACTTTTTAAGTCGACTTATATTCTCTGGTAAGTCGACTTATGACTTCTATAAGTCGACTTATATTCTCTGGTAAGTCGACTTATGGCTTCTATAAGTCAACTTATATTCTCTGGTAAGTCAACTTAAAACACTCTGGTAAGTCGACTTATGACTTTTATAAGTCAACTTATAACACTTAGTTTATTTTCTTAAAATCATGGAATCTTCCCTTCTGGACAGTCGACTTACTTCCGTATTAGTCGACTGGTACTGATGTATGCTTATATCTATGAATGTTCCTTCAAGTTATTGGCCTTTGGGGTCGGGTATATTCTGCGGTGTTGAGAGTCATTGATCTCCGGGGTTGGGTATCACTGAGAGTGATTGATAATCGGGTATCCGATCTGCGGTGTTGAGAGTGACTGATAACCGGATATCCGATCTGTGGTATTGAGAGTCATTGATTTCCAGGGTTGGATATTTTCTGCGGTATTGAGAGTCACTGATAGTGATTGATAGCCGGGTATCTGATCTGCGGTGTTAAGAGTGACTGATAACCGAGTATCCAATCTGTGGTATTGAGAGTGATTGATAGTCGGGTATATTCTGCGGTATTGAGAGTCATTGATCTCCGGGGTTGGGTATACTCTGCGGTGTTGAGAATCACAGAGAGTGATTGATAACCGGGTATCCGATCTGCGGTGTTGAGAGTGACAGATAACCGGGTATCCGATCTATGGTATTGGGAGTGATTGATAGCCGGGTATCCGAACTGCGGTGTTAAATAGTTTGATCTATAACTTCTTGTACCTTTTTCTTCGATTGCACCCTATTACATAAAGACGTTAAGGGCTTGTACCGGACCTATGTAGAATGGGATGCATAGACTCCGACAAGTACGCATTAGAGAGTCGGCATATAGAAATTGTGTTTTCTTGACTTGGTTTTATGCATGTGGTTTCCTGTTTTCGACACTTGACACTTAGTTTAGTTTCACTTGTTGTTTACATGTTTCCATACTACGTCATATTTTATGTATTCTTGTTTATTACATGCTGTTTAAGAATTCATGCTTAATCTTTATTTATGTTGCTTGTTTTATGTCACTCACACCATTTATAGCTGACCCCTTTAGTTTTGGGGGTTAGGGATCATCTCTAGCCTCATGTGTTACAGGTTGTTGCTTAGAGCTTGGGGTTTGGATGTTTGAGTTAGTTTTGGAGATTAAAACTGATGTAATAGAGCATTGTGTAAATTTTGTAAAAAAGAAGTGTTGTAAAAAGAAAGTTGTAATTCAAGGTGTTTGTATTTCCGCTGTGTTTGTAAAGATTGATGTAATAAAAGTTTGAAAATAATATTATTTGTGTTTTTGGGCTATGTGTACTATTACATTGAAGTTGATGCTGAGATTGTGCCACGTATTTTCTAAAATATTATATTAGAAATTCGGGGCGCTACAATATCGTTCTAGGAGTCGTTTACATTGTATTTATAGATCTAGAAACCCTAGTTTGATACACTTGATACATTAACCATCTGATTACTATTGAAGAGATAACCCTACATTGGAAGTCGTACGACTCGCTTGAAGAAGAAGTTGGGCTTCTCACGAATATCCGAGACCCAATCCAAATAATCCATCAGTGCCACAGTCAGTCGATCGTTCACAACAGTCGGTCGTTGTTCCCCTCTCGGGAATCCTGTACAGTCGAAGCGGTCGACCGACCCCAAGTGCGGTCGACCGCAACTCCACCTATTTGCTTCTGCTGACTGTTTTCCTTCTTCTTCGATGTCTCGCTTCGATCCATCTCAACAATTCATCGTCTTCTTCATCGGACATGTGTATGCAATACATACAAACCCAACATCTAGGATGTTGAATCCCCTGTAAGACTTCCTTATTCTTTCTTCTATTGGGTGTTACTGATATAAGCAAAACAAACCTTTGTGGTCTAAATAAAAACATGATTCTAAATGTCCATGAGTTAATTCATGTTGTTCTTATCATACAATCTCATGAATATATGGACTTCTTTGAGAATTGTAATATTCTTATATCTTCTCTAGTTGAATAACATCTAGGGTTTCTTCTCTCCTGGATTAAGGTGAAATCCCCAATAGGAACAAATTTGTTGTGCTTTGGTGTGATTTTCTATTTGCTGGGTAGTTTCGCTAATTTCCTAACAAGTGGTATTTTTGTACCGCTTGTTTCCCTAACACCTTTCACAAGTTAACTAGGAGCAACTAGCTAGTAAGACTCCAATCAATGGTGGAGGAAGGCGCACATCAACGAAAATGAAAAGGAAGATGACCAAGAATTGATGCTTGAGGTCAATAGGTCATTCTCAGTGAGAACGCTATACTAATACCTGAACGATGGGGGAATTAGAAGCTCGAAGGCTGATACCATATGGAAGACTAAAGCCCCTCCAAAGGTGAAATTTTTTCTTTGGTTGGTGATGAACGATGCTATTTTGTCAAAAACAAATCTTCAGAAACATAACTAGTCAGTGATGTGAGGTGCCCAAGATGCAATGTTAGGGATGAGGATGTCAACCATATTTTCATACAATGTCCTAAAGCTAGACTGACCTGGGAAATTCTGGGATTGGGTTTTGGTATTATAGACACACCAAACAAGATTAATGACTTCGGGGGGGATTGGAGAATGTTACACATTAGGAAAGAGTATAGAATCACCTGGGATATTACTATAGCAGCGATTTTATGGGCTCTTTGGATAGAAAGAAATGATGCATGCTTTCATAATAATAAATGTAGATTTCATACCTTACTTCATAATATATTGAACCTTGTAGATACTTAGGCAGGTCAAGCAAGGGCTAAGAAGATGCTTCGCATGGAGGGTTCAAAGTAGAGATTTCAAGGGTGATCACAAATACCTCCTGGCTTCGATAGAGAGTATATTACCAGAGGTCACTATTATCTTGGTGGATGTATGTTGTATTTCTTTTGGTTGTTCTATAGCATTTCGTTTACAATGTAAAAGACAGGGGGTTATTTTGATGTTTCTACATTGTATGGACTTGATTAGGGATGGATTGTAATATTATGTACTTGTTGTTTCGTTATTTTTTCATTAATTATCTTCATATATATATATATATATATATATATATATATATATCTACAACTATAATGGGAGAAGGCCTTAGTGTAATTTGTCCATCTACCAACCCGTGCAACGCACGTGCATAACTATTGTAAATGAGGTTTTAGATCAAATATATATATATATATATATATATATATATATATATATATATCTACAACTATAATGGGAGAAGGCCTTAGTGTAATTTGTCCATCTACCAACCCGTGCAACGCACGTGCATAACTATTGTAAATGAGGTTTTAGATCAAATCCAGACTACGTCTGAATTTTTACTTTTAAAAACTATATTTATTAAGACGTGCATCGCACGTGTAAACTACTAATATTTCTACTATTATAATGGGAGAAGGCCTTAGTATAATTTGTCCATCTACCAACCCGTGCAACGCACGTGCATAACTATTGTAAATGAGGTTTTAGATCAAATCCAGACTACGTCTGAATTTTTACTTTTAAAAAAAACTATATTTATTAAGACATGCATCGCACGTGTAAACTACTAATATGAAGGAGTTAATGGGAGAAGGTGTTAGTGTCATTTGTCAATCTACCAATGCGTGCATCGCACGTGCATAACTAATATGAAGAAGTTCTCAGGTTCGAGTCCTTAGTATGTTAGATTTTTACTTTAAACCTTTTTTTTATATTAAACATGCATCGCATGTGTAAATTACTATCCATCTATCTATCTATTTAATAGAAGAGTTTGTTACAAATAAAAAAATTTAAATATTTTTTTGTCACAAAAGAAACATCACTTTTGTCACCAAACAAACATTGCATCGCACGTGCAACTTTAAATATATTTTTCAACACGTGCATCGCACGTACATATCAAAGTTTTTTCTTCTTAATTTTACAAAATTTCGTGTATTACCTGTTCAGCTCCTTTTTTTAAAAATTAAGGCATTCATCGCACATGCTATTTACTGCTGACTTACATGTGTTTTCACGTTTAACTCAAACTATTTATCAAAACGTGCATCGCACGTGAAAAATACTAGTATATATATATATATATATATATATATATATAATAGTGACCTGATCGATTGTAACTCCAGGATGTTGCTTTATCACGTCCTGGAGTTGCTGTTGGAGTAGATGGGTGTCATTTCTGAGCTGGTCTATGTACGTTATCATTTTATAATTGTCGATTTTTATCTGTTTGATATCATTCTTCAGTTGACTGATATCCATGCTCTGTTGTATTCCGATGTGCTGATCGACTGTGCTGTTATTGTTCCCCACCATGCTTTCGCTTTTGTTGTCTTTACCGTTTTCGGCTTCGTTGTTGAGTATCTGCTGATTTGGTTCCTCAGAATCATCCATCCCTTCAGGTTCTGGGGTAAAAAATTACGTTGGTGGCAGTCTATACTGACCATCGCAGGAAATTGAGTCATATTCTTCTAGATATTCTTCAATTATATTGTATACTTCATAACATCCTGGACAGATGTAAAAACCATCTTCTACAATGCTAGATTTCTTCGAGTTGCTACCACTAATGTCCTGCTATTGGCAGTAGCCAGTTTTTTCTGTAAAAATATTCTTTTATGTTCTTTTATGAAGCTTTGTACTTCTTCCCTTTTGATAAAGACAAACTTTAAACCTATTGCTTCCATTAATATATATCTGCAAAAGTTTTGAAACACAGTAGTTTGAAAATTATTTTTAGGTTTTGATATTTTTTATAGGGACTTTGATAATCATGTTTCCAAGGTTATCAAAATATTTTTTTTGATTCTGTATCATGTAGTTTTTCTATCATCTGAATAGCTATTCCTTCAATAGGCTGAGTTTTTCCAAAGCTCAAGCTCTTTCTGTGTATATCTTTCAGCATATTAGGAGTTAGTATTATAGATGCCTCATTATCAAGAAGAAGGCTACTATCTCTTCTTATAGAGCAAGAATTAGATATATTAAGAAAAGATGTTTGTTTTGAAGAACTTTCTTCTTCTGTATTTTTGTATATAGTAGAGATTTTATTTCCTGAAACTATAATTGTTTCTTCTGGAATTTTTGCTTGTTTAGGTTTTAGTTCATTTATGAATAATGTCATGTCATTATTTAAAGTAATATGTTTTTGTTCAATTATCTTAGGTTGAATAACCTTTCTTGTTCCTACTTCAAATTGTTGTATGTAATCTTTAGATATTTTTGCTTTGAAAGTAGCAAATTCATTAAGGGCTATGCAACTTTTCCATTAAATACTTAGGATTTTTTATCCGGGTTTCATTTATATACCTTTCAAATTAATTGATATGGTACAAATATTAGTAATATTTTCATCTGTTAATGCAACAGAAAAACTGAGATGTATATTGAAAGCAAACATTCTGTTTTCAAGATTATCATGTATGCTTATTAAGGAAGTTTCCTACTAAGGAAACTTCATGAATGTTATGTATTATGTATTTTAGTATCCTAAGACTTAGTATTCTAAGCCTTTCTCCGCCTATATAAGGAGAGGTCTTGGGTTGGTGTGAAGGCATAAGAAGGTTTTCTGCATAAGGTTTCCATAAGGCTTCTTGGGTAGAATAAAAGAAAGAGTGTATGTGTGCCACTATCTAATAAATAAAATCCTTTCTTTTATGTTCCATCTCTAGTTCCATTGATTTTTCGCATCTGCTACTCAAACTGGAAACTTCCTATATATGAAGCTTGCTTTACACATTTCCTTTACATATCACCACACTTCTGTCTGTCCACCTTTTGTTGGAGTGGCCACCAAGCTTCTAGCTAGTGCTGGCATTTTCTTGCATAAAGTTGTCATTGTCTGTATGAGTGGGAAACATTATTACTAGAGAAGTGATATTCCTGACATATCTGTCTCGTCGTTGCTTTATCACGTCCTGGAGTAGATGGGTGTCATTTCTGAGCTAATCTATGTACGTTATCATTTTATAATTGTCAATTTTTATCTGTTTGACATCATTCTTCGGTTGACTGATATCCTTGCTCTGTTGTATTCCAATGTGCTGATCGATATATATATATATCTGTGTGTGTGTGTGTGTGTGTGTGTGTGTGTGTGTGTGTGTGTGTGTGAAGATAATTAATGAAAAATTAACTTGTTGTTTCGTTAATTTTTAATTAATTATCTTCACACACACACACATATATATATATATATAAAGGAAAACCGTCCATGGTCTTATATCTGTCTCGTCGTTGCTTTATCACGTTCTGGAGTAGATGGGTGTCATTTCTGAGCTGGTCTATGTACGTTATCATTTTATAATTGTCAATTTTTATCTGTTTGATATCATTCTTCAGTTGACTAATATCCTTGCTTTGTTGTATTCCGACGTGCTGATATATATATATATATATATATATATATATATATATATATATATATATATATATATATCTGTGTGTGTGTGTGTGTGAAGATAATTAATGAAAAATTAACTTGTTGTTTCGTTAATTTTTCATTAATTATCTTCACACACACACACATATATATATATAAAGGAAAACCGTCCATGGTCTGGTCATATATAATAAGACTAACTATAATTTCTTTTTATCATAGGTTGATGTCAAATCACATTGATTTTGAGATAAATCAACAACGTTAATCATTCTCATTCTATACGAAATGTTTAACAAAGAACTTGTTAGAAATTTGGTGCAAATTTTGGACCGAATTACATGTGACATGTGTGCGCCTGCACGTTCTGCTGATACGAATGCCGGACCGACGTGAACCCCACCCCGTGCAGAGCCAAATTTTTTTCTACAGCTTTGTTTTTCCCGATCTGTAACAGCTGAAACTATTTTGTCTGCTATTTATTCACGTAATAGTTTTGTCCGCCGTTACAGTAGTGCATTCAAACTTCTGTCTGGCATTATAGTTAGTGCATTAAAGGAGTTGTTTTCCGTTGCAGTGGATGCAGTCAATGCGTTGTCTGCCGTTACAATTCTCACTCTGGACTTATAAATAGAGGCCCCTCTCTTCTGAATCAGAACACAAGAAACTCTTCTCTTCCCAAACTCTCTGTTCTGTGCTTGTTCCATTCTTTGGTTGTGTGGTGATAGATTTTAGGTGTTGTCCAGTTTGAGAGCATGACGTGGTGTCTGCGTCAGCTCCTCTTGTCGTTGCATCCTGGGAGGCAAACGTCTATGCAAGTTTCAGTACCCGGACGAGGCAAAATTTGTTTAAAGGAGATTGTGTGTAACACCCCGCAAAATAAAATGTTTTATTTTGCATTACTAAATAATATTATATTGGTAAAGTGGACTATTTTGACTATTTTCTTAAAATTGCAATTTTGCACGTGGAATACACGTGCAGAGTTAGGAAATTTTGAATTCTTAAAATTTTATGGTTGATGATTGTTTTATTTATAATATTTTAATTTCCAGATTTATTTGAATTTATTTGACTATTTTACGAATTTGTCAATTTTACACGTGCAAAACAAGTGTAAATATTTTTTGGTACAAATCTCCACTTTTAGATTTTTTGAATAAATTCTCCTATTTATAATTAAGTATATCCTAAATTGTGGAATTTTTCTGAATAAAGAAACGATTTTTATCAATATTTCGAAAGAGAGGGGCTTTTATGTAAAAAGCCGAGTTGGATCTCAAACAAATAATGAAAATTCTTTTTGTTGATTTTTGGGCTGTCCATGATTATTATTAAAGATAAATTTTACTTAAAATATATTTAGAGTTTATTTTGTAAAGATTTAAACAAATATGGTATTTTTGCAAATATGGAATTTAGGTTGGATTTTGTGCAAATGTTTTCTTGGAAAGTAAAAGTCAAAAATTTTAATTGGAAAATATATTATTTATTAGTAGGTATTATTTTTGAATTTTCTGAATTTTTCTGATATTTATTTGGCCTATTTGGAAATATTACAAGGAGATGGACTTTGTGCAAAATTACCACTTTGAGTATAAATATGAATTTTTTAATTTCTGTGCTATGCTTGATGGTTGGAAAACTCATTATTAATAGGGTTTGGTTTTATTTTAATTTATTTAACTTATTTAACTACTTTATTAGAGAAAGATCTATATATGTAAAGTAATAATTTGTTAAGGGATGTTTCCATAAACTTGTAAACCTTAAAAACTCCAGATTTCGGCCTATATTATGGCCACTACAACCATCCCTCTCCTCTGCAAAAATAAGATATATTTTTACTATGAATTTCTTGGAGTTTCAAAGCGATGATCTTGGATTTTGTAAAAGAAGGGCTTTTCTCATTCTTTATTAATTCGGTTGATTTCTTCATTGAGGTGAGTGACATGTGTTCTCTTATTGTTCTATGCATGTTTTATGTGATGATTTCTCTATTAGAAAGCATGTTAGATGATGGTATGAAGATATCATGAATTTTGATGAGTAGATGAACTAAAAAAAATGAATTTTTTCATGAAACCTACGTTTTGATGTACTTGTACGGAGATTGAATCAGACATTTTACTACTTTTATTTAGTGTACTTTTAAGCTCAACTGATGCTTGAATTACCTTATGTATATACATATATGTATAAACTATCTTGTTGTTCCTGAAGAAAAATAAGTTTTGTGAGTTTTGTGGAGTTTCGAGTTGGATTTGAGTTATTGGTACTGAAATAATTTTGAACATTATAACATTTCTAATTGATGAGATTTTGATGTTTTAAACTGATGCAAATACACACATATACACACTTACACATATATATGCACATATTGTTCTTTTAAAGGAATTTTGTGCAAATTTACTCTTTGATGGATTTGAAGTGGTTTTGATTTATTTTATATACTCCCATATGTTATACTAGTCATACTAAACCATCTCAGGATTTTAGTTTTGCAAATTTAAGATTTTACAAAGAACGATGGATGTATTAGTAAAACATGCACGAAATTTCAAAACTACAGTCTGATAGAATTTACAGTCGACCGCTTCGCTTTGAACTGAAGACGGCAGTCGACTGTCAGTTCTTGAGTTTCGTATTTTTTGCAGGACAGTCGACCGGCCATTTTCGACAGTCGGCTGCCATTGTTCTAGCTGATGGGTTTCATGAGTTTTGGATTTTCACAGGACAGTCGACCGGCCACTTTTGACACTCGACTGTCATTGTTCTGGCTGATGGGTTTTCTTGAGTTTCGGATATTCGCAGGACGGTCGACCGGCCATTTTCGACAGTCGACTGTCATTGTTCTGGCTGATGGGTTTCTTGAGTTTTCTGATGTTTTCTTTAAATGATTGGTTCTTCGATATTGTGGATTATTAATCTACTGTTTTAAATGACGTTTTGCTACAGATTACAGCATTTTACAGAAAGTTATATTTTGTTTATAATAGAATTTAAATTACATTCCTACGACTTTATAAAGAAAGAGATATGTGGTTTTCAAAGGAATTGATGTTTTGTGATATTCTACGACTTAAAAATATGATTTATGCTATTTAATGGATTTAATATTTTTTATTTAAATTCTGGAATTTCATGAGTACATTAAATTGATTTGGATTTTGTTTATTTCTTATTATAAATGTTTTAATGATGGATTTATAAGTTTTATTGAAAGTTTTGGTATTGATGGTTGAGTTATGAGTCTTTAGAGATTGAGTTTGGCTTTAGCTACCGGCGGTTGAGATCTTGGTTGTTGTTCAATCCCGGTAGGGTACACCAACTCTAAGAGATTCACAATCTATTAAGCAATTAATTAACTTAACAAGATAAGGACAGACACTAGATGGTGGTATGATGAAATGAGAACATGAGTTATGGACCTCAGTATGGCCTGCGGTGTTCGATAATCCCCGAAATTATCGAGGTATGAGTGAAATAGTCTCCGAAATTACCTGCGGTGTGGGATTGATCTCCGAAATTATCCGGGTCGAGGCGACACCATGGGGTATTCATGTGATGAGGCGTCATAGCTTGCGGTGTGGGGTATTCTCGAAGATTCCCATGTGTGAGTGAAATAGTCTCCGAAATTATCTGTGGATAGAGATTGACCTCCGGAATTATCGAGGCATGGGCTAATACTCACAGTTTATCTAAATCTCGTAGTAGTCATCGTAGTAGAATTAGTTGCATAACGAGGGATTAAACCCTATCAAGTGAAGAACAATAAAGGCTTGCACCGGACCTATGTAGAGTGAGATGCATAGAATCCGACAAGTATGCATTAGAGAGTCAACATATAGCATTGGTATTTTCTTGACTTGGTTTTATGCATATTGTTTTCTGTTTTCCTACACTTGATACTTAGTCTAGTTTTACTTGATGTTTTCATATTTTATTTATTGTTATTTCTTATTCCATCTGTTACTACTGTTATATATATTGTTTGACTCTATATCTTATGTTTTATTTATGTTGCATTTATTTTTATGTCACTCACACCGTTGTGGCTGACCCCTGTAGTTTTGGAGGTTAGGGTTATTTCTAGCCTCATGTTTTACATGTAAGTACCTATAGCTTGGAATTTGGATGGTTAGTAGAATAATAATATGGCCTAGGCAAATTGTAAAAGAATGTGTTGTAAAAGAAAAAAAAATGTAATTCAAGGTGTTTTATTTTTCGTTGTGCTTTGTAAACAATTGATATAATAAAAAGTTTTATTTTCCCTGCATTTAGCTGTTATGTTTATGATTCCATTGAAGTTGATTCTGGAAATTGTGCCACGTATTTCTGAGATATTATATTGGAAATTCGGGGCGCTACATTGTGTGATACACAAGCCTCGACACAAATCGGTTCGGTTTTATTGTTTTTCATTTTTCTTTAATTTTATTGGTTTTATCCTTCTCCTCCTTTTCTGATTTTTGTGCATCTCAATCATATTTGAATTTATTACAAATACAAAGAAAATAAATTTCTCAAAGTAGGTTTTATTGTGATACAAATATGAACAGAACTTAGACAAGAAAGGAGCTGGTCATTTCTGAAGCATCTGAAAATGAGCAGCAAAGTTTGGAAAAAATCAGAGAAGAATTCTGTAACAGAGCAACGAGACCAAAATGGTTTATTTATGACTAAAATGCATCAATAAATTAATATGAAAAAAAATATGCTGCTCAACACACCAAGCAAATAAAGGTAAAGAAATTATTTTATATTATAAATTCAGCAATCGAATAAACTCAAAATAGTAAATGGCCTCCTCAAGCAGAGATATGAATTGCAACTCCCTAGTCACTGCTTGAATGCGTCGAGTTCCAGTACTTCTCAATCTCTTCAGCTGTTCTTCCAGGTATTCTTCCAGCAATTAGAGACCATCTGAAAACAAAACAAAACAAAACAATATATTTACATAGCTGGGATAATGTCTATCTATACAATAGGCTGGCTAAGGACCAAACACTGACCTGTTTCCGACAAGTTTATACATCCTCGCAACGAGGTCCTTCTCATCCTCATTGAATTCCGGCCTTGATGTGTCACTTTTCTCCTCTGAAACAAGCAACAAACAAATACATGTCAATTTACAGAACTGCAGCTAAAAATTTGTAGCGCAATAACAAAGCTCCCTTGCAAAGTTATGCCCTTGATTAAGAATCGATGTGGGAAACAAAAATGACCGAGAATTTTTTTTTGGATAAGGGCATTAATTGGTGTACCTTTGGAGACAGGAGGCATACTTTCTGATGATTGATCTATGGCATCCATATCGAAAATTAATCAGGGAAGGTCTCTGTTTCTTTCTTTTTTTATGTTATTTCAGTTATAGGAAAGCCTAGAGTAAGTATCAATTGCGACTATGGATTTCTCTTTTAAAGAGGAATACGATGGGAGGGAAGTGAGCAGCAGGTAGTCAAGTAGTCTGTGGTAGGTTGGAATGTGGGAGAATGGGTGGTGAGAAGACTGGTAGCTGCAGCCAATATGCTAAGTATTTTATAATATCTATACTAATATCGTTGTAGTATATTAATAGGAAGTGCCTCTTGAATAGTATAATAATTAACGTGCACCATGCATGAATCTCCTCCGTTAAATGCATTAACTATGCGGCTTTTCATCGTTACATACATGCATTTAGCTTTTTGTTTGTGAATTAGATAATACATAGAATGTGACAAATATAGAGGGTCGTGATTCTCAATTAAACATTTTTTTTAAAAAAATCTTGTATAAAAAGTTGGACTGGATTAAGATTGATTGTCACTATTTACCATAAAATTCTTCTTATATTCATTTTAATTTCTTTTCATTCAGAGTTTGTTTTCACTAAAACTACTTCAAATACTGAAGGAAAAAAAAAGTTATAATTGATCGAATAAGAAGAATGGAAACTCTACTTCAGAAGGACTGTAAAAAAAAACTTGTACGTCATTGCTGGTGCAAGGTATGAAGTTTTTTTTTTTTTTTTCTTTTTCCGGAAGGAAAAGGTGGAATCTGACCACCATGTTTCATTAATAAGAGTTTAACGAAACAAACCCAGAGTACTGGGCCAAAATACAAACTACAGACAGAAAATAAAACATATATGAAGTAACATGACGCGTACGAACAACAAATCCCTCCAACAACCCTGGAGGGTGGGCCGACAAACCAGCTCGGTCCAACAAAATTGTAAATACGTCAGTTTAGCTTCGTACAGTGCCTCCACGGCACAACACACCCACCTAAAACAAGTCTGGTATGATTTTATCACCCGCCAATTCCTGCCTTCACCTCGCTGGGGGGACCCCATCTTTGGGCCCAAGCACCGCAGATCAAACTCCGACCCCACTGCACATGCACTGCGATCGTACCCTCCCACCAACTCCACCACTAATCCTATAAATGCGCCAATAGCTCCCACAGTCTCTACCAAAGACATAGCCGTGAAGATGATACCTTTACCTCCCGCACGATAGCGCTTTCTCAGACGATTTCTCACCAAACACCTATCTTGCTCACCCCACCAAACACCACGCTCTGGGAGAGAGCTGTGGAGAGGATACCTTCACTTCTCTCACGCTCTAGCTCTCTCCGGCGATTTCTCACCATACAGAATTATCTCGACTCAAACTCCCACTTCGAGGGAAGAGGCGATGCTGTCATGAGCCAATGACCTTAGCTGGAGGAAGCTTAATAGCCTGATAGTAGGCACTAAAAAGACTGCATCGGCGACATCGTAGGACCCTCAAATGCGCACATCATGGAGGGACCCCATCTTCAGACCCAAGCTCCACAATCGTGCAAGACAGCGTACTACGGGAGGGAGGGGCACACCTCGCCATCGCCCAGATCACACTTGAACCCCAGATCCATAGTGTTCGCGACAACCGGTGCGGAAGGATACTCTGGCGCAACATAGTCGCTCCGCGACAGTTGAAACAAGCACTCCGAAAGTAGAGACAAGTGAGCGCACACCACGGAAAGCAAGGTATGAAGTTGGTGGTGCCATTTTCATTGATGGCAATTACAAAATTGGATAATTTAGCAAATGCCTCCATTCAAAATGAGGAAACTAGCATATACCTCAACTATTTTAAAAAACTAAGAAATACCCCCAGTTTGGACGGAACCGTTAAAATCTCTGTTAAGTAAACTCACGTGCGTCACACGTAATATGTAAAATGACCTAAATACCCACGATAAAATAATTTTTGCAAATGCCCCCAACCAGAATATGATATTTGGGATAAAAAATACGATATTTGGGATATTTTAACAAATGTCCCAATTCAAAATGCAGAAACTAGCATATACCCCCACTATTTAAAAAAAAATATGATATTTGAGATATTTTGACAAATGCCCTCATTCAAAATGCGGAAACTAGTATATACCCTCACTGTTTCAGTGTTAGGTGTTGTAAAAAATGTGAGTGTTATGTGTTGTTAGTCAGTCTGAACAACTTTCTTCCTGTACTGATGATAATAATGTAATGGAAAGAGGTTCTACGTCAGATTTTGACCAAAAAAAATACAAAAACCATAATCTATTACAACAGATTGTCGTGCATCCACACTAACTTGTGTACCATCATTTATTACAACATATTGTGTGGTCAGTTTCACTCTATAATGTGCATCATCATATCCATCATCTTCATTCACAATAGGTTCAACATGTGTATTACCCATAGTCACAAATTAGTCGTTTATAAATAATTCAACAAGATTTAATATTCAGAAATCAACAAAAATTCGGTAAATTCTGAAAATTTCTGCAAAAGTTTGGGAAGAAAGAAATACAAAATTTAATGCATCTAAATAGTTGGTTCTCATCTAAGTAAATAAATATATAAATCCATAAATATTTCTTGTACAATTCACTAAATTCGCGAACTATTCGCGAATTATTCGTTTAATTCTTGATTTTCGTGAATAATTTGCTAACTGCAGGAATTAAATGCAAACCTGCAAATAATTCACGAATTTGTTCGGCAAATTATTTTCTTGAATCATTTGTGAATTTAACAAATTATTCACAAACTTTGTTAATATGATATTACCTACTGTCGCACTAGGTTGTGCATCATCTTCAACAACACCCAAGTTGAGATGTGAAAACAAAGCATTGATGTTTTTTTGTCCAACAACAAACATGTATGATGATTAGATCTCGGAGTTAATTATAGTTTTTGGCGGTCAACATCGATGCTAGTTTCTATATTTTGATGGGGGCATTTGCTAAATTATCCCTTACAAAATTGAAGAAATGCAAAGACATTTGTCTGGAAAATTTGTCTGACCATTAGATTGACTGGGTCTGGAGAGGAATATAATGGAATTTTTTCCCAAAATGACCCTATTTTTGAAAGTTTTTCCACAAACGACCTGTTTTTTTTATTCCCTAAACGCCCCACTCGCTTTTTGAAAAAGCGAGTGTGGCATTATCATCCGTGCTTTTTCAAAAAGCGAGTCTTAGGGTTCAGAAAATTTGAAACCTAAGACTCGCTTTTTGAAACACCGCGGGTGATAATGCCACACTCGCTTTTCCCAAAAGCGAGTCTTGGCCTTTTTGCCCCAGCAACACTCGCTTTTTGAAACACCACGGTGAATTAACCCACACTCGCTTTTTCAAAAAGCGAGTGTCGTTTGGGACTTAAACCCCCCACTCCCAAATAGATCTCCCTATTCCTCTTTCTTTCTCTTTCTACGCTCGCGAAACCCTAACCCATTGTCGCAATTCTTGATTTTAGGCCCTAACCCATCAAATTAGTTATCGAATCACTCCTAAATTCCTCATTATCTCATCCCTGTCCAATTGCCCACGTTTTGTTTGCTGGTTCTTTCGATTTTTGAGGTGATTTCAGTGGCGTTCTTCAAAAAGGGGGTTGAACGATTTGGGGCTGATTTTCGTGATTCGATTCTTGCGTGAAGATTGTGGTATATTTCTCAAACACTATATTTTCTAATGCTGTATATATATTTACAATTATTTAGTTAGAAATTGGTTGATATTATTGGAGTTACAATTTGCATTGTCGTTGAAAATGTGTAAAATTCGGTATAAAATTTCTAGGTATTTAGGGTGTAAAATTTGGATAGTCGAATCATCTATAAGTTTTGAAAAAGTGGATAAATGTAGAATTTGTGAGTAATATTATGGTATATTATTATGGTATGTGTTCTATATTTCTTGGTTTTATATTATGGTATTGTTAATAATGATTGCTCGCTCTACGTTGTAGGATACTCTCTTTTTTTTTTGAAAAATGCCACGGACTAGGGAAAATGTAAAGGTAGGTTCTAGTAGTAGACCCGATCGTGGCGATGGACCACGTACATCTTTCGGCTCACCTCCTTGCGGTGGACGTGGTGGTCGTCATGGTGGCACCGCACGTACTAATGTAAGCTTATAATTTTATGCATTCGATTTATTTCATTATCATACAATTAAATGTTATATTTCTTTGCTGATGTAAATGTTGTTTTGCAGGTCCCAAGTAACCCAAATGTGGCTGGTACTTCTTTCCCGGCCCCTTCTTCATCTACTATTCCCCTTGGAGGTCCAGGTCCCCTCGACCCCGCTCTTCTTACTCTTCAGTCGCACCATCATTCTAGAGATGTGTGGGAGGGCGAGTCGAAGGAGTGTACATTCCGTGGGGGTCATCCACTCCCTATGCACCCACGGATTCACCAGATCTTACGGGATTGTGGACTCTACGGTATTGCACTGATGAGCAGCATCAAGTGCGATCGGCCACTGCTTACAGCACTCCTCGAGAGATGGCGTCCTGAGACCCACAGCTTCCATCTTTCAGTTGGGGAGATGACTGTTTCGTTGCAGGACGTTTCAGTACTCACAGACCTTCCAGTAGATGGGCAGGCGGTGACAGGATCAATGGACTTCGACCCTCCATATTTAGTAGAACAATATCTTGGTGTCGAAGTGGAGGCTGGGGCAGTTATTGGGAAACAGATTCGGTTGAAGTGGTTAAAGGAAAAATTCAAGGACCGATTGAGAGATGATTCGACTGAAGAGGAGGTCCACTTCTACTGCAGGGCGTACATTTTGACTCTTTTTGGAGGTGTGTTGTTCCCTAATTCAACAGTCACTTTTTGAAAAAGCGCGGTGTTCAGTTCTACACTCGCTTTTTCAAAAAGCGAGTCATGGGTCTGTATTCTTTTTGCTAGCAGACTCAAGACTCGCTTTCTGAGAAAGCGAGCCTAGTCATTAGTTCAACGATTTATGAGAAAGCGACTGTGAAACCAGAGAAGTATTGATCTCTGGTTATCAACAGATTCAAGACTCGCTTTCCCAAACACCGCGCTTCTTTATACCAAACTCGCTTTCTGAGAAAGCGAGTCTTTGGCATGTTGAAAAAAATATACAGGCGGAAGACTCGCTTTCTGAGAAAGCGAGGTGTTCTGTATAAGAATCGGTTTTTGGAAAAGCGAGTCTTGCCTATGTTAATGAAATCTTTAAGTTAGATTACGATACTCATAACGCAACAAACACACTAGGACATCGACAATTGATACAAACGAATTTTCAAAATAAAACTTTGTCGTCTCTTTCGACATAATTTAGTACAATTAGAAAGTGCAAATTAAAAAGTACAAGCATACAATAGTTAAATATTCTGAGTTCCACTATTAGTGCATCGCCGCTTATTGTGTCCTTGCAAACCACATTTTGAACACTTCATCTCCGTACCACGACTTGACCTATCTCTCACATTCATGTCATTGCGAAATCTGGTAGTTCTAGGCCTGCCCTTCCTTTTACGTCGCAAACTAGCATCAGGTACTAGTTTTGGTCCATCAATAATAGGCCAATATGCTGGATCTAGAATAGGATTAAACAGTGGAGCGTATGTTTGTGCTAATGAAGTAACGGTGTAAAATTTATCAACGAGATGCTTGTGATCGATTGCACGATATGCACAAGCTGCCAGTACATGAGAACATGGGATATAGTATAGATGAAATTTCATACATGTGCATGTTTTCGTTCCCAAATTCACAGTGTGCAAGTTCCCACCCTTCCTTTCTCCACTCACCATGCGTATATCCGTTCTCACGGAAAAAACTCCCGGTTGATGATGGAACATTGTAACCTCATGTCCGTTTGCTCTCTCACAGCGATTATCGAGCAGTTCATGTACTCTTCGAGCAAAAATCGTCCCTTCAGATAAAAGTTTACTGGCTTCCTGTCGACGAGTAGTAAAATAAGAGTTCAGACGTAAGAAGATCGTCTCAACAATCGTAACTACTGGCAAACTACGGACACCTTTCAAGACTGAATTGAAGACTTCTGACAGGTTCGTAGTCATTATCCCGTATCTTCGACCTTCATCTGCATAAAGTGCCCATTTCTCAACCGGCTTCTCTTTCAACCAATTAGCCGCCTCGACATTTACATTTTCAAGTTCGGCAAGTTTGGCCATGAACTTTTTGGGTTGGCGTTGACACGCTATAATTTTGGCCTTTTTTCGTAATGCCTTGCTACCAAATTTACTAAAGAAATTTGTAGCAAAATGACGCATACAATAACGGTAATATCCATTAGGTTCGTTCCAAGCTCCATTTTGTAAGTCCATAGCAGACATTATACCAGCATGACGATCAGAGATAACACACAACTCAGTGCGATCGGTGACATAATATCGGATGCAAGTCATGAACCATGTCCACGTATTTATACTCTCTCCATCAACCAATGCAAATGCAAATGGAAATAAGCAATCATTCGCATCTGGAGAAACAGCAATTAGCAAGCAACCCTTGTACTTACCGTACAAGTGAGTTCCGTCAACACTGATAACAGGTCTGCAAGACTTGAAACCTTCAATCGAAGTACCAAATGCCCAGAATACACCCTTGAATGTTTTCTCGCTAGGACTAGACTCATATTTATCCCAGTGAACAACGATTCCTGTATTTGCTGCTTGAATTACTGTGAGTAGAAAAGGCAACTTCGTGTATGCTTCTTCGAAGGTACCATACAACCTTTCAATCACCTTTTGTTTTGCTAGCCAAGCTTTCTTATACGAAATCTGATAATTATATTGTAATTTAACAATCCCAATAATTGACCTCGGTGTTAAACCGGTATCCTTTTTCACCACATCAATAATCAGATTACAAACAAGATTGTAATCAATTTTACAGTGATCCTGATTCAACGTTGGATTCGTACAAGTGTGTGGCCCAACTATCTTCTTCACCACAAAATTCGTTCCGCCTTTTGGAACCATTGCTCGTAATCTCCAAAGGCAGCCACCATCACTTACTCCGGGGGGACCTTGCACGATCTCTTCAATGGTACGTTTTCTAGGTGCCATTTTGCATTTAACAGTGTAAAGTGACGGTGTAGATTTCAAAGTTACGAATTCACGATGTTTTTTGATAGAATACAACTTCACTGCCTGTTGAATCGACTGCTTACTTATAAACTCCTGTGCAACATACAATTCGTCTACATTGGACGAACCAGACGACTCTTGTGGAACTAGGTGTACTCTAGCACCTTGAGCCATCTCCTCGGTAACATGAGCGTCAACATTGGCGTAGCTATAAGTAGCTCTGACTTCATTAGAACTGTTGTTTGTAGGATTTACATTTGCACCACTATCATCATCATCTTCGTCTCCATCATCATTCTCACCACTATCATCATCTTCATCGTCTGTCTCTTCCTCTTCTTCATCATCGTCTAATAAGCTATTGTTGCAGACTGCATTTTGAAAGAGTTCAAATACACTGTCATTTGGAACAGAGTCAGGAACCGGACTAGGTTGGCGTGGCAGCTCAACATTTAGAGAATTCAGGATTGTTGTATTTGTGAAGGTGTTCTCTTGTGAGGATACTGGATTTGGTTGTGAAGATTGAGCGGGGTTAGACCTCATTCTGATGTGTAGGTACTACCCTTATGAAGCTTGAACTGGGAATATCATGTGGCTGAGCATTCAAAATTTGAATTTGCTGAATATATAACTCTAATGCAGACCAAGCACAATTGGGATCAAATGTCCTAGCAATCATTTACTTCAGCGCATTATCAGTAGATACGGGCACTGTCATAAAATACTGATCATCTCCTCTTCCTGCTGCGTATCGAGCTAAAATTTTCACATTCCATTGATTTCTATCCCAATTAGTAACTTCATATATTTTCTCAACTACTTCTTCAAGTGTAATGGTACGGGGTACCCAAACTATTTCCGGATCCAACACGCTATAACAACAACCAATCTTTAGATCACGAATTATTTCACCACCAAAGTAAAACCAAATAGGAATCTCCAAATCCATACCTACGTTAATTTATACCAATAAGCGAGTTATTATCTACCCATAAAGAAAACCTAATGAAATTAACAAAATAATAGGGCAATAAATATCATACCTTCACAAGATTATTTGGGTCAAATAGTTGAAGTAGCTTTCCTCTTCAAGTATACCCAAATTCCAAAATTTAAACCTCTATCGGAAGATGGGTTTAAGGTGTCCAAAGCAATTTTATGGGTTATTCGACAAATTACGAGGGTACTTTGACGAATTTGAAATGAGAGATGGGTTAGGGTTTTTGGAGTTAGAAGAGGAAGAGAAAGAAAGAGGAATAGGGAGATCTGTTTGGGGTGGGGGGTTTAAGTCCCAAACGACACTCGCTTTTTGAAAAAGCGAGTGTGGGTTAATTCACCGCGGTGTTTCAAAAAGCGAGTGTTGCTGGGGCAAAAAGGCCAAGACTCGCTTTTGGAAAAAGCGAGTGTGGCATTATCACCCGCGGTGTTTCAAAAAGCGAGTCTTAGGTTTCAAATTTTCTGAACCCTAAGACTCGCTTTTTGAAAAAGCGCGGGTGATAATGCTACACTCGCTTTTTCAAAAAGCGAGTGGGGCGTTTAAGGAAGAAAAAAAACAGGTCGTTTGTGGAAAAACTTTCAAAAATAGGATCATTTTGGGAAAAAATTCAATATAATGGCACCACCAACATACGAGTTTTTGCTGCAGCTAGGTTCTGCCAGTTCGAACTAGATGCTCCAACGAGTTTCTGATCACAAAAGCTGTAGCATATCAGTTAGGCAACAACAACAACAGTACTCGGGATAGGCTGATTTTAAATGAATGCACAGCACAGGAGGGGCTGCAAGTTACTGGTTTTCTTCAACTGAAAATTTTGAATATCGATATGAAAGGTGAGTCCTAGCATCATTGAATGCAAATGCAGTCTTTAAGGAGCAGCAGACAATTTTGAAATGAAATCGTTGTCGTTTGCAGCTGACAGTGAATCATACTTAAATACTCATTAAATGCTTCGATTAACTGAGACTTGCACCTCACCACCTCACCAGGAAAGCTGCATTTAAATTGTCCATGTCACCCAGATCTCACGAATCACAAATGCTACAGGACAACTGAAGTAACCAGAGCTTGTTCAGCTGCATTAAATGCTGAGAACGATAACCACCCACAGTGAAATATTTATTTGTTGACGGGATTGAACCTGTAGCCATAACTGCAATGAACATTGGCAACTTCATGATCTGCCTGCTTTGGCAACAAACAACAACAGCATGGAGATTGAACAATGTTTCCGTGATATAGCATGCCAGCCATTGGAGGTGCTGGATCACTTTCCCAAGCTCTATAGAGAAGTAGATACGAGAGCTCCAGCATGAAGAAATGGCACAATAAGGGCGCTAGCTGTATCCTGTAGCAATTTTAGCAGCTGGACAACTGCCATCAGAAGAAAACTCTCACACTCGCAGCAGCGTAGCAGCAAAGAATTAGCAATGAATTAGCAATGCTGCAAATGATGAATGAGATTCATCACACCTTAGCTTGCTTCTGTTCTTGTTTCAATGAGATCTTTTTAATGAAACAATGAAAGAGGGTACCCAGTAAGCAGTAAAAGATGTTGGATATATTGGTATATTCTTTCTATATAAATATTGCATGTGGATATGAGTAACACGTGCATTGAACGTACAATTGATTAGATATTGGAATGCGGGTTTGTGGGCTTATAACCCGATACCCAAACCTAATTTATGAATAAATACTGGCTTGTGATAGCAGTCGAGGTATTAACCCTAATTCCCAATCTTGATACTTAGGGTGAATATCTCAAGCAACTTAGATCTAGATATTAACCCTAATTCCCAATTGTTAATTTCTCACAAAACCTAACAATCTTGAGATATTATTAATCAATTTGTGAGATTAATTGAGAGGAAAAAAGGAGCTCTGTTGGACTCAGTCATTCCCGTCGGATCCCGTCGAAACCCTCGAAGCCGTTCGAGGCCATCGTCACCGACGATCGTCTCCTTGGTCGGCGTCGTCGCTCCCACAGACGAACGCCGCCAATCGTCGTCTTCTTTCGTGCGACCATCGACAAGCCGTCAATCCGTCGAGGCGTCAGATCCCGCCCAAGCTCCAACAACGCTGCTTCCACTCAGTCACCGTGGTCGCTGATCGACGGCGCTGCCCTCCAACAGACGCCGTGCTCAGTCACCTCCTCCTCCCGATCCATCTGTTGTGTATTTGGGTATAGATCTGATCTCGAAGTTAAACCCGAATCCGTTTTGGTTTTGATCTACAGTTGAGAGTTGCAAGATTTGTTCTTGTGTTAGTCGGATCTAAAACCGATTCATTGAGAAACTGATTTCTGGCTTTTGGATTGTGAAGAAGAAGACAGTTGGGTTCTCTCTCATTTGTGTGACAGGAGTTTGAGTTCGACTCAGAACTGCCCACAACCTGTTTGTTGAAATCCCCCCACCGAGTTCAATCCTTGAAATTGAGATTGGTTTGATTAGAAATGGGTGGGATTTGCTCAAAGAGAGCAGCAGTTGATTTGTCCCTTATTGGGTTTGGCACAGATTGAGATACTCTGGAGGATGCAATATGGGATAGATCGGATGTGTTTCGAAACAGATTTGACTCTAATCAATTGAAGGGGAAGAGATAGTGAAAGATAAGTTCTTTACTTTCCTCGTATTAAATTTCTGTTAAATATTTTGTTATGTGTTCAAAACATTCGTTTTAAGTTTATTTTGAATTATAGAATTACTGTGATGCTAAGTGGTTAAGTTCAAGACTGTATTAATTATTTGTTTAATTAAATACAAGTTGAACATATGTTTTGGCTATGTGCTAAAATCAAATACATATTATTGATAAGTTAAACTGTTTGGTTTTGACTATAAAGTTCGGATCTCCAATTAAATTGTTGTGAATTAGATAGTGCTAATAATTTGTTTAATTGGGTAATCTTTAACAATTTGATGAATGTAGGAACTCCAAAGTTACTTACAAATTGTGTGTATTGGAGACGATAGATTTGCATCATGGTATGATAAGTCTACACTACGCAGGTTTCTCCATCGAATTTAGAAAAACACTTCTAACTGGAAGTGTCGGTATGATCTACTTTAACCTCTTAGTATTTTCATGTTATGAATGTGTTAACGTTTTGTGGGTTTGATCACATGATTGAGAGTTTTAGATCATAGTTATTCTCGCTTTGAAAACTAGCATGTTTAGAGTTGTTAAGTGCTTTATTATACTATGTGTATAAATATTTTGACAAATCCATTGATTGCAATTTGCGTGAGATCATATATTAGCTTCTCTAATAAAATAAAATAATTTTTTTTATGTATAAGATGTATAACAAATGTCTGTAACTAAGGAGGGGACATATCTTAATGTATGATATGACTCCGTTAGTTACGTTTTGTTTTTTCTCGTTCATTATACTGCGTGTGCAAAGTTGAATTATAGCTTGTTAGTCATTATCTCATTAGCATCATGAAGATGATGAAGAACGAATAAAGGAAAGAACTCTTAGCTTTGTGTGTTTGAGCAAGTGGACATTGTTAGAACCATTAGACAAAACAAACAATTTTGTAAAATGTGATAGAGTAATCTTGTATTAGCTCTTATAATGTGCTTATATTGTCAGTCGCATGTATAAGTTGAGTTTAACAAATGAGACAATTAATAATAATAGTTCTAATTGTGTTCTTGAACGTAGCATAATTGGCTAGGATTTGAGAACTATATATTCAATTGTTTGTGAGGAAATGTGATCTAATTATCAAAACTGTGGGGGAAATGGAGTTAAAAGCTATTGAGTAAAAAATTTTAACATCCAAGTTGTTTTGAAATTTAGAATCACTATAAATTGTTTGTTCTTGTTAAAACTCATCACTCTGCTAAATGACACTCCGTTAAATATGACAAATATGAAAGTTGTGCTCAGTTTATGATCATTAGAAAATCATTTAGTATGGTCTCTAGGAGCACACAACTTCTTGAGTCAATACATTCTGATATTTGTGATCTCAGGACCTTTGTGACTAGATGAGACGATTGTTGATCAGAAGTATTTAATCGCTTTTGTAGATAATTAATATAAGTCTGTCATATATATGAAGAATGAAGCACTTGTTATTCTTAATGAATTTTTTTTAAAAAAAATATATAGTTAAATGCTAAAAATCAAGGGTTCAAATTTGATAGAGGTGGTGAATATTTTTTAACAATTTAAGAGAAGTTTGCATTTGGCATAATCTCTACTGTACTCTACTTACAACAGTTAAACGATATTGATAAAAGTTAGAATCAAACACTTAGTGAAATGTTAAATTCTATATTATTGACTGTTGTTTGTCTTGTGTAATTATAAGTGATATTGTGTTGTTAATCATATCTCTAATGTGTTACTACACTCTAAATTGAAACACCTTGTAAATCATGGCATGAAAACACAAATAATTTTGTTAAAGTGAAAATTTGTGTTGTGATACATCTGTTAAAGTACATGACTCTAGAAGGCCTAAAGTAGGACCTACAACAAATATTGTGTGTGTTTAGAAAGTACAGAATGTAGTTCGGTGGACAGATGCTGGATCTATCTAATTTGTGTTAGAATAATCTAGACTTGCAGAGTTCTTTGAGGATGTGTTCATCAAAGATAAATGTATGAAATAATCTAGTCCTTCAGACACGTTCAATGATTCACAGTTGGAATCAAGAACCAGCCTTACTGACACTTAAAAACCTGAATGACAAATGAGCTAAGAAGAGTCTTTAGTAGACAATGAGATGATTTTGTGTCATACAATAATACTTTGATTTAGTTGATCTGCCGAAATGGGCTAAAACTATAGTAAGTAAGTGGGGTTTTGTGGAAGAAACTTAATTTTGATTGTTCAGTAGCAATTTTAATGCTTTTTATTAGCTAACAGATTGACTGAGAAAAATAGGGTAGATTTATTTGATGTCTACTCACATGTTTGTCATATTGCTACAATAAGTATTCTTCTTACCCTTACATCTATTGAAAATTTTGTCATTCATAAAGGATATTTAAAAAGTTTTGTACTTGATGTTTTGTACTGAACAGTTTTGTACTAGAAAGTTTTGAACTAATATGTTTAGTGAACAAGATTTACAATTTAGTAAAATCATTGTATATTCTTAAAACATGTATAGCCGACGAATAAATAATTTGACAAATTTTTTAGAGAGCCTAGTATATGAATCAAGTAATTCAGATCAGTGCCTTCAACTTTGTGGTGTGTCAAATATAGTGGCTATTATTTATTTGTTTTATTGACATGCATGTTCTTGGAAGTGACCTCTCTATTACAAATGAAGTTAAAATTGTGCTATCAAAAGAATTCAACATGAAAAACTTAGGTACTGTGGACACCATAGGTATAGGGGTGAGTTTCAGTTGGCAAGGAATAACTCTTAGTCAAACTCATCAAATCATAATGTATTTCAAAAGTGGGGATATAGTAATTGAAAATGTGTTTTGAAACACCTTATGATTATGATAAAAGGTTGACACCTAATGATGGTGCAACTATGAGAAAGATGATCATTCTAAAGGAATTGACAGTCTCATGTATACAAAGATCTGTACTAGAATAGACATAGCCTTTGAGGTAGGTATGATCTGTAGATTTACTAATAATCCCATACACATTTGAGTGCCCTTAAGAGGCTAATGAGATACATGAGTGGAATTCAAGAGTTTGTTTTGTGCTACTCTAGTCATTCTTCGAATGAATGGCTGATCTGATGCATTATGATGCTCATAATTTAGTGAAGGTCGATAACTAGTAGAAATGTGTTTACACTAGGAGAAACAGAAATGTTATGGAAATAAAAAAAGCAAACAGGCATTGTGCTATCATCCATGTAATCAGACCTCTATGTGTTATCCTTTGCATAGGAAAAGGCTGAGTGGATTGAAGAAATTGTTGCTAGTTATCCATTAAGAAGTTTAAGTAACTCGCTAATTCTGTTATACGACTATCAAGCTACAATGCACTGTAGCTTATAACTCACTCTATAATAGTAGGAGGAGTATATCAAGGCTGAAAGAAGCCTAGTTAAACTTTCTCATAGATAAAGTGCAATTGTGACAAGTATGGCTAATGCTCTTGCTAAGAGACTTGAAAGTGATCTAATTATCAAAACTGTGGGGGAAATGGGCAGTTGAAAGCTATTGAGTCAAAGCTTTAACATACTAATTGTTTTGAAATTTAGAATCCAATTGGAACCATAAAGAAGTTCAAACTTAAACATCAATTTTAGGCAGTTGACATATTTTAGATAATTTTGATGATTCCACATAAATTCCACAAATATATAATGTCATTCCAATTTTAATGGTATTATACATCTATAGAATTTACTTAGAATAATCATATTATTCCAATACGAAACATGAAAACTTGTCGATGTATTTCCGATTATTAAATTGTCTTAAATATCATTCCAATTTTGATGATATGTCTTTTATGGATACATGTTTCATTCCAATTTTGATGATTCAATGTTAAACCATGATTGAAATGGTAGTCTTTTCATTTCAATATGAAACATAGTATGATTCTTGTGTAGAAACTATAAAAGTTCATGTTCTTTATTTAGTTAAAGAAACTTGATTGCAATGCTTACGTTACATTTTTGCTAAGCTAATTATGAATTGTACTAAGTTCTTTTGTGGAACTAGATACTTTGTGAAATTCATTGGAATTCTTAAAAATGTGTCTCTTGATATTCTTGTTTTCAATAAGCTAGTAAAGATGGAGGAGTTGAATCTGTCAACATAGATTTCAAATATAATGATTTGCTCATAATGGAAGAGTAAACATAAAGCAGTGTGCAAGGATAGAATTTCAGTTTATTTATTTCGAGAATAAATTAGTCACTTGCTTGGTAAATCTTCTGTTGAGTTTAAGACTATTATGTTCATGAGCTTAAAACTCATACTTTGTTCTTGAAATTTATTTGCTTTGTTTGATTTTGAAACTATGACAGATTATTCCAGTTGGTTTAGTCTTTGTGAACTATTTTGAATTGGATATGGTTTGGAACTATTTAATTATATTGGTTTAGCCTTGATTGAACTATTCAGATTTATAATTATATTGGCTCTTATGAAACTATACCTTTATGATGCTTTTCCTTTTATGGAATACTATCAGCCAGTCAGTTTTATACTGAACTGATTTGATAATCATGTACTTTATATATTGAGAATGTAGGAGGAGATTGTTGGATATATTGGTATATTCTCTCTATAAATATTGCATGTGCATATGAGCAACACGTGTATTGAACGTACAATTGATTGGATATTGGAACGCGGATTTGTGGGTTTATAACCCGATACCCAAATCAGTATTTAGGAATAAATACTGGTTTGTAATAACAGTCGAGGTATTCCAATCTTGATACCTAGGATGAATATCTCAAGTAACTTAGATCTAAATATCAACCCTAATTCCCAATTGTTAATTCTCACAAAACCTAACAAAACAAAAGAAAGGAAATAGGACAGACAGACCACAAGTTGATATGAAGTAATTTCGCCATTCTTTTGCAAGGGCAAGTAGCTAATCTTTCACAGGTTTAACAACATCCTCGATCCTTTTCACATTTAACAAAAACAAAGCATAAACCTATCCCTAAACTGAACATCTCAAAAGCAACAAACTACGTTTCTGCATCAATATGCTCCCTATAAAGGCAACAACAAATTCCAGATATGGATCTCTCTCCATCAATAGGGGCAAATCTCAGCACCACTGATAAGAAAAGATGAACAAAACAGAAAATCATCATGCAGAAAAGTTAACCAAAAACAGATTGTATTTAACTTAAACAAGAAAGGTTCAGTACAGTTTCTCTCAACAGAGATTAAGTACAGGATATAATCCATGGATTAGAGCACACGTGCATCGGACAACGCAAACACCTATTACTATTTCTCTTGCTACAAACTGATCTTATCAATTGTAAAGTATTAATAATAATACAAGCATAAACACGTTTTCTGTAAACCATAAAGCATATAACTGCTGTGCTGCCTGCAGCACGAGAAATCGCAATCCCTTAGAAGCCGTGTATCTTGATGTGCTCTTTCTTCACAATCCCGGCCTAATTATGAATGTTCGAGAGGGGAAAAAGTCAACAAAATCACTGGCTAAAGAAAGATAAGTGGACATAAGAAAATTTTCCATCTTATCAATTACCTGAATTAGGAAGGTGGAGACATTTTTACGCTGGTCGCCTTGCAGTTGAATAACCTGCAGACAAAAAAAAACAATACTTAAGATGAGTCTCCCCTTTTCCTTATCAAGTAAAAGTTGTAGAACAACCACACTTCCATTAATCTCTACAGTGAACTTCAAAAGAATGGAATGTGGTATGTGACATGCACTGCATTCACTTCTCATTTGAGTAAATCATACATTATCTTCTGCAACAATGAAGTAAATTTTATGATGCATAAAGAAAAAAAAATGAGAATGTTGGGAAATAAAATCATTGGAAGGAAAGCATGCGCACGTGCTAAAAGTTCAAGTTAGATGATAATGAAAGGATAACTTATGAGTTAAAACACAGATAATCATTCGAGGTTGAGAACGCGACCTGGCCCAGCTCTGGATCCTGAACAACGGTACCATTGCAGCAGAATTCCTTTTTGAGGTCCTTCAAGATCTTGGAATAGCTGAACTCTTTCTTTAGCCCTTGTACAGTTGTCAGGCTCTTCCTTCCGTTCCTCTGCTGTATGCGCACATGCACATACTCTTTTGATCCAGCACCGGAGTCCTCAGCATTGGCCTCAGCAAATGGATCTACATAACATAAACAACGGAAGGAAGATAAAAGGTTCATTCAGTTTAGAAGAGCTTGAATAGGATACACGGCATAGAGATATCAGGAAAAATAATTCTTGACTTTGCACACCAAAATGTCTGCAAAAGTTCAAAAATCATAGCATCTCATTTTATTGGTTTGTCTTGTCGTTCCCTTGTTTGGTTTCCAGCTGCTGGGCATTAAATGCAAGGATAACACTCACGAAGAGAGGTCTGACTTACACGTCTATCTAACCAGCTTAGAAAATAAAATACCACAACTAACGGGACCCTCCCATGGTTTTAAATATCGGATTTCGGACTCGTCTCGGCAAAAGGGTGTTTCGTCTCGGATCGGAGATATCGGATGTTCATTTTCTATACTCAATAAATACTTTTTTTGGTTACTAAATAAGATATTATATATCCTACATGTCATTTATCATATAAAATAATGTATAATGTAACTAATAACATGAATCAATTACGGTAAATATTTGTAAAATTTAACAAATAATATAAAAGAGAATGTAATATAAGTATATAACTAAATTGAATTTGCATTGATTAGAAAAAATGTATTAGTTAATAAACTTACTTGACTTTGCATATATACAAACAATAGCGAGACGAAATTCTCACATTATCTTAGCTTAAGGTCCTATATTGAAAGACATGCAAAAGTAAAACAATTTTTTATATATATTCACAATAACATTTGTGTCAATTTCGGCTGATATTTCACCAATTTCGGCAATATTTCGACCGATGTTTCGGCAAATTCAGCCGAAATTTACACATTTCAGTCCAAAACGATAGAATATAAAATATGTTATTTCGTATCGGCAAGCCAACCAAAACGAAATTTCGGCCGTATCGGAGGAAATTTAAAACAGTGGACCCTCCCCCGCAGTGCAGCTGAGACCGCACCATAGGTACTCACTCTCTGAGAGGATAATATTTGTTTCCTTTTAGACAATTTCTACCAAAAATTTCAAGAAAAGAAAAACGAAATGGGAAAACATGTACAGGATTATACGGTAGGCGATAGGCTACAAGCAGATACAGCATCCTCAAACAAAATACAGATTGCATCTATATAACTTGACAGAGCTTCAACTTCCAACCAAATAAAAGTAGCAACCATTTAAGACAATTCTCTTTTTAATGGACAGTGGAGCATTGCCACGTGTGTCAACAATGAAAGATGGTACAAAGACGGAATCCCATAGAATGGACTGATTCTAAGTTATGATTCAAATTTTTGCAACACGTAGACTAGTAGAGACAGACAGTTATTAAACATCAAAATGGTTGTCAGGCAATGCCTTAATCTTAATTCTTAACTGTTTAACTGTTTGCAACTCACAAAAGAGAGTTACAAGGATTACTGGTTCAGGTAAAAGATTAACATCATACATAGATATACGGAATGTGGCAAATGAAGCTGTTAATCAACGCAATAGGATTCCAAGCTACAAAACATGATCAGCAACCAACAGCTAGATGGTTTTTTGGGGGTGTATATTGGAAAATATACTTACCGAAGGCAGTGGGAATCTGGACGTCGAGATCAGACATGAAACTTGGTTGACGAGAAGGAAAGCGGTAAGAGACTGAGCTCTTCCTCGGCTTACTTTAGTAGAAAGTGATGAACTGAAAAACCTGCAATGAATGATTTGCATCAGTTCTCCATTGAAACCATGTATTAAAACACCGAATGCTTGAATTCGCATTACGAAGAAACATGCTTAATTTCGGAAATTATAAGTAAAAATGGTTCTGTAAACCAAACTAATGAATAGTAAGATATCAAGATTGAGATCTAACGATTTCAGTTTCAAGATACAACCAATTACCCAAAAGCTTGCCAAATTTAGCAAAAATTAAGAAGTAAAATTTAGAGGCCAGTTATAATGAATTAAGTAGAGCAGACAGCCTAAGATAAACAAAGTAACAACATATATCGAGATGCCCATATAGAAGGTCTTGGGTCCAAACTCTCATATGCATTGTGGATGGGGAAATTTTATCAAAACATTGAAGTATCATATGGATTAGTGTCAGCCCTCTTCCCACCCAATCTTACTGGATGTCCAAAAAAAATAACACAACAGCAAAACAAAAACAAAACATCTCAATGGCAAGTAAATCAGGCTTGGCATGAAATGCAAGGACAAATATGTGAGGTCCCTCTGCTGGCTCAACAATAATAAGCCAAGATCAAACACCCCCCCATCTTTATAAAGCTTGGCTCAATCACACCCCTAGTTGGATCTGCAGGAATCTATATTGCACCATACTGATGTATATGTATCTGTAATTACTTCTGTATAAATTTATAAAGATAACAGTGGACTTTTTCCAACTTCGAAAAAAATGCTATCAGTCAAGTAAATTTATAAAGATGACATGGTTAAAGTGACAAATGGCACATAAAAGAGAAGAAAAGTAGAGTAACGTGGAAGAAAGCATGATATCAGGGGCAGGGCAGCTACAGTAGCAAAAGGCGCTAACCTAAAATCTTTTAACTAAAAAATACAATAATATGGGAACATAATGAGAAAATAAATTTTAAAAAATAATGGGAAATCTGGAAGGAAAAAACAAGAGAAGTAGGAAAACAACTAAAACCATATATCTCACAACACAACCAATAATATACAACACACAACTAAATTGAAACAACAACAAACAATTATTATTAGCTAATCACTACATTAGTAGACAGAATAACCAATACAACAGCAAAACAATAATTATTAGTTAATAAATAATTTACTACATTAGTAAATATAATAACCAATACAAGCCTGGATGAAGTTGTGCCTTATCAGTCACAATGCGCTACTGTAACAAGTAAAGAAGTCTACAGTCCGGTATATCTTATTAATAAGTAATTTATTCACCTAAATCAACCTCAAAACTATCATGTTAAATAAATTAGCTGAAATTTTGATCTAAAAAGAATTCAAAAGCTAAACGCTTTCCCACTTAATCCTGCATATTCCCATATAATCCCAATTTTCCCATGGAAAATCACCTTATGCTGATTTAAACCTAGATTTGACCATAGTTAGGTACCTTTTTGCCCACTGCTTTAATCATTGCTTTCTGCCGATATTTATAACCACAGAAACAGGCTCCCACTGTAACCTGAATTTCAAAATATGATCGGGAGAAGCCTATCGACCCCTAAGGCCATGTTTGGATTCAGAGGTGAGTGGGGGTAAGTGGAGGTCAGTGCAAATGAGTTGCCTATATGTAGGTAAAGGAACTTTGATCCGTTTTTGGAAGTACAGTACCTCTGGTTTATCCACCTCAAAGTTAAGATAAAATGAAGGATATCCTAGTAATCTTTACTCCAAACCAACCAAATTTATTTTTCAAGCCAAAGTAGATGTACAGGTAAGCAACCACCTATAGATTGTTCACTTAAAAACTATCTAAAGGCATCCTACCTTTGTATCCAAACAGGGGCAAAAATGGAACCTTAGGTGGCCAGGCAATAACTGAACAATATAACCAAAATTGTTATGGAAAACAGATCGGTTACCAACAAGATGCCATGTAACCCAAGTAAATACACAGCTGCAGAATTCTTCACAACCATATATCAGTACATCACTAAGCAGATATCTCCTTTTAATTCTCTCTTGCAAGACTACACCATCCTCTTTTATTATTTTTGTCTACACATGACTACTACAACTCTTACCCATACATTTTCCCTCAGTTCTATTCATTAGTCCCTTTTCCATCAGGTAATATATAGCTTTCACAGGCCATAACTTGAGTTCTTCAGCCCTGTTTGGGAACAAAGTTAAAGATAATTTTTTTTTTAAGAATAAAAGTGACCACGTCACCGCTTCATTAATAAAGAATTAACGAAACAAAGTAGAACATATAATTACATCAACCGTTCCTCAAAAGGAACAATAGAAAATACCATTACACAACTAAACCAACAACATTAACTTGTCCCTCCCCAAGCTAAACTTGCATACGAAGACACATGCAACATGTTCTCCCAACCATTAGTTGACGTGCATCCTAAGTTCCTATAGATCAACCAAATGATGACTCATCGAACATCCATCGTAGTGTCAACTTGCCATTTCACCTTCTAACGACGACTCACTCAAACACCACTCCAGCAACGACGACTCCCTGAACCTCGTTCGGTGACGCCTTGTCAGTACAACACACCGGAGACGACTTGCCTAATCACTATTTTGATGACGACTTGCCTAATTACTATTCTGATAACGACTTGCTTATCCACTCATCTGGTGACGACTTGCATCTTCTCTAACCCGGAACAATAAGTTCATTCACCGCCACGGTGACAGTTTTCCCGTACGCCACATCTATGATGACTAGCCCAAACACCATTCCTGTGACCTACAACGGTTCACACATCTCTCACCATAGCAACAACTTGCTCAAACTCCCAAATTAGCGACGACTCACGCATCAACCGCACCGGCAACGACTTGCACATTTAACACAACAGCCACAATGACTCATGCATCAACCACACCGGCGACGACTTGCACATTTAACACAACAGCCACAACTCATACATCCACCACCATATCGACGCCCCGCACATCTAACGGTGTCAACAAAATCATATACCGCATCGTTGAGGATTCGCACCTTCACAAAGACCGATCAATGAGAAACTAATTTAGGCTAACTCAAAATGAATCCCGAGATTCAATCAAGATCCCACAATCAAGCCCACCACTTACCAAATCTTCAAAATTTCCCCTCCAAACTCCCTAAAATTCCTTCACTGTGTCGGCAACCACCACGACCACCGCATCTCCCACTGGCGCAACTCCACCCCTCAACGGCAGCCACTTACTGTCGTTCTCTCCTGCTGAGCCAGCCCCTAAAACGTCGACAGCAAAGGCAGCATCCTACAGCAATGACAACATCCGACATCACCACACCCCCGATGCCAGCCCTTTCGGCACAACTCCCATCCAAAGCATGCTACAGGCCAACGACAACAGCTCCGACTGCGATGCCAACACCCCCCACATCCCCCGGCGGCGCAACTCCCACGCTAGCTCTCTTGACGTCGAGCCTCCCATCCACGCCATCCCCGACATTTGCGACGCTAAAAAAACCCTTCTACTCCTATAGTCGGTGACTCCGACGACCAAATCACCGCACCGGCGGTTGCTCCCTCTCTTTCTTTTGGATTTTTTAGGAGTTTCTCTCTCTAGAGTTTCTCTCACTAAAAAATCTAGAGAGAGAAAAACTCTTTTTGGTTTTGTCACAGGTAAGTTAAGATAATCTGGAGAGAGAAACTCTTTTTGCTTTTGTCACAAGTAGGTTATGATAACCAAAGTTATATGAACTTCGAAGGTACAAGGTACCATTACCTCCAACCTAAAGTTATCTTCCAAGTTAAGAAAAAATAGGTAAAAGTGGAGTTTAAATAACTATGTAGCTACCTTAACCCCAAAATAAGTCCCAAATATGTCAAAGTTATAACAACCAGAGTTTTAAAACAACAAAAACAAATCTAAAAGTGAAAAACAACATACAAATTACTAACCCTAGCAAAGATCACAAATTATACAGATTAACACAACATCAAGAAACCCCAAACCTAATCCAAATCACAACCTCACGAATCGAAGATGAAACAGATCGTTGGTTGAATGAAACCCTAGCAATTGAATCGAATCGAAATCAAAATCGAAACAAAGAGGTAAAAGATCGCACCTTTTCAGAGAGAGAAAGGGAATAATTGAGGAGAGAGAAAGAGAGGAAGGATAAGATGAAGGTAGGAAGGAAGCCCCAAATTCGAGCGGTGCAAACTGGAGTATTTATGTAGATGAGGTTTTGGTTTTGTCTTCTCCTCTAATTTTTAAGCAATTTACTCATTTTATTTTATTGATAAATATAACTAATTTGATAGGGTCGTTTTTATTTACACCTGTTATTTTTGCACCCGATTTGGAACCCAAGATTGTGTGGGAAAGGGATTTATGAGAGTGATCGTGGGTGAATTTTGGGGGGTGTAGATTGCAGTCTGAGGAGGGAACAGAAGTGTGGGTAGTGGCCGTACACGTGGGAAAGGTCTATTTCTGGAGCAGGTGACAATTATTTCCCTCCCCCATTTTATTATTATTATTATTTTATTTTTAATTTTTTTTTTTCTTCCGATCTCTCTTGATGAAACGGATAGAGTCTTGCGACTCCAACCAGAAACACTACCTCTCCTTATGAGTTATTTTAGTTTTTTTCCTTGTAAAAATAATAAATATTTTTAATTATTGAATTTCTTAAATGAGTTAGTTTATATATATATATATACTATTATTATAATATATATTATTTTTTCATATATACTATTTTATATATACTATTATAATAATGCAAGAACCCAATGTTGCAAATAATATATTATAATAATATATTATTATTATTATATATTAATATTATATATTATTATATAATTGATTAATATTGTAATAAATTGTTTAATATATAATTATATTATATTATTATTACATATATATTATTATAATTATTATATGTTATTATATATATGTATATAATTAAATATGTTTATTATAATAAATTATTTCATATTATTATATAATATACAATTATTATAATATATTATTATTTTATATATACTATTATTATATTATATTATTATTATATATATTATTATTTTATATATACTATTTTATATACTATTATTATATTATATATATATTATATGTATATTATATTATATTATTATTTTATATATACTATTTTATGTATACTACTATTTCATATATACTATTTTATATATACTATTATAATAATCTATTGTTATTATAATATATATTATTATTATTATATATTACTATTATATATATTATAATAAATTATTTAATATATAATTTGAATATATTATTATTACATATAAATTATTATAATTATTATATATTATTATATATATATGTATATTATTAAATATATTTATTATAATAAAATATTTTATATTATTATATATCAGTATGTATGTATATGTATACAACATATATGTATCAGAATATATATACTGTATACAGTATATACATACAACCAAACCTATATATAAATTATACTATCATTTTCAAAAAACTGTTTTCATAAAAAATTATTACCAAACAGCTTTTACACTCTCATTTTCAGAAAATTGTTTTCAAAACAACAATCCATGTGCAATCTAATTTTTTTTTCTCTACCAAAATGAGTTAGTAATATTTTAAGGTAAAAAATAAATGGTTACACACTGACAAAATTTAAAGTTTCATAGAAAAAATTATTAATGTACTTTAAGTAGATTAAGATATCTTTCTAGAAAATGTAAAACCATATATTGTAAGAAACAAAAAGGGCTATGATGACTTATATAATGGGACAAAGGGAGAAATTTATAAGATCAGAATATATATTTTTAAAATAAGTTTTAATCAAGTGTCAGTGTCGTCTGTTTGTAAGCATCTTTGTTGGTGAGCAAAAGGTCACCATAAGCCGTTAAGAGCATCCACAGTCGTTTGCTATATACCCCAAATTTGGAAAAAATAGAAAAAATCGAGCTGCAGTCGTTGTCTAAATACCCAAAATTTGGGTGTACGATGAACAGTTGCGTGCCAAATATAGCAGGCGGAATGGCCAAATGGAAAATATAGCTAATGGCACATTATACTCCGTCCGATCTAATTAACGGAAGATAATCTTCCGTCTCGTACAAAAATACTGACTCCAATGATTAAGAAGCTTTTGAAAAGAAAAAAAAAGTCAACCAACGGCGTATTATACACCGTCCAAGGAGATTGACGGTTGATTATATTCCGTCCGAACCTATTTTAAAAAAAAAAAAAAATCAAAAAACGACGCAATTAGCCGACGGGGGATTATACACCGTCATTTGAAATTGACGGCATATAATCTCCCGTCCCAGGCTACTTTTCTGATTTTTTTAATTTTTTTTTTTTATATTTTTTGTCTTTTAGTGCATTAAAAAAATAAAAAAAATTAAAGTCAGTACACAGTATTTGAAAATGACGGATCATATTCTTCCGTCCCTGCTCTAATTTGTTTTTTTTTTTTTTTTAATTTTTTGTCTTCTAGTGTATAAAAAAAAAAAAAATTTAAAAAAATTTGTAACGGACGATTATACTCCGTCATTCTTAATGGACGGATAATAATCTTCCGTCCGGCTATATTTTAGCTTTCAACGACTGCGGCAACATTTCTTTTTTCCTATTTTTCAATTGCTATTTACCCAAAATTTGGCTTCAACGACTGTGGATGCTCTAATATATATGGGAAGTAAAATGTTGGTGAGCAAAAGGCTATTTATTCCAAAAAAACAAAATCAGAAAATCAATGTCCAATATGATTTTCCAAAAATTAAAATTAAATTTAAAAGTGACAATTAATTAATCTAATATCAACCAAACATTTTAAGTGAAAGTTACATTAATCATCAAATTTTAATTAATTGGTCACTTACTATAATATTATTAAACTTCAAGTTTATTTACAACATAATTATTTATAAAAATGTCATTCATATAAAATAAATGCTCATGCACTTCGGAGTAATTCATGAAGAGTGAGAGCTCTAAAAAATTAAAAATTAAAAATTAAAAAAAATTAAAAAAAGGACGCCCCCGCACCCAAATTTCTATCTCTACTATTTTAATGAGAGAGTTTGTCACCAAACAAACATCATTTGTAACAAAACAAACACGTGCATTGTAACAAATTAAAAACATGTAATGCATATGCATAACTAATATAAAGAAAGTCTTAGATTCGATGTCAGACAATGTCGATTTTTTTTAAATATATATATATATATAAATATGTGCAACGCACGTGCAAATTACTATTTACTATAACTTAAAAGTTTGAGTTATGTAATTTGTAGACAAACCAAAATAATCTAATTTCAACCATACATTTTTAAGCGAGAATTATATTAACTATCCATTTCTAATGAATTAGTCAGTTATTACAATATTCTCCAACTTTAAATTTATTTATAAGTAAATTGGTATCACACAAATGTAAGAAGCAAGAGGAGTTAACTCATTAGTATAAAATCTACATTCATTGTAGATCTTGTTCTAAAAACAGTAAGTGAAAAGAGATTAATTAAGGATATTTGTTTGTAAGAGTGAATAGCAATTAAATGTGTGATCGATAAAGAAATTGTTCATACACAGTGTGAGATCATCATCTATAGTATCCTTTGAAGTAGCCATCGTAGAGGACTATGCTTGAAGTATAATACTTTCTCGAACCGGTTGTTATTTGAAGTTTGATTAACACGACAAAGCTCTGAAATTCTATATCACTAGTGATTACACGACAAAACTCTGAAATTCTATATCACTAGTGATTTGCACGTGCGATGAACGTCTTAATAAATATAGTTTTTTAAAATAAAAAATTAGGCATAATCTGGATTTGAACTTTTTTTTGATATATCGGATAGAGCCAAAAGGCTCTAGCCATAAAAAAATATATTAATCAATAAAACAGTTAAAATACAAGCAAATAATGAATGGTTTTACAAGAGGTAAAACAGAGATAAGCGAACAAAAAGGAAATACAATAAACGGCTGAGAGGCAGCAAAACAGAGAGCAGAAACACGGCAAGACGCACCACACCGATACCAGAGAGCGGAGCAAAAGGCCCGGAGACGCAAGCAATAGGAAGGAGACAAAAAACAAAATGCCGCGCCCGAAAGAGGAGCTGGACCTAAGCAACCGATCCAAGAAAAACTGGAGGCCAAAACTCCCCCCACGACGACATCCAACCCACTAGCAGTCAAGAGGGACTCCAGCGGCACAACGGAGGAAATGCACTGCCTACACCAAGGATTTCAACGAGAAGGCAATACTCAACTGTGCCCTAGCTGAAGAGCCGAGACGGCAACTGATTTCCTCGCAAGAAGCTGAGCACTCACTCTAATCTTCGAAGGATCGATAACTTTCTTATTGTAACCTCGCTTGACGGGGGGATGGGCAGCCCTCACAAAAGGGGGCGAAAACGCCGCAAGGTCAGATGAAGAAACGTCTACAATGATAGGGCACGGAGGGGAATTGATACTACTGGGAGCGACCGATGATACAGATGGGATGGTCTTGGAGGTGCCGGCCCCACGGGGAAAAGAAGGGACATCAAGATTCATAGAATACTTGAGGGGAAGGGAGAGTAAGAAAAGTTTAAACGCCCTGAGGACCTGATAGAGTCATGACTGAACCCCTAAATGTTGATACCAAGAGTATAAGCAGCCTGGATAATGAAAAGAGAACGCAGAACATATGGGGTCAGAGATCTTCAAAGCACAAGGATAGTTATAAAATAGAGAATGGGCCTTAAAATTAACAATAGCTTTGTCAGGATGCATAAGGGGGTCAGATCTGCGGGAGTACAGAGCAACCTCCCTCGCACAATGAGACCTCGAAAGATACGAGAAATATGATCTAAACCAGTCAGGATTATAATCCAAAATCCCGAACAATGACGGAGCCGCTGAGAAAGGGCGGGGACGAGCCTTGAAAGAGTCCCGACGAGGGTTGGATATAAGGTTCGTAAATACTTTACGATCCTTAAAGCGGAAAGCAATATTAGACCGATGAAGAGTAACAAGGGATGCGCGAAGAGGAGAGCTAGATGAGGAGGAATTCAACGCTGACAGAGAAACAACAACTGCGGAGTCGAGGCCCTTGCGCTTATCCCTACTGAACTTTCTAACCAAGCTATTCAGAAACTTGCGCTTTAAGAGGGGGTAATTAAGAAAGGTGAGGAGTTTGGCCGGTAAGGAATGACCTCTGGGCAAGCCAAGAAGTTTTTGAAGGGAGAAGCATCGACTGCGAGAGTGACCGGGCTTATCGCAGAATAAACACTTCATTTTATTCATACATTCACGCTTAAGATGACCAGGAAGGAGGCACCTGAAGCAGACCCGATGGGGATCGGGCCTACTTGGCGAAGGGGAGTTAGAGAAAATGGGAGAACCCTGAGAGGTGGAGATGATATCCCAAGGAGAAGAAGATGATTCCCGCTTCAAGTACTGATCCGGAGCTGAACAAAAAGAGCTCGATACAGCCTTGATGAGATTCATGGAAGAAAACTTTCCAAGAATGGAATAAAACAAAGCTCCAATAAAGAAGAGGTTACAGAATCCACTAACAGAATGGAAATACTCCCACAAGAATAAGCGTAACCAATGATAAAACAAAACAGCGCCTCTCAACCAGGAGAAGCCGCACTCTCCAATTGGGAGAAAAAGAATGGAGAAAATAGAGAGAAAGAGAGGATAGATAGAACGATCGAGCTAAAAGAAAATCTCGGTCAGCACACCGAGAGGAGCTGAAATAATTGCTAGCAAAAAGGGATCCCTGGGAAAGGGGAGCACAATGCCAGATTTAACAATCAGACAACCCGAAAGAAATCCCATCTAAAGGGAACCAACACAGAGCATCGAAGTAGCCGCAAAGCAAAAGAAAAGCACCAAAGATCCACCCAACAATCAAAACATACCGAAACTAACGCTAGAGGTTAAAACAAACGAAAACTCACAGAGAGCGGTTGAGAGTGGAGCCTAGATCGCTGCTGGGGAAGGAAGTGTCTGGCTGGAGGACTCACTCTGAGTGGAAACACGAGCAGAGGCTCACCGGCGAAGGTGGACAAAACGTCACCGAGGAGGCAGAGGCTGGGCGACACAGTGGAGGGAAATAGAGAGGAATACTATGGGGAGCTAGTGCGCCTGCGGAGGAAGGGCCGTTGGAGTAGCGGAAGAAGGAGCTCCGACGAAACAGCGCAAACCGGAGCTGTCAAGGGGAACTCGAGGGAAGCGGAGCGAAAACAAACGTCCAAAGAAGCCCACTCGGAGGGAGGACGCAGCACCGGAAATAACCCAGAACCAGGGCACCAGAGCTACCGGAGCAAGCCGGACAGAAGAAAGGAGGCGCTATTGAAAAAACGAGGGGGAAGGCGAGAGACGAAAAGGGTTTGTGGCTTTTGAAGAGACGAATCACTTTAGTGAAGGGGAGGGAGGGAGATGCGGAGCGAGTGCTCCGGATCTGAGAGCTTTGCGCTGGAAGAGAAAGGGTTTTGAAAATCGCCAGGGGAGAGAGTAGGATTCAAAATTTCTTATTAATGAAATGAAAATCTGGATTTGAACTTAGAACCTCCTTTATAATAGTTATGCACGTGTATTGCATGGGTTGGTAGATTGACAAAACATTTACAAATGACACTAAGATTTTCTCCCATTATAATATTAGAAATAGGAGTATTTCTTAAAATAGTGGGGGTATATGCTAATTTTCACATTTTAAATGGGGGCATTTGCTAAAATATCCCTTTTTAGGAGCTGCACGTGCATCACACGGGTATGTTTGGTGGATTTAGTTTGCCGTATATTGCACGTGTTTACTCAGTTACAAAATTAGGGTTTGTTTGTTTACAACCCCAACTCTCCCATTAAAATAGTAGAGATAGGCTATCTATTTTGTTATTTTGTGTAACTAAATTCGATCTATATAGGGCTAGACAACTAGTAGTTATTTTTAGGATAGAATAATGTTTTTTTTTAAAAAATCGGAAAAAGGTAAAATATGACCACCCTGTTTCATTAATAAGAAATTAATAAAATAAACTCAGAGTAGAATAATGTTAAATTGATAAGAGCATCTGTAGTCGTCGGCTAAATACCCAAAAAATGAAAAATATGGCAAAAAAATCGCTCTGGTCGTTTGCCAAAATCCCAAAATTTGGGTGTCGCATGAACAGTCGATTGTCAAATATAGAAGACGGTTTGGCAAAAGCCATAATATAGCTGACGAAAGATTATCTTTCGTCCCTTAAATGAGACGAAAGATAATCTTTTGTCTCAAAGGTAAAACATACGGAGAAGTGGTCGGACGAGGGATTAAATCCCGTCTGTTGAAAATAAAAAATAAATAAATAAATGAAATGACGGATGGTACATAATGTACCGTCCAAGCCAATTTCACAAAACGCCAAAACAGTCGGATGGTAGATTGTCTACCGTCCCACCCAATTTTTTTTTCCCAACCCTTCGTCGAATTACTCTTTTACCCTTTAGTTAATTCCATCTTCCAATTTTTATATATACAACGGCTAGTTAATTCCATCTTTCGTTTTTAATATAGACAACAGCTTTTTTTTTTTGGCCCACACGAAATTACAACGGCTATAAAAAAAATAAAAAAATAAATACTCACCTACAAATAAACCTTAAGCTACAATGTTCTTCTTCACATCTCCTCCCACTGTCTGTTTATCTCATTTCCTCACTCTCTGTTCTTTTTTAACAAGGAACTCAAAATAGAGAACAACAACTGGGTTTGTGTATCTCCACAATCCACAACTCCTATATTTTCAACTTCGGTCTTTCTATCTCTCTAATTTTGCAATATTATTTTCATTTGATTTTATGGCCAATCTTTGTCCAATTAGAAGCCGGGCATATACCGTGTATGAGGATATTATTTTGGCACAAAGTTGGGTTGCTATAACCCAAGATCCATTGATCGGTAGCGATTAAACTGGGAGTCAATTTTGGAATAGGATTTATCTCACATTTGAGAATCTGTCTGGATGTGCAACAGATAGAACGGCCGGCTCTCTTTCCAGTCGATTTTTCACTATGTCAAAGGAAGTAACATTGTACATTGCGAAGTTGAGCGGTGTGACGAATAGAGCGGCAAGTGGTACTACAAACGCGGATAAGATTTGTTTTGTTTTAATGTATTTTATTAATTGATTATGTAACATTTTAATATAAATTTCGTTCACGTAAGTTTTTTAACAATTTATTAACTGTGATAGGTACGCGATGCACGACTGGAATATATGCAATCAGCTGGGAAGTCCTTCAAATTTGAAGAGTGCTATGAAATTTTGAAAGATCAACCAAAATTTTCCATGCGTACTACGCAGGTTTTCGAAAATGTCCCGAATACTCAATATACCGAAGGTGGTAGTTCAACACATTCCCCCACATCCGTGCAGTGGGATTCAGATATACCAATTGATCTAAATGCGCCTTCACCACTATCACGACCACCTGGTTGGAAAGAAGCAAAGAAAAAAGGGAAGCGCACCGTCGAAGCTAGTGATGTGTATGCTATGGTGGAAAAAATGCGTAATTTTAACAATTTTTATATTAGCAACCAGAAAGACATGCTTGAGCTGAAACAACGAGATTTCGATTTTAGAGTATCAACTGAAGAAGATCGTATAATGGCTATGGATATGAGCAACTTACCTAAGCATCAATGTTATTATTTTCTATGTCGACAGAATGAAATCGCTCAAAAAAGAGGCTACCAGCCGGATTAAAGCAGTACTAAATTTCAACTAGTTATCTTTTATTTTTATTAGTATTTTTGGTACGTTGTTATTAAGCTTATTATTAATGTTCTTGAATGGGATTAATGAAATTATGGTTAACAGTAAAGTTGTTATCTATTAATTTGTTGCAATATGAAGATAACCCAACAACTTTCGAACTTAATTAAATGATCTTCATAATTAAAAGCGTATTACATTAATTTTAAAATTGGAAAAACATTACGTAAAAAAACTGAAATGGCTACATTTATGAAAATAACATGACCCAAATTATCCATTGAATCCATTGTTGAGTAATACATCTTTACTTAATCTTCGTTCTCTTCATCCTCCCCATATGCATTCCAAATGTGCTCAACTAAATCAAGACGAAGTGCATGATGCATTTGTCTGTCATGAAGCTGTACAGTATGTGTCGTTCGAGCTGCACGCTCAGTTGGATCAGACCTATTAGGTATGACGAAGGACGAGTTAGAATCATGCTCGTATACATAGTCACTGATCCCTTCTTCCCTTTCATCTTCAACAATCATATTTTGTAATATGATACACGTTTTCATAATATATGATAGGCTGTCAGCATCCCAAAGTCTGGCTGGCCCTCTGACTATAGCAAATCGTGTTTGTAAAACCTCGAAAGCGCGCTCAACATCCTTTCGTGCAGCCTCTTGCATCTGGGAAAATTTCTTCTTTTTCGGTGTATCTGGGGTTGAGTAAGTCTAAACTATAGTCGCCAATGGGGGGTATATACCAACAGCTAAATAGTACCCCAGGTTGTATGCATGATTATTTATTACAAATTCAGCGGGTGGTGCACAACCATCGAGGATGTTCTTGAACAGTGGAGAACGGTTGAGTACATTCAGATCATTATTGCATCCCGGCATTCCAAAGAATGAATGCGAAAACCATAGATCATAAGATGCCACTGCTTCAAGCACAATAGTTGGTTCACGTACGTGAACCGTGTATTGACCATGCCAGGCTGCCGGACAATTTTTCCATGCCCAATGCATGCAATCAATACTTCCTAACATTCTAAGAAATCCCCTAGCTGAATTTTCTACCATTAGCCTTTCCACATCATTAACCGTTGGATGTCTCATGTATTGTGGACCAAACACATTAACAATTGCCACGCAAAAGCATCGCAATGTCTTCAATACCGTACATTCGCCTATACGTACGTACTCGTCAATTGCATCGGCAGAAGTTCCATATGCCAAACAGCGTATTGCGGCAGTATTTTTTTGATGCGGGGATAAGCAAAATGTTTTTGTTGCATCTTGACGTTGAAGGAAATATTGATCAAAACTTATAGTTGCTTAGAGTATTCGGCAAAATAAATCCCGGCGCATACGAAAACAACGTCGAAATAGACTATCACCATAGATAGGATTATCGGCAAAAAAATCTCTGTGAAGCCGTCTATCACCATATTCTCTTTCCCGACGAATATACCGGCGGTGGTGTGTAGCACGATTATCTTGAACAACTAACGACAACACATTCATCCGTTGATTAATAATCCTCGCTAGCATGTCATTCTCTTCGTCGGATGAAGATGAATCCGGTGCGTAAATTATGAATGTTGGAAAACAAACTTACATAAGATTTTGAACCATGAGGTTCTAAATAAACAGGTTCTCGTGGATAACTTCTTGTAATTGTATCCCCGGAATACAGTGAAATTTCCACTATACAATTCCCGTAGTCCACAGGCTGATCTTGAATTGGTTGTGTAACGTACTCAGAAGGGGCCCAAAATGACGGAGCAGGAAAGGGTAACTGTGTAGTCAGATCACTAACGCTAGCTGGTCCGATGAAATCAGTATTTGCCGCATGTGAGACTTTCTTCATTATAGCACCTATTGATACTTTGGACCAATACTTACCATATATACTTTGGGTTACTGGTTGGACCAATTGGGAAGCGTCAATCGGTGGACATATATCATGTGCGGGTATTCTAAACATAACAACTGGTGGTTGTCTTGATATTGCTATAATTCCAGTTAATTGACGGTAACACCGATCACCAAGATACCAAATACCCTACAACATAATTTTGTAACATTTAAAAAAAAAATAAACATTACATTAAGAACTTGATGAATATTAACATTGGATAAATTGACAAATATAAACTATTACCTGCTCGCAAAACTGGAGAATCACTCGGTGGCGAGATATGATATTAGCGAACGTGATATCATGCTCAACCTCATGTGAAGACCCCAAATACGGTTGCCATATAATTGATGCAAAAGTTCGCATCTCTAATTGGTACCTAGCAATAGAAACATTGTACCTAACTTGATCTGTTCTTCGGTACTCAATTTTACTTTTGTTCCAACGTGTTATTCTTGGCCTTTTGTCAGCGGCCTGGACATCGTCGGCAACATTTCCCGTATTTACAGTGATTGGAACACATACATGTGTGTATTCATATGAACAATACTGAAAATATAAAGATGAATTAATATTGAATATATAAATAATCAATCAAATTATTACAGTAATTAATAAAATTACCTCTAGTACTTGCCATGGACCGTTGAAAGATTTAACATTATGCCTGGAACAAGCATCCAGAAACATGTACAAGAGTGCCAAAGCTTGACCACCCCAATCAAATGTGCCAACTTTAGTCAGATCTTCAAGAGCTGCAAGTCATCCACACCTAATAACGGAAGCACCATTAGCGAAAAGGAATTCGCCCAAAAAGTAAACAAAAAAAGCCCTTGCGACTCTCGCAGCTACATCGTTGTCGGTTTTTGCTGCCTCAATCACACTAGTGTGAAAATATTTCTTCAGGAACGAACAGCGTATTCCCTGAAACTTCCAATCATCAGAAGTAATTTCTGGAAAGAAGCGGGACTATACAATTTCGAATGGATATTTCTTGTCATGACATGGTGGTTGATCGCTGATCCCAATGGATATTCCCGTTAACATTGCCCAATCTAACGGGGTAAATCCTAACTCGCAACACGGAAGATGAAATGTGTGGGTAGTGTCCCACCATTTCTCAACCAAAGATTCGGCAATCTTATGGGATGATTTTTCGGTATCAATTGTAAATAAACTTTGCCAACCGGTGTTATCTATTATTTGTTTCACTACGGGGATACGAGAGCATATCTTGTAAGCTTTAATTGGACCATTCCAACTACCCCTAAAGTTACAGAACCCACCAAAAGAATTTTCAGTAACATTCTTACAGATATGAAATTTGTTGTCGACCACCTGTGTCCACACTGTTGGATCGCTTAAATCAACTTCTTGAGTATCCGCTTCAGGTTGTTTGCCTCTGTTTCCTTGATTAGAATTAGATACACCCTTTGATTTTAGCTTACCAATGAAACGTCGAATCGACGTTTTGTTTATTTTGGATTTGAGAGTGGAATGATATAGAAAGATAGAAATTTCCCTTCAAACCGAAACTCGTAATTCTTGCAATATGTTGTTTGCTTCTTACCTTAATTCTCTTCATCTCAACGGCAATTTATATGGAGAAGGGGGAAGACACAAAAGGGTAAATGCGTCAATAATTTTTAGGGTGGCCGGCACAATTATTTTACATTTGATTTTTTTTTTTTTTTACTTTATCGCATGCGAACAAAGCCACAAGCAAACCCGTGATCAACAATTTCAGCGCGTAATTGATGGACAAAAGACAATTACTCGTCCCACTCATTTTTTAAAAAAAAATTAAAAAAAGAAACCAGCGACGATGCATTGTTCATCGTCCGGGAAATGCGGAAAAATCTCAAAAGCGTCGGACGGGAGATTATCTCCCGTCCTTGCCAAAAAAAAATTTAAAAAAATTTAAAAACCTCCGACGAGGGATAATGTCCCGTCCAAGTGCTTCATTTTATTTGTTTAATATTTTTTCAGTTGACAGACGATAAATTATGTTCCGTCCCAAAGTTTTTTCGTCTGTAAACGCAACGACGAAAGATAATCTTCTGTCTTAGAAAAAAAACATGCGACAAATCGAATATAGCTCTAAAACGACTACAACGATATTCTTTTTTTTTCTATTTCTAATTGCTATATTCCTAAAATTTAGCAAGCGACGACTCCAGATGCTCTAAGAGCATCTCCAAGGGCACTAGCCAAAATGGCTAGCCAAATTGTCTAAATTGTCATTTTGCCTAGTAAATTTGGCTAGCTATTTTTTTTTCATCTCCAACAATGCTAGTCAAATTGACTAGCTATCCAATATTTTATTATTTTCCAAATAAAACATATTATATAATTTTTTAAATCAAATTTCTTAGCTCATATTATATATTAATACTACAAAACAAAAGAACTAAATTAGAACAAATGTATAGTATAATAAAATCAAATCAAATTACAATTTAATTCAAACCTAGCACATGTTAATATAACTCAAATTAACTAAACAAACCCCACTAACTATCAAAACCCAAACCAGCCCACTACTATTTAAGTTAATTAAACTCAACCCAACCCAATACCCATTTAATTTAATGATACCCCAACCAACCATCCCGTTAAGGCGTTAACCCAAACCAACCCAATTTTATAAAGCAAAACATTCTCAAAACATCTCCAAGCTTTTGAAGAAGATGAACAGGACGGGAAGCAAGAAATTGGGAGGAAAGCAATGGTTTCGAGTGTAGCAGCGCGCTTTTGAAGGCCGGAACGCGCAGTGAAGAGATCAATTTTTCCAGGTATTGAAGCAAATTTTTTTTTTAGAACAAATCTATAGAAGAAAGTTGAAGTAATGGTGGTAGTCTGCAATTTGTGATGTTTTTTAGAGGATAAAATACATCCGTTGAGATTCTAGCCGTTGGCTAATTTTTTCCCAATTTTAAAATTTTGCCGAGCCCCTTCTCCCTCTCCATTTTGCCTAGCACTGTTCACGATCGGCAAAATAGCGAGCCAATTTGGCTAGCCGTTGGAGAGCCAAATTCAAGGTCGCTAGCCAAAATTGCCGATGCTTAGTTAATTTAAAGAGCCCTTGGAGATGCTCTAATGGGTTTATTATAGAAAAAGCTTCGTACGGTTTCTTAAGTACGATATCTTTCTTTAAAAAGTTTACCGCATTAAACTCACAAATTTTCATGGTTGGGCTTAAGCTCAATTTTAAGTAATTTATTTATGAATCAATAAATATATTTAATAAATATAGAGATGCACTCTGTTTTATTTGCACTCGCTTTAAAAAATTGTACGGGCGAGACAAAGATTGAGATCGGTTTGTGAGAGTATTTGTGAGGGTGTTAATAAAACGGAGATGCACTAACGTTAGGTTTTATATATGTTGCAGTTTAAGGGTGGGTATCGGTCGGTATCCGATCTAATATGGACTATCCATCACCGATTCAAAGAAGATCGGTTTTTTAATTTTCTCATCCGCAACCAATCCAAACCTTAATTGGATCGGTTTCCATCCAAGCCGATTAAGCTCGGTTTGGATTGGATTGGATGGTCGATTTGGCGTGCTACTTTTCACCTTCAACATCATTCATAATTTTGTTGAAATTTAAAAGATCAACTTCAATCAAACTTAAGAAATAACTTGATATTTGTTATTCAGAAATGAATTTAAAATGAAGATTCATAAAACCAGAAGTTGTTAATAAATTTTGCACAATTGTTTGAGATGATGACGTTTAAATGAGTGAGATAAACTGCTTTTTCACTTGCATACTTCTGTAATCTTAGTTTATTATCATAAAAGAAACATCAATAACCATAACTAATTGAATTTCAGGTGCAATAAAAAAAATTTAGAAAATAATTTCAGCTTGACTTGATTAAAGTAACTACTAAATGTTACATCAACTTTATGATTCTATTAAGTTGGGTCACACTGTAAATCAAGCAATTCTCAACAACATAACACATAGGATTATGGATAACCAAAACATAGGTAGAACAACTGCTCGGTTTGTATTAAAGAAATTAAAAAAGACTGTTTGTATCTCAAGAAAAATGAGAAATGACTTTGTATATTCAAGAAATTAATGGAGAACTATATTTTTTATGGACTTATACATAGAGGTATGGTCGGTTCGGTTTCATCGGTTATTTGAAAGCCTCATCCAACAACCGAACCGGTCCAATTGGGTATTGAAGATCAAGAACCGATCCAATCCAAATCCCCAATTGGTTCGGTTAAAAACCGGTCGGTTCGGATTGGATTGGTTCAGATTGGTTGGTTCGGATAATAGTTGTCCACCCCTATTGCAGTTAATGTGCATTAATTACTTATGCTCATTATTATTATTTTTTAAAAATAAAAGGTAGAAGAGTAATGTTTCATTCACTACCAATTTCACTACTATTTTGTTCACTATCTTAGATGACATACTTCTATCGTGAAAGTTCTTCTACCTACTCTATCTTTCCCTACCTATTGAAGTGTGTCATCTAAACTAGTGAAGAAAAATATAGTAAAATTGATAGTGAATATAAGCATCCTAAATTATGCTTATTACTGTCTACAATATTTATTGCATTGTATGATAGATCTAAGTGTGGACCTTTAGTTGTTTGTGTAAGCCTTTAATAATGAACTAGAATAATGAACTAGTAATCTGTACGTATGATGCACATTCAATTTTTTTTATTCTTTTATTTATATATATATAGTAAATAATAAGACGTAATCTGGCATAGAACTTGAGACCTTACTTTACTCATCACATATTATTTACAAATCTCTAATATTATAATGGGAGATGGCCTTAGTGTCATTTGTCAATCTATTAACATGTGTGATGCACGTACATAACTAATATAAATGAGGTTTCAGGTTCGAGTCCTCACTACGTCAAAGTTTTTATTTTTTAAAAAAAAATTATTGAGGCGTGCATTGTCCGAGAGGTCTCAGGTTCGAGGTCAGACTAAAAATTTTTACTTTAAAATATATATATATTTATCAAGACGTGCATCGCACATGTGAATTACTAGTTATTTATAGTGGCACAAACTTTAATTTAATATGAGTGTCACTTCTGTAAATAATTATGTCGTAAAGTAATTTGAACTTTGAGGGTATTATGGTAACTAACAACAGTTGAGTAAATGAATGGTTAATATAACTCCCACTTAAAAATGAATGGTTGAGATTAGATAGTTGAATGGTTGACTACAAATGACAACCTCAACTCTTCGATTATAATATTAGATATTAGAGATTAGAGATATGTGAAGAGTCAGAGCATCCACATTCATTTGAGGTAAAAAATGACAAAATGCATATTTTACCTTTCCATTTGGACGAAATGCTGCAGTCGTCAAAAGGCAAAAAATGCATATTTTCGATAAAAATGAAACAGAAGAACATGATGGCTCGTTTGGGATTAAAAAATCATTCATATAGTCAGAAACTGAGAAAATATTAATAAAATATACGGGACGAAACATGATAAGGAAAAAAAATTACAAAATAACCGGATGTATCGTCCGGGTTTTAAGGAGGTTTTTTGCAAACAAAAATTGCAAAAATATTCACAAAATTGCAAAAACAATTTATAAATTTGCCAAACAAATTTAAATAATTGTACCCAGTAACCAATGATGGTAATTTGAAGAAAAAAATTAAGGAAATGAGACCCAATGGCCTAGATGTTTCGCCCAGCCATTATATGCATATTTCTGGATTTTTTTCTTTTTTTAATTTTTTTTTAATTTACACGAAACATCATGTTTCGTTCGATTATTTAAAAATATAACTCATGATGTTTCGTCAGGTATAATATGCATTTTGCTATTTCGAATGCTATTTATACCATTCTACTGTAGCCAAATAGGCAAAAAAATGGCGAAATAGCCAACGACTGTGTCGGCCACATTACTCCTAAAATGCAAAAAAAATGACTAAAAAACAAACGACTGTGGGTGCTCTCACATGGCTATCCTATTGCCAGATAATCCATTGTTATATAACTAAAAAAATATATAATGTATCTAATTTCTGAATGATTAGTATGATATGGTATTACGTATTAAAAATATATGATGTTTCTAATTTCTGACTGAGTACTATGATACGATTTTAAGGCTAAATATAAAAAAAGGACACAAAATTTTGGACGAGTTTAAAAAAAGGATACTAAGATTTTTTTGTTTAAAAAAAAGACACAGAGTTTCAAAAAACTTCACTGGGTTAGTTAGGGTTAGTTCGAGGGGGTTTATTTAAACATCTAATTAATTAAGTGATGTTTTTTTTAATCACAAAGAAAAGATGAATGCGGTTTTTTTAAACACAAATAAAAAATAAAAATAGTTTTTTTAAACCCTACCCAAACCCAACCCTAACCCTAACTAACCCAGTGGAGTTTTTTGGCACTGTGTCATTTTTTTAAACAAAAAAATCTTAGTGCCCTTTTTTTAAACTGTTCCAAAACTTTGAGTCATTTTTTTACATTTAGCCTATTTCATATTCAAAAACTTCTTCTTGCTTAATTATAATAATTTGATTGATCTATAGTTTTTAAGTAGTGAAGTAAACACATTCACCCAAATGGACGAGGATACTCTACGGTAGTTTTATGCTTGAGACTACAATGCACGCGTTCTTGGCATTCACCCAAATGGACGAGGATTCTCTACGGCAGTTTTATGCTAGAGACTACAATACACACGTTCTTGTCTGACATGCATCACTTTTTTGAGATCCGTACTAAATTCAATACTTACAATACTGACATGCATCACGTCTGTGTATTGTTCAATGTATCGTATCAATGAATCGTATCAATGAATCATATCAATGGATTGTATCAGTGAATCAGTGAATCATCGTAATGTATCATGCAACAGTATTGTATCGTATCAATGATTATCATACCGACACATGATTTATAGAATTCACCACTTAGTCTAAATGAAATTGATTGTATTCATCGAACCTGTAGTATGGGATGCAGTAGTACGTGCTTTAGTTAGGATTAAAATGAATAATAAACTTAAGGATTACACATCGACATTGCATATTGTACATCATTGCTTCTATTAATATCGAATATTGTCTAAGTGTTATTGAAATTGAACATTGAATATTGTTATCGAATATTGAATCATTGTTTACAACTATTGCATCATTTATCATGATATTAATAATGTTATTGATTCCTATTGATCTATTGAATTCATTGTCATATCGTTATTCCATTGTTCCTTACTTTCTCTACTTGCTGTCCATGACTTGCTCTTAGAAAAAAATTTCTTCTCTTTTTAGATGAAGTGTTCACAGGTAATGAAGGAGAATTGCCGACTCGGATTGAAGAACAAAGATTCTGAAGATCTTAATGCTTTCTTATTGCTTATTATTTTATTTAACTTATTGTATCGAGACTTATTATTATTTGTGATTGGATTATTATTGTATTGGATTTTATTATTGTTTCCAGACGTTGGTTTATTGTATTTGGATATTTCATATTGCTTCATTCCAAGTATTATTGTTCATGAGATTATTATTATTGCCTGCCCAATTGTTCTGTATTAATTATATTGTTGAGTTTAATGGATAAACAGCTTATGGGTGACATTAGTCATTTGCTGAGCCAATATTACGTGCTCGTATTCCGTATTTTTGGGAAGCATGGCATGACAGATAACCCACGTGGGGCATTGACGTATTATAGGGATTAGATCGATCAGCTCTGGGAAGAATACATCTATTGGACACCGTATACTCCCGAACAGCTACAATGGCTACCCCCAAGTTGCACGGCAAACAATCAACTTTAGTTGACACGAGCTCCACTAATAAACTTCAACATCGTGGAGTTCTATTACCCCGATTGAGTCCTCCAACAATTCAATACAAAACAGAGAATTCCAGAGAACCGGATGTACGACCGAAGACTACACAATATTACCGATCAAGGACGATTGCCGACTATGGATTGAGCCGATCACCATCGCTCGCATGTCGTAATGTGGAACGAGAGAAAGTATGATTTGGTGCTTGATGAGATCGTACCATACAACGGGTCTTTGCAAGATGCTTACATAGCATGGTACAGTCATGTTACATGGTTGTTTACTGCTCCAAAATCAATGATCCCGACGGGTATTCAAATACCGATCCCGAAGAACCAAGTGGAACCACCACTGGCACATTCGTATTCTTAACCAATGTATCAACTAAAGGCATCATCGTACCGAAGCATGGTAAATTTATGCATTTGTTAATAATTATTCCATTTAAATGTTATGTAGACAATTTGTTATTACTTGTTTTAAATAATTTGGTTTACTAATATTACCTTGTGTTTATTGATGATGTAGATTGAAAACACATAAGATATGGCGCGGAAATGTGCTCGTGTGCCTCGAAAGCTTGTAAGGATCTTGTGCGAGAAATCCTCCATCCATGTCGGTTGTCGACCAAGTTGGAGACGACCCGGCCTTTAACTCCCTTTTAGAACAACCTGAAGGTGCTACTCACCCTCCCACTCTGCAAACAAGACGTGCTCAACATCCCCCACCACCACCACCAAGACAAATGAATCATCATCTTCATAAGGGCAGCGACGAAAGACTAAGAGAGTGTTCCCAATTACAATCACAAGAGATTGTACAAGAGGGAGATGAGCCTGAAGAGAATGTTGGCCCTAGTGTACCTGTGACATAGGAAATTGGTGAACGTAGGAAGATAGTCTCATCTCGGAAGAGGAGAATCCCCAACACTACACGCCTAGTTAAGGGGTGTAAGAAAATTTAGGGACTTTACGTTGTAAACTTTCGTGTTACTTTCGTATATTGTATTACTAGTATTACCATGTGCAAATTGCACAACCTAAAATAGTTTTGAGAGACTTATAAAATTATATAAAACTTTAAAAAAGTGTGAGAGAATTGGGAGAAACTTATGAATTTCATCTTTACCGAAATTACTTAAATCTTCATTATCATCATCACATAAGCAGATGGTTTAAAGAATCACTGCTAAACCATAATGTTATCCAATTGAATATTACTAAAGCTAAAAAAATGCATGCAATGAACTGAATAACCAACCCATTTATTTATACTTGAATCACCCCTACAAAAAAGAATTACAATGTTGTTACTCTACAATAATCGATTAGCATCAATGTCAACTAATACAAAATTTCTTCACCTAATCATTCATATAAATCCAGACTGATCATTTCATGATAATACATGTTAACATCCCCACTAACATAACCCAATTAGGGATGTAAAATGAAAAGGACGGTACGTCATCCATCCGAGCCCGACTCGAGAAATGACTCGACTGTGGATCGTCCGAACTGTTATACGAACCGAACTTGAACAGATTATTAGGTCTGATACTTTACTGAGTCTAGTCCGTCTGAACAAACATAGCATTTTGCTTTTATAACGAACCGTTCCCGGAATATGAAAATTTTGTCAGACCTAAACCGAGCCGGACATAAGCCTGTCCGAGTAGAATTTCGGTCCGAGCTTGAACATATGGTTGTCAGGACCCGTCCAGTCCGATTTACAGCCCTAAACCCAATAAAATCTTCAACAATTTTACATTTAATCTCTTTTCCTTTTAAAAAAAGAGCTAATATAACATTATTACGCATTAACCACAGTAATCACAAAGCAATCAACATTCTAATTAATAAATAATTTTTTTCAAAGGAATTTGTCGAAAGCTTACTTTAACCATAGCTGAAGACGACATACTTTTCTATTCCCGTTGATCCTCCAAGTCACCCACCTAAATTCAACCAACCAACCCAAAAAAATAAATAAATAATTAATTAATTCACAAAATTTGATCAGAAATTGGGAAGCAATCAAAATATTGGATCTCAGAATCTTACGGGTCTAACGCTGCTGTCGCGCTTACGTTGCAGGATGGTGGAGTCCCCGTTCTAGTGGGCGTGTAGCCCTTTTTCACGCCCCACTCCCCAAAAATACGTAACACGAGTACATGACATTGGCCCATCGAATGAATAACGTCACACATAAGTTGTTTATCCGATCAACTCAACAATATAAACAACACTAAACAATTGCGCAGGCAATGATATTAACCACATGAACAATAATACTTGGAATAAACAATATAAAATAACCAAATATGATCATACAACATCTGGAAACAAATAACAATATCCGGGTCATAAGCCTAATACAGAAATAAATTCAAACAAAATAGTAATAAGTCTCAACACAATAAGCCCATGAAATAATAATCAACTAGAAAACAGTAAATCTTTAAAAATCTTGGTCTCTAATCCCAGTAGGTAATTCTCCCCCAACACCTATGAACACTTCATCTAAAAAGTGGAGAAAAATTGTCTTTAAAGCAAGTCATGGACAACAAGTAGAGAAAGCAAAGAACAATGAAATAATGATATAACAATGAATTCAATGGATCAATAGGAATCAATAACATGGCACGATAGCAATAATCAATACCAACGATGGTTAATGCAATAGTTATAAACAATAATTCAATATTCGATAACAATGTTCAATAGTCGATATCAATAACACTTAGGCAATATTCAATATTAATAGAAACGATAATGTACAATATGTAATGTCGATTTGATGAAAATTCTTAAGTATATTAATCATTTTAATCCTAGCTAATGCACGTACTACTGTGTCCAATATGTTCCATACCACATGTTCGATGCATACAATCAATTTCGTTTTAACTAAAGTGGTATATTCTATAAATCATGTACTTGACACGATAACAACGTTCCATCCATGACGATAATTTATCCATAAGATGCTACAAGATCACAAGATCACAAGATCACAAGAACACAAAATCACAAGATAACGATATAGGGAACCATAGGCCCCTTATCCGAGTACAGTCCCTATATTGTCCACTACTAGAGTCAACCCTTAACCCCGGCTTGTTAATTATTTTATCGATGCAACAATATCATATGCAATTTAGAGGCATTAGATGAACGATAGTAACAATAAGGGAACAATAGGACGATAACTTGGACAGGACAATTAGAATGATGACAACAGAACACTAGAATCATGCATTTCAACATATACACTTCAATTCATGCAATAAAATGTTATATATATACTTATATTAAGAAAATCTGGAAAACGAATTTCTGGACAGCAAGAGGTCACTATACAAAAATTAGTTTTTCCGCCGCTACAGAAATTGAAAACCGAAACCGTTAGAAATTCTGGAAACTAGACTTCCACACGATTCCAACTGGGGGTGGAACTCTATTATCCGAACCAATCCAACCCGAACCGACCAGTTTTTAACCGAACTAATTGGGGGTTTGGATTGGCTCGGTTCTTGATCTTTAATAACCAACTGGACCGGTTCGGTTGTTGGATGGGGCTTTCAAATAACCGATGAAACCGAACCGACCGTACATCTATACATAAGTCCACAAAAAATATAGTTCTCCTTTAATTTTTTGAATATAAAAATAGTCATTTCTCATTTTCTTGGAGATACAAACAGTCTTCTTTAATTTCTTTAATACAAACCGAGTAATTGTTCTACCTATGTTTTGATTTTTCATAATCTTGTGTGTTATGTTGTTGAGAAATACTTGATTTACAGTGTGATCCAACTTAATAGAATCATGAAGTTGATGTAACATTTAGTAGTTACTTTAATCAAGTCAAGTAGAAATTGTAATCTAAATATATTTTTATTGTACCTGAAATTCAATTAGCTATGGTTATTTAATGTTTCTTTTATAATAATAAACTAAGATTACAGAAGTATGCAAGTGAAAAAGTAGTTTATCTCACCCATTTAAACGTCATGATCTCAAACAATTAGTGCAAAATTTATTAACAACTTGTGATTTTATGAATCTTCATTTTAAATTCATTTCTGAATAACAAATTGCAGGTTGTTTCTTAAGTTTGATTGAAGTTAATCTTTTAAATTTTAATAAAATTATGAATGATGTTGAAGGTGAAAAGTAGCACGCCAAACCGACCATCCAATCAAATCCAAACCGAGCTTAATCGGCTTGGATGGAAACTGATCCAATTAAGGTTCGGATTTGTTGCAGATGAGAAAATTAAAAAACTGATCTTCTTTGGATCAGTGGTGGATGGTCCGTATTAGGTCGGATACCGACCGATGTCCACCCCTAATTCCAATGCATATTTAAAATTCAAAATTCGACAACACTAGCTCGGTCAAACACATCATTCTTTACAGATGTCATGTTCAGGCAGATTTTCGACATCAAGTTATTATATTTTTAGAATCAGTAAAAACTCAATAATAAAATCACCAAAAATATTATTTAGACTCCTAAACATGTTATCTAACATACTGAAAATTATCAGAGAATATTTTAATGTTAAATCAACCTTTTAACAGATTAAACATGAACCATACAAGAATCTGAAATTTTGGAATAAAAAACACATTGTAGTAAAACGATCATAACTTTTGCTATACAACTCCGAATTCAGTGATTCAAGATGTTCTGGAAACTAGAGACATATTTATTTTGAGATCAAATACTGGGTCGAAAATGTCATGCAAAATACAGACAGCAATCAACATACAGGTTTTTTTCTCTCGATATTTTTGATGAAATAAAGTGATTAAATATGATGGGTATCAATTCTTTAGTCAATAAATCTTACAATCAGCACGATGGGGGTAATAGCATGATAATTACAATTAAAACACACACATACACTATTTTAACAACAACCAAACATCAATCGATCATTCAAACATACAACCTAGTATTAGTTTCTACGATAGATTATTTGTGTAGTGATTATATGAATAACCCTATTATCAATTCTACATGAATGCATGAAAAATTCAATCTTTAGAGTCAAAAGTGGCACAAAGTCAAGAATATTAGGGTTAGCTCGTGTATACCCTCAATAGACTCAACGAAAGATAATCAATACAAAGATACGTTAAACGATTAGGATCTACTTGCGAAATTTCAATAAAAACTTGAATTTGATACAAGAATCAATTCAAGAGGAAAGTAACTTGCCTTATTGACGATTAGTTCGAATACCAAAAAATAACAGGATGAGAATCCCGGACCAACGAACACGGACCGCAACAATACGTGCACTCTACGTGCACAACGACAGCAAGACTCTAACAACACAACGACAGCAGCAACAAAAAATCCACATGTGCGAGTGGCGATCGATACGTGATCGAAAGTAGAATAGATAAGAATTATAAGAGTACTAAGGGAGTAAAATATACCATGATTGACAAAGTGATGAATGAGGACAAAAGTGGATCAAATGTTTAACTCACCAAGTAGAAGATGAACGAGACGATCAAGACGATCAAGGGCCGAGAACCAAAGATCAAGAAGATCAAGGCCAAGATCAACAGATCATAGATCATCGAAGATCAAGGATCAAGATGCAAGATCCAAAACCGCAACAACGCGTGCCCGCAAAGCATGTGCAACACCCGTGCACAAGAGAACAAAAGAAAGGTTCAGGAGCTCATTGGCGACGAACTCGGCTGGCGGCATTGCTGGTCGGAGATAGGCAGCAACAAGGGGTGCTCGGGGTGAGGCGAGGGTGGCATCCACTGGTCGGCAGTGGAGAAACGCTAATCAGTGGACTCGCATTGTAATGCCCCGATTTTCATTTAATGAAAATTATTTATTTTGCACGTAGTGTGCACGTGCAATATTTTTGGTAAAATTAAATCTTATAATTATGATGAGTATAGATGTTTAAATATGTGCTCTTTAATTATTTTTATATAAAGCCCTTTTTCAAATAGACAAAAAAGCCTTTCTTTTAAAGCCCAAATTAAATTTATTTATTTTCTTTTATAAACTATTACTTTTGGCCCATAAACTAAAGCCCATGAGCTATTTTTAAATACAACTTGTAATGTAGAATACATTTTAAAGATTATTTTTATGTAAAATATAATGTACAACTTTTAAATGGAGACCAAGTTGAATGCACGTGCATTGCACGTACACGTGCAAAAGCACACTTGTGTGGCTGGTTTGGAGCTTTTGGAGGGAAAAGGAAAAATTTGAGTGGAGTCATGGGTGGTGGTTACTTGATCATGGTTGGTTATTGTAACTCCTTCTTGAATCCTAGCCTTTTAATCCTAACTCCTAAGTTAATCCTAGCCTTCCATTTTCCTAGATTTTTAGTATAAATACCCCCCCTAGCCTAGTTATTCTTGTGCTAATTATTTCCTCCAAACCTATAGTCTAAAATACATTATTTAGTAGTATACAAGTGAATAAAAGATTGAGATTGTGTGGGAGGATTGTGCTTACATCAAGCAAGGAGGAAGGCCGGCACTAGGAGCTCTCGGGTTTGGCTTGTGGAAGGCTCGGGTACGCGCATCTAGGAGGAGGACCGCTTTCGTGGCAAGGACATTCGTTTAGGAGGTTGCTAGTTGTATTTCTCTCCAAATTAAGGTGGGTAAATTTTTTATATTTCTAATTAGGAAGCATGCTAGATGTGAATTGAAAGAATGATGCATGAAAAAGATTGAGAAGAGTACACTTTAATTAGAAAAATAACCTATTGACTGATTGAAATGTGAATATGCAATTGTATGTGGTTCCATTATTAAAATTTAAGTTGTGTACGAATTGATTGTAGCCATGGATTGCTTGAAGAAAATTTCATTATCTACATCAAGGATTATATACAAAAGTTAGTAGATTGACAATGCTACTTTATGTGTTTAAATGGATCTTTGTGATAATGCTGAAATGAATGAATTAAGGTATAGATTGTATGTTTGGGAAATGATTAAAAACAGAGAATTAATATGAAGATTGCTAATAAAGAGATTAGTGATGTTAATTTGTTAAGTAATGTCGAAAAAGAAGAAATGTGGTAATGATAGTTTATAATTCGAATTAATTGTATGAAAAATATGTATTAATTGTTGAAAAATTATTTTCTATATACTGGAGTATAATTTATGATGGTATTAGTCAATCTGGAAATTTACAGCAAATTTTATAAAAGCAAAATGAAATGAGAGCTTGTTGAACATCGAAATGTTTTAATAAACAGAGAGAATCGATTTAAATAAACTTCAAGTTGTAACCATGACAACCGGAGCGTATAGCTCATGTGGTCGGGATGCTCTTATTCGCTACAGTATTGGGCAGGTCGATGGTTCGATTCCCAGTAGCATCGCATATTTTATTTCGTGTTTTAAAAAAAAAATAAGATGGACTGCAGCCGAGAGCATTTAATGCTCTCAGCGCTTTTCTATACCGCTGGCGCAAGTGGCCTAGTGGCCTGTGCTTTCGGCTTGTTTCTCTCTGGTTGTGGGTTCGAATACTGGGCTCGGCCAGTATTTAAATTGAGGGGAAAAAATATTTTTTGGGATTTTTGATGATGGAAAAATTATGAAAAAATATGTTTATTATTTTAAAATTATGAGGGACTTGTGAAAAATAATTTGAGAATTATTTGCATGAAGTAGAGTATGTTTTGAGAATAAATGTATAAATAAAACTATGGTTCTACATTTATATTTTTGTGAAGTTATAATTTGCAAAAGAACTTGAAATGAAGTGTTAGAAAAACAATATAGCAAAGAAAGAAATAATATGAAGTGATGTGACGTAATTTATTCTCATTGGAGAATAGTGTGAAAATTATGAAATGTGAATACTCAATATTTTGCTATATAAATAGTGTTGTGATTTTAATATGGAAATGATATTGATGAAATACACAAGGAATAATTGAATTCCATGTATGGCTATGGACTTATGAATAAATTAGAGATCATGCTATTGAAAAAGAAAATCTGTTATGATTATGAAAATGAACTTATGAGCTGGAAACGCTCAATTTTGAAAATTGTGAATTGGAATTGAAACAAAAGAGTAGCTAAGTCTCCCCCGGCATTTGGAAAGAAATGAAATGAAATTTGAAATGAAAGACCAAGGTTGGTCATGTTTGAATGAATGAATAAGTCCGGTTTAGTGGAGAGGCTAAATCTAGAGCTTTGATTTTGTTCATGATTCTAATAAAAACTAAGGATTAGTACATAGTGGAGACGTGATGAAAGTGAGAGAAAAACACAAGTATGAGAGTTAGAGTTTACGGTGCGGGTGTGTGAGCCACAGAATGCATGCTTGATGAGTCAAGACATGGCGTGGGCACAACTCAGTAATGATCGGACTTTAGCAACGCTTGTGGGATGTTTGGTGACTGCAAAAGGATCGTGTGCCATGAAGGAGGCTGAATTGCCACAGAATGCATGCTTGATGAGTCAAGACATGGCGTGGGATTCCCCTCCAGGTTTTCTATACACGAGCTTGTACTCATAGATCATCTAGGATACTCATCGTAGTTACAGTAATATATTAAGACATGACGAGGGATTGAACCCTACAAAGATGAAGAACGATTAAGAGGCTTGCCCTCGGACCTATGTAGTATGGGATGCATAGAATCCGAACAAGTGTGCATTAGTGTCATGTAACATAAACAACTGCATTAAGGACTAAGTGCACAATCACAACACGACATCAATAGGGTAGTCCCTTTAGTTTGATATGTGACAAGTTTGTGTTTGTTAAATATGAAAAATAAGTTATACTATTTTCGGCATAGAGAGGATGACCGTGTATAATGTTCGTCGGTTGAATAAACTGACGTACCCACAGTTTTGTATGCAGGGTAGATGACATGATAAAGATTAAAGGGGAACAGATGCTTAAAGATTATTCAATGTTGTTGTACTTTACTTAAATGTTGTAAATTTACTTCCGCTGTGCAATGTAAAGTGTAAAGTTTCATGTAAACTCTGATGTAAAGTGAAAAGTTTTTAATTCCTTATAAAATTGTACTAAATGAAGTGTAAAGATCCTGTGGAATCTCGAATTCAGTGTATTTTGGAATTCGGGGCGTTACACGCATCCCCTTAATCTAAAACTCTCACAAGAAGGATGGAAAGTTGGTTTTCTTCTTTTTCCCAGTGGGTTTAACAATGAGTGGTGGGGTCACCGCTGGAGGTTGACGAGGGTGCAGTAGAGATGGGGTTGATGGGTTGGCGACCGTGACCATGGCGATGAGGTGCAGCAAGAGGCGACGCTGGCTGGGCGACGAGGCAGGGACTCACGCGGATGGCGAGCGGCAATGGCAGGGTGGTTGGTCGTGCTTGACGGTGGCAACAGGGAGCAGTCGAGGATGGAGGCACTGGATGGTGATGCGGTGGCTGAGGTGTAGGTGGATCGACGGGATGGGAAGAGGACAGAGCAGCGATGAGGAGGATGAGGTGGTGAGGAAGACGGGGTTGGGAAGAGATCGAAATAGGGATGAAGATGAGTCTGGGTTCGCTGGCGCTAGAAGCAGAGGAGGGAGTAGGAGGGAAGGAAAGGATGGGGGTAGGGTTTAACAGGATAGAGAGGGGGGTCTGGGGTTGGCGGCTGAATGTGTATAGGGTCAATAGGGTTAGGGCAGGCTAGAATAGAGTATATATAGGGGGTTTATTGGGATATTGGGTTTCGGGTAGGATCTAATAAGAAAAAGGCTATAGGGTTTTGTGTGTAGATTCGATAGAAGATGGAATAACTAAAAACAAGGATTATATAACAAAATGTAATTTGTAGTACCAAATATAAATAATTTGAAATAACAACATATATAATTAATAAATAGAAATAGATTTTTAATTGTAACACCCCGAATTCCAAATAAGACTGAATTCGAAGTTTCACAGGATCTTTATACTTCATTTCGTACAATTTTACAAGGAATTAAAACTTTTTATACAACAATGATTACATTAACACAGCAAAATTATAAATTACAACATGATACATGAATTAAATAGCAACTTGAACATTTCTTTAAGCAGCATTCATTCTTTAGTCTTGTCATTCGCTCATCCTGCATAGAAACTGTGGGCACGTCGGTTGCATACAATTGACGCTAGGATATAAGACATTAATTTTTCTTACTTAGAAAGCACACACTTGTCACAAACAAAGCTAAGGGGGGCTATCCTATTGATGTCGTGTGTGAATGTGCACTTAGTCTTTAATGCAGTTATTTATATTTAATGGCACTAATGCTCACTTGTTCGGATTCTATGCATCCCATACTACATAAGTCTGAGGACAAGCCCTTAATCATTCTTCATCTTGTAGGGTTAAATCCCTCGCCTTGAGTTAAACTACTACGGTAACTACATTAAGTATCCTAGGTGTTCTATGAGTTACGAGCCCATGTCCAGACATCCTGGAGAGAATCCCACGCCATAACATGACGCATCATGTAGGCATCCTATGGACAATTTGCCTCTGCCATGGAACGATGACACTATGTAGTCACCGAGCACCCCACAAGCATTGCCACGGTCCCGATAACCTGCAGAAGTATCCATGCCCTATCATGACTCATCATGTGGACATCCTGTGAATACTCTCACACCGTAGATCCGAGGCCCTCACACTTGCATTTTTCTCTTATTTTCGTCACATCTCCACTATGTATCTAATCCTTAGATAATTGAATCATGAATAAAATCAATACTCTAGAATTAGCGTTACCTTTACATCGGTCTTAAACATCAATCATTAACCATGACCCAATCTTGGTCATTACTTATCACATTTATCTTTCAAAATTTCATTCATGCCGATGTAAGGACTTAGTTAAAACTTCAGTCTCAATTCTCTTTTCATGTTTATTAAAATGAGAGTATTCATATTCACAAATTCCATATTTCATCATGTTTCTTTTACTTCATTTTCCATGCACAGTTTGCATAGTTTTAAATGATAATCTCATATTTAGTCTTACTGATCAATTTTCTCATATCAAAAATCTCATTTTAGAACTCTATAGAAAATTTCTCTACACTCAAAAATATTTGTTGACTTTAATTACAAAAAAAAAATCATATTCTACGAAACTTATTTAATTTCTTCTTTTCAAATTTGCTTCTAATTCTCATTATACAAGTCAAAATATTGTAGAAATAATCCTCATGAAGTCTAGGTATTTTTAGAAAAATTCTAATATTTTTTCTCAATTTTTTTATACATTTAAAACTACCCAAAATTTCAAAATAGGAAAAAAAATCAAAAAGCCAAAAAAAGTGGCCATGGCCGGGTTCGAATCCAGTACCGAACCCCCCGCTTGTGAACAGTAACCATCCCAAATCACACCCGAGAACCAGTAAGTCCAATCCAGCTAATTGTTATAGAGGGAACTTAATTTATATTTAAGGTATGGCTTTCGGATTTGAGTTAAAATCAAATTTTCAGAAAAACAGAGTCTCTTGAGAGACTCGAACCCAAGACCGAAAGGCCGCTCGGCTACAGTAACGCAACCAAAACGCACCCGAAGACCAATAGGTCTGAGTGACTAACCGCTATAGGGTCGGAATAAAATAATTTTGTCTTAGACTGTACTGTCTCTAGTTCTTCTTTTAGTAAACTCGATTTTCTCAAATTTTTTGCACTTATAAAATCTAGATCTTTTCCAGATTTTTTTTTGTAAATAGTAACTTATACTTTCTTAGATTGTCAAAAAAATCTCATTTTTACACATAGTAGACTATTTTTCTTTAGTTCATTTGAAAAAGTGGATCATGAATACATTTTCAACATAGATATATTTCTTTTTAGTTCAATCTCTCATCAACATATTCCCTTTTCATTCACAATGTATTCATACAATTTCTTTCTCATTCTTTAACAAAATCAAGCTCTTTAATTTAGTCTTATTTTTACAACCAATTTTTTTCTTAAGTTTCAAGAGGCAACATGGATGATGATCTAGTGACTACAATATTACTCATATGTGGCATTTAAAAATGCACTTTTTACCACAATCAATTCATAATCCATGGTTTACTAGTTTGCATTCTATAAATTATCCATAGGCACAATTTTTCACATATTGCATTCTAGAATTCATTCATAAGCAATTTTTTCATAAAATCATAATTCATCAATTCTAACATGCAAATATACTAACAACTCATCATAACACATCTTAATTAATACATTCCAATTTATTTTACTAACTTTTCATGTAGATCAATTTGAGTTTCTTTTCTATTTAGTCTCTTCAAATAAGTATAGAGCAATCTTTTCTACTTATTTCTAACATGTTCACAATTCTAAATTCTAGCATAGTATCTAAATTAGAAGTTTGAGAAATCATCCACCTCTTGATGAAACAAATGGAAAAACTCCTAAGAAACTCTTTGAATGCATGAATGGTTCCCTTCTCCTCCTAGTTTTGCCACCAAATTTGAGCCTTCTCCTCCTTGCTAGTGTGAACCCGAGCTCCCCTCCTTGCTATGCTAGGCCGGCCTCCAATGTTGCAAGAGCACACAAACACACACCTCTCAATCTTTTTACTCACACCACTCTTTCTTTTTCTCACAATTTGTTTCTTTTCTTTTCTCTTCTCTTATAAATTTTCTAGTGTCAGCCACGAAGAAGAAAATGGGGTATTTATACACAACTCAAGCTCAAATGGAGGGTTGAGATGAGTTTAGATGAGAGGCTAGGATGCATTTAGGAGTTAGAACAACTACTACCATCACATAATCACTCTCCCACTCTCTCCATCTCTCTCACTCCAAGACTCAATCCGGCCACCCCTTCTCTCATGCATTCCATGTGCTTGTGCAAAGCACGTGTCACACTATGCATACTACAAAATTAGTTGTACATTAAATTGTTTATTTAATTATTACTTGATCAAGTCTACACTACAAGTTGTACTAATTATCATTAAAATTAACTAGTGGGCCAATTAGGTGGGCTAGAATTCATGGGCTCTCTAATTAAATTAATTAATTAATTTAAGTGGGCTAGAATTAGACTATTAGGCCTAGAGATTAAAATAGGCTTTAATTAAAAAGAGAAGAATGTTTATTCATGATATGAGCATACTTTTTAAAGCTAAAATACATATTAAATTGCACGTGCAAGACATGTGAAAAATAAAAGAAAGAAATTTACATTAAATGAAAAATTCAGGATGTTACATTAATAAACGATCAAAAGTAGTAGTAATAATAATAATAATAAAAACAATAATACTAGTAACAACAATAATGATAACAACAATCAAAGTAATAACAACAATAATAATAAGATTAAAATAATCCAATAATAATAATATATTTGATTTGGGTTAAAATGTAAATGGTTCATCAATTATGAATAGAAAATAAAGTTAAAATATACCATCGTTCGAAATAAATATAATTTCCGTTTAAAAAAGATTTTAATAGAAAATCCAAAACAAATTTAGCACAAAATAAATTTATAAAAAAATCGAAATACAGAAAATATTCAGAAAATATGTATTTACGGAAACAGGGGTTACACCTTTCTGTGATCTGTTGGAAATTAAGGTTGGAGTTAGGGTTTGAGTAGAGTTTGGGGAAATTGGGGGTGAGAATAGGGAAGAGGAGTTTCCTCCCATTGTTGGAGTTGGAGTTGTTCGATATCTTTTCAGAATTCATCAACTGTCTTCTCCGCCGTTATGGTCGCCATTGTGAAGTTTGGTTGGTGTAGGGCTGCTGTGGTAGGACATGAGAGCATTTCTAGTGTAGTTCTGGAAAATGAAATATATTCCTCCATCTGCATCTTCCAATTCGAAATCTCAAACCATAGAAATTTTGGAAAAAAATTTGGGTCCAAAGAAAAAAATGGAATTTTTATTTGAAGGGAATGAGAGTAGAAGAGAGGCGATGAATTATATTTTTTTTTATTTGACTATAATAGTGGTGCGGATTGGGAAGGGAGGAGATCGGGGGTTGGCAAGATGAAGGGTTTTGAAGGTGGGAGAGATGAGAGTTTTGTTTGATTTTTATTTTTTACGTGTTGAACACGGGTTAATTTCTACTTTTGTTCTCCTTTCTCTAATTTTTCTCTATTTCAAAATAGAGAAAGGAGAGGTGGGGTACACTCTCTTTCATATTAGCATAATATATGGATATAATTTGCTGTTGTGATATATGATTATGGTAATTGGGTTGTGATATATGGTATATGGTATTGTGTTGTGATATAAGGTATATGGTATTAATGTGGTCATATTTGTTGTTGATAATTGTGATATATGTTGGAGTATTTGATGAATTGAAGTCTGATACATGAAGTAAAGCTGTGCAAGTCTGTACATATTTTGAACCAATTTAAAAATAACTGATGCCGTTGTTAGGAATAACGGCATCAGATACCTATAACGTTATTCCAAACAATGACAACAGTTCAAAACGTGCACAAAGTTCTTTACATTTTAATTTTACTCGTTGCCGCTCTTTACAACAACGGCAACAGAGCAAATAATGTCGTTATTCTGAACAACGGCATCAATTATCGCCTATTTTCCCCACCAATAGCTTCTCTATCAAACTCTCTGCCACCGCAGTCGTTATTGGCAACAACGACATGAAAATAATGGATGTTGTTATTCCAAACAACAGCAATAGTTCAAAACATGCACAAAGTTCTTTACAATTTAATTTTACTCGTTGTTGCTCTTTACAACAACGACAATAGTGAAAATAATGTCGTTATTCTGAACAACGACATCAGTTATCGCCTAATTTTCCCACCAAATAGCTTCTCTGCCAAACTTTCTGCCTCCACAGTCATTATTGGCAACAACGGCATGAAAATAATGGACGCCGTTATTCCAAACAACAGCAAAAGTTTAAATTTTTACCTATCAAAATTCATATATTTATTCCAACAGTTGTCTCTCTTCCAAACAGCGGTTCCAATTATCTCTTGTCGTTGTTGAAGAACGACTGTGGAGACAGAGAGTTTGGTAGAGAAGCTATTTGGTGGGGAAAATAGGCGATAACTGATGTTGTTGTTCAGAATAATGACATTATTTGCACTGTTGCCGTTGTTGTAAAGAGCGACAATGGGTAAAATTAAATTGTAAAAAACTTTGTGCATGTTTTGAACTGTTGCCATTGTTTGGAATAATGACATCCATTATTTTCATACAGTTGTTGCCAATAACGACTGTGGTGGTAGAGAGTTTTTGGCAGAGAAGCTATTTGGTGAGAAAAATCGGCGATAACTAACGTCGTTGTTCAGAATAACGGCATTATTTGCTCTGTTGCCGTTGTTGTAAAGAGCGACAATGGGTAAAATTAAAATGTAAAGAACTTTGTGCATGTTTTGAACTATTGCCGTTGTTTGGAATAACGTTACATGTATCTGATGCCGTTATTCCTAACAACGACATCAGTTATTTTAAAATTTGTTGAAAACATGCACAGACATTCCAAAATCTTTTCTTCATGTATCACACTCAGACTCATCTTCACATAATCATATATTACAAAAAAAAAATTATCATATGAAACTTCAGCAAATCATAATAAGGTAAAGATATATATTTAAAAATTTATAACTCATGAGAAGTCCGCATATTAGAAACAATACAAACACATATAAATATTACAATATAAGGCATCCATATAAACAGATTTACATAAATATAAATATGAGATACAACTTCAAATATCGGTCGTTTGAGATGAGCCTACATTGGGTACATTCTTACATCTGCGCCTATTGTGCCCACTTAACCCGCATTTAGAACAAATTTTATCCGTGCTCCCACATTCTCGAGCATCCATATCATTGCGAATACGAGTACTCCTAGGACAACCTTTCATCCTACGTAGACTCGCATCGGCTATGAGTTTCGATCCACTCGGTGTCAGCCAATAAGATTCATCTTGGATAGGAAAAAAAGTTGGTGCCTACGTTAGTGCTAATGAACTTGTAGAATAAAATGAATTAATGTAAGGTTGGTAATCAATTGCACGGAAGGCATAAACGACCAATACATGAGAACATGGAATGTGATAGAGCTGAAATTTTCCACAAGTACACGTATGGTTCCTGAGGTCAACAGTGTGCAATGTCCACCATTTTTATGTCCATTATTCATTCTAATGCTAGTTTTAACTCCGAAAATACCAGGCCGATTATTAAACATTATAACCTCATGCAAATTTTATTTCTCACGCCGTAAATCGATAATGTCTTGAACACGTGGTGCCCATTATTTTTCTTCGCTAATAAGGGTTTGTGCCGCTTCACGATGGTCAGTAAAGTACATGTTGAGACAAAAGAATATCATTTCCACAATTGCCGTGACGGACAAGCTACAGAAATCTTTTGAAACTTAATTGAACACTTCCGATAGATTTGTAGTCATTATACCATATCGACGGCCTCCATCGGCGGAAAGTGTCCATTTCTCAATCGGCTTGTCCTTCAACCAATTAGCCCCATTAACATTATCTGCTTTAAGCCGTGCAATCTTTGCCTCAAACTTATTAAGCTGACTTTGACACGTGATCGCCTTGAGCTTGTTCATCAAAAACTTATTCCTAATTGTTTTTTGAAAATTAGTAGCAAAATACCGCATACAATAACGATGATATGCAAGTGGCTCCTTCCATGTTCCGAACACATTGTCTTTTACCGAAAAATGCCTGCTTGACGATTAGAAATGACACATAGACCTGCACGGTCTGTAACAAAGCACCGAATACAGCTCATGAACTATGTCCAGGTTTTTATGCTCTCTCCATCCACTATTGCAAACGCAAATGGAAACAACCTACCGTTTGTATCGGGCGAAACAACTATCAACAAACAACCTTTGTATTTTTCGTACGAATGTGTTCCGTCAACACTTATGACTGGTTTGCATGCCTTAAATCACTCGATCAAGGGGCCGAATACCCAAAAGACCCCTTTAAATGTTTCTTCGGCGGGACCAGACACAATATTGGCCCAATGGACATCCATTTCTGGATTTGAGGCTTTAATTGCTATGAGAAGATAAAACAATTTAGTGTAAGATTCTTGAAAGGAATCATACAACTGCTTAATTGCTTTATGTTTCGCCTTCCAAGCTTTCATTTATGAAATAGTGTAATTGAATAGAAGCTTGGCTATCTCAATTATGGCTCTTGGTGTTACTCCTAGTTGTGTCTTCACAACATTAAATATCATTGTTGATACAATCATAGAATGAATTTAACTATGATCTTGATTCAATGTCGGATTCACACATGTATGCGGACCTTCAATGTTCTTCACCACGAAAGAAGATCAGCCTTTTGGAACAACACGCAATCACCATGGACAACCCACTATATTTACAAGTTCCGAATTTTCTACAATCTCCTTAGGTGAATGTTTAATCAGTGCGTATTTACATTTGACATAGTATAAACTAGGGGTCGATTTCACTGTCATGAATTCTCGATGGTTCTTCACGGAGTACATCTTCACTTGATGTTATATACTATCTTTAGTTGGAAATCTTTGACCTATGGAGAGTTCATCCATATTCGAAGAGCCGACGAAAGACTATGCACATTCATGTACGATCGCACGAGACATCCATTCGCTCGATTGAACCTCATGTACAGATGCACTAATGGATTGATTTGGCAACACCACATTGTTAACCGGCACATGAACATTGACATCATTAACCGGAGCTTCATCGGCATCCTCCACCTCCTCAACTTCAAGACCATGATCTTCATCTTCTTCCTCTTCTACCAAATCGTTATTTACAATGGCGTTGTCAAAGTCTTGCATGACCATATCGATGTGGACAATATTTTGTGTCGAGGTGAACGGATGTGGCTCATATTCAGTGGTAATAGGTTCTGTTGGAATTGTGCTAATATTTTTTTGTGTATTTGGTATTCTTGTATGTGACACGAGAGATGGTTTCAAACTCCTAACGGGGCTTGGACTTGGAATAACAACTGGCCTAGTATTTGGAAGCTTCATTTGCTCTATATATAACTCCAATGCAATCCAACTACAATTTGGATCAAGTGTCATAGAAATCATGGAACTCAAAGAATTATCATTATCTACAGGAACCACCATGAAATGTTGCCCTTCTCCTTTTCCGGCAGCATAACGAGCTTTGATTTTGACACTCAATTCACCTCTATCCCAATTCGTAACTTCAAATATCTTATCTACTAGTTGTGAGTATATAAAGTTACAGGGAGCCCAAATAATGACCGGTTCAACATAGCTATAACAATATCGAATCTTCGAATCTAGAATTATTTCACCCCCAAAATATAACCAAATATGTATATCATATTCCATATCTAAACATAAACAATCACATATATTCAAGTTATCAACTACTTCTAAGCATAACCCATGCATACATATAAAACATATGGTTATAATAATACCTTCAAATTAGACCGTATCTTGGATAGCTTGAAAAAGACGTCGTGGATGAAGAATGAGATGACCCAATATAATGTTGGAGATTTTGAGAATGGGGGAGTTGAATTTGGGTGGGAGAAGGAGAGGGAGAGTGAGGAGATAAAAGATATGAAGTTTGAAAGGAAACAATTGTGGGATTTTGGCAATAGCGGCATCTAGGGTTTTTGGGTTTTGAGAGTGTAAGAGGGAGGGGAAACAGATCTAAAATGAAAGGGGAAGCAGAAGAGGGGGACACTATTTATATGCAAAAAATCATTTAACTGGCCTCGTTATCCCTAACAACGACATCTGTAATGAGAATGCCGTTGTTGGGAATATCAACATCCTCTATAGGATTTTTTCCCACTTGTATTTTTTGCCAAGTCACATAGAGTACACGATTGAGAACAAGTTAACTGATGCCATTACTCTAAATAACGGCACGCGGATTTTTTATTATAGAGATGCCGCTATTGGAAATAACAGCATAGAATTAACCTATGCCGTTATTTCCAATAACGGTTAATGCTAACGTGTAGGGATGCTCTCGGATAAGGATATATTTGATCCGATCCATATCCGTATTCAAAATTTTCACGGATACGATTATGAAAAATCCGTATCTAGGAGAATACAGATACAAATTCAGATATCCAAATCCAAAAAAATTCGGATGCGGATACAGAATCAGATATCACTTAAAAAAGCTGATTCGGATACGGATATTCGCAAATATATATATATATATATATATATATATATATATATATATATATATATATATATATGATTTTTCCGTTGCACACTCTTCTTTTGCGCACCCCATGCATACTCAACCACAGCTGCCTGATCTTCATCATGATCTTGATGAAGATCAGGTGGATCTACTTTCTCCCACTCTCTCCCTTAATATGATGGGGTAAATGAGTTTTTTCACTCACCGAAATTGTAACGCCCCTTCCCCTAGCTCAGACAATTATATATAATTTATCAGACAAATTATTTATAGTATAGTACAACTGCCCACCGCAGGCTGCCTCTCAAAAGGTGGTTAACCGGATTTGTGACTCTTGATCATAGTCTATTATATTTATAGTTATATATATATATTTGAAATCTCGATATGGGACAAATTACAATTCTCTTGTTCTCTCTCCTCTTCCGTGAGAAGACAACAGCATCATGACGTCACTTGCAACACAATAGCAAGTCTGCTGTTTCTCAAGTTGTGGGCCCCCCACCTGACGTCATCACATCCCAGCGAAGCCAGCAGCATTTGCTGCTCTTTCACGTGGGCCCCCCTTATTACTCTTTTTATTTACAATTTTGCCCTTCATCACTTATATATATATAATATATATTATACTTTAGGAATTACGGGATGTTGCATACACCCCCATTTAGAAATCAGCGTCCTCGCTGAGCACAGGGCATGCACAATCTAGTGCAGGATCTACTTTCTAGCTAATGTGGAGCATCTGCTCTCCTATCCATCCGATTAATCATGATCCCGAAATTCACCACCCGATCAATCATAATCCCAGATTTAATTGAGCTGCCTTCCTATCCGCCCGACTAATCATGATTTCGAGATCCACCACCCGATCAATCACAGTCCCGAATTTAATTGAGGGCTCACCACAGTCCCGAAATCCACTGCCCGACTGGGTCTATAGTCCTAAAATCCACCGCCTGACTATATAGACATGTCCCACACTCGGTGTCGAAAGTCGGCTCTGATACCATTTGTAACGCCCCTGCCCCAAGCTCAGACAATTTTATACAATTTATCAGACAAATTATTTATAGTATAGTACAACTGTCCACCACAGGCTGCCTCTTAAAAGGTGGTTAACCGGATTGGTGACTCATGATCATAGGCTATTATATTTATAGTTATTTATTTTTATTTGAAATCCCGATATGGGACAAATTACAATTCTCTCGTTCTCTCTCCTCTTCCATGAGAAGACAGCAGCAACCCCCACAGTGACGTCATCATGATGTCACCTGCAACACAACATCAAGTCTGCTGTTTCTCAAGTTGTGGGCCCCCCACCTGACATCATCACATGCTAGCGAAGCCAGCAGCATTTGCTGCTCTTTCACGTGCCCCCCTCCCCCCTATTACTCTTTTTATTTACAATTTTGCCCTCCACCACTTATATATATATATATATATATATATATATATATATATATATATATATATATATATATATATATATATTATACTTAAGAAATTATGGGATGATACAAAAATTGATACACCATCTCCTATCTCCTTCTTTTTTTCGTTTTCTCTCTCCCTTGTATCCCGCTCCAATCTTCTCCCCAAATCGAAAAACACCCCTAGCTCTAAATCCAACGTGATCTTCCCCAAATCGATATCTTAAATCAGGTCTCTTCCTCGATGCCCCTTGACGCTCCTTCCCCCGACATCCTGAGTACTCTCTCTTTTCTCCTGCCCTCGTATTCCCCCCAAATCAAAACCATAGCTCGCTCAACTCCGAGCTCCCGACGACCACCACCCCCGACGTCCCTCTCTCACTTCGCTCGCCTCCGAAACCCGAGCCCATTTCCACCTTCCCCCAAACCCTAGCTCCACCTTCCTTTACCACCTCCGCCAACATCGGGCTCTTCTTCCACCCCCAAATCCCATAAACCCAAACCCCAAACCCAGTTCTCATCTTCTCCATCTCCATCTTCGACCTCCTCGCCGTTAGGATCTCCGACCAACCTTCTATGCTAATTGGCGATTGGTACAAAGTTAACCACATTGTAAGTAATCATTTGAATTAATATTCAGTGATTGACATCATTTTTGTTGTAACTATGGATACGCTATTTCTGTGAGCTAGGAGTGAATTTCTTACTGTCGGGTTCTATTAGTAAAACTGTCTTTTTTTGTAGTCTGGATGCTAGACAATGGGCATAACCTACCCTTTTTCTGACGCTCTTCTCATTAATGGAAGGGGACATAATGGAAACACGTTTACTGCTGATCAAGGTGATTGGTTGTTCTTTTGTTATGATACTTGAATTAGCAAATTCAATTTTTTCCCCCTAAATGCAAGCTTTCATGGATTGTATCCACGAAATTTTAGGATGTATTTGTTCCCAGTTGCCTTGCCATTCACAGAAGTGAAACAAAATTTCAACTTAAATTGTAGAGAAATGAATGTATCCGTCATTATTATATTTATCGAGTTAGCTTTCTGTTATTTAATAGTTTATATGTATGCATAATATGAGTATTGGTATTACACAGTAGTTAGATGACCTAGTAATTAATTGGTACAACTTCATTATGGATATTCAGGTAAAACGTACAGGTTTAGAATATCTAATGTCGGATTAATGAATTTCAGTGACGCCATATCGTCATGGTAATTTTTTTTAAAGAGTCAGGTTCAAACCATATGCAAAATAGACTTAAAGTGCGTACTGTATTCATTTTTATAATAGTTGTGCATATTTGAAATAAATTTTCCTCAACTTCTTTTATTCTGTTGATTTCTATTTTGTGATTAGATATGAAAATTGATAGACACAATTTAGTGATATACATGTCTAAGTACTAGTTAAGAAGAAAAAAGTAGCAAAAAACTTTATATTTGATATCCGAATTTCGGTAGTCCGTATCTGATTCATATATATCCAAAAATTGCGGATGCGGATATGATTTTTATTTTCAGAGTCATTTCCGTAGCTGTATCCGAATCCGTCTTTGGAAAGTGGATACAGATATTGGTATAGCCAATATCAGATCCGTATCCGATCTAAAAACATCCTTGCTGACTAACTTTTCATACTTTCTCCTTTCTTGCGCCTGTGCTTTCCTCTCAGATCCGGCCATTCCTTCATCCTCCTACTCATCCCCCTTCATTAAATCTCCTCAGCTCATCCTAAGCTCCAAACCCTTCTTCTTTTTCCCCTGCCTCGTCTTTTTCCCTTTTTCCCATTTTCTCCCTTCCCCCGCCTCATTTTCCCCTCTTTCCGACGTCCGGCGTGGGCTCCCCCCCTTCCCGCCAGAGTCTTTCCTTCGCTCGTAGGCGTGTTGCTACACTGTTGGGCCAAATTCTGCTCAGCCGTGTTTCGACATTTTCGTTCTCCGCTAGCGCCTGGAGGTGGTCGGAGGTTTCATCGGTGTGAGTGTGCGCCTCCCCTTCCAGTGTGCTCTCCCCAGGTTTGTATCAGAGGCTCCCCCGCGCTGTAAGTTTTTTCCTTGGCAGCTCTCTGAACCCTAGTTTTGAGCGGTGTTTGTTTTGAGCGGTGAATGTTATTTTGTGGTTTCTCTGGTGGTATTCAAAGAGGTCCGGTGTGGTTGTCACCGGTGCGATAGTTCTTAAGTCGTACGTCTGTTTCCTTGATTTTATTCTCTACGCTTACCCTCCTTTCTTCTCCGGTAATATCTTCTCTTCTTATTCTGGATCGTCTCTTAGATCCGAACAAAGGGCTATTCAATCCGAGATCTGTTCGGAGGATCACTAGTGCTCTTGCCTCATCAGGTTTCTCTCGCAATCGTGTTTCCCTGGAAACACCTCTCCTCTTCTTCCCCTTAACAGCAATAGCTGGCTTATTCTTACTCACAATACCAAGCTCTAGCTTGCGATCTCCCTGCGTCCATCATTGACTACTGCTCGCCAGTCAAGTACTATAGTTAACTTTCTGTGGGCTCTTCTTCCGCCATCTTTGATTGGCGGCCCATGGACCTTTCATGGGTCGATGTGGTAAAAAAACCTTAAAAAGGGAAAAATATTGTGGGCTGTTCGATTGGGGGGCCGAGTGTACCTTGGCCCATCAGGCCCAGGGATGAGAAGCTTCTGAGAGCTTCCTATCGGCATTTATCCCGCCCATTCTCTCCTCTATCCTCATCTACAGCTCTTCCCTCTTCAACTGATCGCTCCCGCTCCCCCATCATATGCTTTCAATGTTTCCGACCAGGTCACATTAAAAAATTCTGTCTCTTCACCGTGAAATGCCTCTTCTGTCTCAAGGCTGGACATTCTCGCCCCCGTTGTTTCGCCTTACAGAAGTTACTAGGGATTACTCTTGGAGTCCTGATCGCTGAGCAAGTGTTGGCGGCACTTGATTTCCCTGCTCTCCAACGCAAGTTGGCCAGTGCTGATATCGACAAAGCTAAGAAGCTAAAGCCAAACTCCAAATCGCCTCTCCTCCCTACTCCTCCGCTTGTCAATCGTCTCCCAGAACCTGTAGCTTTGCCAACACCCGAGCTAGTGCCTCCTCTGGTGCCATCCTCCAATCCGACGTTTTTGTACGTTTTCATCCCTAGCTCGGAGCTATCGGATCGGCTGAAGTTCTTCGATACTTATGGAGCTATTTCCTTTAACGGAGGTACCATCCCCATTTTCACTCTTAACTCTTTCCTGAGCAGTTCTTGCAATGTGAAGGATTGGGACTGGGTACGTGGTTCGTGCTCTAACGGAGACATCGTCATCCACTGCCCTTCTCCCAAAATGCTTCTTGATTTGATTGAGAACTCATCGTTAGCGATTGGTTCGATCACTCTTTCAATTCGGAAATGGGTTCAGGCGGTGCCCCCAGCTATCAACCCCCGTTCCTCTCCCACTAAAGTTACTTTACTTGGACTTCCCCCTTTTTGCGATTCGTTTACGCACTGTGGGTATCATGGCTAAATGCATTGGTGATATCATTAGTATCTCTTCCTCGGCTAAATTAGCTTCGGGGTGTATGCAAGTGGAAGCATCCTTCAACATTTCTGAGCATCAAGATCGTATCGAAGCTTATGTGCTTAAAGATGGCAAAGTCTCTTTCCCTGTTACCGTTCAGTACCATAACTCAGTGAATGCTGGTGTTTCGGCGCCAACGCTTCCCCCTGCTCCTCCGAAGGTGATTTCCAAGCCTACTAGTTCCTCCGCTCCTTTCCATCCCGACTCTACTACATCTTCGAAATCACTGTGGAAGGGGGCTAACAAGTTCTCGACAAAGAAAAAACACCCTGTGCCGAGTAAGTCTCTACCTCACATGGGTAGTTCGAAGATCTCCCCTTCCAAACCTCCCAACTTGGTATGGATCAACCCTGATCTCCCCTCTATTCAGGTGGGTAAGAAGTCTACCTCAGTTTCTTCTGCGCCGAAAGCCCTTTCTCCTCATCCTTCCGGTACTCTGCAGATGAGCAAGGGCTTGTCGGCTCCCACCACCACCACTCCATTTTCTGTCTCCGCGACTTCGGTTCAACCGACCTCATCTTCCCCGTGGCCTCGGTGGGAGATCAATCCACACTTTGAATCTGACTGGCAAAAATTCCAAAGACAAGCTCATCTCTCATCGATCACTGCCAACGATCCTAAGTTATCTCCCATTAAGGTCTTAAGATCTCCCCCGTCGGAAGCTACTGACTGGCTCGATCAGGATGACCTGTTAGATGATGAGGAGGCGGATCGGAAGAGGGACATTTCTAACATTAAGGTAAATCCTCCCGTTTTAATTTCTATTCTAGATAGTTCTTTTTTTATTCTGGCTGCTCAAAGGGTATTTCTTTACTGTGGTTTTTATTGCCAATTCTATCACTCTATTCGGACTTCTATCTCGTTCTATCTACTGTCGGGAGAGAACGTCTTCGTATCTCCCGACCTTTACCTTTCTATGAAAGCGATCCTGGGCCTTTCTTTACCCAAGTTTCCTACTATAGAAATTGGTCAGTTTGCCGCGATGGAATCGTTCATTGAACCTCCGCCGCTACCAATTCTACCTTCTGAAGTTATTCTCAGTGATAAAGGGCCCAACGTCGATGCGGTCACTTCGTCCCCCAGATCGTTAGAAAGGAAACTCGTGCGTCCGGGGGAGTTCGCCCCCCCGGACCACAAACCATCTCCCCGTCTTATCAGATCTAGCACGCGTTTAATGGCTAAAGCCGCTGCGCGCGCTACTATCTCCCTTGCGCACAGGGGATCTACCTCGCAGAATACGAAGCATCACGAACTGATGGAGCTGACTGCTCCCCGTTCAGGAACCACTCTGTTAGGCTCAATCTTCCAACTTCAATTTGATTCCTTATCTGACCACGACTTGATTAGATCATCGGTGGAATTAGGTTTTGTGACCCAATCCTCTCTTTCGTCTGTGGCTCTCGCCATCAGGGAGAAAGAGCGTTTCAGAGTTTTGGAGCACAATTGTTATTATGATTAGTCTGTCTTGGAACATCAGGGGTCTTAATTGCCCTGTCAAACAAAGTGCAATTTATCAGCTCATTTCTTCATCTCACTGTGATCTCATTTCCACTCAAGAAACTAAACTAGTATCCCCCCCTTCTTCTATTCTTAGATCTATTGGAGGATCCTTAATTTCTAAATGAATTTCATCGGACGCCATAGGTTCTAGGGGAGGCATACTACTAGGCTTCAAAGAGGTTGTTTTCTCACTTATAGCGATTAAGCGTCTCAATTTCTTTCTTATCGTTGAACTTAATTGGGTGCCTCTTGATGCCCATTTAACGGTGATCTCTGTGTACGGTCCATCCTCCTATGAGGGCCGACAATCGTATTGGAACGAGTTCCAAGATCTTCTATCATATTCTAACGATCTCTGTATTATCTATGGCGATTTTAACGTTACCAGATTCGCTAACGAAAGGTCGAATGCTTCTCACCTTGATCACCTTTCCACAAAGTTTAACGACTGTATTCGCTCGTTGCAGCTTTCTGACATCCCCCTCTCGGGCAGATCCTTCACTTGGTCAAACCTCTGTCATCACCCGACTATGGCCAAACTCGATCGATTCTTGGTTTCCCATAAATGGATAAACCAATTTCACAACACATTTGCCAAGGCTTTACCCAATCCATCTTCTGACCACGTCCCCATTGCTTTTCACTCTAATTTCCCATTTCCTCATCATCACAAATTCAGGTTCGAAAAATTTTGGTTACTGGACCAAATTTTTGTTAATCTGATCGTTCAATGCTTGTCAGCAGTTTCCGGATCCTCAGGGCTGGGTTCCATTCTTCTCAAACTTCATGCCATTAAATTCGGCTATAAAATTTGGCGCAACGAAAGACAGTCCAATACTAACTTTCTTAAAAACTATTACCTGTCTTCCATTGAAACTATTGATAAGATGGAGGAACAGGGTCCTATTTTTGAAGCACTGTTTGAAGAACGACAATCTTGCAAACGGGAATTTTCCGACATACTACTCCAAGACCATCTGAAATGGGCTCAAAGAGCCAAATTTCGATGGTTCAAAGAGGGAGACTGCAATACTGCTTTCTTCCACAACTTTGCTTCTTACAGACAAAGGAGTAATCGTATTTCTTTTATCGTAGACAACGGCATCGAATTTTCTACAGACAATAAAATCCATCATGCATTCCTCGCTTTCTATAAAAATCTCATTGGCTCCCCAAAACGTAGAGCCATTACTCTAGATTGGAATCATCTGTACGGGCCGCAAGTTTTCGACCTATCGTTCCTTGAGGCTCCGTTTTCCATGGACAAAATCAAATCGGCGGTTTTTTCTTTAAAAAGTGACGCTGCTCCGGGGCTGGACGGCTTTCCTGCCTTCTTTTTCCAAAAATTCTGGAATTGGCTAAAAGATGACCTTTTCCGTATGTTCTCAGAACTTCATCTAGGCTCTTTCTCTTTTGACCGCATCAACTATGCTCATATTGTTCTCATCCCTAAAATACTGGGAGCGAATTCTGTGGCTAATTTTAGGCTGATTAGTCTGATCAACACCACCTTCAAGATCATTATGAAGGTGCTGTCTGTTAGACTCGGTGATGTTATCTCCCCTCTCATCGATCCGGCCCAATCGAGCTTCATCAAGGATCGCTTCATCCTTGATAGCGTCGCTTCGGCCCAAGAGGTCATTTCTCTTTGTCACAAGACTAATTCGGAAGGTATTCTTCTTAAATTAGACTTTCAAAAAGCATACGACAACGTCAGTTGGGATTTTCTCTTTGATATTCTTTATCATAGGGGCTTTGGCCCCAAGTGGATGGCGTGGATTAAATCTAGCCTTTTCGCCGGGACCTCTTCGATTCTTATTAATGGTGCGGAAGGCAACAAATTTAAAATTAAATGTGGTCTTAGGCAAGGCGACCCTCTTTCTTCTCTCATTTTCTCGTTGGTAGCAGATGTATTCAGTAAACTCCTTCGCAATGCCTGGGAAGCCCAGGTCATTGAAGGTCTGTGCAACTCCCGTAATTTCCATGGTGTACTGAATCTGCAGTACGCCGACGACATGATCATTTTTGCCAAACCAAATGTTCAATCTCTTAGAAATCTGAAACTCCTGCTCTATTGTTTCGAATTAGCCTCAGGGCTATCGATCAGTTTTCAAAAGTCGTCCGTCCTCTGGTTAGGGGGATCGCTTAACAGGCAGGACAAAATTTCAAATTTCTTTAACTGCCCTATAGCTTCTTTTCCAATTACGTACCTGGGTATTCCACTCAGATGGGGTAAATTGCATAAATCGGATTGGTCACCTATGATCGACAAGGTCGAATCCAGGTAATCAGTTTGGTCAGGGAAACTTCTCTCTAGAGGAGGTAGACTGATTCTCCTCAATTCTGTCCTATCCGCGACCCCCCTTTATATGATGTCCTTCTACTTCTTGCCAGCTTGGGTTATCAAGAGGATCAATCAGATCAGAAGTAATTTCTTCTGGTCTGGATCTCCTATTCACAAGCCCGGATCGCACCTGTGTAATTGGAAACTCATTTGTTCTTCTAAAGAAGCTGGAGGTTTAAGGGTATTGAATCTTAGGCATCAGAATATGGCGCTTTTGGGTAAATGGCTCTGGAGGCTCCTCAAAGTCGAGGATTTACCTTGGATCATCAGTATTAAAGACAGATACTTTTCGGTTGATAAATGGTGGAGTTTCCTGCCTAATACCCACCGTAACGCCTCTCATTTCTAGAAGGGGGTGTGGAAAGCGGCGGCAGCTTTCCGTTGTGGCTTAGCCCATGACTAATCCGATGGATCCAAGGCCAGATTCTGGACCGACCTCTGGATCGGCAACACTTCACTTGCCACCGCTTTCCCTGCTATTTTCCATCTCGCACTCGACCCCCTTGCTTCAGTGGCCGAGTCGTACATTACCCCCAACCAGCAAAGGCAGTGGCTGATTCCCATATCGTCCAATCTTCCTCCCCATTTAGTTAATGATTTCAACACTCTTCATTCCTCTCTCAACAATTTTGTTTGGAGGGACAAAGAAGAGTTGTACTGGCCTTGGAATACGTCAGGAACATTCTCGGTTCAATCGTTCTATCGATTTCTTAATTTTAGAGGCATTTTTTCTCCTTTCTACGACCTTGTGTGGAAATCCTGCGCCCCTCTTAAGGTGAAAATCCTGTCTTGGTTAGCGCTCAACAATAAGCTTCTGACCGTTAAAATTCTCAACAAGAGAAACTTAGCGTGGGGTCAATTGTGTCCTCTGTGCTCCTCAGAAGCAGAAAATGCGGACCATTTATTCGTGAGTTGCGATTTTACTAGTGCTCTTTGGAAAATCTCCTCGCTCGCTTGGGAAGTGACGGTCATACCGTCCAGTCTATCCGAATGCTGGACTAAACGTCCTTCGAATGGCAAGTATCACAGATCGTGGTATTTGTCTTTTCAGATTATCGTTTGGATCACGTGGATGGAAAGAAACAAAAGAATATTCCATCATACGGCTTCATCCGCCCGTTCTATTTACAACGATTTCTTATATCTATTTGACTTTTGGTCCTCCTCTCTAAACCGTGAAACCAAAGAAACCCTTCTGTTTCACAGACTGGAAAATGCTTTTCATTGCCTTCGAAGCCTCAATGCCATCTAATGCTCGCTTTTCTTAAAAAGTTTTGGTGACGCGTATGTTTCTGTTCTCGTCTAAGTGCTGGGCGTTTCAGTGCTTTTGAATCTTTTTCATCTATTTATGTTCTTTGTTTTTTTACAACATCTGGTAGGCATGACTCCCCTTCATTTGTTTTGTATGCAGGGGTGAATGGGCTTTCCTGTCCTCAGTTGGTTATTTTGGCTGGTTTCTTTTGGTAAGAGTGATTATCTATCATTTTGTTAGGAGGGGGCGCGGCCTCTTTTCTCCCTCCCGTTCTGATGCTGGTGTCGTCTATGCACCTTCTTCCTCTTCATGATCTCACTGAAGCTTTCTAAGTTGATATGGGTTCTGTTGTATTTTTGGGAGCTTCATGACTTTTATACTATATGTAATTAACCTGTTAGACTGCTACTTATTTTATAATCTGGATGTTCTAGAGTTTATATTGTTGGCTTGCGTTTGGTTTTGTTTTTGCCCTTAGCGCGGCACCTCAGATGTGCTGGTTTTGTGGGTGATGGCTGCGTGGATCAGTTTGATTCACCAATTCAATTGCGGTGATGGTCGGTGGAGATTTACTTCATTGTTCATTTTTTCACTGTTTTTAGATAATGCTGATTAGTATGTCTCCACCCTCTATCTTTTGGTTGGCAGGTGAGTAGGGGCACATCTGTGTTCATTTGGATGTTTCAGCTGTTTCCCATTGCTGTGGGTGATTTTCTTTCATTTGGTTAGGAGGGGGTACAGCCTTCATCCTCCATCCCATTATGCCTCCTTTTGTTGCTCCTCTTGGAGCTTTGTTTGCTTATATGGGTTAAGCTGTTATTTTGGAAGCTTCATGGCTTCTCGCTTCTCTATTACTATCCTTACATTATTATCGTCCCTTATTTTTTGGATTTTCTAAGTTAAATATTGTTGATTCGTTGATTGTTTGGGTTTTGCCCTTGGTGCGGCTCCTCTGGGATCTGTTTCTAAGGTTCATGTCCTCTTGGCCGGGTTTAATTCTCTTCTGTTATGTGCTGATGTTAATGATGGATGTTAATTCATTGGGTCGTCTGGCCTGCTCGATGGGCCTTCGCTGGATGATCTGGAATTCTTCCGGCATGCCCTCTGTAGTATCATGGAGGTGTTTCAGTGGGTGTTTCGATGGGCCTTCGGTTGTTAGGTGTTTGCGCCGAGGCTCCTCTCCGTCGTGTTTCTTCTTGAGGTCACCGGAGGGGGCTCATCTTCTGTCTGTTCACCGACAGGAAGGCTGATTTCCCATCATATTCTGCTCTCTTTAGTATTGTTGTAGACCTCTGTTTTGTTGGCGCTTCAGCCTTTGTTTGTATTATTTATTGTTCGCTTTTCTTAGTTTTACATCTTGTAAAGTCTTTGATTATTTACTTGTAATTTAACGCTTTATCATTGATTAATATATTTTTGATTTCTGGAGCCGTTTAGCTCTATCCGATTCATAAAAAAAAAAAAAAAAAAAACATCCTTGCTGATGTACCGAAAACTAAGTTAGTTGGATAAATATTTTCAAATGTCGATCAGGTTGCTTTTAATATTTTCAAAAGGTAGTCCAGCACGGAAAAAATTCCCTCTCCAAATCCCGCCTTTCCATTCCAAATCAATTCGAAAATCCACACCTACACCCACACCCACCTATCGGGTCCCACAAGCTATAAATTAAGTGTTATTGGGTGTAATCAACAATGAGGTCTTCAAAACCCCTCTTCTCATTTCAAACCCGACCCGTTTCCCGCTCTCTCTCTCTCCTAATAATCCCCTTTAAATCCCCCATCCATCACCCCTTTTCTCAATCGCCGCCATGAATCGTCGGATCCGAAACTCTAACGGGTCCAAATCCAAATCCGACAAGTTCCTCAAACCCGGTGCCCTGGCCCTGATCCGCGACTCCAAGATCCGCTCCCCTCCAAGATGCGCTGCGAAGAAGATCATCTTACTATCCTCCCCTCCGCTGCAGTCCCCCGTCCGTACAATTGCCCAAATCGACGGCTCCCCGTGCTTTGCGGGGCGATCGTACGGCCCGAGGTTCCTCAAGCGGAAGAAGCTAGTGGCGACGAAGCGGTGCTTTTTTGCGTCGGCGAACCCGGACCCGCTGTTGTCGGAGTTGGGTTTGGATGCGTTCGGTGGCGGTGATTTGCTCTTAGCTCATTGATGTTTGTAAATTGTTCTTTTTTCTTCTTCTAGGGTTTGGTAGATAGATAGATTTGGAGACGATAATAAAAACAATTCAAGCGTCGAGATTTGTGTACAATTTGAGGGGTTTTAATGGAAATTTGATTCAGATTATGAAAGTTGATTCCTTTTATTTAGTTTGTTACTTACATTTAATTGCGAATATGGTCCGATTAGAGTTGCGTAAGTCAAATTTCCATTTTATTGTTTGAGTTAAAGGACTTGGTTTAATTGACATAACAATAATCTCTAATACTTAGATTGACATACTCGGAACTTTATTAGGAAATTCAAAGATGGTATTGGTATGTTAACTTGTCTGTAGGTTCTTGTTCTTCAATGGATGACAGCTTTGGTCACTGAAACTAATGCAACTGAATTTTCCGTTCTTGATCATATAAAGTGTTGTTGAACATTGCATTGAGGGATTTGCATTTGGATTAGGGGTTTAGGACTAGTTTTCAGATGTTGGAAAGATTGATCAATTATGTAATCCAAATAAGATGTTGATTTGTATTTTATAAGTATAAAGATTGATCAATTACGCAATCCAAATAAGATGTTGATTTGTGGTATTTTATAAGAAACTCTAGTTTGAGTGTCATGGTTCAATTAGGCTTGCATAACTGAAGTTTCCCATTTAAAAATATATGAATTATGGAATTAAAATTGTGAGCTTTGTTCTGTGCGTTCAATGTGCTGTGTTTAATTCTTTCTACTGTTTGTTTGAGATAGTGAAATAGGATGTTCCTCTTGTCACATTGCTGTTATGGTCCTATTTTAAGTTTTTGCATAAATGGATGTGTTTAATACTACTGTGTATCTCTTCCTACCATGTTTAAGTTGTCAATATGTATCATCTGTATTAATGAATGTAGTTGGGATTGAGATAGAATTCTGCTGAGAAGCTAAACTCTTCTCAGCTTACATCATAACTTGATATTTTTATTAGGAAATTCCAGTAATTTATTGGTATATTATGTTAACTTCTTTATACACTTGTTTCTCAATAGCTCAGCATTTTCGTTACGGAAACAGTGCAACTGATTTTCCATTTTTGATCATATAAACTTACTTACAAAACATATTAAGTCCATAGGAATGTTAGTGTTTCATACCTTATTTGAGCAGCTAGATTACTCTCTTAATCTCTTGTACTTGGATTGTAATAACTCAAAATCTATTAGGAAGTTCAAGGATTTGATTATATGTTAATTTACCAGAGTTCTTCCGTCCTTCAATAACTCCACTTTGGTCAGTGAAACTCCTGCAAGGCTGCAACTGATTTTTCCATTCTTGGCCATATAAAGTGGCATAGACCAATATATTTTTGGGAACTTTATCTTGAATTTCTTAGCTTGTTTATATGTTGTTTGTGGAGACACTGAGTAATTAGGGCTCATGTTCCATTGTTTAGATTTCCCCTATTTGCTCACTTGTTGGAAAATTGAATTGATGGTAAATAATGAATGCCACTGTTATTTAGTGTTTGTGATGTTGTTGGCCCCTTAAATGAAGGTGTTGATCATCTTATTTGCATAGGGTTTATTCTTTACACAGTACAGTCGAATGTGTTTGATTCTAATAGTTTTGTTCCAAGGTCCTAGCACTTGATGATAGTATGAATTTTTTTTATAGATACTTGTTTCTGAATGTGATCATGTTTTTTTGCTTTCAAACTTTCTTCAAGTTGACAAATCTGTATGCTCTGATGAAGTGGTTGGTGGCGCGACATTTGTTATGCGTATATTAACAGTAACTGTAGTTTGACTAGGAAACACTATGATTAGAGTTTGCTTTAGACTTACATCTTGCTATCCTCAGTTCATTAATTTGTTAAGAAATATATCGTTAGTGTAAAGTGTTGGTTTTATTAGGAAGAAGCTGTATATTGAGAGTTTGATGCATTGTGTTTTATTCTTTCTATTGTTTATTTGAGATGGGTAAGATAGTTCAAGTTTTTGCATACATGAATATGTTTAATACTGTAGTACTGAGTATCTCTCAGTACTCTGTTGAAGCTGCCAATATATATCATCTGCATTAATGAATGGAGCTATGATTTTGATAGAATTATGTGAGGAGCTAGCTTACTGTCTTAAGCTTAGATAAGTTATCTTTATTAGGAAATTTTAGGAACTAAATGGTATTTTATGTTAACTTCTGTATGCACTTGTTCTTTATGAACTCTACCATTTTTGTTACTGAAGTAATGCACAACTGAGTTTTCCAGTCTTTATCATATAAATCGACTTACTGACTTGTTGAGGGATCTGTGTTTGGTTGATTTTAGAGATTTAGTTGGTAAGTCAGTTGATGATATCTAAAGGAAAAATTTAACATTCTTTTCGTGTTTATAACGATGTTCCTGTCTGAGGATATCTTTGAACTCCAAAAATAGGTTTGGATGTATTGAGATTAAAGAAACTATGTTTGATAAGTAATTCTGATCATTCACTTATTGGATGTAATTGCTGCCTTAATTTCAAATTTTCCTCTCTTCTCAACTGATTTATTTATTTATTTATTTTATTTTTTTAATTTAAAATAATCGTAAAAGGTTGGCAATTGTGACAAAACAAACAAATAAAAATAAGGCTTATGAAGTTCAGATTCCAACAGGTTGGGTTCTGGAATTCATACACCCTAACCAACAAACAAAAATACACCGAAATATAGTCCTACTGATCGACCACCCCTGTCAGAACAACTTTCTCATGCCAATTTGGGCTCTCTCTCACTCAGTCCCTCGCTTGTACGCTGTTTATCCTCTCCAACTATCGTACGCTCTGCCTCGTCGTCCCCAGCAGTGACCCATACGACAAGCGTAAGCACCATATTAGAGACCCCGCAGGCACTCCACCAATCTGACAACTCCATATCAAGATTGAGTCCTCGTTCTCATCCCCTCGCTTCACCCTCGATGACTCTCACCGCAACCTCACAACGAGGGTAGACGTCGCAGCTGACCCCTGCGAGCCCTCTGACATGAAAGAGCCAAAGACACCCCTCACTTTAACCTACCAAGGTCAAAGTAGAACCCAAACTATAAAATTGCCCGACAATCGTCGCCTACACCAACTAGGATACATTTTGTTGCTAATTGTAAGTAGGTTGTATTTGGATATTAGGGACAAATTTGGATCTTAAGGACTCCACCGCCTCAACTCAAATTTTAAAACTCAATTTGAAATTCAAATCTCCCCTCTACCGCAGCACTCCCAAATCAGAAATCCCCCTCCCCCCACTATCTCCCCGACTTCCCCCACATGCCTCAACGACAGGCCCGACTACCCCGTAGTTCGCCGCTCGCCGCTCCACGCCGGTGTGTGGCAGCACTCCCGCCACCAGCCCGACGCCACCAGTCCGAGCACCGCTGCGATCTGCGTCGTCATCCTCGATGACGCCAGCCTAAGTCAGCTCATCCCACAACCACAGTCACGAACGACGAACTACATCCGGTGCGGCACCTTCGGCCCCGCCAAAGATGTGGCGTTCTCGACCATCGCCGTCGCATCCGACCATCGCAGCGTTCTCGGCCATCCGACCATCTGACCATCGCGACGTTCTCGACCATTCGACCATTGGGCTCCCCAAATTACGAAATTCGGCTCCATATTCATATTCTTCACCAAATGCAATGCCTCATCGAGGAGACCAGCCCGGCTTAGAAGGTCAGCCATGCTGCAAAAGTGTTCCATTCTAGGAGTGATAGAGTAGTCCTTTATCATGCTCGAAAACATATTGCGCCCTTCATCCACAAACCCAGAATGAGAAGAAGCATTAAGAACGCTTACAAAGCACACCCAGTTTGGCTTTGTAAGCGTAAAGAAAATCGAGTTCCAGCATAAGAGATTTTTCTTTACCAATTTGACCGCCGCGGGCGTTCTCGACCATGCTGCGATCTGCGTCGTCATCCGACCATCGCCGTCGCATCCCTCTCGGATTCCAACAAAGAAAGTAAGGATTTGGGGAAAAAAATGAGAGGGAAAGAGAAGATGGAATTTGGGAGAGAGAGGTTGAGGGGAAGCAGGAAGGGGGGGGGGGGGCAAAGAAACCCTAGCCGCCGACCGCCCCCCAAGCTCAGATCTAGGGTTTGGGTTTTTGGGTTTTTTATGGGAAAGCTTCTCTCTCTAGATTTTCTAGAGAGAGAAACTCCTTTTCGAATATTCTAGAGAGAGAAACTGACTTTCATTTCTCCCATCAGTCGCTTCCTTTCTTAGTCTCTTAGAGCATTTGTAGTCGTTCCTTCTAAATTTTGGAAATTTAGTAAAAATTGAAATAGAAATAGGAGGAAAGTGCCATAGTCAATAGACCAAAATTTGAGGTTAAAAAAAAAACAACAAAAACTTTCGTCCGATGGACTCTTTTTTAACGAAAACCCATCAGATGGACATTAATATTAAAAAACCCATCTTTCGTCCGATGGGTATTAAAAAAAATTTGAACGAGACAAGATCCTTCATTTGCTATATTTTGGAAAAATCCATTTCGCTTCCCAAATATAGAAGAGTACTGTTCCTCCTATGCCCAAATTTTGGTTTTTTATAGAACGACTGTTGGGGCTTTTTTTCTTCGAATTTTTTGCAAAATTTGGGTTTGCGTTAAGGTGGACAGAGAGATTGAAGAAAGCATATTGGATTGATAATAATTGAGTACAATGTCTCCTATATATAGGCGACAAGCAAATACTAAACTAATACATACCCCGATATGAGACCAAATATCTAATATAACATTTAATACCCCCTCTCAAACTCATGGTGGGTCGAGCAGTGTGAGTTTGCCCACCAAGTATAGAAATCTTTGAACAGTGTGCGATTTGGTAAAGAAATCTGTTGTCTGCTGTGAAGATATCATAGAATGAAGGGAAATGGTCCCTACCTCAAAACGCTCACGAACATAGTGACAATCAATCTCTATGTGCTTTGTCTGCTCATGAAAGACCGGGTTGCCTGCAATATGCAATGCACTCCGGTTATCACAATGAAGAGTAGTAACTCCTGTAAAAGTGACACTTACATCTGATAATAGCCAACGAATATAAACAATCTCTCTAGTAGTAGCTGACAACGCTCTGTACTCAGCTTCTGTGGAAGAACATGCAACAACTGTCTGTTTCTTACTTTGCCATGAGATCAACGAATCACCAAGAAATAGACAGAAACCTGTGGTAGATCATCTGGTAGTAGGATTACCTGCCCAATCTGAATCAGAATATGCACTGAGCTTCAGTTTAGATGTAGAAGGCTTGAATAATGAGCGAGTGATAGTGTCCCGAACATATTTGAGGATCTGAAGAAGAGCACTGTATTGGACTGATCGAGGAGCTGAAACAAACTGGCTGACAATACTAACTACATGAGCAATATCGGGTTTGCTCATGCATATGTAGACAAGCTGGCCAACAATTTGCTTGTATCTAGTGGGATCGGGAAGTAGCTTACCATCTGTGGGATGAAGCTTCACGTGAAGCTCTAAGGGAGTATCAGCTGATCGACTGTCAGAGAGACATGCAGCGTAGATAATGTCTGATGTGTATTTCTGCTGAGAAGTGAGTATCCCCGGAGATTCGTGGGAAATCTCTATACCCACAAAGTAGTGTAGTCGGCCAAGATCCTTTATATAAAATTGCTGTTGAAGGTATCTCTGAGTAGATGCAATGCATCCAGAGTCATCTTCAGTAATAATCATATCATTAACATGTAGTAGTAGAAGTACCCTCTCATGCGGTGTTGACCGCATAAACATAAAGTGGTCCTGTGAACTTTGGCTGAAACCGGACTGTGTGATGACACGGCGAAAGCACACAAACCATGCTCGAGGAACCTATTTCAGACCATATATAGCGCGACGTAGATGGCAAACATGACGAGAAGGTGTGGTAAAGCCAGGAGGAGGCTGCATGTAAACAACCTTAGATAGAGTACCATGAAGAAAGGAATTCTTCATGTCCATCTCGTATAACGACCACTGTCGAATGACAACAATGGCAAGAAGAGTGCAAACTATAGTCATTTGTGCAACTAGAGCAAAAGACTCATCGTAATCAATGTCATGCTCCTGAGTAAATCCTTGGGCAACTAGATGAGCCTCGTGCCGCTCAATGGAGCCATCAGGTCAATATTTAACCTTGAAGATCCACTTGAAACTAAAAGGCTTGACGTCTGCTGGTAGTGGAACAACATCCCAAATGCAAGTATGATCAAATGTACGGAACTCCTCTGCAATAGCTTTCCGCCACTCGGGATATTGAATCGCTTTCTGATAGGTTCTGGGCTTATGTGTGGAGTGTACAACAGTGAGATATGCATGGAACTATCGTGAGTAAGAGGCAATGGTTGCAAAACCAAACTGGTCAGAGGGACCAGAGGCATTAGGTATATAACGTGCTAGTGGGATGTCCGAAGTAGTACGTGCAGACTGATGAACAGGTTGTGGATGTGCAGGGTGTGGCGGTGAGGACGGTAGGGATGCAGGTGGTGTGGGTGCGGGGATGCAGGTGGTATGGGAGGGGCTTCGGGGATGCAGGTGGTTTGGGAGGGGTTTCTGTCAGAGGGGCAAGAGTTGTAATGTCTGTGTGAGATGGGAGAAGAGCCAAATGAGTGGGAATGCGGGAAGTTGTGTCTGGGGAGGCAGTCAAGGGAACCATGGAATTGAGAAAGCTAGCATCCCCAAGATAGGACATGTAGTAAGGGGAGTCTTCTACAAAGGAGACATCGAAAAATACGGACACGGCGAGCTAAGGGATCAAAACAACGATATCATTTGTCATTGGAACTGATATCTAGGTGAACACACTTAGCAGCGCGGGCGGTCAGCTTTGTGCGTTCAGTGGGAAGGAGAATGACGTAACAGGTACACCTAAAAGTACGAAGCATACTGTAGTCTGGTGGTGAGTGATGAAGAGCCTCATAAGGTGTCATACCAGATAGGAAAGACGAGGGTGTGATGTTAATGAGTCTGACAGAAGTCATGACAACTTCATCCCAGAAAGAACGAGGAACAGAAGAGGAGAGTAAAAGAGCGCAAGCCGTTTCCAGAATATGACGATGCTTGCGTTCAGCTACACCATTCTGCTCATGTGTGTGGGAGCATGATTACTGAAAAAGTGTGTCGTGAGACTAAATGATCGATCTCATAGTAGTAGAAGTGTACCCACGAGCACCGTCAGAGCGAAAAATCTTGATGCACACACTGAACTGAGTGTGAATCATAGTCGTAAAGAACTGATAAACGTTAGGAATCTCAGATTGTTGGCGCATAAGAAAAACCCATGTATATCAATTGAAGTCATCTATGAAGACAACATTATAAAGATACCCTTAGCTAGAAGGTACATGAGAGGGCCCCCATATGTCAGAATGAACAAGTTGAAACGGATGAGTGGTTTGAGAAGTGTTGTTGTTATTAAAAGGAAAGTGCTATGTGTTTGTCCAACTGACAATCCTGACAAACATACAAATGTGTAAAAGAAAGATGGCCAAGGACAACACTACGAGCTAAAGTGTTGAGGTGAAACTTACTAAGATGACCTAAATATTTGTGCCACAGATCAATATCAGAAGACATAACATCAGCAAAATTAGGATGAAATCTATGTGCATGGAGAAAATATTGATGATATAGACGACCCTGTAGACTAGCACGCCCAAACTCTTGTCGAGTGTGTGAATGTGTAATATAACAACCAAGAATCGAATGTAATGAGAAGACCATTATCGCACCGAGCATTAATGGAAATAAGGTTCATGGATAAATGAGGAGCATAAAGAACATGAGGTAATTTGAGAGTGGGAGAGCTAATATATCCCGAGTGTGTAGTGAGAAGTTGTGAGTTATCGACTATGTGAAGGGATGGAGAGTGAGAGGGAAGTGCAGTGCTGGTGGTGAGCAGTGTATAATTACTAGTAAGATGATATGATGCACCAGATTCTAAAATTCATAAAAATTTCATACCGGGAGTAACAGAAAATGTAGGGGCAGAGGGGCCAGTACTGATAAACTAACCGAAGAGCCGGAGTTCCAATTAAGCGAGGCGATGCTGAAGATTGGCCCAATCAGCAGGAGATGACAAAGCCAGAGTAACGGTCATGCAGAAGATGTAAGGGAAGAAGTACTGTGAGGAGGAATGAGACTGATGTTACTGTGACAGAGATCGAAAAGAGGACGGAGATATTGTTGTTGTCGGGACCGGGATAAGGATCTACATGCTACCACTGTTGTTGGTGTCAGAAGAAGAGGTGGGGCAGAGTTAGGGATGATGTTGAGAAGAGGGAGGATGCCGAAATTAGGATGTCTGCGGCACTGCGGCTGTTGTCTGGATCTGGATGGGGATCAGTATGGGAGGGAGAGTGAAGAGGAAGATGCAGCAACGGTGAAGTCGGTGGAGACGAAAATATACTAGTGAAATTGGGGTTCCATTGGAGAAGAACTAGTACCTGCATAAAAAAATTTGGTTTTTTTTGTGTGTGGATTTTTGGTGGGATTTTTGGGTTTTTTTTATAAAAATTTTAAATTTTGATGACGACAAACGATGGCGGCGGCGATGGCGATGGTGGCAGCAACAAACGAAAGGAGTAAGGTTAGGGTTAGAGTTAGGTTAGTAGGTTCGGGTTTGGATGTGGTATGGGTTTAGATTGTTTTTTTTTGTTTTTGTTTGTTTGTTTGTGTGTGTGTGTGTGTGTGTGTGTGTGTGTGTGTGTGGATTCGGGTATAGGGTAGCAGGTCGGGTATGGGTTTATGAGTAGAATATGGCTTTGGATTTAGGATTTCGAGTAGCGGTTCGGGTATGAGTTTAGGGGTAGAATATGGGTTTGGATTTAGAGTGGGAATAAGTGAATAGGGTTAGGGTGAGAGTATGAGATCGGGTTTGGGTGTAGATGGGAAATAACAGAGGGGAGTGGCGGCTAGGTCTAGGGTTTCGGGTGAGGCTTGATGAAGTAGGTTTTGAGTAGTAGGGGAGGCAACATGGTTAGGAGGAAGGGGTTGCGGGTAGCAGGGGCAGCAGCAGTGGGCATCGGAGTTGCTGTTTATTGAGGAGGAATTCGCCGAAGGTGGTGTGTCGCCTATGCGGGGTGTGTCGATGAAGGTGTTGCAGGGTTGTTGATGTTGCAGGGTAGGAGGAAGGAAATGCGGGGTGTGTCGCCGAAGGATTGAGTTGTTGTTGATGGGGTAGAATAATTAGGATTTGAGGTAGATTAATTTGGGTTAGGTATTAGGGATGGGAAGAGAGATTAGGGTTAGGATTACTGCTCTGATACTTTGTTAAGGTAGACAGAAGATTGAAGAAAACATATTGGATTTATAATAACTGAGTAAAATGTCTCCTATATATAGAAGGAAAGCAAATACTAAACTAATATATATTCCGATATGAGACTAAATATCTATTACAATATCTAATAGGAAGCAACGACTACAGATTCTCTTACTAGCCCTAGCTACACCATTAACTGTATTTAAAGATATGCATATATACTTGTCTACAGTAAGGTTTTATAAGCAAGATGTAAGCGAGATCTTTTATCTTCTCGGTGCAAGAAGCTCATTGTTAAACACGAAATCTTATTATTTAGAATACCAAGACCAGAAGTTTCACTTCACCATTCTTTCTAAAAAGCTTATGATCCACAATGGGCATAATCCTGGAGCTGAATCTTGTTCTTTTCTTTTTCATCTTAAAGATCAGATGATAGTTATGTTTTTCTCAATAGATAAGTATAGTCAGGGCTGGTCCTGAGGTATTTAAGGTTCGTGGCAAAAAATAAAATTGTGTCCTTTATAGACATTATATATATATATATATATATATATATATATATATATATATATGAATCTTGTTATTTTCTTTTTCATCTTAAAGATCAGATGATAGTTATGTTTTTCTCAATAGATAAGTATAGTCAGGGCCGGTCCTGAGGTATTTAAGGTTCAGGGCAAAAAATAAAATTGTGTCCTTTATAGACACTATATATATATATATGGTAGGGTACTGGTACCCAATACTGATACCATGGTATACCGTACCGTACCGAGTAATTAATATATATTTAATTTATTTTTCAAATTAAAAAACTCAGGCCCAGACCTAGGTCTAGGCCCATTTTTCTTATTTCTTTTTCAATTTTTCACCCTAGTTATACTACTACTTCAGTTCTTCTTGCTTTTTTCCTTTTTCATTTTTTTCTTCTTTGAATCTAGGGCTCACGCACCGATTGACCGACGCACTACGTTGTCGAAGCACCACGCTGTCGCGGTCCACATATGTTCTTCAGCCCCCATCGGTACAATATTTTTGGAGGAATTTTTCGACTAATTATGGAACTTTAGGGTTTAGTTGGTGTATTAATATAAGATCTATCTTCTTCTTGTTCTTGTAGAGTTTTCTTGAGATCTTGGGTATTATTATTCACAAGTAATTAGGAATTTAGGATGTACAAGATCTTCTGATTTGATTTATCAAATTAATTTTTGTGTTTTTTATGAGTTAATATAGGTGAAATCTTATTTATGTATTATATTTGTATCATAATCCTGAAATTGATTTATATATGAATCTTCTAAATGAGATACATACTGGAAAAAAAGGAGTAGAACAATACACAGAAATGAAAGAACCACCAAATATCATGAATGTTGTGAAAGGAAAATAATAATACCGTTGTCATTCTTTATATATGAATCTTCTTAATTTCAGGTATTGTTGTCATTCTTTCTCTATATGTTGAAGCTATCAAATTATATCTAATCAAGTATATTGCAGAATGCTAAATCTAATTAAGTAGCATATTGAATCAATCATAATGCAGAATGTTGAAACTAATATGCATACATAAAGATACATTATATTGAAACTTATACATCTCTGAAATTGTACAACAATAAAGTCTACAACCCTGAGTTGTTGTTTGGTCTGGGTGGATTAAGGATTGGCCAGAAAATGGCTTTCGCTAATTCTTTTATTGAGGGTAAACTATTTAGGGGATGAGAAGGGGATGTTGATGTTTTTTTTAACCATGATCTTAAATTTGTGTTGATTCTTTATCACTATACCAGGTGATGTATGTTTGTTTGTGAGGATAATTTTTATATATGAATCTGTTTTCGGTTAATCGGTAGAACTGTAGGTTTCTGTATACTATTCATACCGGTGTTTCTCTATTCCTGTATGTGTTTAATTTGTTTGGAGTGTGAATTCTAGAGCTTTTTGAAAGGAACATGCATAAAGATATTAGTTATTTCAATGGAGTTTTGTGATGACTTATTCCTTCATTGTTAAACAGAAACTTATATTATTTGGTACTGCTGGAGATTGGGCTCTGGAAACACAAATGTTAGACTAAATTACGGACTGTTAGCTGTGTCTTGTTTGAGAATTGACATTGGCTAATTATTGGAACTTCTTCATATATATATTTAATTATTTATGTTGAAACTTCTTCATATATATATTTATGTTGAGCTTATTTATCCTTCTTTTGTCATTTATATGAATGTTATTTTTTTGAGCTAATTGATGTCCGGTACTACCATGGTATTACCAATACCGTAATGATATTCTGGTATTACCGAACTCGGTAGTACCAAAATCTTGGCACGGTAATGGTAGAGAAATTTGTGTACCGAGTACTCCGGTATGGTAGACGGTAGAGTAATGATGGTACGGTACAATATGGTATACCACCCCTAATTATACTTACAAATTTTTGTGCTTCTCATCTGAATTGGGCCCTAGGCGGTCGCCAAGCCAGCCCTGGGCCATGGTCGGCCATGAGTTCACGGGGCCCCGAGTGAACTCCTGAAATGGGGCCCCCATATATATATATATATATATATATATATATATATATATATATATTTTTTTTTTTTTCACATTGTTCAAGGTAAAATAAGATATTTTATTATTACAAAAAAAACATATATATAAAACAATACCCTATCTATTAATGTGACGAACCATTGACTAATTTAACAATGAAACAATGAAATAATGAAACAATGAAACAATTGAACATGCGAAAAAGTAAAAACGGTTAAGAAATAACTACCAAATAGCAACGACAAGCGACAAGAGCAACTCAGCAGTAAGATCAAGTAGCAACTAAGTAAAAGCAACTCAACAACAACAAGAGAAAGTCAGCAACAGCAACAGCAAAAGCAACTCAGCAACTCAACAACTCAACAACAACAAAACAACCCAACAACAACAATAACAACCCAAGTCACCTCCAACAACCCAACTCATCAACTCAGCAACAACAGCCCAAGACAACAACAGCAAGCGCAACTCAACATTTAGCAAGATCAACAACACCCAAGCCACCTCCAAATCCAACCAATCTTTGATTTGGGATTTAGAAATTAGAATTAGGGTTTAGGAATTTGGACTTAGCTTAGGACGTTAGGAGTTAGGTGATGGCGAAGGAAGTCGGAGAATGAAACCGGAGATGGGAGACGTAGTTGGAGCCTCGGTCGGAGGTTTGGGTATTAAGCTTAGAGTTTTGGAATTAGGAAATTCATATTAGGAATTTTTCATCCAAAGGAATTGTGCGAGGAGATTTCGGGAAAAAGAAACGGGTTGGAGATGGATTGGATTTGGAGAGGAGGGTAGGGTATTGAAGTGGAGGGTTGGGTCTCAGGTGTGAATGCGGGTCGGGTGGGTGATGCGGGTGCATATTGAGTTTGGAGATGGATTTGTTTCCCCAAATTCAAGCAGCAAGCACAAATTCAAACAACACTAGACCAAGCCCAAGTAATAAAAAAAATTCTAAAGACCCAAATAATTAAATTTGGGGGTCCCTAATAACAATTATAGATAGTGTAATTTTATTTTACGCACATAATATGTAACAACATGTATAAGGGCAATTTTTTTTTTTTTTGGGGGGGGGGGGGGGGGGGGGGGGGGCAAAAATTTCAAAAAATTCGGGGGGCTCGAGGCGGCGGCCTCCCCAGCCTCCACTAGGGCGCCAGGCGCCGGCCCTAACGACACACATTCAAGATTCTCTTATGACAATCATAACAAATCAAAAGTAAGAAAGCTCCATTTTTCATTTGATCTGACAATCTCCAAGTCTTCCTTACTACCTATGTATTCTCAACATTTCATTTACATGAAGTTTTAACAGATTCCAGTGTTCTCTTATAGCACCCTAATTTTTTTGCAAGAAAAAGAGAATGAACAACTTTGCAATGAAGAGTTTCAATTGGTGGTGGTCCTTCAAGAACCACTGGTGGAAGAAGCTGAAACAGTTGGCAGCGTGGAAGGGAAGTTCCACAGTGTTGGGTTTATGTCTTGCATACTATGTTAGATAAGAAAAGGATGAGATGATGGAGGAATTGAGATGATCGGAGACGGAGTGGAAGTAAAGGGAAACAGTCAGCAGCATTAGCAGCAGCAGGTTGCGGTTGACAGTCCTGGGGAGCGGTCGACTGCCCTACTATGCAGAAGTTTTCGAGAGGGAGACAGTCAACCGACGTTGGGGTGCGGTAGACCGAACGCGGCACTGATGGATTATTTGGGTCGGGTCTTGGTGATTCGTGAGAAACCCAACTTGCTCTTCAAGTCAGATCATACGTCTCTTATTGTAAGGTTATCTCTTCAGAAATATCCAATGGTTATTGTATAAAGATATCTAACTAGGGTTTCTCTAGATCTCTATATTTTGTTGTTATTGGCCTCCATCGAGAGCTAAGAGAGAGAGAGTACTTCATAGAAAGAGAGATTGAGTGATTCTCTAATTGTAAACAACTAGTACTTACTGGTGAGGCTTGAGAGAGGGTCGTGGTGAGAATTGTAATATTGTTGTATTTTCTCTAGTTGAATAACATCTCGGATTTCTTCTCCCCCTCATTAAGGCGAAAGTCCCAACCGGCACAAACTTGTGTGTGTTTTGATGTATTTGGTATGATCTAATATGTGTTTGGTGGTTTGTGTTGATTGCATCGAATAACTCAACAAGATCCTCAGTCAAGTTTTCCTAAGAAATCCCAACTCACAGTCATCGTCGGGAAAGGGAGGGAGCAGTTCCAAGTGCAAATTGAATAGGCAAATCACCCACTCTTCCGAGAGCTTCTGGATGAGGCAGAGGCTGAGCATGGATACGCCTATAGGGGCCCACTGAACTCCCTTGTGATGTCAATTTGTTCTGCGAAGTCTTGGGCGAGATACAGGAAGAAGAGGAGGTAGGATCGTCGTGGTGCATCAAGGGAGGATCACTCATATCGAAAGCTAAGCCCCACGAAAACCATAGTGGCTGCTAGAAGCTCAGCCATTCCATTTAAAGGTGGTGTTTATTACTAGTTAATGCAACAATTTTAGCAGTAAAAAAAAGTTGCTGTGTTTATTGAATAAGATTTTAACTAAAAACTGCAAGATGCATATAAGAATTGAAAAACCTTCGATCATTGTTACGGTTGCAAATAGAGATGAAGAAGCCGCCTAGGAAACTCAGGAATGGTACTCCTACTACTCCCACATCATTGTCAATAGTCATAGCGTTGAGGACTGACCGGTCCAGATGAGGCTCGGTCTGCCATGAAACTTTTGCTTTTGTAAATGGAAGAAAGAACAGCAGTTGAAGCGAAACTTTTGTTAGAAAATGAGTGTTTTAGACACTATTTTCGAACCGATTTTTGAGCAATTTTTTGAGTAAGATCCTCAATGAATTATTGAGAGATCTCGATTGATTTGTGTTCTCCTTAGTGAGTAGATCAAAATCATATATTGGTTCGCTAAAATCGGTTAAGGGCTGAATGAGAAATTGTCTCTCAAAGTGAGACGTTTTCATTCTTGAAAATGGGTTAAAGGGAACTTAGTCCCACATCGGAAATAACAAAGGAAATAGAAGAGGATATATAGTAATCTCATTCTAAGCATTGTAAGATGGCTAGAAGAGAGGCTCTCTCTCGCGCGCGCAGGGGGGGGTGCAAATCACGGACATGCGACGACTTGTGTGCGCCCGCACGAATGCCGGACCGATTTGATCCCACCCCGCGCAGAGCCACCTTTTGCTACAGTTTTTTTTTTTGTAACGGCTGAAATGAATGCAGAAACGGTTCTGTCTGCCGTTTCAGTGCTGTATTTAATATTTTGTCTGCCGTTACGCTGAAGGCATTCAATTCGCTGTCTGCCGTTACAGTGAAGGCTGTTAAAGGCTGCCGTTACAGTGAAGACTGTTAAAGGCAGTTAATGCCTTGTCTGCCGTTACAATGAAGGCTGTTAATGGCCTTGTCTGCCGTTACAGTAAAGGCTGTTAATGCCAGTAAAGGCTGTTAATGCCTTGTCTGCCGTTACTGAATAACCCAGGCTCTATAAATAGAGGCCTCCCCTTCACAGTTCTCCGCTGAACAAACCAGATCCTATTCTCTCCCTCTCTTCTGTACTGTTCGTCCATCCTGCTGTTGTTGGTAAGTCAGGTGATAGGTTCAAGCGCTTGTGATCAGTTCGGGAGTGGTACGTGGTGCCTACGGGATCGCTCCAAGTCGTTGCATCCTGGAAGACAGACGCCTCCGTTCAATCCAGCAACCAGAGAGAGGCGAAATCTGTTTTAAGGACACTGTGTGATACACAGGCCTCGGCTTTCTTGGAGTTGTACTTTTCATTTGCTTATTGTAAGTTGTTTAATTTATTTTCCTTTTCTTTTTCTTTCGGATTACCCTCCTCTGTTCCCTTCTCGGTTTTTCCTGTGCCTCTCTATCTTCCTTTGTAAAAGAAATTTTGTAAACATTATTTGTAACAAACTTAAAACAGACGTTCGATTTCTTTCATTTTCGATTTTGAGGCACGGTTTTTCCTTTTATTTCTTTTATCTGGAAAACTTACACTCGTGTTGTGTAAATTTCAGATTCACGATGACTACTGCATTGGACAATGCTGTTGTGTCTGAAATGGTCTATGTGCCGGTTGTTGATACAACGCAAGAACCGATTGCTGCTGCGGCACGAGTGCCAATGTCCGCCGTTGTACCTGTCTCAGTCTCCCATGGGGAGAAACCTGAGAAGTTCAACGGGCAGAACTTTAAGAGGTGGCAACAGAAGATGATGTTCTATCTGACCACACTGAATCTTGCAAGGTTCTTGAACGAAGATGCTCCAGATCTTAAGAAAGATGAGTAGGATAACCAAGTCATTGCCGCTGTGGATGCTTGGAAAAATGCTGATTACTTGTGTAGAAATTACATAATGAACGGATTAGCCGACTCTTTGTATAATGTTTACATTGACAAAAGAACAGCTAAAGAACTATGGGAATCACTAGAACATAAATATAAAACTGAGGATGCCGGCGCCAAGAAATTCATTGTGGGCCGCTTCCTAGACTATAAAATGGTAGATTCTAAAACAGTAATCAGTCAAGTTCAAGAACTACAACTAATCTTGCATGAGATTCATGCTGAAGGTATGAACTTAAGTGAAAGTTTCCAAGTGGCTTGTATAATTGAAAAATTACCACAAGGTTGGAAAGACTTTAAGAATTACCTAAAGCATAAGCGAAAAGAAATGGGCATTGAAGATCTCATTGTCAGGCTTCGTATTGAAGAAGACAATAGGGGATCTGAAAAAGTTGGACTCATCAGCCATGCAGCAAAGGCAAATGTAATGGAACATAAACAACGTTCCAACAAGCACAACAACAAGGGTCCGAAGTTGGGGCCTAAGGGAGGAATCTTCAAGAAGCCGAAATTTCAAGGCAAGTGCTTCAATTGTGACAAAATGGGTCACAAGTCCACTGAATGCAGACTTCCCAAGAAGAACAGGAACAGAGAAGCAAACTTGGTTCAAGGAATTACTCAAGATGTTTCCGATATCAACCTCTCAGCTGTGATATCAGAAGTGAATATGTTAGGTTCAAACCCGAAGGAATGGTGGGTTGACACTGGAGCTACTCGGCATGTGTGCTCCAATAGAAGTATGTTCTCCACTTTCGAACCATTAGAGAATGGGGAGAAAATGTTTATGGGGAACTCGGCTACTTCAGAAATAAAGGGCCAAGGCAAGGTGATCTTGAAGATGACTTCTGGAAAGGAACTGACTCTGAACAATGTTGCATATGTTCCTGAAATCCGTAAGAACCTGGTATCTGGTTCGTTGCTTAATAACCACGGTTTTCGTTTAGTGTTCGAGTCGAATAAATTTGTTTTGTCTAAAAGTGGAATGTATGTTGGTAGAGGATATATGAGTGGTGGAATGTTCAAACTCAATGTAATGACCATGGTCAATAATATGAATAAAGCTAGCTCTTCTACTTATTTGCTTGAGTCTTCCAATTTATGGCATGGTAGACTAGGACATGTTAATTATGATACTTTGCGAAGACTAATTAACTTGAATCACATACCAACGTTCCAAATTGATTCCAAACACAAATGTGAAACTTGTGTTGAGGCAAAACTAACAAGATCATCATTTAAAAGTGTTGAAAGAAACACCGAACCACTTGATCTAATTCACACTGATATTTGTGATTTGAAAATGATACAAACAAGAGGAGGTAATAAATATTTTATTATCTTCATAGATGATAGCACAAAATATTGCTATGTATACTTGCTTAAAAGCAAAGATGAAGCTATAGAGAAATTTGTTCTCTATAAAAATGAGGTTGAAAATCAACTCAATAAGAAAATTAAGGCGCTAAGAAGCGACCGAGGTGGAGAGTATGAATTGCCATTTGCTGACACATGTGCTAAGCATGGGATTATACATGAAACCACAGCGCCTTATTCTCCTCAGTCCAACGGTGTTGCTGAGAGAAAGAATCGTACATTGAAAGAAATGATGAATGCGATGTTAATAAGTTCTGGTTTACCACCAAACTTGTGGGGAGAAGCTATTCTTTCAGCTAACTACCTTTTGAATAAGGTGCCCAAAAGGAAAGAAGAAAAAACTCCATATGAATTATGGAAAGGAAGAAAGCCATCCTACAATTACTTGCGAATGTGGGGATGTCTTGCCAAGGTGGTAGTACCCCCACCTAAGAAAATGAAAATAGGACCAAAAACAGTTGATTGTATTTTCATTGGTTATGCACTTAACAGTAGTGCCTATCGGTTCTTGGTGTACAAATCCGATATCACTGAGATATCAAAGAACACGATAATGGAATCTAGAAATGCATCGTTCTTTGAAGATGTATTTCCATGTAAGTCAAAGGAGGAACCAAGTTCCTCCAAACGAACACATGAGACTATCAGTGAAGATAGTGAAGACCAAAATGAAGAAGTTGAGGAGGAACCTCGACGCAGTAAAAGAACAAGAACGGAAAAATCTTTTGGTCCGGATTTCTTGACTTTTATGCTTGAAGGAGAACCCCAAACCTTCAAGGAAGCGGTGAACTCTAGTGATGGTCCTCAATGGAAAGAAGCCATCAAGAGTGAGATTGATTCTATCTTGCAAAACCATACTTGGGAACTAGTGGATCTTCCACCGGGTAGTAAACCTTTAGGTTCCAAGTGGATCTTCAAGAGAAAAATAAAACCTGATGGATCAATTGATAAATACAAGGCAAGACTTGTAATTAAAGGTTATAAACAAAAGGAAGGTCTTGATTACTTTGACACATATTCTCCTGTGACGAGAATAAATTCCATTAGGATGGTACTTGCCGTAGCAGCTCTACGCAATCTTGAAGTACATCAAATGGATGTAAAAACAGCTTTTCTTAATGGAGATTTAGATGAAGAAATCTACATGGAACAACCTGAGGGTTTTTCATCTCCAGGACATGAAAAGAAAGTGTGTAAACTGGTGAAGTCATTATATGGCTTGAAACAAGCTCCAAAACAGTGGCATGAAAAATTTGACAATGTCATGATGACAAATGGCTTCAAGATCAATGAATGTGACAAATGTGTATATGTCAAAGACACAGAAGATGGATATGTCATTATATGTTTGTATGTAGATGACATGCTTATTATTGGAAGCAATGATCAGATAATTAAATCTGTTAAAAACATGTTAAACTCGAGGTTTGACATGAAAGACATGGGACTAGCTGATGTTATATTGGGAATTAAAATCACAAGAACATCAGACGAGCTTATTTTAAGCCAGTCACATTATGTTGACAATATTCTTGGAAAATTTGATAAAGATAATTCTGGAATTGCGAGAACTCCAATAGATCTAACCTTACATTTATCCAAGAATAAAGGGGAGAGTATTTCTCAAGTAGAATACTCTAGAATCATAGGCAGTCTAATGTACTTAATGAGTTGTACAAGACCAGACATAGCCTATGCAGTAAGTAAACTAAGCAGATACACGAGTAATCCTGGAAGCGAGCATTGGCAAGCAATTATAAGAGTACTGAAGTACTTGCGTTTTACTCGTAACTACGGGCTGCACTATACGAGATATCCGGCTGTACTTGAAGGATACAGTGATGCGAACTGGATATCGAGTGATAATTCAAAATCCACTAGTGGCTATGTGTTTACACTAGGTGGTGCAGCAGTTTCTTGGAAATCCTCGAAACAAACAGTGATCGCTAAATCCACGATGGAATCTGAATTTATCGCACTAGACAAATGTGGGAAAGAGGCTGAATGGTTACGCCACTTCCTTGAGGATATTCCAAGGTGGACGAAGCCTGTGCCTCCAATCTGCATACATTCAGATAGTCAATCTGCAATTTGTAGAGCACAGAGCAATATGTATAATGGTAAATCTAGACATATTCGTCGAAGATATAATACCATTAGACAACTACTCTCTACTGGGGTTATCTCTGTGGACTATGTAAAGTCAAAAGATAACATTGCGGATCCACTAACCAAAGGGTTAAACAGAGAGTTAGTTGATAAATCATCGAGGGGAATGGGACTAAAGCCCATGAAAGAATAAGTCGATACAATGGAAACCCAACCTAGTTGACTGGAGATCCCAAGATCTAGGTTCAAAGGGACAACTAAATTGTAAAGACCAAGTTAGATCACTGTGGGGATTTTCCATGTCCATTCCCATGATGAAACAGTGATGCCCGCAAGGTAACAGGTTAAGCTAGGCTTTTAATGATTCTTATGCGTCGGATATCCGAGCAGAGTAATGCGGGTTACTCTTAAGTAAGAAATCACCTATGTAAGATGGAAGAAGGGCCGCTTCCAAGGGAATAATATAGGGCAATATTCCTGTTAAAATCTTGCAGAACCAGGCGTATGTTCATGGCCAAAACGAGCATAACAGTGAGAACTGAAAAAGCGCTAGAAAGATTTCTGTGTGAGATATGTCATCGTTTACACAAATGGCAGAACAGTTCAAAGACATCGCGTCTACTGTTTAGTTAGTAAAGTAAACATATTTTCATAAGGGAAGGTTCAAAGGGTAACACCTACCTATCCTATGCAGAAATCAATCGTTGAATTCTATCACCAAGTCTGTCGGGTCAGTCCGTCGTGTCAGTCTGTCGTGTCAGTCTGTCCTGTCTGTGGTCGTCAATTTTCATTCATGTGGGGATTGTTAGAAAATGAGTGTTTTAGACACTATTTTCGAACCGATTTTTGAGCAATTTTTTGAGTAAGATCCTCAATGAATTATTGAGAGATCTCGATTGATTTGTGTTCTCCTTAGTGAGTAGATCAAAATCATATATTGGTTCGCTAAAATCGGTTAAGGGGTGAATGAGAAATTGTCTCTCAAAGTGAGACGTTTTCATTCTTGAAAATGGGTTAAAGGGAACTTAGTCCCACAGCGGAAATAACAAAGGAAATAGAAGAGGATATATAGTAATCTCCTTCTAAGCATTGTAAGATGGCTAGAAGAGAGGCTCTCTCTCGCGCGCGCAGGGGGGGTGCAAATCACGGACCGGATTACATGCGACTTGTGTGCGCCCGCACGACCTGCGGACACGAATGCCGGACCGATTTGATCCCACCCCGCGCAGAGCCACCTTTTGCTACAGTTTTTTTTTTTGTAACGGCTGAAATGAATGCAGAAACGGTTCTGTCTGCCGTTTCAGTGCTGTATTTAATATTTTGTCTGCCGTTACGCTGAAGGCATTCAATTCGCTGTCTGCCGTTACAGTGAAGGCTGTTAAAGGCTGCCGTTACAGTGAAGACTGTTAAAGGCAGTTAATGCCTTGTCTGCCGTTACAATGAAGGCTGTTAATGGCCTTGTCTGCCGTTACAGTAAAGGCTGTTAATGCCTTGTCTGCCGTTACTGAATAACCCAGGCTCTATAAATAGAGGCCTCCCCTTCACAGTTCTCCGCTGAACAAACCAGATCCTATTCTCTCCCTCTCTTCTGTACTGTTCGTCCGTCCTGCTGTTGTTGGTAAGTCAGGTGATAGGTTCAAGCGCTTGTGATCAGTTCGGGAGTGGTACGTGGTGCCTACGGGATCGCTCCAAGTCGTTGCATCCTGGGAGACAGACGCCTCCGTTCAATCCAGCAACCGGAGAGAGGTGAAATCTGTTTTAAGGACACTGTGTGATACACAGGCCTCGGCTTTCTTGGAGTTGTACTTTTCATTTGCTTATTGTAAGTTGTTTAATTTATTTTCCTTTTCTTTTTCTTTCGGATTACCCTCCTCTGTTCCCTTCTCGGTTTTTCCTGTGCCTCTCTATCTTCCTTTGTAAAAGAAATTTTGTAAACATTATTTGTAACAACTTTTTCATATGAAAAAATTCTCACAATCAGACTATCAGTTCACATTGTCTTCACTGTATTACAAACAAATGAATATAATCTATTTATTACATTACATCAACAACATACAGAAACACTCATTTAAGCTCTTCGCTTTGCTAACATGCAACAGATTGAAGTTCAAACTATGTTGGCGTCAGCAAGTTATAATATTACATGATTCATGCATACAACTGATACACGGAGGAAAATGAACAAATACAACAAGATCAAAACAACTACAAAATTAACATTGTCACTTCTCATTTAAATGATTGGATGAAATGTAGCAGTACCCTCAATTGAAGTGAAAAGCCTTGAATGGTCTAACTAAGCATCTATCTGAAACAAAACCGAATATGCTATCCAACTGCTCATCATCTTGTGATGCCCTCTTAGCAGGATTGTAAACACTGTAATCACCAAATTCTTGCCGCCCACTGCCAAAATAGAATAGTTATCATATGAGCAAAATACATTTCGGCTTCTCTAGCAACTATTTGATCTTTTACTGTGCCTGAGAGGTGACCCCAGTTCTGCATGATATCAGCTTTCAGATCTATGGTAGGTTCTTCTTGTTCTACTGTGATGATAGAAGAAAAGGTTTTTCAGGCTATGGAAAACATTCTCTTATCCTGAACTACAATCTTGGTGCTGGTATTATTAGCTTATGGTATGTTTCAGTTTTTAAATAAAATAGGTATAAGAAGTATATAAGATTGATTTTTTTTTTCTTTCACGGTATGAAAATGAAAAATGAAAGAATAAAGAGTTCTTAGTAGGTTACCTGTGCATTTTATCCCAATTTGAAGGCAAAAAACGAGGATGAACTACTTCCACAAAAACCTGTCTCCATCTGACTAAATTGGTTAATACCATCTTCTCCATAATTGTTTAGTATATGATCCACAACTTGTTTCTCATGTGGTCCATATCCTAACAATGACAGCTTCTTTGCACTTCTTGAGGACAATACTTGAGATTGATGATATTTAGTAGATTCATCTGATGAATTTCCGCATACATTTTCATGAGAATTGTAACGTGTTGTCTTTTTTCGGTGTGGGAGCAAACAGATAGTGAGTTAATAATGAATGAAAACTACTAAAAGTCAAACCTGTGCCATGGCCGTTAAAAGACGTTAGAGCCCCTGAGATTGAATCTGGATCGTTGATTGACCTTTTGTGATCTGAAATCGACGGTTGTTGATGCGGCCGATGGATCTGCAAAACATCTGAAACACTGGGGGGCCCCGACGACAGACCCTCCGACGCTCAAATCAGAACCAGAAAGAGAGAGTAGGAGAGTGAAAACTGGTGAATTGTTGATTACCTGAAAATTGAGGAGGGGGAGGCGTATTTATAGGCCTGAGAAACATTCTAGAAGCCGAATCGTGACCGTCAGATCTTTCATATCCCCCCATGAAGAGATAAGATATCTCTGTGAAAGGATAAGAGATGAGACTCCTAGTCATCATGGGCTGGGTATCTCTCTTAGTGGGCCTAGTCTGTCATTTTTATGGGCTTGAGAGAAGCCCATGTCTTGGAGTGGGTCCAGGCCTGTGAAATAGGTCTGTGATGGCTAATCTGTCTGTAGACGCTTTGAGATCCGTACACGGATCGTACGGCTCTGATTTGCTGTGATTTTTACCATCATCATTAGCCCCCCACTCCCGAAAGGCAATTTTCATGGCTTTCGGGAAGTAGTGCTTCTTATTTTTAGAATCTGGCGAATAATGTTAGCAGTCGGAGTGTTCGTAGATATCTGAAACCGATCTGTGACTTCTGGAGGCAGTAAATATATTCCTGAATTTTTCCATATTTCTGAATATAAGATTGATTTTTTTTTCCCCACGATATGAAAATGAAAAATGAAAGAATAAAGAGTTCTTACTTGTGCATTACATCCCAACCAGAAGGCAAAAAACGAGGATGAACTACTTCCACAAAAACCTGTCTCCATCTTTGACTACATTGGTTAACACCATCTTCTCCATAATTGTTTAGTATATGATCCACAACTTGTTTACCATGTGGTTCATGTCCTAACAATGACAGCTTCTTTGCACTTACTTGCGATTGATGATATTTAGTAGATTCATCTGATGGATTTCCGCATACATTTTCATGAGACTTGTAACGGAATCACTTTCCACATTTCATGTTTTTCAAGTGTTAGAGTTGTTTTTACGCCTTTTGGAGCTCTCCACAATGTGTACCTTAGCCTCCTTGCTTTTGGTATTGATCGTCCCACAGTTGTCAGCCTCAATCTTGCCTGATATCAAGATCTTCCAAAGATATTTTCTTCTTTTTGTGCTTAAGGTAATATCTAAAGTCTTTCCAAGATGGTGACAACTTTCCAATGATTGCTTCTATGAGGAAAGATTCGCCAACAGTATGATCCTTTGCTTCAGTCTCATGCATAATGATCTGAAGCTTCTACATCTGGACAGTGACAGACTTAGAGTCCACCATTTTGTAGTCCATAAATTTATTAATGATAAATTTCTTTAAGCTGACGTTCTCGGTCTTAGTATCTCTTGGCCAGAGCATTCTATAAAGTCTTTGCAGTAGTAAGCAGACTATATATCTTGTACAGAACTTCATCCAAGCAATTTAGGATATAGTTTATGCCAGGAAAGTCCGAATGTCTCTATGCATCAACTGCAGCAAACGTCTCCTTATGGATTTCAGGATTTTGCCTATCAACGGGCTTAGGTTCTTCCTCATCGAGGAACCTATCCAACCCAAGGGTTATGAGAGAGAAGAGCACTGCCAAGTCTTGAAGTCAGCCCCTTTGTAATTCTCAGGCTTGTTTTGCATACTTGTGACCACTTTTGGAAGTTCCAATTTTGTAGTCATGATTTTGTCTACAAAAGAAGAATACATGTAACGTCTTATGTTGTTATGTCTTAAGTAAACAAAATTAGTTTTGTAATGAAACATTAATAAAATCGAATTAAAATCCTACTCGAATTGAATTACAATTATATTGTTTTGCAAACAGTAGAATTCACTATGAATAAAGAACAAAGAGAAGATAATTATCTTCAATTCGAACCTTGATAATTGTGAACTAAGAATAACCGTTTTTCAAACAACGTTTTTCACTATAAACAAAGCACAGAAAGGAAATAATTTTATCTTCGATTCCGACCTTGAAGATGGTGAACAGATAGACTAAGGTTTGTTTAAAAACAATGTCCTTAAGACGTTATTTTCACCACTGCTACGGTGTATATACGCTATCGTCTCCCAAGATACAACAGTCTGAACTTCGTTAACTTACACTAGAATAACAAAGACTCGGGTGAGATGGATATGATAGCAGTGTTTGTATTAAGCCAGCACTGGTACTGTTTTAACACCAAGCCCAAGCCCAGCCCAACCGGCAGGTGCACGCGTGCATGTGCTTCTACCCGAAGTCCAAGTTGGGTGTGTTCTCCCTCTAAAGAAAATCTTCGCATCCTTAATGGCACAACCCTTTGGCTAAGTTTTTAACTTATCAACTCGCTTGCTTCTTTGCTCCATTCCGATATGGGACTAACATCTAATACCACATACCAAGCAAAAAGTCCAATTCTTCATTTCAACATGATAACTTCGAAGGCAAATATTTTATTCATTTGAAATCCATTTTGGACATGTGAGTACATTATTTTATTCGTGTTGATGAGTAGAATAAGATGGATCTGATTTCCAACATCAAGTCCCTGAAAATTTTGTTCATTTCCATCAATAACAGAGGCATTTGTTCCCTCTATGTCGATGTCATTACATCTCCCCAGTTTTTGATGATTCATCTGAATTTTGTACAACATCGTTCAAACTAGTAGCACATCCATTTGTTTGCACAGTAGAAGTTTTGATAACTACATGGACACCACTATCTTTATAACGCTTTAAGTTCAAAATTTTTTTTCTTCTCGAGTCGTCTGATCTCATGATGACTCATTCCAACAAGTAATGCCATTTCACGATCTTCTTGTGTTATCTCAAATATGATTTTACATCCTGCAAGAGAACATATTGCAGCAGATAGAATACCATATTTGTGAAATAACATTTATAAGAAAATATATGGAATTATGGAAACAATTCTGCTACTAAAAATAGCATCCTTGTAAATTTTAAATGATTAGAGTAACCAAATATCATTTTCAGACAAACGAGAAGAAGTTAATCCTTTTTTTTATGAGGAAAGGAACAGCAAACCATTTGATAGAAGAAGTTACTTGTGTTGGGTTTTAAGTCTTGCATACTTGTAGTCCGATGAGAAGTAGAAGATGATGAAGCGAAGGAGGCCGAAGCAATCACATGAGTGAAGCAACAACAATACAACAAGAAGCCGCATCAGCACAACAATAGACCATTTGACAGTCGACTAAACCTAAGGACACTTAGCAGTGCTAAGTCTCTGTTTGGGATAGAGCTCATTGTGTTTGACTGCCCCCGTAGTTGGCGGCTAGACTCCATGTCGGGTCTGGATTATTTTGTTTTAGGTATTTCTTCCACTCCAAGATCGTACGGTTCTATCGTGTGTCTCTTTATTCATCATATATCAGATGATTTATGTATCAAGACAACAACCTAGGATTTCTCTAGATCTCTATGTATTATTGTGTAAGTCTCCATTGAGAGGCAAGATAAATTACTTTATATGAAAGTTTAGATTGAGAGTTCTCCACTGTAAATAGCTAATTATCTTTTAGTTAGGCTTGAGAGATAGATAAGTTCTTAGTGCGAGTGTAATACTTTGTATTTTCTCTCGTTGAATAATATCTCCCTTATTTCTTCCCCGGATTAGGGTTCACCCAAACCGAGACAAATCATTGTGTGATTTATGTGTTTGGTTAGATCTACTTGTTTGTCATTGGATCGGTTGCCGCTAAACTCAACAACGAAATCTTAACAACTTGCTGATTGGAGGAAGTGTTGGGTGTATGTCTTGCATACTTGGGTTCGGTGTGAAGAGAAGAAGGCGAGACGAAGGAAGGTTGAAGCGTCGATGGAGATAAGAAGCAACAACAACCACGCAAACAGAGGCAACAACAGCAACACACTTAATTGACAATCGACTGCCCAAACGTATTTTGGAAAAAAAAATTGCAGTCGACCGCCAACGATGGGCTGGCAGTTATTGGGCCTATTTGGGTGATCATTTGAGCCCATCTTCTACTCCAAGTTAGATCGCACAGCTTCCATCGTGTGGCTTCTTCTTGAAAATATATTAGACGGTTATTGTATCAAGAGTAAACCTAAGGTTTTCCTAGTTCTCCATATATTGTAATAGCCTCTATTGAGACAGGTAAGTACTTCATTGAGATTTCTTCCTTTGTAAGTAAGGCTTGAGAGATAGTTCTTGGTGAGTGAGTTTGTAACTCCTGTAATATTCTTTGGTTGAATAGTATCTCCCTATATTTCTTCCCGGATTAGGTTCGCCCAAATCAGGAAAAATTATTTTGTTATTTGTGTGATTGGTTTGATCTACTTGCTTGGTTGTTCATCAGATCTGTTTGTGTTCCTCGCTACCTTGCTCAAAAACTCTGCTGCGCCACAATTCCCTAACAGGAAAGCCATAGATTTTGGACTCAACAGTCACTAGTTCAGTTTTGAAGAATTTCTTATGAAGCCATAGATTCCAGTTCCATTTTCCATTTGCAACCAGTTTGACACTTGTTACATACATTTTGTTCCTCTTTTGGATTGGACTGAGATGAGATAAATGTATAATATTGGTGGACATGGGAAGTTACTCCTTTATGTTTTCGGGAAGAAGAGGGTTGCAGTTACTCGATATCTTGTCTTTAGGTTTCTTCAACTAGAATTTCATTATTATGTGTGTGTGGAAACTTGGGAATAGTATCAAATTATCTAGTAGTATCAGTCTCAAATTATGGAACATAAGGAGTGCGTGGTGGATTCTTGTCAACTTTGTGTACGACTCTGTACATGATCATGATGATGTCATTAGTATATAAAATTTATATAATTGAATAATTGATATGAGAAAAAAATTTATTTGAAATTAACAAGCTATAAATTAACAACTAACAAATGTTAATTGAACTTAAAAATGAAACTGCCCTTTAAGAATTGCAAGAGTACATAACTAGATTGAGATTTGAGGCTTGAGAGAGTTGAGATTTGGATAACATTGAACTAGATTTACTAATACTCAAATACGATCATTGAACTAGATTTGGCTAACATGCAAGTAACAATTTTCACATCTAATTACAAATAAGAAATCAGCACAGCAAAGAAGTTAGAAAAATTTGTTTAATATTCATGACAACTCCTATAAAAGTTGGGCGAGGTGGAGACATTGTTAAGGAGTTAGGCGAAGCGACGTGCATAATTTTGCGAGTTGAGAGTTGGGAACGGATATCAGAAAGGAGGTTGGAGAGAAAGGTAAGAGAGAATATTGGAGAGGAGGTCGGAGAGGAGGTGCCGGTAGAGTGGTTGGAGACTTGGAGTCTCTGATCTTCATTTGGGAGGGGGAGGTGACCACCAATGGTGGATCTACCTCCTCCTTTTTCCTCTTTCTTACTATCTCAAACTTGGAATAATGGAGGAAGTGAAGGGAACATTACATCATCACACCTCTCACACCCCTCTCACCCTTGCCTGAGGTTGGAAAAATCACATCAGTGGTTTCAGGGATGATAGTGGCTCGTCTAGATGGGATGTGCATTGTCGCTAGGTCGATGAAGCCTAACGAGAGCATCATTGCAAAAATAGTTGGAGCATCGTTCTAGAGAGTGTTGCTATTGACTATGTGGGAGCCATGCTGACAAGGGGACAATGAAAACATGCGATGGAGCTAGAGGTGCACCACAGCCAAAACAACGAGATTTGGTCGTGATATGAGTGAGGGCTAGATGGTGTATCACCGAATAAGCCAAAGGGAATGACTTCCAAGGAGGGTGGTCAAGCCACCATTTGGAGGAGAGAGAAGGCAAACTAAATGAAACCACTACTATAGAGAAGGTCGTGACCATGGTTTGTGATCAACCTATGGCAAGGGGAGCCTAAATGTAAGATCAGCTGGAATCCACCGGCTCGCTACAATGAGACTACATGTAGGATATGTAGTTGGTGAAAGTTAGTGGTGTTATGAGATGAAATTTGCCTCATAGTGACCCCCAAGGATGAGGACCGATGGCCGGAATGGTGGTTGGTCGGTGGATGCCAACAAATCAATGGTCAAAAGGATGACTCCTTCTTAGTTATTTTCGTGAATGAGAGTGGGCTGCTTTGAGAAAGGTATACTATACCTTTTCAAAGTTAACTTAGTTTGACTAGGATAATATGATATATGTAGTTCCGGGGACGGAACTATTCTAAGGAGGGAGTCTTGTAACACCCCACATTTTATTTTAAATTAAAAATGCATTTTTTGAATTTTGCACGTATGATGCACATGCAAATTTTTATTCTCATTTTGTTATTCTCATTTACAAATTTTTAGCATGCATAAGTTTTAATTAGTCTTCTTTTGATCCATGGACCTAAAGATTAAAATTTATCCCATTAGGAGAAGAGCCCACTATGATATTTAAATTAATAAATTAGAAATGAGCCCATGAAGCAAGCCCATTAATAAAATCACATTTTAAAGTTGAGCTTGGACTAATACATGACAAGTTACAACTTTTTGTACACATTTAGAGTTATAGAAATGTGTTCATATTTGTATGTGCATGTGTGCATGCACACACAAGTGAACTTGGCCGGTTTTATGGGCTAGGGGAGGCCAGTTTTTGAGAAGGGGAGAAGAAGGGTTGGGGGTTGAGTTTGTGAAGAGTGGGGAGATGAAGAGTTGTAGGTTTTAGGAGTTTAGAACATGAAGAGTTGTAAGAATTAATATGGAGAGTTATTAGGTGTAAAATTATGCATAATAGACCCTAACCATACCCTATAAATAGAGACCCATTTCCTATTTCTCCTTTGCACCAAAAACATAATCAAAAGAAAAGAAAAGAAAAGAAAAGAAAAGAAAAGAAAGAAAAAGAAAGAGAGTACGAGAGTTCTTTCACTTGGAGAAAATTCTTGCTGGGAGAGCTTGCTAGGAGAAGAAGCCATTGCTAGAAGGAGAAGTCTTACTAGAAGTCTTTGAAGCTAGAAGTGGTGTTCTCTTTTCTTTCATTGTTCAAGCTTCACATAAGGTGGGTGATTTCATTATTTTCTAATATAGGAAATGCATGCAAAAATGAGTAATATAAGAAGAATTTTGATGAGAAAATTATAAAATTCATGCTAGTATAATATGATATGTGTGAAGGTAGTTTTGTTGAGATTAAGAAATAGATGCCATGCTAATTAAGGATAAGAACTCCTTTATGATTATAAACCATATTAGTATGTTTGCAAAAAAAAATTGTGCTTATGAAACATGTTGATCACATCATGTTTTGAATACCAAGAAAGAAGAAAGAAAGAAATCTTAGTTAGTATTTTATAATGTATCGACATATGTATGTTCTAATTTAAAAGAATATAAACTATTGCATGAAAGAGTATTCTTATTCAAGTGAATACACTAGTATTTGTTATAAAGTGTAATTTGTGTCAAAGTGAGAATATAACCAATTGTCATGGACACTAGTTTCTTTTCTTTTGTAAGTTTTAGTTTCTTAAAGAAAAAAAATCTAAGTTTATGTGAAAAAATGAGAGAGAGAACTATTTAATGAGTGAAAATAGTGTTTTAATGAATTTTGAAAATTTGTTGTTTACTATTTTTAAATTCTAATATCAAGAAAAAGTTTATTTCAAAATGGTTAGAAAGATTTGGATCCTTGAATAAACAAGTTTCATGGAAAAAGAAATACTTTCTGAATAATTGAACAAAAGTACATTAGTACAATTTCTAAACAGAATTCACACTTGGACTTACTGGTTAGCCAGTGCAACACAGAACTTTGTTTGTAAAAGATCTTGGGTTCTAAACTTATTAGTCACACTTATTTTTAAACTTTTTTTTAATCCCTAAAGTAAGATTTCGGCATATGAGCCTTTTGGTGTATGAAATTGACACAAAGTCCTAGTGGACTTTATGTCTAGCGGGATGTGGTATGGGCGCTGGTTGTTGTGGTCGGTAGTGTTGGGTTCGAAACCCAGGCCTCCCACTTTGTTTTTTTTTTTGATTTTTTTTCATGGATTAGTCTTTAAATATAAAATGGAAACTCTAGTATTAATATAAAATGAAATGAAAATACTAAGAGATAGTTTCTTGTATATTTTTGAAGTGTAAAAAGAAATAAAAATTTTGAGAATAGAATCATGTGGTGAAAAGTAGTATTTTTGTAAATTGATATTTTAAGGATAATTACACTTGAATCATGTTTAAGAAATATTTTATGAACTGAAACATTTTGATAACTTAGATTTGTTGTAACAATTCATGTGTTCTTGAAATGAATGTTTGTTTAAAAAGAATGTGAATAAACAACTGGATCATGAATAGTGTCGAGGCTATGATTATTTTGTAACTAAGTTGAAAGATAAAATCACCTAGGTTTAAAACATGCTTAATAAAGGGTATGTGTACCCATATTTTTTGTACATGAAAGATTATGATTAAGAATTAGTAAGACCTCGGTTACCGACAATATTGAAAGAAAGATTTGAGATCATTTTGAGATATTGCCGTGGGGTGATCTCGTCTTTTTGTAAACAAGTCCGGTAGGAGGTAAAACTGATTCTAGGAATGATAACACATTCATGTCTTGAACTAGATAACTAGGCACATAAGTGAAGATGTAGTAAGCATGGGCAAACGTAAGTGGGTTGCCTCTATATAGTCGGCGGTGGATCGCCGTGGCTATAGACCCAGTCGGCGGACTGAGGTTGCTCTGTGGGAGACGGGTTTTTATATTTAAATCCGGGACTTAGCGTAGTTGGGTAGATAGTTTGCCGTCTCCAATATATATACGTATACCAGGGCTAGGGGGGCACTTGCGGGATGATTCAAACGATGAGGGAACCGTTATAATAGCTGATGTGCTGGGACCCATATTCGTGGAATGATCAAAACCTTATTTTATTACCGGATAGTTTTCATGGCGAGGGATTGAGCCCTTTATTATGGAGTACGTAGGCGCTTGCCCTCGGACCTATGTAGTATGGAATGCATAGAACAGGTGTTCTGCACTTTCTGCCATACAGAGCTTCGTACGACGCCATCCCAATGCTAGTCTGAAAACTGTTGTTGTTGGCAAACTCTACCATGGGTAAATGCCTTTCCAAACTGCCTCCAAAGTTTAGTATACAATACCGAAGCATATCCTCAAGAATACGGTTGACTCTCTCGGTCTGCCCATCGGTTTGCGGATGAAAAGCAGTGCTGAAAACCGTCTTGGTACCTAAAGCTGTCTGAAGACTCCTCCAAAAATGCGAAGTAAACCGCGCATCTTGATCAGACACAATAGTTACGGAACACCATGAAGCCGGACGATCTCGCCAACATAGAGCTCAGCTAACTTGTCCATCGAAGCAGTAAGTTTCATCGCCAAAAAGTGAGCGGACTTGGTTAGTCGATCGACTATAACCCAAATCGCATCATTGCCTTTAGAACTCTTAGGCAATCCCGTAATGAAATCCATACTGATGTTATCCCACTTCCATTCCGGAATAGGTAACAGCTGTAATAGACCTCTGGGTCTCTGATTTTCGGCTTTGACTTGCTGACAAACCTCACACTTCACCACAAATTTGGCCACATCCCGCTTCAAACCTGACCACCAGAAATGCGGTTTGATGTCTTTGTACATCTTAGTACTCCCAGGATGTACCGACAAAAAAGTAGCATGCGCTTCCTGAAGAATACTCTCTTTCAGGTCCGCCTGATTAGGAACACATAGTCTCTCTCCAAACCATAGCACTCCATCCCTGATTTGAAATCCGGGCAACCTGCCAGCACCAACCTGCTCCTTCATCTCCAAAATATCAACATCAACCTTCTGACTTGCAATGATCATTGCATTCAGTGTAGGCTGAAGCCTCAACTGAGCTAAAGATGCTCCCAATCCTTGCAAGACAACTTCAATACCTGCTCGATCCAATTCCTCAATCAGATGCTTCTGAGTTGTAATCAAACTGGCTAAACTGCTCTTGCGACTAAGTGCATCAACAACAACATTAGCTTTCCCAGGATGATACTTGATCTCAGGTCGCATGTCTTCAAGCACTTCCAACCATCTTCGCTGCCTCAAATTCAGATCCCTCTGCTGATATATGTACTTCAAACTCTTGTGGTTCGTGTACATGTTCAATTTCTCACCGTACACGTAGTGCCTCCATTGCTTCAGGGCAAAGATAATCGCAGCCAACTCCAGATCATGAGTCGGGTAATTCTTCTCATGCGGTCGTAGTTGCCTAGACCCATAAGCGATTACTCTTCCCTCTTGCATTAAGACACAACCAAGCCCACGATATGAAGCATCGCTGTAAACATCATACTCAACACCTGCTCTAGGCAAAGCCAAAATAGGTGCAGTAGTCAGCTTCTCTTTCAACTCCTGAAAGCTTGCCTCACATTGCTCAGTCCACTTGAAGTTCACATTCTTCTTGGTCAGACCAGTAAGCGGTACGGCTATCTGAGCATAACCTTGAATGAATCTCCTGTAGTATCCAGTCATTCCAAGAAAACTTCTGACTTCCTTCACTGTAGTAGGCCTAGCTCAATCTCTCACTGCCTTTATCTTCTGAGGGTCAGTTGCCACTCCCTCCTTAGAAAGGATGTGACCTAGGAATGCCACTTCAGATTTCCAGAAATTACACTTTGATAGCTTGGCATACAACTCCTGCTCTTCCAGTTTCTTCAAAACTGCTGCCAGATGCTCGGTGTGCTCCTCCTCTGACTTGGAGTACACGAGAATATCGTCGATAAACACCACGACGAAAGAATCAATGAACGGCCTCAGAACTCTGTTCATTAAATCCATAAAGATTGCGGGTGCATTCGTCACTCCAAATGGCATAACTAAGAATTCGTAATGCCCATGTCGAGTTCTAAATGCAGTTTTATGCACATCTTCAGCTTTCACTCGAACTTGGTGATATCCTGATCGAAGATATATTTTGGAGAAAACAGTTGCTCCTTGTAGACGATCGAACAAATCATCAATTCGAGGAATAAGATACTTATTCTGAATAGTGATCTTATTCAGCTCTCGGTAATCGATACACATTCTCATCGATCCATCCTTCTTCTTTACCAAAAGCATTGGTGCTCCCCAAGGTGACGCACTAGGTTGAATAAAGCCTTTCTCCAACAGTTCCTCAATCTGCCGTTTCACCTCATCCTGTTCCACTGGAGCCATCCTATACGGTGCCTTAGAAATGGGTGCACTTCCCGGTTGAAGGGTGATGCTGAACTCTACATCACGATGCGGGGGTAACCCAGAAAAATCATCCAAGAACACGGTCGGATAGTCCCGAACCACAGGAATCCCTTGCACTTCGACAGGAATCTCTTCCTTGCGGATAGCTGCCACCAGCCTAGAACACTTCTTCTTCCCTTGGAAAGTGACTTCAGGTCCACCTGGAGCCTTCACTGTTACCGTCTTGGTCTTACACTCGATGCTTGCACTGCACACCGACATCCAATCAATGCCAATGATAACATCGACTCCCAAGATAGTCGGCTCGATCAGATTAATCCCGAAGATTCGATCTCCAATCACGATCTCACAATCCGCATAATACCGATCAGTGGTTAGAGTTTTCCCTGATGGAGTAGCTACTGCCAAGATCTTGCCTGGAAAAATCTTCGGTTCAACTCCCAACACTTTAGCAAATTTAGGAGACACAAAAGTATGAGAGGATCCAGTATCGAACAACACAATAGCTTTCATTCCATTAAGAAAAAGTTCTCCTGTTACATAATACACACTCATTACGTAACAGTTCACTAAACAGCAGGAAAAAGAAATGACATAAACCTCTAAACATCCGCCCTCGTACCAGTGATGACATGATCAACCTCATCAGCATTAGCTTCCGTCAAGGCAAATACTCGCCCTGGTTGGTACGGTCTCTTCCCAGTCTGCTGCGTTGGTACATTTCGATTCTCCTTTCGTGTTTTAAGACATTGAGATTGGTAATGTCCCGTTTCACCACAGTTGAAGCAAGTTACCGCAGGAGGTCTTACCACATTGTTCCCAGGTCCTCCAGCCATGCTAATAGCATTCGCCCCTGTCGGTTTGAACCTTTGTGCAGATGGTTGTCCTTTGAAACTCCCAGAATTTGCGGGCCTCTTTCCAGACTGCCAGTTGTTCCTCCGGTTCTGAACATCATGAAACTGCTCCATGTCGGCTTCCGTCGCTGCTGCTCTCTTGACCAACTTGTCGAATCTTCTGATACCAAGAGGTATCATCTGGGACCTCAAGCTCGGCCTCAATCCTTGCTCGAACTTACGAGACTTCTTAGCCTCATCCATCACTAATTCCGGAGCATACCTAGAGAGCTGAGTAAATTTGGTCTCGTACTCTCTCACTGACATGCTACCTTGCTGTAGCGACAGAAACTCCATAACCTTCTTCTCTTGAACATCGGAGGGAAAATAGTGACTGCGGAATTCTTCCAGAAATTCCTCCCAGCCAAGCACTATGCCTCCCATTGTCCTCTTCATCGACTGCCACCACACAGCCGCGTCCTTCTCAAGTTGCAGAGTCGCCAACTTCACCTTACTGCCTTCAGGGGTCTCCAGCACTTCAAAGATTGTCTCCACTTGACGAATCTAGTTGTCAGCCGCATCAGGGTCTGACTTCCCCTCAAATACAGGTGGTTTCATTCGTTTGAACGATTCCACGTGTTTAATCGCTTTGGGCACCAGATTCGCAGGTCCCCTTCCTTGGTTCTGATTCATAGCCACGGCGTTGAGCGTCTGATAGACCCTCGCAAGTTCCGTTTCCAGATCCAGACCTTTCCCGTTTCTAGATCCTCTTCTAGACATATTCTGATGCAAAAGTTCCATTAAATTTGAAGTATAAGACATGAATTTTAAATCAACTTGCATTTCATTGAATTCCAAACTTTATACATTCGAATTGAAAAACATTTCTTGACATCAGAATGGAAATAGTAGAAGCTACAACAGTCTAACTCCTACGGTTCCTCTTCGCTTCTCGAAGTTCTCCCCGTAGTTCATCAACTTCATCCTTCAGCACATCGGTCATATTCTTCCTCTTCTCGAGTTCCCATACACGATGACTGAGAACTGCAAAGTCATCCTTACGCTTTGCCAATTGAGCCTCCAATAATCCGACTCTCTCCCGCAGTGTTTCTACCTGCCTCTGAAGAGATATCACAAGACCATTTGGAACTGGTTCTTCTTCTTCGTCAGAAGAGTCATCAGATGAATCCGGAGGTGGGGTGATCTCTCGGGATTCAGGCCATTCTTCTCCGTCAGAATCTGCTTGTCTTGGATAGTACTCTTCCTCGGAATTAGCTTGTCCAGAATGGTACTCTTCCTCGATGATATGCCAGTCGTCGTCTCCAGCAGGGTCGAAGTGATCAGCCATCTTAGAAATAGAGAGGAAGAAGCATAAGTCATAGAGCAACACAAATGTAAGTCACTTATATTTAAATCTCTAGACTCAAACACACACTCTAATGTCCACTTCTAGGGTGTCGTTCCTTATAAATTTGTACGAGTGTGGAAGCCTGGCTCTGATACCACTCTGTAACGCCCCGAATCCCAATTACAACGAATTCGAGAGTTCTACAGGATCTTTCCGCTTCATTTAGTACAATTTTATAAGGAAATTTAAACTTTTCACTTTACATCAGAGTTTATACAAAACTTTACAGTTTACATTGCACAGCGGAAGTAAAATTTACAACAATTAAATAAATGTACAACAACATTGAATAATCTTTAAGCATCTGTTCCTCTTTAACCTTTATTATGTCACTTACCTGCATATAAAACTGTGGGTACGTCAGTTTATTCAACCGACGAATATTATACACGGCCATCCTCTCTATACCGAAAATAGTATAACTTATTTTCCATATTTAACAAACACAAACTTGTCAGATATCGGGAATACCCTATTGATGTCGTGTTGTGATTGTGCACTTAGTCCTTAATGCAATTATTTATATTACATGACACTAATGCACACTTGTTTGGATTCTATGCATCCCATACTACATAGGTCCGAGGGCAAGCCTCTTAGTCGTTCTTTATCTTTATAGGGTTCAATCCCTCGCCATGACTAAATCTACTACTGTAACTACGGTGAGTATCCTAGATGATCTATAAGTACAAGCACGTGCACCGGACCCTGGAGGGAAATTCTACGCCATGTCTTGACTCATCAAGCATGATTCTGTGACAATTCAGCCTCCTTCCTGAACACGATCCTCTTGCAGTCACCAAACATCCCACAAGCGTTGCTAAAGTCCGATCATTACTGAGTTGTGCCCACGCCATGTCTTGACTCATCAAGCATGCATTCTGTGGCTCACACACCCGCACCGTAAACTCTAACTCTCATACTTGTGTTTTTCTCTCACTTTCATCACGTCTTCACTATGCACTATTCCTTAGTTTATATTAGAATCATGAACAAAATCAAAGCTCTAGGGTTAGCCTCTCCACTAAACCGGACTTATTCATTTATTTAAACATGACCAACCTTGGTCTTTCATTTCAAATTTCATTTCATTTCTTTCCAAATGCGGGGGGAGACTTAGCTACTCTTTTGTTTCAATTCTAATTCACAATTTCCAATTTGAGCATTTCCAACTCATAAATTCATTTTCATAATCATAACAGATTTCTCTTTTTTTTTCAATAGCATGATCTCTAAATTATTCAATAGTCCATAATCACACATGAAATTTTATACTTCATCAAATATCAATTTCACATTGAAATCACATCACTAAATGAATATTCACATTTCACATTTTTCACCCTATTCTCCAATGAGAATAATTCACATCCATCACACAATATAATTTCTTTCTTTGCTATATTAATTTTCTAATCCTTTATTTCATGTTCTTTTTGCAAGATATAATTTTTACCAATATATAGATGTAGAACCATAGTTCTATTTACACATTTATTCTCAAATCATATTTTATTCTATGTAAATAATTCCCAAATTATTTTTCATAAGTCCCATATATTTTTAGAAGAATAATCATATTTTTTCCATAATTTTTCAATCATCCAAACACTCAAAAAAATATTTTTTTTAAACTGCCGAAACCAAGATTCGAACCCAGGACCACAGGGAAAACCGCCCAAGGCACAGGCCACTAGGCCGGATGCTACATGCGTTATAAGGAAGGCTGAGAGCGTTATATGCTCTCGGCTGCTATTTTTACATTTTTTGAAAAAAAAGAAACAAAAGTATGGTGCCACAGGGATTCGAACCAGCGACCTGGGCTCCGAACACCCACTGTAGCAAACAGAGCCATCCCAACCACTTGAGCTATGCACTCGGGTTGTCAATGGTACAACTCTAAGTTTACTTAAATCAATCCTTTCTGTTATCAAAACGTTTCGATGTTCAACTAGTCCTCATTTTATTTTGCCTTTATAAAAATTACTGTAAAATTACAGATTGGTTCTTCCTCACATAATTTACACACCAGTATGTAAAAATAATTTTTTTTAACCATAAAAACATATTTTTCATACAATCAAATTCGAATTCTACATTATAACTACCACATTTCTTCTTTTCGACATTTCTTAACAATTAACATCTCAAATCTCTTTACTAGCAATTCTTCATATTAATTTCTGTTTTTAATCGTTTACCAAATATACAAATCTATATTTTAACTCATTTCAATAAAACACAAAGATTCATTTAACACATAAGTAGCATTGCTAATCTACTAACTTTTGTGTACATAATTTGTGATGAAGATAATGAAACTTCTCCAATAATTTATGGCTATAATCGATTCACACAAAATTTTGCCTTTACTAATAGAACCACATACAATTGTACATCCATATATCAATCAATCAATCAATAAGTCATTTTCCAATTAAATGTGTACTCTTATTAATCTTTTTCATGCTTCATTCATGTAATTTAATCTAGCATGCATTCCTAATTAGAAACATGGAAAATTTACCCACCTTATTGAAGAAAAGTACAACTTAGCAACTTCCTAAATGAATGTCCTTGCAACGAGAGTGATTCCCCTCCTTGTCGACGCACACAAGCCAACCCGAGCACTCCACAAAGCCAAACCGAGAGCACCTTCCCTTGATCGCCGGCGTCTCCCTTCTTGATGCAAGCAAAAATCCCACACAATCTCTCAATCTTTTACTCTCTTACTAACTACTAGATACTTGTATTTTAACTATAGGTTTGGAAGAATTAATTTGCACAAGAATACTAGCCAAAGGAGGGGGGGGGGGGGGTATTTATACTAAAAAAATAGGAGAATGGATGGCTAGGATTGAAGTAGGAGTTAGGAACAAGTGGCTTAGATTTAAGGAGGAGTTACACTAACTACCCATGATCAAGTAACCATCTCCACCATGATCCCACTCAAATTTTCCCATTCCCTCCAAAAGCCACAACCGGCCATGCTTTGTGTGCACTTGCACGTGTACGTGCAATGCATGTGTACGTGCAATGCACGTGTAGGTGCAATGCACGTGCATGGAATTGCCTCCAAAAATTTGTACATTAAATTTTGTATAAAAATAATCTTTAAATTGTATTCTACATTACAAGTTATATTTTAAATTAAATTAACTCATGGGCTTTGGTTTATGGGCCAAAATAATAATTTTAAAACAAAATAAATGAATTAAATTTTGGGCTTTAAGGAAAAGGTTTTTTGTCTAATTGAAAGAAGGCTTTGTATAAAAATAATTAAAAAGCACATATTTAAATATCTATACTCATCTCAATGAATTTAATTACCAAAATATTGCACGTGCACACTACGTGCAAAATAAATAATTTTCATTAAATGAAAATCGGGGCATTACAAGCAGTGCATGTTCTGGAGGCAATCAGGTTGGTTGAATCATTCAAGAGGATGAAGCCACCTGTATTCGAAGGACGGGCCAATCCAGAAGCAACTGACGACTGGATCAAACAGATTGAGACAGTGTTTGATGTACTAGAAACCCTAAAGGCCAACTAGGTGAAACTAGCTACCATTCAACTTGAAAAGGATGCGGGTTTTGGTGGCAATCGCTAAAAAGGACCTTGGGCAATGTACAACTCTCTTGGGAGGAATTTCTTGATGAATTCAGGAGCCACTACTTTCCATTGGATGTTCAGGAAAAGAAGGCCATGGAATTTCTGAGCTTGCAGCAAGGCAGAATGTCAGTCCGGGAATATGAGACTAAGTTCAACCAGCTCTCCAGGTATATGCCTGAAATGGTATGGGATGAGGCCAAGAAGGCATGCAAATTTGAGCAAGGGTTGTGACCCAGTCTGAGATCCAGGATGATACCTTTGGGCATTCGGAGGTTTGAGAAGCTAGTTAGAAGGGCCGCTGCAACAGAGTCTGACATGAACCAGTTCCAGGCTGTGCAAGTCAAGCGGAACTGTAATGCCCCGATTTTCATTTAATGAAAATTATTTTATTTTGCATGTAGTGTTTACGTGCAATATTTTTGGTAATCATTTTCAATATGATGAGTATAGATATTTATATATGTGCTCTTTAATTATTTTTAAGTAGAGCCCTTTTTCAAATAGACAAAAGCCTTCATTCTTAAAGCCCAAATTTAATTCAATTTATTACTTTTATAATTATTATTTTGGCCCAAAAACTAAAGCCCATGAGCTATTTTATTTTAAAATACAACTTGTAATGTAGAATACATTTTAAAGATCATTTTTATGTAAAATATAATGTACAAATTTTTGGAGACCAAGTTGCATACACGTGCATTGCACGTACACGTGCAAAGTGCACCTTTCATGCTAGGCCGGTTTTGGAGTTTAGGAGGGAAAATTAAAATTTTGAGTGGAGTCATGGTGGTGGTGGTTACTTGATCATGGGTGATTAGTGTAACTCCTCCTTAAATCTTTGCCATTTGCTTCTAACTCCTAAGTTAATCCTAGCCCTCCATTTTCCTAAACTTTTAGTATAAATACCCCCCCCCCCTAGCCTAGTTATTCTTGTGCTTATTATTTCCTCCAAACCTATAGTCTAAAATACATTATTTAGTAGTATACAAGTGAGTTAAAAGATTGAGTTTGTGTGGAAAAATTGTGCTTGCATCAAAGAAGGGGAGGCTGGCTTTCATCAAGGGGAGTGCTCGGGTTTGGCTTTATGGAGGCTTGTGTGCGCGCATCGAGGAGGAGGATCGTCCTTTTGCAAGGACATTTGTTTAGGAGGTGTTGCTAAGTGTAGTCTCTCCAATTAAGGTGGGTAAATTTTCTATATTTCTAATTAGGAATGCATGCTAGATTTGAATGGAAAGAATGATGCATGAAAAAGACTAATAAGAGTACACATTTAATTGGAAAAATGACCTATTGATTGATTGAAATGTTGATATGCAATTGTATGTGGTTCTATTATTAAAATTCAAGTTGTGTGCGAAATGATTATGGCTATGGATTGTGTAAAGATAACTTCATTATTAACATTAAAAATTATATGCAAGAGTTAGTAGATTGGCAATATTGCTTTATGTGCTTAAATGGACTTTTTGCGATAATGTTGTGATGGATGAATTAAGATATAGATTGTATGTTTGGAAAATGATTAAAAACAGAGGATTGATTGCTAATAAAAAGATTAGTGTTGTTAAATTTGATGAGAAATGTTGAAAAAGAAAACGTCGTAGTGGTAACTTACAATTTAACCAAATTGTATGGTAGATGTATGTTTAATTATTGAAAAAATTATTTTTATTATACTGGAGTATAATTTATGTTGAGAATAGCCAATCTGAAAATTTACAGCAAATTTTATAAAATAAAAATAAAATGAGAGCTTGTTGAACATCGAAATGTTTACTAAACAGAGAGTATTAATTTAAATAGACTTCGGGTTGAACTATTGACAACCTGAGCGCATAGCTCAAGTGGTTGGGATGTTTCTGTTCGCTACAGTAGGCTTCGGGTCTCAGGGGTCTGCGGTTCGAGTCCCGTGGGCAACATATATTTTGTTTGGTTTTTTTATATAAAAAAAAAACAACTGCAGCCGAGAGCATTTAATGCTCTCAGCCTTCTTTATACCGCCTAGCACATTCGGCCTAGTGGTCTGTGCCTTCGGTTGGGTTCCCTGTGGTCGCTAGTTCGAAACTTGGTCTTGGATTGTGATTATGTTGTGGAAAAAATAATTTTTTTGGGGTTTTTAATGATTAAAAAATTATGGAAAAAAATATGACTATTATCCTAAAAATATGTGGGATTTATGAAAATTAATTTGGGATGAAATGGAGTATGTTTTGAGAATAAATGTATAATTTAGAACTATGGATTTACACTTATATGTTATGAAAATTTGCACTTTGCAAAAGGACTTGAAATAAAATGTTAGAAAAGAAGTGTAATAAAGATAGAAATTATATGTAGTGATGTGATGTGAATTATTCTCATTGGAGAATAGTGTGAAAACTTGGAAATGTGAATAAAATGTTAGAAAAGAAGTGTAATAAAGATAGAAATTATATGTAGTGATGTGATGTGAATTATTCTCATTGGAGAATAGTGTGAAAACTTGGAAATGTGAATATTCATTTAGTGATGTGATTTAAATGTGAAATTGATATTTGATGAAATATATAATTCCATGTATGATTATGGACTCATGAATAAATTTAGAGATCATGCCATTGAAAAAGAAAAATCTGTTATGATTATGAAATGAACTTATGAGCTGTAAACGCTCAATTTTGGAAATTGTGAATTGGAATTGAAACAAAAGAGTAGCTAAGTCTCCCTCGGCAATTGAAAAGAAATGAAATGAAATTTGAAATGAAAGACCAAGGTTGGTCATGTTTGAATGAATGAATAAGTCCGGTTTAGGGAGAGGCTAACTCTAGAGCTTTGATTTTGTTCATGATTCTAATAAAAACTAAGGATTAGTACATAGTGGAGACGTGATGAAAGTGAGAGAAAAATACGAGTATGAGAACTAGAGTTTACGGTGCGGGTGTGAGCCACAGAATGCATGTTTGATGAGTCAAGACATGGCGTGGGCACTACTCAGTAATGATCGGACTTTAGCCATGCTTGTGGGATGTTTGGTGACTGCAAGAGGACTGTGTGCCATGAAGGAGGCTGAATTGCCACAGAATGCATGCTTGATGAGTCAAGACATGGCATGGGATTCCCCTCCAGGTTTTCTGTACACAAGCTTGTACTCATAGATCATCTAAGATACTCACCGTAGTTACAGTAGTAGATTAAGACATGACGAGGGATTTAACCCTACAAAGATGAAGAACGATTAAGAGGCTTGCCCTCGGACCTATGTAGTATGGGATGCATAGAATCCGAACAAGTGTGCATTAGTGTCATGTAATATAAATAACTGCATTAAGGACTAAGTACACAATCACAACACGACATCAATAGGGTAGTCCCTTTAGTTTGATATGTGACAAGTTTGTGTTTGTTAAATATGAAAAATAAGTTATACTATTTCCGGCATAGAGAGGATGGCCGTGTATAATATTCGTCAGTTGAATAAACGGACATACCCACAGTTTTGTATGCAGGATAATGACATGATAAAGATTAAAGATGAACAAATGCCTAAAGACTATTAAATGTTGTTGTACATTTATTTAAATGTAAATTTACTTCTGCTGTGCAATGTAAAGTATAAAGTTTCATGTAAACTCTGATGTAAAGTGAAAAGTTGTAAATTCCTTGTAAAATTGTATTAAATGAAGTGTAAAGATCTTGTAGAACTCTCGAATTCAGTTGTATTTGGAATTCGGGGCGTTACAGGAACAATTGGAACACGGGCAAGAGGCCTGCAAGACCAAGCAACTACAGAAGTCAGCCCCCAGCACAGCACTTCAAGCCAACAGATGCTAATGCTATTGCAGTGGCAGGAAGAGTACCTACATGCTTTAGATGTGGAGAGTCAGGCCACATATCCACTGGCTGCACCAAGCTGCAGTCTGTGAAGATTTGTTATCTATGTGGCAAGGAGGGCCACTTCAAGTCTAATTACCCCAAGCTTCAGTGGGGAAGACCGAATTGACAGCAGCCCAATCCTGGGCAGAAGCAGTTCAAGCAAGGGCGGGTGTTCGCCTTGACAAAGGCAGATGCAGATGATGTGGACCATGTGATCACTGGTATGGAGATGGTAGCAGCCTTGTCAGAGCAGAAAGTTCCAGCAGAAGTGAAGCAAATCCCAGATGTTTGAGATTTCCCAGTTGTATTTCTTGATGATTTACCAGGGCTTCCCCCTCATCGAGATGTAGAGTTCAGCATCACTGTTCAACCAGGAAGTGCATCTATTTCCAAGGCACCATATAGAATGGCACCAGTTGAAAAGGATGAGATCAAGAAGTAGATCGAAGAATTATTGAGCAAATGATACATCAGGCCAAGTGCATCGCCGTGGGGAGCCCCAATTCTTTTAGTAAAGAAGAAGGATGGATCAATGAGAATGTGTATCGATTATAGAGAGTTGAACAAGGTTACTGTACAGAACAAGTACCCCATTACTCGAATCGATGACTTGTTCGACCGTCTACAAGGAGCAGCAGTTCTCTCTAAGATAGATCTACGGCCAGGATACCATCAAGTCCGAGTGAAAGAAGAGGACGTGCACAAGATGACTTTCCGAACCAGGCACGGTCACTATGAGTTCCTCGTCATGCCATTTGGAGTCACAAATGCACCGGCTATTTTTATGGACATGATGACCAGAGTTTTGCGGCCTTTCATCGATTCTTTTGTCGTCGTATTCATTGATGACATATTGGTCTATTCCAAGTCAGAGAAGGAGCATGCCGAGCACTTAGCAGAGGTTCTGAAGAAGCTACAGGAGCATCAGCTATATGCGAAGTTATCCAAATGTGACTTCTAGAAAATCGCAGTCACCTTCCTGGGTCACATCCTTTCTAAGGAGGGAGTGGCTACTAACCCGCAGAAAGTTGAAGCTGTGAGAGATTGGCCAAGACCGACCACAGTGAAGGGGATCAGGTGCTTTCTGGGCTTGACTGGATATTACCGAAGGTTCATTCAGGGTTACGCCCAGCTAGCAGTGCCACTCACAGGGCTCACAAGGAAGAATGTGAGTTTCAAATGGTCGGAGCAATGTGAAGCTAGTTTCCAAGAGTTAAAGGAAAGGTTGACTACTGCTCCTATTTTGGCTTTGCCAAGAGCAGGAGTCAACTATGACATCTACAGCGATGCTTACCATCGCGGATTGGGCTGTGTGCTTATACAAGACGAGAAGGTAATTGCTTATGGGTCTAGGTAGCTGAGACCACATGAAAAGAATTATCTAACCCATGATTTGGAGCTGGCAGCAATTTTGCTTTGAAACAATGGAGGCATTACGTATACGGAAAGAAGGTCAACATGTACACGGATCAAAAAAGCCTGAAATATATCTATCAGCAGAGGGACCTGAATCTGAGGCAGAGGAGATGGTTAGAAGTGTTGGAAGATATCCGACCTAAGATCAAATACCATCCGGGCAAGGCAAATGTTGTGGCAGATGCGCTCAGCAAAAATTGCAGTTTTCCCCAGCTGATCACAACTCAGAAGGAATTGGCAGAGGAGCTTGATCGAGCAGGGATTGAAGTGGTCTTACAAGGTGTGGAAGCTTCCTTAGCCCGGTTGAGGATTCAACCTACCTTGAGAGACAAAATTATTGACGGTCAGAAGGCAGATCCAGAGATTCAGAAGATGATAGAGCAAGTTGGTATTAGCAGATTGTCAGAGTTCCAGGTGAAGGATACAATGCTGTGGTATGGCGAGCAGTTGTGTGTGCCAGATCTAGCAGAACTGAAAGAAAGCATTCTTCAGGAGGCACATGCTACTTTGTTATCAGTACATCCAGGGAGTACCAAGATGTATAAGGATATAAAGCTATATTTCTGGTGGCCAGGGATGAAGCGAGATGTAGCCGAGTTTGTTGCCAAGTGTGCAATTTGTCAGCAAGTCAAGGCAGAGAAACAGAAGCCCGGCGGTTTGTTGCAGCCATTACCCATCCCGGAGTGGAAATGAGATTGTATCAGCATGGATTTCATCATAAGTCTACCCAAGAGTTCCAAGGGCAATGATACAATTTGGGTGATAATGGACCGAATCACCCATATTGGCTCACTTTTTAGCTATGAAGCTTACTTGGTCAATGGAGAAGCTGGCAGAGATGTATGTAGGTGAGATTGTGAAGCTTCATGGAGTCCTACTGTCAATAGTATCTGATCGAGATGCGCATTTCACATCGCATTTCTGGAGAAGTCTTCAAGCAGCTTTGGGGACAAAGACTGATTTCAGTACCGCTTTTCACCCTCAAACTGATGGGTAGACTGAGAGAGTCAATAAGGTGCTGAAAGATATGTTGAGGTGCTGTGTGTTGGATTTTGGTGGCAGCTGGGAGAGGCATTTAGCACTGGTGAAATTTGCCTACAACAACAGTTTCCAGGCAAGCATTGGGATGGCACCATATGAAGCTCTTTATGGAAGGAAATGCAGAACTCCGGTTTGTTGGTATGAAGTGGGAGAAAGGCAGCTATATGGACCAGAAATTGTGCAACAAACCTCAGAAAAGATCGAGCTGATCAGAAAGACGTTTGTTGACACACAGAGCAGGCAGAAGAGTTACGCCGATAACAGGAGGAGAGACCCGGAGTTTGATGAAGGTGACTATGTCTTTGTGAAGGTGTCTCCGACTAAAGGAGTGATTCGGTTCAGAAGGGAAGAAAAATTAGCCCCGAGATACATTGGACCCTACAAGATATTAAAGAGAATTGGGAAGACAGATTATCAGTTAGAACTACTTGAAGAGTTGGCCCAAGTACACAATGTTTTTCATGTGTCCATGCTACAAGGTAATGTCCCAGATCCGAGTCATCATTTGCCAGAAGTGCTAGAAGGTTTACAACTGGATCTGAGCTATGCTGAGCGTCCTACTGAGATCGTGGATCGTCGAGAAAAGGTCTTGAGAAACAAGACGATACCTATGGTCAAAGTCATTTGGAGGAACCAGTTTGTTGAGGAGGCCACTTGGGAATTAGAGGAAAAGATGATGAAAAATCACCCTGAACTCTTCTGCTGAAATCTTTGTAAAATTTTCTTTTCTTTCTTTGTATTTCTCTCGCTCCTAAGTGTAATTCCGGGGACGGAACTATTCTAAGGAGGGAGTGTTGTAACACCCCACATTTTATTATAAATTAAAAATGCATTTTTTGAATTTTGCACGTATGATGCATGTGCAATTTTTTATTTTCATTTACAAATTTTTAGCATGCATAAGTTTTAATTAGCCTTCTTTTGATCCATAGACCTAAAGATTAAAATATAGCCCATTAAGAGAAAAGCCCACTAGGATATTTAAATTAATAAATTAGAAATGTGCCCATGAAGCAAGCCCATTAATAAAATCACATTTTAAAGTTGAGCTTGGACTAATACATGACAAGTTACAACTTTTTGTACACATTTAGAGTTATAGAAATGTGTTCATATTTGTATGTGCACTACATTTGTCCGTGGGCATGTGCCTACGGCACGTCTTCGGAACGGTACAACACACGAAAAGTCCTGTAAACAGTAAAACAATAATTATGTAGTTCAAGTTTGAATAGTATGACAATAATTAGTTGTAAATAAAAGTCCATGTTTCTATTAGTATATGTTGAAAAATAATTATATATGAGGGTGTAAAATCTAACTTCTTAGAACTTTAAGGGTGGAAAATGATGAAATTTAACTGTTGAAGAGATATTTGCTATTTTTAATATAACATGTACAATAAAAAAAAAGCATAAAAATTTTGAAAATTTTACAAACCTGAAATCTTAAAATCTAAATTTTTAAGTAAGTTAAGAAAGAATGGGAGAGATAAAGAGGGAAAGAGAGAAAGAGGGAAATATGAAAAAGTGAATAGAGAAGAGAGAGATAGTAATAGAGTAATGAGTTTTTTAGTTTTGGGCGAAAAAAATTTAATTTTGGGGTTTAAAATTTTGGGCGGGAAAATATGTTTTGTGAGAATCAATCTAGGCCATTGGTTTTAGGGGAGATTGAATGAGAGCCACTTGATAGCTTTCTTTGTAATTTATTATATAGATGTGTGCATGCACACACAAGTGAACTTGGCCGGTTTTATGGGCTAGGGGAGGCCGGTTTTTGAGAGGGGGAGAAGAAGGGTTGGAGGTTGAGTTTGTGAAAAGTGGGGAGATGAAGAGTTGTACGTTTTAGGAGTTTAGAACATGAAGAGTTGTAAGATTTAATATGGAGAGTTATTAGGTGTAAAATTATGCATAATAGACCCTAACCATACCCTATAAATAGAGCCCCATTTCCTACTTCTCCTTTTGCACCAAAAACATAATCAAAAGAAAAGAAAAGAAAAGAAAAGAAAGAAAAAGAAAGAGAGTAAGAGAGTTCTTTTACTTGGAGGAAATTCTTACTAGGAGAGCTTGCTAGGAGAAGAAGCCATTACTAGGAGGAGAAGTCTTACTAGGAGTCTTTGGAGCTATAAGTGGTGTTCCCTTTTCTTTCATTGTTCAAGCTTCACATAAGGTAGGTGATTTCATTATTTTCTAATATAGGACATGCATGTTAAAATGAGTAATATAAGAAGAATTTTGATGAGAATATTATAAAATTCATGCTAGTATAATATGATATGTGTGAAGGTAGTTTTGTTGAGATTAAGAAATAGATACCATGCTAATTAAGGATAAGAACTCCTTTATGATTATAAACCATATTAGTATGTTTACAAAAAAAATTGTGCTTATGAAATATGTTGATCACATCATGTTTTGAATACTAAGAAAGAAGAAAGAAAGAAATCTTAGTTAGTATTTTGTAATGTATCGACATATGTATGTTCTAATTTAAAAGAATATAAACTATTGCATGAAAGAGTATTCTTATTCAAATGAATACACTAGTATTTGTTATAAAGTGTAATTTGTGTCAAAGTGAGAATATAATCAATTGTCATGGACACTAGTTTCTTTTCTTTTGTAAGTTTTAGTTTCTTAAAGAAAAAAAAAATCTAAGTTTATGTGAAAAAGAGAGAGAGAGAACTATTTAATGAGTAAAAATAGTGTTTTAATGAATTTTGAAAATTTGTTGTTTACTATTTTTAAATTCTAATATCAAGAAAAAGTTTATTTCAAAATGGTTAGAAAGATTTGGATCCTTGAATAAACAAGTTTCATGGAAAAAGAAATACTTTCTGAATAATAAAACAAAAGTACATTAGTACAATTTCTAAACAGAATTCACACTTGGACTTACTAGTTAGCCAGTGCAACACAGAACTTTGTTTGTAAAAGATCTTGGGTTCGAAACTTATTAGTCACACTTATTTTTAAACTTTTTTTTAATCCCTAAAGTAAGATTTCGGCATATGAGCCTTTTGGTGTATGAAATTGACACAAAGTCCTAGTGGACTTTATGTCTAGCGGGATGTGGTCTGGGCACTGGTTGTTGTGGTCGGCAGTGTTGTCAGTTGTAAGTAATTGACGTGCGCACAGCTTAATATGCAGGTAAAGGACTATTCATAAAGGAATAAGATATTATGATGCAATCGATGGCTTATTTGATAAAGTTGTACACGTTATATTTGTTTTCAATGTTGCACTACAAAAGAAACCAGATTTACCGGCGAATATTTCCCGGCGTTTTACTAGTAGCGCCGGTGTAGGTAGCGATTAGGATTGGGGCCACCAGATGCGATGGTTATATACCGGCGGCCGAATTAAAACGGTGAATCTGATTATTCACCGGCGTTTTATTTAAAAACGCCGGTGAAGTTTATGATTCACCGGCGTGTCTAATTAAAACGCCGGTGAAAAGCTGCGATAAATCCCATCTGCCCTAACCTTTCGCTCGCCATTTCCCAAAAAAGTAAAAAAGTAAAAGAAAAGTAAAAAAGAAAAGGCGCTTCGTTTTCCCTCCTTCCTCGCTCTCCTTCCCGCGTGTTTGCCTCCGCCGCTTCGTCCTCTTCGACGGCCTTCGAACATTCGTCATCGTCCCCTCTTCCCTTTGCCATTTTCGATTTCCCTCCTCCCTATCCCGATTTGGAGGTGAATCGGCGAACGGAAACGACCGTGTCGCCCCGCTCTCTCTCTATCTTCCCCCCCCCGTGCTCGTCGCCCCGCTCTCTCTCGCTCTTCGGTATCATCTATTGATTCCCCTAATTTTTGAAACTTAGCAATTTTTTCTGATAGATGCATGTTGAAATTTTCATGTTCTTATACTGTTAATGAAGCTGATTTCATGCATCTGATTGTATTCTTGGCATGTTTTTTTGATATAAAATGGGTTCACTGTGAACTGACGATGCACAACAATTGGGTTTTAGATTGGGTTGGGCACAACCATTAGCGGAGCAACATATATGCTCAGATAATGTAAATTTTCATTTCAAGAAACTGTTAAAGTTACCTGCAGATTGCCCTCTTTGGCATGATTTTTTAACCAAAAATGGGTTCACTTCCAAACTAAGTATGCTGCTAGAAATTTCATCTTCTTTTATTGTTAAAGAAGCTTATTCCATGCATCTGATAGTCATCTTGGCATGTTTTTTTAACCAAAATGGGTACACTGTGAACTGAGGATGTTATAGCTACGTATGCCAAAATCCTCCGGATATGCTGAACAATTGGGTTTTAGATTTAGTTAGGCTAAAGAATTAGTAGATCAGCATATATGCTCAGATAATGAAAAGGTTCATTTCAAGATACTGTTAAAGTAACCTGTTTGCCATCTTTGGCATGATTTTTTAACAAAAAATGGGTTCACTTCCTAACTAAGTATGCTGCTAGAATTTTCATCTTCTTTTACTGTTAATGAAGCTTATTTCATGCATCTAGATTGCCTTCTTGGCATGTTTTTTGGTATTAAATGGGTTCACTATGAACTGAGGATGCTATAGCTGTATGCCAAAATCCTCCACATATGCACAACAATTGGGTTTTAGATTTAGTTGGGCTCAAGAATTAGTAGAGCAACATATAAGATCGGATAATGGAAATTTTTATTTTAAGATACTGTTAAAGTAACCTGATTGCCCTCTTTGGCATGATTTTTTAACCAAATAATGGGTTCACTTCCAAACTAAGTATGCTGCTAGCATAGGCATCATCTTCTTTCACTGTTAATGAAGCTGATTTCATGCATCTGATTGTCTTCTTGGCATGTGTGTATTTGAATCGACAACAGGTACAACATGCCGAGGCGTTTAAAGAGGTTAAATATAAATGATGGCAACGAGAGCCATGGGGATGAGCAGCCACTACATAATAGTGGCAGTCAAACAGAAGAGGGTGAGGGTAGCACGCCGCCCACTGTCAAAAAACATCGTGGGCGGACGAAGATGACGAATGTTTGGAGGCTTCAGAATGATGAAAGGATCGAGGTGGAGGCGAACGATGTTGGGCAACCGGTTGGCGACAACGCCAGCAAATTTTCTTCCTTCATTGGGGTCATAGCAAGGAACCCCCGCATACTTCCTTTGTCATACGAGAGTTGGCCGAAGGTGCCAACCACCACAAAAGCCACTGCTATTACGACCATCAAGGTATTTCTCATCTAAAATACATAATTGGTCGGCGAAAAATTATTATTGAAATATGTATTATTAGTGATGGGTAATGAATTTTGCAGCAATACTTCTCGTTCGCCGACTCCCTTACTCCTTGGGTTGAAAAGTCACTCTCGAAGAAGTGGAGGGACCACAAGAGTGAATTGAAGTCGAAGTTTTATAAGAAAGAGCTTTCAGAGGAGGAGAATGCAGTGAATGTGCCAGAAAATGTGGAGCCTTCGGATTGGCAATTTCTTGTGCACTACTGGAGTTCGGCGATCGGTCAGGTATTTACATTAAACACACAAAAATCTAATGAGTATGTGGTTGTATGGCGGCTATAATGAATTATTCTGTTAACTTCATTGTGGCATGTACAGAAAAGGGCGGAGGTGGGAGCTGCCAGTCGGTCAAAGCAGCTAGTGCTGCACACCGCTGGTACACGGAGCTTCGCTCTGGTTCGGGAAGAATTGGTAGGCGCACTAGTACTAATGTAAATTTTTTACTTACAGTTATTTGTTTATAACCATTTCATCTTACTAATGTATAGGCAGAAGATTTGGGGGGGGCTACGGAGTTTGGGGACATCGACTTTTTTGATGCCACCCACAAATCAAAGGATGGGACGTATGCGAGCTCTGAGGCAGCACGGATTCTGGTAATTTGTGAACTAATATCTAATGAGGAGTCGAAATGTCATCTGCTTTTAACTCTGATTGTTATGTCCTTTTACAGACTAATGCTCGGAAAAGGTATGATGAAATCTCCTCTGCTTCAGATTCGGACCCTACGGCGCCACGCCCAGATTGGCGTACCCGGCAGAGAGTTGCCTTGACCGATGTTAGGGGAAAGGAAAGGCATGGACGTGTCCGTGGTATGGGCCTGGGACCAACCCCCTCGCGGCTATTTGGACGGAGTCCATCTAGTTCAAGTGGCAATCAGGACGAGGAGATGACTGCCTTAAAGGCACAAGTTGCACTCCTCCAAGAACAAATGGCCAATTTAATAGGGCAGCAGTCCCAAGTCCCACCCAGGGTAAGTATTTAAATTGGTTTTTTTAAAGAGATTATGGTCTTGAATGCATGAAAGACACGTACTAGTGTTTGTGAGTGTGCATTGTGGCTGTCGTCTATAAGTATTTCGTATATGTTTCTTAAGTGGGCTGTGATTAGAAAGAAAGGGCTGGAGTGGAGATCTGGAAACCCAAATAGAGACATCTCGTTTATTATAATCTATACTTTTTGTTGGACCAATCCCCTCTTGTTGTTGTTGCTGATGTCTCTATGTGTCCGTGTGTTGAAGGGAAAGAAGGGATGAGGGGAGAGATGAGGAAAATGCCGCTATGTTAGCCTGGTGTATCCAAAGTCTCTACCATCCTTCTTTTTGGCTCCATAAATGGCTTATATATTAAATGGGTTTCCTTCCACGATGACAGTCCGTAATACTACACTTGATATGAGCCCTGTTCATAGCTGCACCCTATTGCATACTCACAAACAACTAATACGTGTCGTTCATGCATTGTATTACCAATTCCACTTTGGCACATAACATGCTTAGATGACATAGTATGACCTGCTGATAAGGTTTGTTCAGCCGCACTGTTGTACTGATTTGGAGGATTTTGGTATGCTAGCAGCATACTTAGTTTCTCTGTGAACCCATTTTTTGTTACAAAATCATGCCAAAGATGGCAATCTGCAGGTTACTTTAACAGTACCTCAACTTATATGTTGCTCTACTAATTCTTGAGCCCAACTAAATCTAATTTTCTTAAGTGGCCTGTGATTAGAAAGAAAGGGCTGGAGTGGAGATCTGAAAACCCAAATAGAGACATCTCTTTTATTATAATCTATACTTTTTGTTGGACCAATCCCCTCTTGTTGTTGTTGCTGATGTCTCTATGTGTCCGTGTGTTGAAGGGAAAGAAGGGATGAGGGGAGAGATGAGGAAAATGCCGCTATGTTAGCCTGGTGTATCCTCATTCTCTACCATCCCCTCTTGTTATATATTAAATCGGTTTCCTTCCACGATGACAGTCCGTAATATTATACTTGATATGAGCCCTGTTCATCGCTGCACTAAATCTAATACCCAATTGCTGTGCATATCCGGAGGATTTTGGCATACGTACCTATAGCATCCTCAGTTCACAGTGAACCCATTGTGTTACAAAAAACATGCCAAGATGACAATCAGATGCATAAGATAAGCTTCATTAACAGTAAAAGAAGATGAGGATGGCAATCATGCCAAAGATGACAATCAGGTTACTTTAAAAGTATCTTAAAATGAAAATTTCCATTATCTGAGCATATATGTTTCTTTAAAAGTGACTGTGACCAATTGTTCTTAATTGGGCTGTGATTAGAAAGACACGAGTTGGAGTGGAGATCTGGAAACCCATATAGAGACATCTCGTTCATAATAATTTATTATTATTGTTGTTCTTGTCATTCTTGCTGTTGTTGCTGATGTCTCTATGTGTCCGTGTGTTGAAGGGAAAGAAGGGATGAGAGAGGGATGAGGAAAATGCTGCTATGTTAGCCTGGTGTATCCTCATTCTCTACCATTCCTCTTTCTGGCTTCTATATTTGGTTTCCTTCCACGATGACAAATCCAGTTAAAACTACACTTGCTATGAGCCTTATTCGTCATTTTCGATTTCCCTCCTCCGCTCTCTCTCTCGCTCTCTTCGGTATCATCTCTTGATTTCCCTTATTTTCCAAACTTAGCATATTTTTCAGATAGATGCATCTTGATTTCCTTAACTTGAATGGTTTAGTTGGGATGAAGAATTAATAGAAAAATAAATGCTTAGATACTGGAAATTTTCATGGTCTTTCACTGTTAATGAAGCTCATTTCATGCATCTGCTTGTCTTCTTGGCATGTTTTTTTGATACTAAATGGGTTTAGTGTGAACTGAGGATGCTATAGCTACGTACGCCAAAATGGTCTGTGATTTGCACAACAAGTTGGTTTTAGATTTAGTTGGGCACAACAACTACTGGAGCAACATATACTTAAGCTCAGTTAATGTAAATTTTCAATTTAAGGTACCGTTAAGGTATCCTGGAGATTGCCCTATTTTGCATGATTTTTTGATCAAATAATGGGTTCACCACCAGACTGAGTATGCTGTTAGCATCCCCATCCTCTTTCACTGTTAATGAAGCTCATTTCATGCATCTGCTTGCCTTCTTGCAATGTATTTTTGATAATAAATGGGTTCACTGTGAACTGAGGATGCTATACCTACGTACGCCAAAATGGTCTGTGATTTGGACAACAAGTTGGTTTCAGATTTAGTTGGGCATAACAATTAGTGGAGCAACATATAATTAAGCTCAGTTAATGGAAATTTTCATTTTAACTTTCTGTTAAGGTATCCTGCCGATTGCCCTCTTTTGCATGATCTTTTGATCAAATAATGGGTTCACCACCAAACTGCGTATGCTGCTAGCATCCCCATCCTCTTTCACTGTTAATGAAGCTCATTTCATGCATCTGCTTGTCTTCTTGCCATGTTTTTTTGATAATAAATGGGTTTACTGTGAACCGTGTCGTTAATGGAAATTTTCATTTCAAGATACTGTTAAAGTAACCTGTTTGCCATCTTTGGCATGATTTTTTAACCAAAAAAGGGTTCACTTCCAAACTGAGTTTGCTGCTAGCATCCCCATCTTCTTTGAGGTACTACTGAAGCTTATTTCATTAAGATCCAGGATGGCCAATTTGGATTGGGCTGTGATTGGATTGTTCAGTGGCCGTTGTCCATGTTCTTAGTTGGGCTGTGATTAGAACGAGAGGGCTCGAGTGGAGATCTGGAAACCCATATAGAGACATCTTCTTCATAATGATTTATTATTATTGTTGTTCTTGTCGCTCTTGTTGTTGTTGCTGATGTCTCTTTGTGTTCGTGTGTTGAAGGGAAAGAAGGGATGAGAGAGAGATGAGGAAAATGCCGCTATGTTAGCCTGGTGTATCCTCATTCTCTACCATTCCTCTTTCTGGCTTCTATATTTGGTTTCCTTCCACGATGACAAATCCAGTTAAAACTACACTTGCTATGAGCCCTATTCGTATTTTTCTTCTATGAAGAATTGATTTATGACTACAATCTCCATTCAAAACCCAATTGTTCTATATTTGGTTCCCTCTTGCTGTTGTTGCTGTTGTTGAAGTGAACCCATTTTGTTTTATTGTTAGTGAAGCTTATTTTCATGCATCTGATTGTCATCTTGGCAATTGAATTTGACCAAATAATGGGTTCACTGTGAACTGAGGATGGTATGTAGGTACGTATGCCAAAAATGGTTTTCTTACCACAAAATGGGTTCATTTCCAAGCTAAGTATGCTGCATAGCATCCCCATTTTCTTTCACTGTTAGTGAAGCTTGTTTCACAAACCTGATGGTCTTCTAAGGCTATTGTTTTGGTCCTATTTTCACTTAACTGTTAGTGAAGCTCATATCATGCACCTGATTGTCTTCTTGGCATGTTTGTTTTGATACCAAGAATGGGTTAACTTTGAACTGAGGATGGTATATAGGTACGTATGCCACAATCCTCCGGCCGGATATGCACAACACCTGGGTTTTGCGATATAGTTGGAGAGCAACATATAAGCTCAGATAGTGGAGAAATTTTCATTTTCAGATACTGTTAATGTAACCTGATTGCAATCTAAGCCAAAAATGGTTTTCTTACCACAAAATGGGTTCATTTCCAAGCTAAGTATGCTGCATAGCATCCCCAGTTTCTTTCACTGTTAGTGAAGCTTATTTCAAACCTGGTGGTCTTCTAAGGCTATTGTTTTGGTCCTATTTTCACTTAACTGTTAGTGAAGCTCATATCATGCACCTGATTGTCTTCTTGGCATGTTTGTTTTGATACCGAGAATGGGTTCACTTTGAACTGAGGATGGTATATAGGTACGTATGCCACAATCCTCCGGCCGGATATGCACAACACCTGGGTTTTGCGATATAGTTGGAGAGCAACATATAAGCTCAGATAGTGGAGAAATTTTCATTTTCAGATACTGTTAATGTAACCTGATTGCAATCTTAGCCAAAAATGGTTTTCTTACCACAAAATGGGTTCATTTCCAAACTAAGTATGCTGCATAGCATCCCCAGTTTCTTTCACTGTTAGTGAAGCTTATTTCACAAACCTGATGGTCTTCTAAGGCTATTGTTTTGGTCCTATTTTCACTTAACTGTTAGTGAAGCTCATATCATGCACCTGATTGTCTTCTTGGCATGTTTGTTTTGATACCAAGAATGGGTTCACTTTGAACTAAGGATGGTATATAGGTACGTATGCCACAATCCTCCGGCCGGATATGCACAACACCTAGGTTTTGCGATATAGTTGGAGAGCAACATATAAGCTCAGATAGTGGAGAAATTTTCATTTTCAGATACTGTTAATGTAACCTGATTGCAATCTTCGGCATGGTTTTTTTATCTGGGCTATGATTGGATCTAGGATGGCCAATTTGGATTGGGCTGTGATTGGATTGTTCAGTGGATGTTGTCTATGTTCTTAATTGGGCTGTGATTAGAAAGAGTGGGCTCGAGTGGAGATCTGGAAACCCATATAGAGACATCTTGTTCATAATAATTTATTATTATTGTCGTTCTTGTCGCTCTTGCTGTTGTTGCTGATGTCTCTTTGTGTTCATGTGCTGAAGGGAAACAAGGGATGAGAGAGAGATGAGGAAAATGCCGCTATGTTAGCCTGGTGTATCCAAAGTCTCTACCTTTCTCCTTTCTGTTTCCATTTCTGGATTCTATATATATTTGGTTTCCTTCCACGATGACAGTTCCCTAAAAATACACTTGATATGAGCCCTATCTTATTTTTCTTATTTTTCTTATATTTGGTTTCCGTCCACGATGACAATTTCATGGATTGTCTGGACAATCCATGAAAGAGATGCTTAGATACTGAATTTTTATTTGTTTTACTGTTTTAGGTAGTGGATATTCCCAATCAAGGGAGATAATATAGAGTTTTCAAGTTAGATACTGAATTTTCATTTGTTTTGTTATTTTAGATATATTTAAAAAACAAAATTAAGTACCGGATTTTTAGGCTTGCAATGTAATTATTTTACCTCTCTATATATCATCAACAATTCCATTTGCAATTGGCACTTTGATCTTATAATTTAAGATACAGTTAGATTTTTTTGCAAGTTCAAAAAATATGTATATTCTGTATTGTGGTATACTGTTGAACTAAACTATTGTTTTTTTTTGTTCACAGAGCGGTCGCCCAGATGAAGAAAATTCTGATGATCAGAACTGAAGCTCCTCGAGGGTATGAATCCGTGGTCCTCCTTCCTGTTCTTGTGTCCTTGCTGTATGATTGTTCTTATGTCCTCCTCGCTGTTATGTCAGACTGTTTTTTTTGGATGAGAGTTATGTTAGACGGTTAGTTGGGATATTTGTCAGACTTGAGATATTTGGGATGTTGAGATATTTGGGATGTTCGTCGGTCTATTAATTTGGTTGTGATTATGACTGTTAATTTTGCGGTGAATTTGGTTGTGATTATGACACTGTTAAGAAGATTTGTTGAGATATTTGGATATGACACGTGTTAAACTTTATTATATTTCTTGTGTTTGGTTGTCATTTGCGCATTAATATGAAATGAAATTGGTTGAATTAGTAGTTATGAATTGGTTTACAGGTTTTGTAAAAGAAATTGTGAATTGAAATCGAACGGAAAACGGAGAAAGGAATACAAACGGGCATAGCTAGACCGGATTTTTATAAAACGCCGGTCTATCTATTGAATTAGTTGCAGTGTGCGATAGACCGGCGGTCACACAAACGCCGGTGTATGCCGCTAGACGCCGGTGAATACCGTCAGTTGTAACGGCAAAAAGGAACACCGGCATTTTATCAAACGCCGGTGTAGGGTTTACCGGCGTTTTTGGTCACGCCGGTGCTTGTGAGTAGGGAAAAGCGGGCAGCCATAAATGCACGTACACCGGCGGTCACAGAACGCCGGTGAACGTTCATTATACACCGGCGTGTTTGTAAACGCCGGTAAATTGATGAACACCGGCGGTTTATAACCGCCGGTGAATGTATACTGGAAGTAAAAGACGGCACTCAGAGGACCCAATACACCGGCGTTTTTAGGCCGCCGGTGTAGGTTTCACATTTACCGGCGCCCATGAAAACCGCCGGTGTAGACCCCTTCCTTTCAGCGACGCTCGATTCGGCGGTATTTGGACCGGCGCTATTGTAAACGCCGGTGAATGTTTCACCGGCGTAAAAAAACGCCGCTAAAGACGTCAAAAAGCGCCGGGAAATCTACTTTCTTTTGTAGTGTTGTAATCATTTATTCTTTCGCTGTGTAAACAATCTGTAATGAACTTTGATGTACTATTGAAAAGTTTTAAATTTTCTTGTAAAATTGTACGAAGTGAAGTAAAGATCTCGTGAAATCTCGAATTCGATGTTGGGTTCGAAACCCAGGCCTCCCACTTTGTTTTTTTTTTGTTTTTCATGGATTGGTCTTTAAATATAAAATGGAAACTCTAGTATTAATATAAAATGAAATGAAAATACTAAGAGATAGTTTCTTGTATATTTTTGAAGTGTAAAAAGAAATAAAAATTTTGAGAATAGAATCATGTGGTGAAAAGTAGTATTTTTGTAAATTGATCTTTTAAGGATAATTACACTTGTATCATGTTTAAGAAATATTTTGTAAATCGAAACATTGTGATAACTTAGATTTGTTGTAACAATTCATGTGTTCTTGAAATGAATGTTTGTTTAAAAAGAATGGAATAAACAACTGGATCATGAATAGTGTGGAGGCTATGATTATTTTGTGACTAAGTTGAAAGATAAAATCATCTAGGTTTAAGACATGCTTATTAAAGGGTATGTGTACCCATGTTTCTTGTACATGAAAGATTATGATTAAGAATTAGTAAGACTTCGGTTACCGGCAATATTGAAAGAAAGATTTGAGATATGATTTTGAGATATTACCGTGGGGCGATCTCATATTTTTGTAAACAAGTCGGTAGGAGGTAAAACTAGTTCTAGGAATGATAACATATTTATGTCTTGAACTAAATAACTAGGCACATAAGTGAAGATGTAGTAAACTTGGGCAAACGTAAGTGGGTTGCCTCTATATAGTCGGCGGTGGATCTCTGTGGCTATAGACCCAGTCGGTGGACTGAAGTTGCTCTGTGGGAGATGGATTTTTATATTTAAATCCGGGACTTAGCATAGTTGGGCAGATAGTTTGCCGTCTCCAATATATATACGTATACTGGGGCTAGGGGGACACTTGCAGGATGATTCACACGATGCGGGAACCGTTATAATAGCCGACGGCTGGGACCCATATTCGTGGAATGATCAAAACCTTGTTTTATTACCGGGTAGTTTTCATGGCGAGGGATTGAGCCCTTTAATGTGGAGTACGTAGGCGATTGCCCTCGGACCTATGTAGTATGGGATGCATAGAATCCGATCAAGTGTGCATTAGTGTCATCCTAGTATAAATTGTGTGCATTAGGCATTAAGGCATGACATATACTTACGTGTTTAGCGTAGTCACAAATTAACACTTTATTGTTCATTCAACTGTTGTGATTTTGTTAAAGTAATGAGATCGTTATATGTACGGCATAGAGATGATAGCTGAGTATAACATTTTGTCAGTTGTAAGTAACTGACGTGCCCACAGCTTAATATGCAGGTAAAGGACTATTCATAAAGGAATAAGATATTATGATGCAATCGATGGCTTATTTGATAAAGTTGTACAAGTTATATTTGTTTTCAATGTTGTAATCTTTTATTCTTTTGCTGTGTAAACAATCTGTAATGAACTCTGATGTACTATTGAAAAGTTTTAAATTTTCTTGTAAAATTGTACGAAGTGAAGTAAAGATCTCGTGAAATCTCGAATTCGGTGTTGGGTTCGAAACCCAGGCCTCCCACTTTGTTTTTTTTTTCATGGATTGGTCTTTAAATATAAAATGGAAACTCTAGTATTAATATAAAATGAAATGAAAATACTAAGAGATAGTTTCTTGTATATTTTTGAAGTGTAAAAAGAAATAAAAATTTTGAGAATAGAATCATGTGGTGAAAAGTAGTATTTTTGTAAATTGATCTTTTAAGGATAATTACACTTGTATCATGTTTAAGAAATATTTTGTAAATTGAAACATTGTGATAACTTAGATTTGTTGTAACAATTCATGTGTTCTTGAAATGAATGTTTGTTTAAAAAGAATGCGAATAAACAACTGGATCATGAATAGTGTGGAGGCTATGATTATTTTGTGACTAAGTTGAAAGATAAAATCATCTAGGTTTAAGACATGCTTATTAAAGGGTATGTGTACCCATGTTTCTTGTACATGAAAGATTATGATTAAGAATTAGTAAGACCTCGGTTACCGGAAATATTGAAAGAAAGATTTGAGATATGATTTTGAGATATTACCGTGGGGCGATCTCGTATTTTTGTAAACAAGAAGGTAGGAGGTAAAACTAGTTCTAGGAATGATAACATATTTATGTCTTGAACTAAATAACTAGGCACATAAGTGAAGATGTAGTAAACTTGGGCAAACGTAAGTGGGTTGCCTCTATATAGTCGGCGGTGGATCTCTGTGGCTATAGACCCAGTCGGTGGACTGAGGTTGCTCTGTGGGAGATGGATTTTTATATTTAAATCCGGGACTTAGCGAAGTTGGGCAGATAGTTTGCCGTCTCCAATATATATACGTATACCGGGACTAGGGGGCACTTGCAGGATGATTCGCACGATGAGGGAACCATTATAATAGCCGGCGTGCTGGGACCTATATTCGTGGAATGATCAAAACCTTGTTTTATTACCGGGTAGTTTTCATGGTGAGGGATTGAGCCCTTTATTGTGGAGTACGTAGGCGATTGCCCTCTAACCTATGTAGTATGGGATGCATAGAATCCGATCAAGTGTGCATTAGTGTCATCCTAGTATAAATTGTGTGCATTAGGCATTAAGGCATGACATATACTTACATGTTTAGCGTAGTCACAAATTAACACTTTATTGTTCATTCAACTGTTGTGATTTTGTTAAAGTAATGAGATCGTTATATGTACGGCATAGAGAGGATAGCCGAGTATAACATTTTGTCAGTTGTAAGTAACTGACGTGCGCACAGCTTAATATGCAGGTAAAGGACTATTCATAAAGGAATACGATATTATGATGCAATCGATGGCTTATTTGATAAAGTTGTACAAGTTATATTTGTTTTCAATGTTGTAATCTTTTATTCTTTTGCTGTGTAAATAATCTGTAATGAACTCTGATGTACTATTGAAAAGTTTTAAATTTTCTTATAAAATTGTACGAAGTGAAGTAAAGATGTCGTGAAATCTCGAATTCGGTCTTATTTGGAATTCAGGGCGTTACAATAGTAGCATCTCAAACATGTATAGAATATGTCTACCAAATTTCATAATTTTTAGGTAATATTTTCTATTTTTATAAAATCCGAAACCATTATTGGTATGAGCTGCAATTTTCCTGTTCACTACTTTTATTTCAAAAATTCATCTCTCTCTGACTATGTGGTATTTCAAGTTGAAATTTTTATATTGACACTTGTATGTGTCTAATACATGCTCAAAATATTTTATGAATTTTGGACATCATTTGTTATTTAAATAAAATCCGAAATTGTAACTGGTTCACTGTTTTATTAGTTGCTGGAAATTTATACACCTTTCTGTTATTGATTATTTTGGCCTCTTAAATGAAGTATTTTGAGAAAACTTCCAACTAAGAAATTTTATTAGACGCACTGACCTTTCTTTAGAAACCGAGATATCTAAATTCCGAGTAGTAGGTGCTTATTAATGATTTTTAGAAGTTGCAAAAACTACATTTTTTGTTTTGAATTTGCTGTTTTTGGAACATGCAAGTTATCATCACTTTTAGGGCCCCATGATAATCTTAGAAATGTTGTTTATTAACTCTTTGAAATTATGTGAGCATATCAATATGTGAAACAACTTGGTGTGAAAGAATTTAATGAGCTAGTTCAAGACATTGTGAGAGAGAACGTAGTGTAGGAGATTCATATAACTATGATTCCCTATGAGGTGTTGATGTTATGTTTGTATATGTTTGTACAAGGGCGTATATGTGATAAATGATGTTGTAGATTGTGTGTGCAAATTGGTATTGTTTAGGTTCGAATAACCCTTGGGAATGGATTCACGAAGAGTTCATTAATAGACATTTTGTTATATGGTGTTTATCAAGTTCTAGATTGTAGTAGATCTAGTTTATGTGACCATTGTTATAAGGACAGATACTAGTTGGGTGTGTACTCACCTGTCAAGGGGACACATGCGGCATTATCTCGTCTGGGACACGTGCGGCATTGTTTTGACTGTTAATTTGTGGGTTCTGAATATAAACAAGGAGCAAGAGTGTAACTCTGAGTCTCTGGGCAAAGTAAGGGAGGCCCTACTGATTTGCCTTATGTTCATGGTATCTTTTGGTCTGGGTCGGGAGGGGAAAAAGATCACCGTCTCATTTGAGACACGTGCGGCATTGTCTTGACTATTAATTTCTGGGTTCTCAATACGAACAAGGAGCAGGAGTGTAACGCTGAGTCTTCTGGCGGAGTAGGGGAGGCCCTACTGATTTGCGTTATGTTCATGGCATCTTTTGGTATGGTTCGGGAGTGGATAAAGACCACCGGTCCCCACAGAATTGAGTGATCACCAAACTATTTGAAGTGGAGAAAGATCACCGGTCCGCAGCATTGGTGGATAGACCGTATGAACTGCAACCTTACCAGTCACTGGATGAATGTTAAAAACAGGAAAATAGTACAAGAGTAGGATGCAGGACAAGGAATCAAACCGTATCATTTGGAGAACACGAACTCGATTTGGGGAGTATGTAGTATGGGATACATACGTTTCCAAATCAAGTATGCATTAGAAAGAGCATTGTGTGCATTTGAGATGTGGATTAGATTCTAGGTCATGATATACACCGACACTTTATTTGTATGACCTTCACTTTTTTTGGTTGCATTAATATTGATTGATGAGGATTTTGGAGATCGCGGGTTTCATCCGCATTGTGTTAGTTGTATTCAACTAACGTGTTCACGGTTTGTTAGTTACAGAATTGTTGATCGTGAAGCAGTGGACTCGAGCTGCGGGAAGCATCCAAGTGGAGGATATAGTTCCTTGTTCAATGTAATTTATTGTCTAATTCATGATGTAAATTATGTGTAAGACTACATTGTACATTATGATAATGTAATAAACGTTTTTAGTTTCATGTGCTTTCCGGTGTTGTGTACTCATTAAAGTAAAGATTCTGAATATGTGTCATGAGCTTCTAGTGAGCGGAACTCGGGACGCTACAATAACGGTCATCTAATCGAAGACTAACGCAGCTAACTCTAAAACAATGAACAACAACTGCTTTACGTATATAGTACACCCATTCACGAAAAACAGATATAAGTATATTTATATACAAATTGGTGGAACGGAGTATAGTACAGTTCAGTGAAATTTACCTATAAAATAAAATCCTCAGGGTAAATAAATTAGGCCCATTGAAATTCCTGGTTGATCTGGCCCATTCATGTCTCTCTTATCAAAAATGACGCCATCAGTTAGGGTTTGTTTATCTAACCTATAAATAGACTTGTATCCCCGTTTACACATAGGAAACAAATTTTGCTAATTGCGGCTTTACAGTTTAGTTTAGAGGAGAGAGGAAAGCGCCATCGCATGAGCTTTCTGATGTGGGTGTCAGTGAAGCCTTTTGATTTCATTAATTTTTTTTCTTTTTTTGAATAAAAAGAAAGAAAAAGAGGCTTCACTTATGCTCACATCTGAAGCTTATGTCATGGGAATTTCATGCTCAGTTTTTATCACTTTCTTTCAATTAAGGATACTCAGATCTATGCCTTCTTGATCATAATAATTTTTAGATTTTTATTCGGTTATTTGAATTTTTTGAGGTTTAATCTTTTCTTTGTTGGAATATTTTTCGAGGTGGTAAGTTGGTTTAGATCCTCTCTTATTTTTTAGATTTTCTTTTTGATTTTGTTCTTGTTAGTATGATGCTGATAAGTGATAGCAAGGGATTTTGTGTTTATTTGATGCTTGAGAATCTATATATGAATCTATATATATATATGTAATTGCTATTGATTTAGATTGTGAATGTGACCATATTTATTTGTTGTAAGGTACAAAAAAATATGTAATTAATGTATCTTTTGTGGTGGTGATATTTATTTGATGTATCCTTAATTTTGTGAAGAATAGTGTCTATGTTAGAAGAGACTTGAGATTTTGGTGGGCTAAAGGACAATTAAGAGCATGTATTTGTATTAATTTTTTTTTGATGATAAGTATTAAAATTTTGATATTAAAAAAATTAATAACCACACACTTTTATTCTCAAATATTACTACTACTCTCACTTCTTTCTTTTTTGGGTGAAAGCCAATGATACACAAAGTTTATTTTATTCTCAAATAGCACTCAAACCTTTAATAATACCTAAATGAGACTTGAAGTTTTTTAAAATATGACGAAAAAGCACATGCTGTTAATATATGTTAATTTGTTAACGGAAGGAGTGTAAAATTACAAAAATATCCCATGCCTCTTCTTCCTTTTTCAGTTTTTTTTATTTCGTTTTTTTCTTCAAATTTTGGTGGAGATGAAGTTGATGGAGATGAGTTTCAGAGGTGGTGGAGATGGAGGTTGGAGATGGTGGTCGAGATGGTGGTTGGTGGTGGTGGCGGCGATGGTGATGAATTTTGTGATTTGTAAAAGGAGATGAGGATAATTTTGTATTTCACACACTCCTTAACGGATTTAAATTAGTTAAAATGTATATTAGGGGAATATTTTATTAACTTAATAAAAATTTAACGGTATGTGTTTTTTATCATATTTTTAAAACTTCGGATACTATTTGAGTTTTATAAAAAAAAATTGGGTGCTATTTGAAAATTATGATGAAGTTTGGATATCATTTCTTCTTTAACCCCCAATTTATTTATTCTTCTGTCTATACTTCCTACACTTTCTATACTTCTCATACTATATTCTTTTATAACATTTCTACAACTTACGGTACATATTTTCCTACAACAAACACAAATTAGGTGAGCAACTCAATTTGACTAGGATTAGGTGAGCCATACAATTTGTCTTTACCTCATGCTTTACACATTTTCATGACCAACTTAGAGCATTTATAGTTGTTTTTCTTAAATTTGGCAAAATAGCAAAATGAAAATTGGCAAAAAGATGATTTTGATGCACTTGTAGTTTGCCGAAATTTGGCAATTAAGAAAAATAAGGATGGATGAAATATCTTGTTCCGTCCGACCAAATTTTTTAAATTTTTTTTTTAATTGGAGGGACTTGAACTTTGATGAAATTTTTATGAACTTGGAAGGACTTGGACTTGGACATTTATGAAATAATTGGAGTAATTTGGACTTTGATGACAATTTTCAATTTAAAATTATGAAGGGGAAGAACGTGTTTGTAATACCCCAGTTTGGCAGCGAACAGTCGACTGGTCGATCGTACAGTCGACTGGTACTGCATATTTGAGACGGATTTGAGAAGGATTTGAGAAATTTAGTCCCACATGGGAAGTTTACAAAAACTAATGTGAGTATAAATACTATTAGCCAATGATCAAGAGTCACCTAATTGGTTAACCACCTTTTGAGAGGCAGCTTGTGGTGGGCAGTTGTACTACATAGTATCTAATTTGTGTTTTAAAAATATTAAAATTGTCTGAGTATTGGGACGAGGCGTTACAAATGGTATCAGAGCCGCGTTACAAATGGTATCAGAGCCGACTTTCGAAATCGGGTGTAGTATAGGTCAGTATGATCTGCGGTGCTGAGATCATTGATCTCCGGGGTCAGGTATATTCTGCGGTATTGAGAGTCACAAGTAGTGATTGATAGCCGGGTATCCGATCTGCGGTGTTGAGAGTGATTGATCTCCGAGATCGAGGACTATACTACATCGGCTAGAAAGGGCGGATCCTACACTAGATGTGTGCCCTGTACTCAGCGAGGATGCTGATTTCTAAGGTGGGGTGTATGTAATACCCCGTATTGGCAGCGAACAGTCGACTGGTCCATTTAGCAGTCGACTGCTACTGCATAGTTGGGCCGGATTGATTGGGCCAGATTTGAGAAAGATTTGAGAAATTTAGTCCCACATGGGAAGTTTACAAAAACTAATTTGAGTATAAATACTATTAGCCAATGATCAAGAGTCACCTAATTGGTTAACCACCTTTTGAGAGGCAGCCTGTGGTGGGCAGTTGTACTACATAGTATCTAATTTGTCTTATAAAAATATTAAAAATTGTCTGAGTATTGGGGCGGGGCGTTACAGTGTTGTTCAGTCCCTCCCTTTTTTGTTTTTTTATCGGACGGAACGACTTTTTCCATCCGATATTTTTTAAAAAAACAATTGGGAAAATTATCTGTTTCATCCAATCCATTTAAAAAATTTAAAAATTAAGTTCCCCTATATTTTGCTAATTACCAAACAAGTTCTCAAATATGAGAAGCTATTGTTCACCATTTCTCAAAATTTGGTAAAATGAGAAACGACTGCATCGGAATTTTGGCAAAATGAGAAACTAGTATAGATGTTTTTATGTAACATATTTTACTTTTTCATCAAATAAATTTGATAACTTTCAACAACCCCCCTCAAACTTGTTTGGTCATCTCGAGTCCTTCTTTAAGCTTCTGAAAAACTTCAGCTTTCAACGGTTTAGTAAAAATATCTGTAAGTTGGTCTTCTGTCTTACAGTATATCAGCTTTACCTTCTTCTCTTTGGCCTGCACTTGAATAAAATTATAGTTTATCTAGATATGCTTGCTTCTACCGTGAACGACTGGATTTTTCGCTAATGCTTTACTGACTTGTTGTCGACGTATAGCTCTGTCGGCTCTTCCTGCGAATTGTACAATTCCTTCATGATGTTTCTAAGCCATATTGTTTGACAAGCTCCTGATGTTGTTCCAATGTATTATGTTTCACATGACGAAAGTGCAACTACTGGTTGCTTCTTTGACGACCATAAAAATGCTGCTAATCCTTGAACATGTAGCCACTTGTGCTCTTCCTTTCATCTAAATCTCCCCTATAGTTACTATCTGTGTAACCAACTAGTTTGGCAGCTTCTGTGCTTGAGTAGAGTAGTCATTCGTTGATACTACCCTTGATGTATCACAGTTTCCTTTTTGCCGCCATGATGTGCTCCTGCTTCGACTCATCCATATATCTTCGAACTAGCCCCAACAATATAAATGATGTCAGGTCTTGTGATAGTCAAATATCACAAACTTCCAACCAAGCTTTTGAATAGTGTGGGATCTACAGAAATCCCTGGTAAGTCACGACGAAGCTTCAACCCGGTCTTTGCTAGTGTGTTGACTGGATTGCAGTTACTCATGTTGAACCTGTTCACTATATGGTCTGCATACTTCTTCTGGATGAATTTTTTTTTCTCAGGTTGTGTCACCTCCACGCCAAGAAAGTAGGACATTTCTCCAATGTTTGTCATCTCGAATTCCTTGATCAATGCTTGCTTGAATTCTTCGAATATTTTTTGATTATTGGCTGTGAAGATCATATCATCCACGTAGAGGTGCACGATCATGATATCTCCACCATTCTTCTTGGTGTATAGGGAATGATCATATTAACTTTTTTGAAATCCGTTCTTTTGAAAGTTGTCACGCCCCGCTTCCCAAAAGGAATACAGAATACTGTACGTGACTAAGCCCAGTGGATAGTTTTCACCATCCATAAGCTGTATGGATCTGCTTGACTCATCATAACAGTAAATATAACAGTATACTACAACCAGGCATGCAAAAACAATCATAACTCAACAGTATTTATTTCATCAATAATAAATGTTCCAACAAATACTAGGTCCGAAACAAAACAATAATCCCGGGACAAAAGTCCAAATACAAGTCTCAATACAGTTCATGAAATAAAATAGTTCATTAAAATATTTTAAGCAAATTATTCCAATTGCGCAGCTCAAAATTTTTGTTTACCAACTCCAGCAGGCAATTGTTCAGCAAAACCTGCTCATATAGCAATTACAAGGAAAATAGAGAAAACAGAAAAACATATCGCCTGTTAGATGCAAGTCCGGGCTACAAACAATACAAGTAGGAATATTGGGGGAAAAACTAAACTAGACTAAACAGGTAATACTAATATGGAGAAAGCAGTAAATATAACAGTTTAGAAATGACAGTAAGTAGAGTAGTGATAACAAGAGAAACATAACAATAACAGTAAGGATCAACAGTAACAGTGAATCAACGGTAGCAGTAATCAACAGTAACAGTAAAGATCCACAGTAACCATAACAGGATATGACAGTGTAAACAGTTATTCTTATGTCTAATGTTCATTACCAACTAGGTAGCACTTCATGCGTCCCAGATTTTACCACATGGTTGGTACAATAAATAGTTTCGTTTTAAGATTTTGTTGTGGAACTTCTATATGGCAATATATTCAGACAAACAGTAACAGTAACAGTAATAAAAACAAACAGTGTTATGGATCATGCCCTCATGCATCCAGAGATAAACAGTAGGTACCACAGTAAACAATGGAAAAACGAGTTCATTCTAAATATGTATTTCTATATTATCCACTACTCGATCTTTTTCCCTTAAAAAAACCCCCGACTTGATTTCTTTTATTATTAATAAACTTGTGTGAACGAATACAAACAGGATAAAGACATGGCAAGAACAGGAAATAAGTCTAACATGAAATAGTGATTGCAACGGTTGATAAAAACAACTCATAACAGTCAAAATAACGACATTTTCCAGTTCTGGACAGCAAGATACTACTGTACCAAATCTGAGATTCCTGTTGCTACAGAATAAAAAATCCAGATCCGTCAGAAAATATAGAAACTAGACTCTCTGCCAATTCCAGAACATATATATAAGTCACATATCAGCCACAGAAACAGGGTTGAAAACAACATTTAATACAGAAGTTATGTTCAACCAGAAAATGCAAAATCTGGTTTATAGGCATGAAAAGAGTATAAAATCATCATAATAAAATCTGAGAAAAATCTGGAATATTCCCTAACATATCTAGTTTCAAAATATAAAATATCATGAATTTATATTACAGATAGTATAGTCAACAAAATTGGAAAAACAGATTAATGCAACAAAATCTCGATTCTAAAAGTTCAGACACAGCAGTATCAAAACAGAGATAATTCATAAAATATAATTCGAAATCCAGATCCGTCAAAAAGGTGATAAAATAGACAAATAAGGCTACAATTCTTATTCACAAAGTTTTCATAAAAAAACGAATAGAATCAGGATGAAAATATAATTACTTACTGAACAACATGCAGTTTGGAAATATATCAACTAGTTTCATAAGTATGAAATGAGATACAAAAGTCATTAATTAATTCCAAAAAAATTAGGAATTTCTCCTAGTCATATCTAAACGTACTCAGAAAAACATAGGGTTCAAATTCTACTTTTAATATCAGTTTAAAATAATATTTCATACAGAATACATATAGTTCAGAATCTGAAAAATACGATATGTCTACAGTAAAACGGCAATAACTCATGCATAAAAATACGAAATTTAGATCCGTCAAAAGTTCTGAAAATTAGAAATCAGAGCTACAAATCATGTTCACAAACTTATTTATTTCACTGATGTTAATAGGGTCGAAATTACTGTACAAAATAGGGCAGCAGCAAAACAAAAGTTCTCTTCGGCATTTTATCAAACAACTTAACTAGAAACGGTCCAATCTAGATGTCATACAAAACATGGTATATGTGGGTTACTCAAATCAGCATGGCATGTGAATAAACGGTCTATAATGAGATCATATATCTAACAAACATCTAGGTAACAGTTATCTACAACATACGATCAAGATGTCCACTAATCTAATTGTTTTCATACAACGGGTGTCAATTATTGTAACTACTCATGATCACGAGATGATGTCAACGGTTAAACTAACAAAATATGATCATCATGAGAGTACAAATATTTTCATACTAGATTACTTACGGTACTAACATGTATGACAAAAAGAACAAATACAAGCTACTTGCCTGATATGAAAACGACGAAAACGAAGAACAGAATAACGAAAATGGATCCCGAACAACGAACACAATGAACGCATGAAAAACAACAAGAATCCACACCAATACAACCACGAGCGGTGCACATGCTTTCACACGCACACAACAAAGCAACAGCAATAGCAAGGTCGGCGGCAGCACTGCTGGAAGACGACGGCACAGGGCAGTGCGGTAGGGACAGCAGCGACGACACAAGGGGCAGCGACCGACGACACAGCGGCAGTTGGGGTGTCGACTGTACTGCGGCTCGAGCGGGGATAGGGGGGTGCAGCGGGTGGTTGGGAAGATGGTAAGGAGGAGAGGGTGTGGTGGTCGGTGGTGGGTGGTCGCCGGCGTCAAGGGGTAATCGACGAAAACAAAGGAGGGCGAAGGTTAGGAGGAGAGAGAGATCGAGATAGGGTAGGGTGACGGCTAGGAGGAGAGAGAGAGAGATTGAGTATTAGGGTTTGATAATTAGGTTAGGGTTCAATTAGGGTGTTTATATAGGAACAATATGGGTTTGGGTGAACTGGGTAGTATCCAATAGGATAAAAAGAATCCAATAAGGGACAATTAGACCATGAAATAGGTTTAAACAATAGACGAGCTGAAGAAAAAATTTGTAGGCCAAATAAATGAGAATAAAAGGCTGAATCAAATGCAAAATGAAACACAAGAGATAGAAGAACAACACACCATACAAAGGAAGAGAAATTAAATACAACCAGGAATAAAAATAAATAATCAAGAATTTTTATTAATATAATTAAAAATACAAATATGAACAATAGGAGTTACAAAAGTACTCGTCGATTCTCTTGTTCCATGCTCCGGGTGCCTGCTTGAGACCATACAAAGCCTTTCTTCAATTTATAAACTTTATCTTTTTGGTCTTTCATCTCGTAACCGGGTGGTTGTTGAATTTAGACTTCCTCCTCCAGGTAGCCATTGAGGAATGCATACTTGACGTCCATTTGGTATATCTTCCATTTGCTTTGTGCCACTAGTGAAGAGCAGTATGATAGTGTTTACCCTTACTACTGGTGCAAAGACTTCTTTGTAGTCGATGCCTTCTCGTTGAATGTAGCCTTTAGCTACTTGTCTAGCCTTGTACTTTTCCACCTTTCCTTCTTGGTTTGTTTTGGTTTTGTACACCCACTTTATATCAATTGCTTTGTGGTCTTTTGGAAGTGTTGTCAACTCTCATGTGTCATTTCTTCATATTGCCTCGATTTCTTCATCCAAGGCTTTTCTCCATTTGAGATCTTGCAAAACATCTCCATAGACAACTAGATCACATTTTGTAAGCAAACAGAACAGCGTGTAGTCCTCCATCATATCGATAGGTTCTGTATTATCATAAAGAGCGCTAAGCCTTTGAACTCTTCTTGGTTCTCCCTCGGAAGTATTGCCTTCACTTGAGCTGGAACATGATGTCTGTGTCGGTGACGATATTGTTGGAGCTGGACTATTTGGAGGACATTGTTGCGACCTTCTATTTCTCTTTCAAGATCATTGTATTTGTCTTCAATGAACAATATTTTGTTGCTTCTTTTTCATCACTCCATCGCCAGTGTTCTCCTTCGTTGAACTCTACATCTCTTGAAATTAACACCTTCTTAGTAATTGGGTTGTACAACTTATATGCCTTGGTCCTTTTGTCATAGCCGATGAATATACATTTCTTTCCACGATCACCGAGCTTCTTTCTTTGTTGCTCCGAGGTATGTGCATATGCAATGTACCCGAACAACTTCAAGTGGTAGACGCTTGGCTTGAGACTACTCCACATCTCTAGTGGAGTCATGAACTTGACGACCTTCATTGGACATATGCTGAGGAGGTAGACAGCGCAGAATATGGCTTTAGGTCAATATGTCTTGTGCAGGAACTTGCTCTTCAACATACTTCTTGCCATGTTGAGGATTGTGCAGTTCTTCATGTCTACTATGTCATTCTGCTGTGGAGTGTAGGCAGCAGTAAATTGGTGAATTATCCCATACTTCTTGAGAAAACCTTGGAAATCCTTTGAGTTGTATTCTCCTTCATGATCTGAAAACAGTACTTCGATGTAGTTGCCGCTTTACATCTGGACCATCTCCTTGAACTCTGTGAACTTCTCTAGAGCTTCTGATTTCTCTTTCAAGAAATAAATCTAAGTCTTTATGTTGTAATCATCAATAAACGTGAGAAAATATCTATTATCTCCAAGTGACCTTTCAAATCATCAATAATCCTGAAGTAGATCTTTTGCCCTTCAGGATTTTTCGACCTTGAAGCCGCTTCGGTGTTGTTTCCCCTTCAAGCATCCTTTACATAATTGGTCTGCATGTTTGATTTGCAGTAAATCTCTCACAATTATCTCTTTTCATAGAAGATTGAGGCCACTGAATGCTCTATGTCCGAATCAAAGATGCCAAATCCAGGACTCATATTTGATGATAGATTGTAGGCATTTTACAGAATCTGTATTAAGATTTATAGTAAACAGTCTAAGACATGTCAAATTTTGCAGTTGTTTCTCCCATGCTTTTGATGGTGAGAGAGGAATCCTTCAGGTGGATGTCGTAGCCTCTTTCGAGAAGCTATCACTAATTTAGAATATTATTACGTAATCCAGGTACATAATGAATATCAGAAATGTGTCTATAATCACCAGCTTTTGTCTTGATCATAATATCTCTTTTTTCCTTTTACAGAGATCTTGGACTTGTCACCAAATAACTTCGCCTCTAACTGATTTGATCAGCTCGGTGAAGAATTCGATGACTCCGCACATATGATTACTAGCACCTGAGTCCAAGTACCAAACATTTTGGCTGTTGTTCTCATGGTCTTTGTAGGCTAGCAGTACCACCGAGTTGTCTCCTCGATCTTCTGCGATGAAGTTCGTCTTCTTCGTCACTCTTTCAGTTTTTTCTTGGCAATCATAATTGAAATGACCATATCTTTTGCAGTTGAAACACTGTGGTTGGGATATGTCTCCTTAGTTATATCTCCCACGTCCTCTTGTTCGTGTGCCTCTCCCTATTGCTTGAAAGGTGAACCACCGTTCACTGTCAGTGTAACGACCTTGGTCATGAGTTCTTTGATTGTACTACATGTTAAGACCTTTTCGAAAATTTGAGTTGCTTCCGTAGCTGCCTCTTCCTCTGTAGCTTCGATCTCGGCTTCTTTGTTGATCATTTGAAATTGTTAGTTGACTTTGAAAGGCATGCTCCAAATTTTTGTTTGGTTCTAATTCATCCTTTGTTCATGAGCTTGAAGTAAACCTTGTAACTCATCAATGGAAACTTTTGAGAGATGTTTTGACTTTTCAATAACGGCAAGTACATAACTAAAATTTGGAACTAATGATCTTAGAATTTTTTAAGTATTATAAAATCATCAATTTTTTCTCCGTTTCGTTTCATTTGATTAGTAATTGTTTGTACTTTATTAAAAAAAATCTAACATTCTCACCAACTTTCATTTTTAAATTTTCAAAGTCAACCTGCAAAGCTTGTAGTCATACGTTCTCTCCTTTCGGCTCCTTGATACAAAATTTTTAATATCTCCCATGCCTGTTTTGATGTACTCGCATAAGAAATCTTATTGAATGTGGATTCTTAAACTCCTTAATAGATTAGGAACAAAGCTTTTTCTTCCCCTTTCCGAGTTTCCATTAACTCGGTCTTCTGAACGGTTAAAAATGTTGCTTCGGTAGTGTGCGACTTCAATTCGATGTAGCCATTTTCAACCAGCTCCCACAAGTCTTGCGAGGCCAGTAAGACTCTCATCTAGATGCTCCAATTGTCAGCTTGTCTTCTTCAACTTAGGAATATGCTGTTGTATCATGTTTATCATATCGTAGACAAGCTCTTCGGTGAACTCCAGTGGATCGAACAGGGCTCTGATACCAATTTGTTGGAAAAGAGTAGATATTTTGGTGGGCTGAATGGCAAATAAGAGTAGGTGCTTGTATTATTTTTTTTTGAAAAGAACACAACAATGTCTCTTACTTTTATTTTAAGATTTACTACAACTCTCACTTCTCTCTTTTATTTATTATTCTCTCCACACTTTCTACACTACTCATACCATCTCTTTTTATAGCCTTCCTACAATTTTTGGAAAATATTTTCCTACGGCAAACACAAGTTAGGTGAGCCACCCAATTTACACATTTTTCATGACTATCTTAAGTAACATATTTTGTTTCTTCATCAAATAAGTTTGACAACTTTCAACGGTCTAAATCTTGGCAAGTGGCAACTATACATACAAACATGGATGATAGCATAATAAATTATCGAATCTCACAATATAATATATGAACAACCAAAAATAGTTTCTCTCTCTAGACTTTTCTAGAGAGAGAAACTAACCCCCAAACTAAAAAAAGGCCAAACCCTAGATCTGAAAAATCAAGGGCAGCGACTAGGGCTCGCCGCTGCCGCCCCATCACCCACCCGTCGTCCCTACCTCTCCTCGCTCTCCTCCCTTAGATAACCCCCAAAGTGGTTCAGCGCGCTCTGCGCCGTCACTCTGCCAAAGCTCCGCCGGCGCGCTCTGCACCATCGATCTGCCATCGCTTCGCCAGTGCACTGCCGTCTCTGTGCCAGCGCTCCGTCGTTGACCCGTGCCTCTGTCTCTACTCTAACGTGCCTCCGTCGCCTATGCTTCCCTACCTTCGACGACGTCTCTGCACCTTCGCTTCCCAGTGCACCCGCTTCCCTACGCCAGCGCACCTTCGTCGACCCGTGCCTCTGCCTCTGCGCCAGCGCGCCTCCGTCACTGAAGCACCTATCCAGCCTCCTTGTCGTCGACCCGTGCTGTCGAGACGACGACCAAGCGTCGATCTGACATGACCACCCTCAGATCTGTGACCCTCTTGATCATCGGCACCATGAGCAGCGCTATGAGCCGACGACGGCGACTGGTGTCTAGATCCACTTCGAATCTGGTCGACTGGTTTGCCCCTCCCACCACCGGTGACTGGTGCTCAGATCCTGTGTTGATGTTGGCGCGATGTTGGTGTTGGTTTTGGTGTGAGAGGTGAGGAATGTGTTGTATCGCACGATTATAGGGCTTGGGCCCGAGATGGGGTCCCTCCATGATGTGCGACGTCCACGGACTGGTGCCCCCCTACGCTGTGACTGGTACTCAGATCCTGTGCTGATGTTGGCGTGGTCCCCAGATCACTGAGTTCATCCAGCGGTGCGCCGCTGCACTTCGACTACAGAGTGTGTCGGCACGCTTATCGTGGATGTTAGTCGTGCCTCCTTAGGTCATGGAGCGACATCTTCATCGCGCCATAGCATCCTCCCGTGCCTTTGGTCGCGATCGCCTCGGATCTGGACGATGGCAAGGTGCGCCCACCTCCCCTGCTCCTCACATTGCTTCTCGACTTTGAAGGTGGAGAGCTCCCACGGTGGGGAGTCCTAGATACACATGCGGTGGGGAAGATTTGCTGTAAGAGATGGGGAGTATGATGTTTGCACGATTGTGGGGCTTGGGCCTGAAGATGGGGTCCCTCCATGTTGTGCACTCACTTGTTTCAACTTTTGGGGTGTCCAACGATGTTGCCGAGCAGTCTTCACAGTGCCTACTATCAGTCTATTAAGTCTCCTCCAGCTTAGGCCACTATCTCGTAACAGCGTCGCTTCTTTCCTCGGTTTGGGAGTAAGAGTCGAGATGAGTCTGTGTGGTGAGAAATCGCCTGTAAGAGCAAGAGCATGAGAGAGGTAAATGTATCCTCTCCACGGCTCTCCCTTGGAGCGTGGTCTTTTGGTGGGGTAAGCGAGATAGTTGTTTGGTGAGAAATTGCCGAAGAAAGCACAATCGTGAGAGAGGTCAAGGTATCCTCTTCACGACTATCTCTTTGGTAGCGGTTATGGGAGCTGTTGGCACGTTTGTAGGATGAGTGGTGGAGATGGTGGGAGGGTGCGACTTCTATGCTTGTGCCGTAATTCAGCCTGTGGGGCTTGGGCCCAAAGATGGGGTCCCCCCAGCGAGGAGAAGGCAGGGATTGACGAGTGATAAAAGCCTGCCAGATTAGTTTCAGGTAGGTATGCACGTGCCGTGGAGGCAGTGTACGAAGCTAAACTGACGTACATACAATTTAGCTAGACCGAGCTTGTCTGTTGGCCCACCCTCCAGGGTTGTTGGAGGGATTTGTTGTTTGTATGGGTCATGTTGCTTCATGTATATTTTATTTTCTGTCTGGCCCAGTTCTCTGGGTTTGTATCGTTAATTTCTTATTAATGAAACGGGGTGACCAGATTTCACCTTTCCCTTCAAAAAAAAAAAAACACTTGCTTTGAATGGGTAGCTACAAGTTAATCTCAAAGTTGTTTTTTTATCGCAATACTGTCATAATCGCTGAGTTGGGAGTTGTCTAATTTATGTATGCTAGCTAATACTTTAATTCCAACTCTACATTTTTATGTCAAACCTATATCGACTATCTAGCATCAAAATTTCATAAGCACATTTTAAAATTAATTTATATCAATCACCTATTTAAAATATAGCCTTGAGAACTTCCAATTTTTTTCCAAGAAAATACATACTCTCCAATTCTAGCTTTTTAGCTTCTCAAAAAGGATAAATAACCCAGCATTTTACGTGCACAACATGTGTTCAATTTTACTAGTGTTGCTGCTATTCTTTTGTGGGAGCAAACATATATTTTTTGGTCGCCGTATACTATTCTTGACTCTGAAATTTGACTGACGTGGACGGTTGGATATGCTGAATGGTTGTGATCGCTCCAATTGACTTGAAAACTGCTTGAAACATCGGGGGTTGGCCCTAGGACAGATCATTCGACGCCCAAGTCAGAAAAATCAGAATATATGAAGAGTTATGAGTGAAAATTGTGATTACCACTACAAAAGAAAGTAGCTTTCCCGGCGCTTTTTTACGTCTATACCGGCGTTTTTTTACGCCGGTGAAACTTTCACCGGCGTTTACAATAGCGCCGATCCAACTGCCGCCGAAGCGGGCGTCGCTGAAAGGAAGGGGTCTACACCGGCGTTTTTGGTGGACGCCGGTAAATGTTAGGACTACACCGGCGGTCATAAAACGCCGGTGTATATCGGTCTCTGGGTGCCGTTCTTGTGCACCTATATACATACACCGGCGGTCGTAAACCGCCGGTATTTATCCATTCACCGGCGTATATGAAAACGCCGGTGTAGATCGAAAGTATACCGGCGGTCAAGAAACGCCGGTGTATGTGCGTTTATGAGCGCCTGCTTTTCCCTGTTTACGAACACCGGCGCGACCAAAAAACGCCGGTGTAGTTATATATGCCGGCGTTTATAAAACGCCGGTGTACGCCTGTGCCGTTACAGCTGAAAACTTTCGCCGGCGTGCGTTGAAATGCCGGTGTATCGCACACTCCAACAATTAAATTATATAGACCGCCGTTTTTTAAAACGCCGTTCTGGCTATGCCCGTTTATTTTCGATACTCCGCTTTTCCGTTCGATTTCAATTCACAGTTTCATTTACAAAACCTGTAAACTAATTCTCACAACTGATTCAATCAATTTTGTTGCACACTACTGCGCAAACCACAACCAAACACAAGAATAATTAAAGATAATCAAGTTTCACACGTGTCATATCAACGTCCAAATTCATTGATTAATTAACAGTGTCATAATTAACAAATTAATATAGAGACTAACATCCAAAATATCCAAACAAACCAGTCTGAAAAATATCCAAAATATCCCAAATTCAAAGTATGACATAACTCTCATAAAAAAAACCAGTCTGACATAACAACAGCAAGGAGGAGGACATAAGAACAACAACCATACAGCAAGGAGGACATAAGAACAGCAAGGAGGACCGCAGATTTATACCCCTCGAGTAGCTTCAGCTCTGATCATCAGAATTTCCTTCATCTTGACGACCGCTCTGTGAAAAAAAAAACAATAGTTTAATTGAACAGTAGATCACAATACAGAATATACATATTTTTTGAAATTGCAAAAAGAACTACCTGTATCTCGAATTATAAGATCAAAGTGCCAACTGCAAATGGAATTGTTAATGATATATACAGAGGTAAAATAATTATATTGCAATGCTAAAAATTCCGTACTTAATTTTGTTTTTAAATATATCTAAAATAACAAAACAAATGAAAATTCAGTATCTAACTTGAAACCTTTATATTCTCCTCTGATTGGGAATATCCACTATCTAAAACAATAAAACAAATGAAAATTCAGTATCTAAGCATGTCCTTCATGGATTGTTCAGACAATCCATGAAACTGTCATCGTGGACGAAAACCAAATATAAGAAAAATAAGAAAAATAAGATAGGGCTCATATCAAGTGTATTTTTAGGGAACTGTCATCGTGGAAGGAAACCAAATATATATAGAAGCCAGAAATGGAAACAGAAAGAAGAAAGGTAGAGACTTTGGATACACCAGGCTACCATAGCGGCATTTTCCTCATCTCTCTCTCATCCCTTATTTCCCTTCAGCACACGAACAGAAAGAGACATCAGCAACCACCTTAAGAGCGACAAGAACAACAATAATAATAAATTATTATGAACAAGATGTCTCTATATGGGTTTCCAGATCTCCACTCGAGCCCACTCTTTCTAATCACAGCCCAATTAAGAACATAGACAACATCCACTAAACAATCCAATCATAGCCCAGTCAAAATTTGCCATCCTGGATCTTAATGAAATACGCTTCATTAACAGTGAAAGAAAATGAGGATGCTAGCAGCATACTTAGTTTGGAAGTGAACCCATTTTTTGTTAAAAAATCATGCCAAAGATGGTAATCAGCTTCATTAATAGTATCTGAAAATGAAAATTTCCATTAACTGAGCTTATATGTTGCTCCACTAATTCACTGTGCCCAACTAAATCTAAAACCCAATTGTTGTGCGTATCCGGAGGATTTTGGCATACGTACCTATAGCATCCTCAGTTCACAGTAAACCCGTTTTGGTCAAAAAAACATGCCAAGATCACAATCAGATGCATGAAAATAAGCTTCACTAACAACAAAAGAAGAAACTGGGGATGCTATGCAGGATACTTAGTTTGGAAGTGAACCCATTTTGTGTTAAACAATCAGGTTACATTGATAGTATCTGAAAATGAAAATATCTCCATTATCTGAGCTTATATGTTGCTCTACTACTTTTTTAGCCCAACTATATCGCAAAACCCAAGTGTTGTGCATATCCGGTCGGAGGATTTTGGCATACGTACCTATATAATATCCTTAGTTCACAGTGAACCCATTTTTGGTATAAAAACATACATGCCAAGAAGACAATCAGGTGCTTGAAATCAGGTTCACTAACAGTTAGTGAAAATGGGACCATAAAATAGCTTAAGAAGACCATCAGGTTTGTGAAGTAAGCTTCACTAACAGTGAAAGAAACTGGGGATGCTATGCAGCATACTCATTTTGGAAGTGAACCCATTTTGTGTTAAAAAAACCATGCCAAAGATTGCAAGCAGGTTACATTGACAGTGTCTGAAAATGAAAATTTCTCCATTATCTGAGCTTATATGTTGCTCTACTACTTTTTTAGCCCAACTATATCGCAAAACCCAAGTGTTGTGCATATCCGGCCGGAGGATTTTGGCATACGTACCTATATAATATCCTCAGTTCACAGTGAACCCATTTTTGGTATAAAAACATACATGCCAAGAAGACAATCAGGTGCTTGAAATCAGGTTCACTAACAGTTAGTGAAAATGGGACCATAAAATAGCTTAAGAAGACCATCAGGTTTGTGAAATAAGCTTCACTAACAGTGAAAGAAACTGGGGATGCTATGCAGCATACTCATTTTGGAAGTGAACCCATTTTGTGTTAAAAAAACCATGCCAAAGATTGCAAGCAGGTTACATTGACAGTGTCTGAAAATGAAAATTTCTCCATTATCTGAGCTTATATGTTGCTCTACTACTTTTTTAGCCCAACTATATCGCAAAACCCAAGTGTTGTGCATATCCGGCCGGAGAATTTTGGCATACGTACCTATACAATATCCTCAGTTCACAGTGAACCCATTTTTGGTATAAAAACATACATGCCAAGAAGACAATCAGGTGCTTGAAATCAGCTTCACTAACAGTTAGTGAAAATGGGACCATAAAATAGCTTAAGAAGACCATCAGGTTTGTGAAATAAGCTTCACTAACAGTGAAAGAAACTGGGGATGCTATGCAGCATACTCATTTTGGAAGTGAACCCATTTTGTGTTAAAAAAACCATGCCAAAGATTGCAATCAGGTTACATTGACAGTATCTGAAAATGAAAATTTCTCCATTATCTGAGCTTATATGTTGCTCTACTACTTTTTTAGCCCAACTATATCGCAAAACCCAAGTGTTGTGCATATCCGGCCGGAGGATTTTGGCATACGTACCTATATACCATCCTCAGTTCATGGAAGAAAAATACGAATAGGGCTCATAGCAAGTGTAGTTTTAACTGGAATTGTCATCGTGGAAGGAAACCAAATATAGAAGCCAGAAAGAGGAATGGTAGAGAATGAGGATACACCAGGCTAACATAGCGGCATTTTCCTCATCTCTCTCTCATCCCTTCTTTCCCTTCAGCACACGAACACATAGAGACATCAGCAACAACAGCAAGAGCGACAAGAACAACAACAATAATAAATTATTATGAACAAGATGACTCTATATGGATTTCCAGATCTCCACTCCAACTCGTCTCTTTCTAATCACAGCCCAATTAAGAACAATTGTTCACAGTCACTGTTAAAGAAACATATATGCTCAGATTATGAAAAATTTATA